>JAJOZX010001029.1:70000-692500 GCA_023014485.1 Bathynomus jamesi | reverse complement strand
TCTTCACTTGCCCACAAACACTTTAAATGGGAGACCCATAATGGGTGCACACACATTTCTACATTACTGTACAGTCTTTACAGCCACACCTACACTTTTCCTCGTAAGTGTATATATTGTAATGTATATGGTTGTAAATTTTGACTTGGTCCGCAATCGATATGGACCGTGACTTGATGGATACCGTAATGAAATTGACTGGATTCTTTGGATCTGATATATTTGCATGTCAGTTATAAATAGATATAGAGTGTAACATTTGTGGATAGTAGTCTATTATGACTTGATCCTCTGGATCCAGAGATTCTATCTTTAATTTTAAATCGATAATTAATTAGTTTTAAATTGATAATTATTTAGTTTCGTAAAAATTGGTCGTTGCCAATTTACCGGCAGTTTTTACATAAATTTCTTATGTTCTTGTGGTTCGGAACCCACGTAAAATTGTAGGTCCCCTCCGCCACCACGGAGGACATACACAATACACGATTACGAACACAGTTAGGTAGACCAGCCATGAGTGGATCCTAGGGTCTTTGTTGGTCTGAAACATTATAACATTATCATGTATTACTTGGTCAGTGTAATTAATTACAATTACAATTACTTGACATGTTCTCAATTACAATTACTGTAGATGGTGAAATAATTACAATTACTTAGAAAAGTAATTAATTTACAATTACATTTACAAATAATTACATTTTTTTTCATAAATCCACACACTATTTGATTTATGTCACGCTTTTCTACCTAACCTATTTCAATTCCATTTTCAGTTTTGGCAATCATCATCTTGAATGAAAACTAAATAATATTTGGTCAATAAAATGGACTTTTTTTTTTTTAACATTGCACGGAACTGTATTTTTCATGAAGCAGTTCTTCCTAATGGACAATTGGACATTGGACATATGTACGCGATATGGTCTAATAAAACCAAAGATAAGGCACTCAAAAAAATACTAATGTAAGACAAAAGAAGTGGCATTTATTTTATCAAAATAATAAAGGCAAAAAAGTGGCACTTTAGTTAGGAACATTTTAAATAAATGCAACATTTTATTTGAAATAAAAAGAATAAGATTTTATTTAAAAAGAAAGCTCCCTCAGATATGATGAGCGAGTAGTTTAAACTATAAGTATGACCCATTAACTTTAATATTCACGTAATTGATAGTAACTGACTGTAATTGCATCAGTTACCTTAGTTTCCTAATGTAATTAACTACAATTACATTTTAGATAGTCAATTACAATTACTTGCCAATTACATGAGAAAATTTAATTAATTACAATTAATTACAGTTGCAAATTACAATTACCCCAGGCCTGATATATATATATATGGTGTCTCAGAAGTCGCGCACCATAGGCTTTATTAAAATCTACAGATTTACGAGTCGAAATGGTTTATAAGTGATGTTCAATTACAATACATGTTCGATAATGTTCGAATAATAAAATTAATAGTATGTACAGTTAATCAAAAAGCTATCTTAAAATAATTAAAATGAATGAAGCTACATTAGCCAATGGTGGGTCAGAAGCCGCGCACCATTGGCTAATGTAGGTTCATTCAATTTAATTATTTTAAGATAGCTGTTTGATTAACTGTACATACTGTTACTTTTATTATTCGAACATTATCGAACATGTATTGTAATTAAACATCACTTATAAACCATTTGGACTCGTAAACCTCGTAAATCTGAATAAAGCCTATGGTGCGCGACTTCTGAAACACCCTGTGTGTATATATATAATGCCCGCTGCACTTTGCGCAGCAAAAGCCCCCGAAACACAACCTATAGGGAACTGGGAGGGGCGGGCGTATTACTAAAACCTCCTCTGGTTCTCCCTTTATATGTATACTAAATTTGATGCATATTATCCTGGCCGTTTAGACGTGTATATACGAACAAAGAACAGAGAGATAATCATCATCATTATCATCATTCCCTACATATATAAATAAGGTACAAAAAACATAAATAGCCAGACAGACAAATACATAGATGGCTAGATTAACAAGAATGTGTTTCAGCAGTTGTAATTAGCTCTGTATCCCGAGGCAGGATCATTATCAGCTCCTTAATGATAGCTGATACACAGTGGAAATCAAAAATAGTCTGCCATTATGATTGACTCTTCCAGATGGTAAAGAAATTTACGAAGAAATTAGAAGAATCGAGAAAATATATTAAGGAATATATAAATAAATGAATTGAAGAGAACAATATGAATTTCAGTTATATGGTGAATTCCTGTTAAAAATGCAGCACGACTCAAAATTACAGTAAAATGTTTTGCAAAACATTTAAGGATAGCAGTTAATTCATGCAAAATTCATAACGACGAGGATTATAAGCAAAACATGCAACGAGATTTTCGGAGTCTGTGAGAGGTTACCAAAAAGGCAGCACCATTACACAAAAAGTAATGGCTTAGCCTTTTTTCAAGTCCGCATAAAATTTTGGTTCCTTTCTTTTTTGTCTTGGAAAATGTTTCAATTTAACATAAATTTTCTGTTTATTGAATCGTATTCACCATTTAAGAAAATGGCAGATACTTCTTATAAACTTGTTACATCACTCACCAAGAAAATAATAAAATGGCGCTTGTTCGGATGACTTCCCACATTTGCGGCTTATACAGTAGCTGCACTCGCCTGTCCAATTTGCCAGTCATATCATTTCGCTTGCTAATTTTCTTCCGAAATGATATCAAACGCTATCAGCTTTATATAATTCACAAATGTGAATGTAGTGTGAATCGGTTTTAAGAAGTTTAAGAAAGCCTTTGTTTGCACTCCTACTCATCTTGTTCTCTGTGCTGCAGCAGCGGATGATGGACCGTCCACCTTATAGTTGCAGTTGAAAGCAATTTTATTAAAAAAAAAAACTACAAAAGCATTACAATACGTTGCAGGAAAAAATCAAAGCGGAAAAACAAACCTTATAGGTTAAAAATGGGGAAATTGTTAAATTTTTATGACCATAAAATAAATATTCCGAATTTCCCATGGGTAAGAAAAATACTGCAGTCAAATCAATGAGGAAATATCGTAGAAACAGAAATAAATATTTTCGTCCAAAAAGCAAAACAAAAAAGGATAAACATTGTAATTACAAGAAGAAGCTCCGACTCTTTATTCGCTGAAAAGAAGACACGAATAATATTTCATGGCATATTTGGAGAATATTCAATATCCTAATTCAACAAATGAGCAAAATTTCTTCGAACATTATCGCTCAAAATCTAAACTGCAACGTCAAAAGCGAAAAACAAAATGTGTTCATAGAAACAAATATTAATGTTAAATAATCGATCGTAACCCGATCTTGAAGGTTTGTTCATATACTGTGCATAATTGCTTTATAACTGATGGTTTGTGTTTTTTCTTTAAGTCCCCTATATTTTTTTGTTTTCTTTGCTTAAATTTTCAAAAGAAAACACTTTACGTAATAAGAATACCAGAGTAACTAGTGTAATTTTCCCTTTTTATCACTCGTTTCAAAATTCATAAATTTCTATTGCTTATTGGCTTTACATTAATACAGACTAATTATGAATACTAATATTTTACCTGTAGATTTAAACAATGAATTTCTTGTAAGTAATCTGTTGAAAAGAAGAGTCAAAATGTGGTCCCGAAAAATTAAAAACAAAAACATAGGAAATTGCTGTCAGAAGTGACCCAGACTAAGTATCTTTATTAATTAAGAACTCCAGGATTTATAAATGGTGCTCCTTCTAGTGCCAGTATGCTATTTATGGTCACTAAGTTGCCTAACTGTGCCAGTGTCATACGCAATTTTGGATTTAGATTTATCAATAGGCTTGGTGAGTCAGTCAATAAGATAATAAAAGCCATGGTTAGTGAACTGATCTTCGATATACTGTACAGTATTTTATAGATCTCAAATCTGGAAACATTGGCGTAGGCAACTGTATGTTCATTATTCATAGTAATTTACTGGCCTACAAAGTCAGTACTCCAGAGTCCAGACATCTATCTCTTAACCTTCTATGGACCAATTGTATGATATTTGTAGCTGTTGAGTCTGAAATAAAGTTGTTGTTGTTGTTGCTGGTTGTTGTTGTTGTTATTGTTTAACCAAAAAGTTCCATAGATTTTTTAGTATACTGTATATCGGTAGGGTGTGTCAATTTTAGTAAAGTCAACAATTCAAAAACTACTAGTGCTCAAATGATGTCATATTATCTAGCAAACTTAGAAATATCTTTAGTGTTGTTTAAAAAAGCCATTTACCTACTTATATTTGACCATGAAGGTTTGAAATATAACCTAAATATGACTAGCATCGTATATTAATGTGCCATTGATATGTGTGGTCAACTTTGGTTATTTTTAGTGTGCAGCAAGGGCCGAGCTAGCTAGGGGCAGGCGGGGCAGTGCCCCGGGGCCCGGGCCTTTGGGGGGGGGGGCAGGGTCGTTTCAACAAGTGATGAGAAGTTATTTGAGAGAGCAACAAATCTAGTAAATAAATATAAAAATTATATTTCCTCTGGATTTCCAAGTCAATTACTCTCCTTTCGAATGTGCTTAAAAACAGACATTGAAAAAATGACGACAATCCATGAGCTATATTAATTTTTAAAGACAACAGTACTTTGTGCTCAAGTTTTCCCGAAGTTGTGACTGCCATAACATTGTTCCTTACAATTCCTGTGACAGTTTCAAGTGCAGAGAGATCGTTTTCAAAACTTAAACTAATAAAGAACTATCTTCGAAATTCTATGAATGAAAAAAGATTAAGTGGACTCTCAATTACATCAATTGAAAACAAGAAAACTAGAAATATTAACTTGGGGGATTTAATTAATGAATTTGCTGAAAGAAAGGCAAGAAAAGTCAAGTTCTGATGTTGTCGTAAGTAAACTTTTATTTCACGGTATTCTTTTTAAAGCTCAATATTTTGCATAATGTTTTGCCTTCTATGCCTCCATGCGTACAAGTAGTATCATAATTCTTAAATATATGCTACATAAATAATGCAAAGAAAAGCAATATAAATGTTTAATAAAAATTTTGTTAGGGGGCCCGTAAATAAGTTTGGCCCCGTGGCCCGTGACACTCTTGCTCCGTTCCTGGTGTGCTGTATGGTTTCTAAGTTTCACACAGTCACAAATGCTGGAGTTTTGATTGTGAATGCATGTGTTTTCCCTCCTTTTTGACAATTTTGATTACTTCGTAATGTAAATATTGTGTAATTCAAATTATTCGAAATGTTGTGTGAGTGAGTGAGTGAGTGGCCTAGGGTTGCCAGACGTCCTTTATTTCAAAGGACAGTCCTTTATTTCGATCTCTTGTCCTTGTCCTTTATTGAAGCGTCAAAGGACGGCATATATCCTTTATTTCTATTTTTATGCCTATTTCAAAATCATAAATAATAAATCCTTTAAGAAATTTATTATAATTACATAGGTATTTTTTTGCGTTTTGTTCCTTGACAGAGTAGGTAACCATTATCATTGCATCGTTAAGGCTTAATAAGTTAATAACAGTGTAGGCTCATTGATTTTTATGTAGCCGCAATAGATAATTCTGTGAGCTCTACTGCAATAAGCGGAGTGCCCCCACAAATGTGTACGACAACTTATTTTTCCATACGCTGCGTCGCTGAAAGATACAGTAGTGGTACTGCTCTCGTCTATATTCAAGAACATTTTAAATATAGTAAAAATCAAAGATGTTGAAATAAATATTTATCCTATAACATTTAAAATTTTTTTTGGGAGCATCATTCTCTCTCTCTCTCTCTCTCTCTCTCTCTCTCTCTATATATATATATATATATATATATATAATTTGAGAATCTGGGAGTGGCAGCTTGAAAACGTTTTGAGTGTCCTTTAATCCGGTCATCAAAATCTGGCAACCCTATCAGACAGTGTGACCCAAACTTTCTGTATATTTTGATATGATAGATATATGAAATTGTCATTACTTTGAATAATTAAGTCTTGTACCTATAACAACACAACCTTTTATCTGAGCTTATAGGAAGATATTAAGAATTTCAATTAACTTAATTTTATGTAATCATAATCAGTAGGCCTATCCAAATTTCAATGACATTTCTTTTGTTCACAGGTCCACAGGATGAGTCAGAAAGAAATCAGAACCCGAAGCAAATCAAGCTGTCACCTAAGTCATTTGGTAGGGACTGGGAGGGAAATTCCCCCTGCTGAGCTGCTCACAGCCAGAGATCTGCTGAGGTATGGTTTGTTGAGGAGAGAGATGAGTGAGGAAGACAGGAGGAATTACCCAGTTAATGACCTGATTAACAACGGCATTGTTCCAGGGCTACTGGCTCAGTGGAGAAAGGCCAATGCTCTATTCACAGGACCTGTAATCAACACTGAGGTCAGGATCAGGGCTAAAGTGAAGGCACTGTGGGATGAGGCAGTGAAGGTGTCCATTGGCAATGTGAAGCTAGAGGTCAAAGATAGGTTCATGATGAAACTGGACAAATTGGTGGAAATCCTGACCTGTCACTTTGTGATCAGGAGCTGCAGTGAGCTTGGGTGCAACCCTGTCTGCAACAGTGAGGTTCACATTGACTGCAGCTGCAGGAGCGAGCAAAGATACCAGTGCAGGAGCTTGCCTTCATTAAAGGTCAGAGAGAAAAGGTGGGCAGTGTGGGGTACACCAGATGGGTCTAGCTAATCACCCTAAGACCAGGAGACAGGAAGCAGTGCTGCAGAGACAGGAGCAGAGAAGGAAGGCCGAGGAGAAGAGGAGGAGGAAGGCAGAGGAGTCATCCAAGAAAGAAGAGGAGTTGAGGGAGGAGTCACTGCTGGAGATGGAGTTGGAGGAGACTGGAGATATACTGGAGGAGGCAGGGAGGAGAGAGGAGGACGAAGACTTTATACCAGAGGCTGCGACAATTTCTTCCTTGCCTGTGGCTAAGAAGAAGAAATACAACACTGAAGATATCACCAACATAGCTCTGGCTAGCTTGAGACATCACACTGGGTTGAGAGAGACTGCAGAGATTGCCACTGCTGCCTGGATTGATGCTGGTCTTATCACAGAGTTTGACACAGCACTGGTGATCGACCACAACAAGGTGAGGAGGGCTCAGGAGAGACTGACTAAGGAGCTGGTCAAGAAGTTTGATGAAGAGATTAGGGAAAATGGCATCACCTGTATCTTCTTTGATGAGAAAAGAGATGACACCAAAGTGATGATGGAAGCTGAGTGCAGTGACAGGCAGTTTCCTGGCCTCATTAAGGAAGAACACTACACAGTGTGCAATGAACCAGGTGGAAAATATTTGTGGCATTTTGTACCAGAGGAAGCTGCAGAGGAGAGAAGTCATGCTGAGGTCATTGCTGATCATCTGGTGAACTGGCTAAGAGAGAATAGGACCAGACCAGACCCTTTAGGCCATAGGAGGTGACAGTACTAATGTGAATACTGGCTGGGAGGGAGGAGTAATGCATTATGTGGAGGCCAAGCTTAGCAGGAAGTTGGTGTTGATTGTCTGTGACTTGCACACTAGGGAGCTGAGTCTCAGACACCTGGTGACTGCACTGGATGGCAAGACATTGAGCAACAACAAGTGGTCTGGGCCCCTAGGGAGGATGTTAGACACTGCCACTGAGCTGGAGATCAACTCAAACTTCACGAGGATCACTGTTGGTCCTCCTCTACCCCATCTCAGTCAGATCGGGAGAGGTACCTCCTGGAGATTGGGCCAGTCTGTCACAGTAGGTGGGTCACCACGGCTCTAAGGTTCTGCAGATTGTGGATTTCCAAACATGGGCTGAAGGGTAGGAACCTAAAGAATCTGAGGATAATTGTGGAATTCATAGTGGGAGTCTACATGCCAAACTGGTTCAACAGCAAGTTAAATTACAGCTGGGTGGAAGGTCCCAGGCATGTACTGTACCAGCAGGAGCTGCTCAGAAGTCAGAAGAAGGAGGTGATAGGAATAGTGATGCCTACAGTGAAGAGATCAGCCTGGTATGCACACTCTGAGGCTGTGATCCAGGCCATGCTGTACAGTGAGGTGGAGGAGGAGAGGAGGGAGGCAGTGAAGAGGATACTGGAAATCAGAGGTAAAGGAGATGAGGACACACAGGTAGGAGACTGCACTGTCAGATCAGACCCAGGAAGACTCCTGACATCAATCCAGATGCCACCAAACTCTCGGAGCTCATTGACTGGAACTCTGGCGTGACTGAGCCTCCTCTGTCCTGCTCCCTCACCACTGCTGCAATCAAGGAGTTTCTGGATAAACCAATGGGAGTTCCTGCATGGCCCTCACACACACACAGTCAGTAGAGAGGTGTGTAAGGATGACAACTGAAGCAGCACAACATGTTTACTCACAAGAGAGGAGGGAGACGTACATCAGTGGCCAGGTGGCCAGTAGGGAGCTCATGTCCAGGAACAAGAGCAAGGCAGACATGGCATCCTTGGCAAAGTTCAAGAAACCTATCTATATTTCTAAGTTTTAATATTGAAATACAATCAAAATGTCTTTAATTGTATGTATGTAAAATGTAGTTATATATAGCATCCTTGGCAAAGTTCAAGAAACCTATCTATATTTCTAAGTTTTAATATTGATATACAATAAAAATGTCTTTAATTGTATGTAATGTATGTAAAATGTAGTTATATACAATAAAAAAATACTTGCAAAAATTGCTGATTTTTCGTAAACTTCAACTTCAAATATAAGTAGCTAGGAGTGGTCAAATCTGGATTTTAAAGCCATATTTCGATTTAGCACATAAAAATGCATCATTTGGTCACTAGTAGTCTTTGAAAATCTAAAGATTTCACTTTGCTTCCTAAAATTGACACACCCTAATATATCGGGTGGCCCGAAAAAAAACGCCTTGAGATTTGAACATCAATAACTTCAAAAATATGCAGTTTACACTTCCAAAATTTACTTGACTTTTACCTCAATCTATTGATAAGCCATCATAAAAATTTCAGACCTCTACATAAAATATTTTTTCTACAGCTGAGGGAACAATGAGGTATGGTGAAACACGACATGATACATTTTCTGATTTCCCCTAATGTTATTTTGTCCCAACATTCGAGTATCTTTTTCTTCAATTGCATTTCTGTAAACTTTTCTGTTTGGCCTTCATAAATCTTCTCTGCTGGAGTGTTCCATATGCAATAATCCATGGGATTGCAATCAGGTGATTGCGGGGACCAGTCGTTTTTTCTAATGAAGTTGACTACATTCTGTTGTAGATAATCCTGTGTGAACTTGCTCTTATGATCCGTAGCACCATCTTGTTGGAGTATGAAATTGTTTCCATAATACAGACGCCGACAATCAGGCAAAATGTTCTCCTCTAAGAGGTTTACATAGGTTTCTGAATTAATTTTTTTGTTTTCTGAAATGAAATTAATTTTTGTCTTGCCATTCCACGATACACCTACTAATACCATGATTTTTTGGGAAAACCAACTTGTTTGGTGGCAGGGGCGGATTTAGGTTTCCTGGCGCCAAGGGCCAATGGCCATACTGATTTAGCCACCCTTCGGACACTTACGAAGTTACCATTTAGCAATAAATAGTTATTTAATATAAGGGTTTTCAATAAAACGCAGTCAAATGGTTTAGGCTTTTACTCTAGCAAAATATATCTTAACATATAAGATATTTTTATATCAATTATAATATATTATATCTATATATATTATTGTATTATATACTCATGTGTGTATATATAATATATATATATATATATATATAATATATATATATATATATATATATATATATATATATATGAATAGAAACGACATAAGTATTAAGGAACGATTCTGCCCACTCGTGTGCAGAATCGTTCCTTAATACTTATGTCGTTTCTATTCATTTATATACTGCGTGGTCATTGCAGTTATATGCATATATATATATATATATATATATATATATATATATATATATATATATATATATATATATAACAATCCCTTAAATGTGTGAACAGAAATGCATTGTACGATTGTAGGTTATCTTTACGATCTTTGTTTAGTTACGAAATCGAACCTTGTAGAATACTCAAAGCAGTTTCCGCCGAGATTGCTGAGCAGCGGAGTCAATAAGATCTGTATAGCTAAGAGCTCTCGTGAGTTCCGATTCAATACTAAGGATAGCTAAAGAGTTGAGACGATTTTCTGACATCACTGACCGTAGGTAGTTCTTTAGTCGTCGCAGTACAGAAAAAGATCTTTCGGCAGAACAGTTGGAAGCCGGCGTACATAGGAAGATCCTGAGCGCAATATCAACAAATGGGTAAACTTCTTTTAATCCTTTTGCTTGGATCATCTCACTCATCTCAAGAATGCTCATAGGAGTTTTCTCCAAATTCAGAAGAAACCCACGGAAATGAAGACACTCATTAACAAATGCTTCCGCCAAGTCATCCTTGGAAAATTCCCAAAGCTTAATAGCATTGGCAGTTATATCTGTCAGATTCAAGGTGGTGACTTTCGTAAAAAATGCAAACCGTACATGGAGGTTTTCATACACATCTTTGCGACGGTTTAATTCCGACAATAATCTGTCAAATACCACAAGATAAGAATTAATGAATAAGTTCCTCCGTCCATCTAATTCTACCTCGCCTTCGCGAGTTTCGTCGACTCGAAGTTTTCTTTTCTTTTTTTTTTTTCATTGTAACTTCATATTCGCGGATAGATGATTTCTTAATTGCTGCTTCTTCATAAAAGGCGAAGTTATTAATTTTAATAATATTTTTATTTTAAAGCTAATTATTTTTATTTTATTTCAGATTTATTGTTTACACTTTACAGAGTATCAAGCCAAAAATTGGCCAATTATTTTGTTTAAGGTTTTCTCCATAAAATTGAATTTATATTTTTTTCTATTTTGCAACTTTGAACTTTGAAACTGGACAACATTTAAGATTGAAAGACAAGATTGTGTTTATTTCAGTTTAGTACAGTAATGGTATTTATACAAGGTGTTAGAAAATCTAGAAGAGGAAGAACCATTGTTGTCCCAAGGCGATATGATGACTAAGCTGATTGATGCAGCATTGCTTGTATATATTAAGTTAAGGTGTATATATATCCATCGCATAATTGTAAGGTTAGTGAAAAATTCACTTAATTTAGAGCTAACATTTTTGGGCTCTTGTGGCATCATTGTTTGGGCACTCTTGTGGCATCATTTTTTGGGGCGCTGCGCGTCTTTTCTACTCGTTTGCGGAATGCCATACTTACAGGGCGTGGTCTTATAGAGAGCTCTCTTGCAATTCAGTTTGGTTGTTTAGATACAAGATTGTTGCATCGTGCAATGGTGCAGTTTGTGTTGTTGTTGCAAGGTTTAGGAAGAAGACCATAAATAGTGCCCCCTTTTTTTTTATCTTAAATTCATGCAACTGAGGCCTAAGGTAGGCCCACATCGAGTCAGCAACCCTGAGGTAGGACCTAATAGGACCTCCAAGTCCGTAAGTTTTTAATTCTAGCTTAACTTGGGCTGTAGGTTGAACTGGCCCTTCAGAGATTGGCCGTTCACGGCTCAGCTGGGATTTTGAACCCAATAAAAAAAAATAATAACATGGTCCTTCAGAACCGGATTCTAGCCCAAGACTGAGTCAGTGACTATTTTTCAGCAAAGTTCTGATTGTGCAAATTGTAGCCCAAGTTAGGCCTAGACGGGTTGAGCATAATTGAGTTAAGGTCCCAGGGTAGAAAGTTTGGTCGCCCAATTGCGAAACTCGGCCACTCGTCTGTCGTTGTTTTGGGCCTACATTTTTACCGGTTTCGTTAATTTTGGTTTATTATTCGCAGGCGAAGGTTGCAGACTTCAGTGCGCCAGTTACTTGGGTGGAAAATTTGTGTTTGATCAGTTTTGTTAAGTATTTTTGCCAATTCAGCTTATTTGGCATTGAGCCCAATTGTTGTTTGCATTGAAGATGAGTGCAGCTGAATTGAACAAGTTTAAAAAAAGAGAAGCGCCTACAAAGGTCTAATTACAAAGGTCATTGCCACTATAGATTCTGCCATAGAGCAAGAGGATTTAAGCTTAGTGAGTGCGCAGCTTTCCATATTAGAAACTAAAAAGGTTGCTCTAACTTCAGCAGTGGCGGCTCGTCGGTAGGCACTGCGGAACTGCAGTACCCCTAAATTTTTTATTTACAATTGAAATAATCAAGAACAATATAAGGATGAGCTCACTGAATAACTTTTTCAATAACTTTTGAAACTTTTATTCATTGCTCAATGCTCATCCTTTTATTTCAGTAATTATTTCAACCCATTCTTAGAGACAGCACCCCTAGAATTTTTAGTCACGAGCTGCCATAGCTCTAAGTGAAGTAAATGTTAAAATTGAGGCTCTTATAGAAGAGGATGAAATAGAAAATAACATAATTTACTTTGAAGAGATTATTGATGATATAATTAAAGTATGCCACCGAGCAAAAGAGTTTAGCTCAGTACAGTTAGAGACTAGGTCTAATAATGAAACACAACCCTCAACAAATGGTGTTTGTGAAGTTAAGGTTAACAGATCTGCAGTTCAATTTCTGGGAGTATTCAGGAATGGCAAGGATGGGCAGACAGTTTTCAATCAGCAGTTCATTCTAGTCAAGTGTTAAGTGCGGCGGAGAAGTTTAATTATTTGCAGTCCCTCTTGGAAGGGGAGGCAGCAAAGACAATAGCAGGATTAGCATTAACAGGGGCTAATTATAATGTGGCTTGGGATATATTAAAGAAACAGTTCGGTAAGCCAGAGATCTTAATTAGAAGCCACCTCCGCGAACTTTTAGCTATACCTCCTGTTAATAATCCTAATAGTGTCAAGGAGTTACTGCAGTTATATGATGAATTTGAAGTTAGAACTAGGTCCCTGGACAACTTGGGTGTAGGAATGGAAAGGTATGGTATAATGTTGGTCACTATACTGGAGTCTAAATTGCCTAGCTCAATTTTGCTTGAATTAAGTAGAGGACACTCTACACAACATGTGTACATCCCCCTTCAGCAGATGTTAAGTCTTTTAGGCACAGAATTAGCAAGACGAGAGGGAATTGAGTTTGCACAGTGGGATGTTAAACAAGGGGACAAAGGCAGGCACAGCACCAAGGTTTCTACAAAAAGGAATAGCCCAGGTACAGTGTCAGCTCTACATGCATCCTCTGAGAATAAATTAAAGGGAATCAAGGAATGCATATTTTGCGAAGGCAACCACAAGTCATATAAATGTGAGGTGGCTGAGGCTTTACCTTTTGAGGAGAGAAAGGACAGGGTAACTAAGTCCACAGCATGTTTTAAATTTTTTTTGAAAGGTCACAGAGCAAGGTTTTGTAAGTTTAAAATTTTGTGCAAAAAGTGTCATGGCAGGCATCAGCCATTATTGTGTGAAAACACTCCTAGTAGGCCTACCCCAGAAGTAGAGACATCAGTGGCACATGCTACTGCTATGAAAGGGAGTAAAAGTAAAGGGGGATTATTGCAAACAGCTGCAGCCTTATTAATTGGGAATGGTGGAGAAGCTACTGTAAGAGTGTTGTTTGATAGTGGTAGCCAGCGTAACTTTATTAAGACCAGAATTTCCAGAAAATTGAAATTTAAAGAACTTAAGAGGGAAAATTTAAGAATTTCTGGGTTTGGGGGTTTAGTTCAAAACCGAACCAAAGTTAAGAAGGTAGAAGTTCTGGTTAAGGGGTTGTTACCACAAAGTCCCACTATCAAGGTCCACGCTGTAGAGATTGAGGAACTTTGTGCTCCAGTCACTACTTGTTTAGATATGGCATGTGTCCAAGAATGGCAAGTTAAAGGAATTAATTTGGCCAATAATAAGTTTGAAGGAACAGAAGATATTAGTCTTTTGATTGGAGCTGACTATTATTGGGACTTCATCATTGGTAATATTGTCCGCACATGTCGAGGCCCGGTAGCTATTGAAAGTAAGCTAGGCTGGATGCTACATGGTAGCTATTGCAATGAAATGGAGGTTAAAGCTCTTTTTGTTAAGATTGAGGAGAACAGCCATGGTTTGGAAAGGCATTTGAAAGCCTTTTGGGAACTTGAATCCATTGGCATAAAGGACAAACAGGCAAGTACAGTGAACAGTGACGTTTTAGAGCAATTTGAAAAAGGGATTGTGTTTAGAGATGGTTGCTATGAAGTTGGCCTCCCTTGGAAGCAGGGCCGGATTAACCATTAAGCAAAATAAGCCCGTGCTTAGGGCATCAAGGGAAGGGGGGCACCACAGAAATTTTCCATTGTCGGATTTACCATGGATTTATTATACTATTATAATCGCGGCTTATAGCCTATAAGCTGTTGAAAACTGAATTATATATATTCATATATAGTATTTTTTTTTTTTCATTGTTTGAATTTGTAGTGAACAACAACCCTTTTGAGAGAATAAATATATTTCGTTGTAATCACACACTTTACGCTTTGCGTTATTATTTTGTTTATATCAAATCTTTGAGCGCCATATTAAAAATAATATTGCAAATAAGATGCAAGAGCTAGAATTCGTTTTTATGTTGAATTTTTGGGATGAGATTTTGCAAAATTTTCATAGAGTAAGCAAAGTTCTACAGAATAAGGATGTGAACTTAAAAACATGTGCAGATCTGTATGGATCATTAGCTGACCAACTGTGCACTTTACGAGATGAATTTGAAAGATATGAAGCAGCTACAAAGGAAATGCTACCAGATGTTAATTACAAGGCAGCTCAAACTCGCAAACGTATCAGAAAGAAGGTACCCAATGACGGAGATGCACCAGAAGTATATCTGAATGCCAGAGATAAATTTCTTATCACCACCTTTTACACAATTGTTGACAAACTTGAAACTGAGATGAGAAGAAGAGGAGAGATATACAAAGAAATAGCAGATAGATTTTCTTTTCTAAGTGATGTGCCACATAATGTCACCACTTCATCATCTACTGAAATTGAAAGGTATTCTCAGGGTTGTAAAAAGATGATTGATGCTTACCCAGAGGACTTGAACACTAATTTCTCTGCTGAGCTTCAGCAGTTTCACTCATATGTGTGCCATAAGTTCAGTGCAAAAAAAAATGTAAAAACAAGATTCAGTCATGCTGAACTTTATAAAATAATTGTAGAAGACAATATTGAGTGTGCCTTCCCAAATGTAGAAATTGCCTTTCGTATATTTTTAACATTAATGGTCACAAATTGCTCAAATGAGCGTTCATTTTCTCAGTTGAAGTATATTAAAAATACCAACAGAACAACTATGCAACAAGGCAGGCTGGATGCCTTATCTCTACTAAGTATAGAAGCAGATGTGTTACGTAAGATTAGTTTTGAGGATCTGATCAAAGACTTTGCAATTAAAAAAAGTAGGAGAAAACTTTTCAAATATAAATGAAGTGGAAGTATACAAAAATAAACATTATTTTCCATCTTACTGTAAGTTTTGTTTCATTTCAAAAAATAAAATTTTATTTTATGGTTTATTTTTGTTTATATTTTGAATTACATATATATGGGGCACCAAAATCTTTTAAGTGCTTAGGGCCTCTAAAGGTCTTAATCCGGCCCTGCTTGGAAGGATTCTTGCAAACCCGGTTCAAACCTTCAGCTAGCTAATCGGAGGTTGGAGACTTCATTGTACAGGCTAAGAAAAAATGAGTTGTTAATTAAATACAATGAAGCCATCCTAAGCTATGTAAGGAAGGGCTATGCTGAAAGGGTACAAGGCGAGCTGGTGAGCCAGGAGGCACATTATCTGTCACACCATGCAGTGGTACGGCGAGACAAAACTACCACCAAACTGAGGATAGTTTTTGATGGCTCAGACAAGGACAAAGGTGGTGTGTCCTTGAATGATTGTTTGGATGCTGGGCCAAATTTTAATGCAGACTTATTTTCTTTGTTACTGAGATTCAGGTTTGGTAGAGTAGCATTGACTGCAGATGTGAAGCAAGCCTTTTTGCGGATAAAGTTAAAACAAGAGAACAGAGATGCAGTAAGGTATCTGTGGGTGGATACGAAAGACTTGTTGGAAAATGAACCTAAGGTTCAAGTATATAGAATGAAGTCAGTGTTGTTTGGCCTCAGCTCTAGTCCATTTCTGTTGGCAACTACTATGCAGTACCATTTTAAGAAATATTCTGAAGTCTATCCTAACACTATTGAACACATAAGGAAAAATGTTTATGTTGATGATTTGCTGTGTTCAGTGGATAATACAGAAATGGCTAAACAGATATTCAGGGAGGCTAGAGCTATAATGAGGGAGGCTGGCATGGAGCTTAGAAAATGACAGACCAATCAGTCCTGTGTAGTACCTGATGCAGCAGAAAGTATTGAGGATTCTGGTATTAAGGAGTTGTGGGCAATAGACGCAAAAGTGCTAGGCATTGTTTGGCAGCAAGGAGAGGATTTGTTTACCTTCAATGGGAAATCTTTAGTAGAGCTGGCTGAGAATGAGACAAGGTGGACAAAACTTACAGCTCTTAGTTTGGCTTCAAAGGTCTTTGATCCTCTTGGATTCCTGACTCCATTTGTGATAAAGTAAAAAATTTGGTTTCAGAGCCTCTGGGAAATTGGACTTGGTTGGGACCAAGAGTTACATGATCATATGGTGGTAAGGTGGAAATATTGATTCAAAGAATTGGCACATCTTGGAGACATTGAAATCCCAAGATGGTACTTTGGAGAGTTGAACAAAAGTCCAGACAATTTGGAGCTGCACATCTTTTGTGATGCAAGTGAGGAAGCCTATGCAACTTGTATTTATATAAGAGGCACATTGCAAGAGGAAGTAAGTTGCAGGTTGGTTGCTGCAAAGAGCAGAGTAGCACATTTGAAAAGGCTTTCTGTTCCAAGGTTGGAATTGATGGGTGCAGTTATTACTAGTCGGCTTGCAGTTACAGTGCAAAAGTCTTTGGCCCTCTATGAAATTCCAAGCTATTATTGCACAGACTCCACTATAGTTTGGCAACTGGTTAAGAAGCCAGGCAAGGAAATGGAAACCATTTGTTGCCAATAGGGTGGAGGAAATTCAAGCGCACACAGATCTCAAGCAATGATCATTGTCCAGGCACCCAAAACCCAGCTGATTTACCAACACGAGGAATTTCAGTGAAAGATCTTGCACAGTCAAGTTTGTGGTGGAATGGGCCAGAATGGCTAAAACTTGGAAGTGAAAACTGGCCTTCTAATCAGCCTATTGTAGGAGAATGCCAGGCTGAAGAAGCATGGGTGAGTGAGGTGAGAAAATGCACTGTGAACAGTTGTCAAGTTATGCAGCAGGACCCCCATATTGAGGCTTGAGGACATTAGGAGTCTGAAAAGGTTGTTAAGAGTGACAGCATGGGTATATAGATTTACCAACAATATTAAGGGAGAAACAAGAAGGGAAGGAATTCTGAACAGTAAGGAGAATCAGCAAGCCAGGAAATACTAGGTGGTATATGTGCAGAAGGAAAAATCTGGTGAAGAGAGGGAATTACTCACCAGCCGTCCATTACAGGTTCTACCAACACATTCTGCTCTCAAGGGTTTGGATGTGTTTTTGGATCAGGATTTATTGAGAGTAGGAGGTAGACTACAGTTTTCTGGGCTTCCAGAGGAGAAAAGACATCCAATTTTGCTACGTTCTGGGGGTACCACTTTGTGGACCTTTTGATCCTGGATACTCCTCATAAGTTGTTACATGCTGGAGTTAGAGAAGTGATAATAGAGATCAGACAACAGTTTTGGATTCCCAAAATTAGACAAGTAGTAAAAAAGGTCTTGCATAAATGTGTGGTTTGCAAGCGTTGGAGTGCAAAGCCTTATTATGAAAAGGTGGCTCCACTTCCAAGAGAATGGTGTGTCTATACTGCCCCATTTGCTGTAGTGGGAGTAGACTTCGCAGGTCCAGTCTATGTGTATGAGCAAGGGGCAGGTCCGGCGCCAGCCTATTTGGCGCCCTTAGCAGGACTGCAGCTGGCGCCCCCACCCGCCTCCCACTTCACGATTGGGTTTGCCCACAAAGTAATCAAGGTACCATATTGAAGAAACTATTTGCCTTACACTGATCTATTTTAATTTGCTAATACATACATTTATTATAAAATTATAAAATCATTTCACAGTTCAAGAAAGTGTCATGACCAATCAAAACAGCGAGTAAAGCGAGGCATATGTAGTAACAAATCAGAACGCTCAAAAGTGCTAAAATATGGGTGCAAAAAGGACATATCTACTGTTTTTTCCAAGCAAGAAGGGCATATGTCACATAAAACAGTTATTCGCTTATTGACGACTCCCGGAACTCATATTAAGCCGTAAATAAGCCGAGTCGCTTATTGACGACTCCCGTCTGTGCGCGCAACATTTTTAAATCGCTTATTTACGACTCCCGTCCCTAAAGGGTTAAAGGTCGTGATAGTGAAAGTTCTATAATGACCCAATAAGATGAATAAGTTAATTATGTAAATATCAGTCAAGCTAAACTGGTGTACATACGTCGTACAACCTTTCATCATTTGTCTATGCTTCTCATTCCTTCATTATTTTTTTCATGTTCTTACATAATACTATCAGACGTGCACAGGGCGGGAGGCGCTGGCGCCCCCCAGATCTTTGGCGCCCTTAGCATTTACTAACCTCGCCTAATGGAAGCGGCGGCCCTGGCAAGGGGAGTCTAACAAAGGTTATATATGTCTTTTCACATGTGCTACCACCAGAGCAATCCATTTGGAGTTGGTAAGCAACTTAAGTAGTGATGTATTTCTTTTGGCCTTTAAAAGGTTTGTGAACAGAAGGGGTTTCCCAAATAAAATCATATCGGATAATACAAAAACCTTCAAAAAGGCTGCAAAGGAACTCCAAGAAGTTTGGTCCTTGCTAAAAGAGGAAGGATTCCAATCCTACTTTTCACACCATGGGGTACAGTGGGAGTTTATTGTTGAGAGAGCACCATGGTGTGGTAATGATTGGGGATGAAAGAGCAAGGCAATGCTGGAAGCTTGGCATAATTGAAGAGTTGTTTGTTGGCAGAGACAATTTAGTTAGGTCTGCATTGGTAAAGACTTCAGGATGAAAATTAAAGAGACCTATACAAAAACTCTATGCTTTAGAAATCAGCAAAAACACGGATAGTCAAGATGAAACATTTGAGTTACAGCCTCATGGAGAAGGCTTGGCTAACCTTGCAGAAGGTAATGACAACAATGCCTCTTCGATGGGGAGTGTTAGAAAATCTAGAAGAGGAAGAACCATTGTTGTCCCAAGGCGATATGATGACTAAAGCTGATTGATGCAGCATTGCTTGTATATATATTAAGTTAAGGTGTATATATATATATATATATATATATATCCATCTCATAATTGTAAGGTTAGTGAAAAATTCACTTAATTTAGAGCTAACATTTTTGGGCTCTTGTGACATCAGTTTTTGGGGCGCTGTGCGTCTTTTCTACTCGTTTGTGGAATGCCGTACTTACAGGGTGTGGTCTTATAGAGAGCTCTCTTGCAATTCAGTTTGGTTGTTTAGATACAAGATTGTTGCATCGTGCAATAGTGCAGTTTGTGTTGTTGTTGCAAGGTTTGAAAGAAGACCATAAATAGTGCCCCTTTTGTTTTTTATCTTAAATTCATGCAACTGAAGCCTATGGTAGGCCCACATCGAGTCAGCAACCCTGAGGTAGGACCTAATAGGACCTCCAAGTCCGTAAGTTTTTAATTCTAGCTTAACTTGGGCTGTAGGTTGAACTGGCCCTTCAGAGCTTGGCCGTTCACGGCTCAGCTGGGATTTTGAACCCAATAAAAAAAAATAATAACGCAATGGCTATGAAGAAGGCAGTTTTTAAGACAATTTTGAATTTTTTATGTTAACTTAACTGCCTATATGTAGTTAGCTGTTAGAGACCTACTCAGCCTGGCTGAGCTATTTTTTTAAATATATAATTATAATATATTTTATTAATTTTAATAACATATTTATATTTTAAAATATATTATTTATATTTTTAATTAATTTCAGATGTATTTCTTTTTTCAGATGAGTAATGGGAGAAAAAGACTAAGCGGCTCGGAGTATAAGAAGAGAGCTCTGGAGGAAGCTGAAAAACAACGAGATGTCATTGACAAAACTGCGAAAATTGATACTTTCTTCAAGAAATCTGATATAAAGAGCAAAAATGTTGAAACAAATCCGAATGTTCTTTAAAAGAATTAGAATGTACCGAAAATTCCTCTGAACATAAGTCATGGTGTGTTAGCTATGAAAATGAGAAGTTCAACTCTCGGAAGAATTGACAGACAACTTTTCTATCAAATTGATGAGGAGAAGTAGTATTGGAGGAATGTTTTACAACGAGTTGTCGCAGTGGTCCGGTCACTGGTATCTCATGGTTTATCTTTTAGGGGCCACATTGAGAAATTTGGTTCTGTCCACAGTAGAAACTTTATAATGGCTTTGGAACTTATTGCTGAATTTGGCCCTTTTCTGGCGGAACATATTGCAAAATACAAAAATCCAGGAAAAGGTCATACCTCATACTTGTCTTCGTTTACATGTGAGCAATTCATCAAACTAATGGCTGGCAAAGGTACCAAACAAATAACTGAGGAAGTGAAATGTGCGAAGTACTATTCCATTATTGTGGACTCCACCCCAGACATATCACATGTCGATGAACTTGCAGTTATTCTGAGATACGTAAAAGAAGATGGGCATCCCGTAGAGCGATTTTTGGCATTCCTTTCCAGCGTAGGCCACAAATCAGAACAGCTTTTCATCTCAGTTTCCAGCATATTAAAAATGCATGATCTCGACATTGCAAACTGCAGAGGACAGTCATATGATAACGCTCCTAACATATCAGGGCTTGCAAGCCAGAATAAAAGAAGCGTCCCCAGTAGCAGTTTACATACCCTGCTGTGCACACTCATTAAATTTGATTGGACAGTGTGCAGCAAGTTGCTGTAACGAAGCCATTGATTTTTTGCACTTCTCCAAACTCTTCACGTGTTCACTGCTTCCACTCACCGTTGGGAAATACTACAAAATCATTTTACCAAATCTGAAAATGTAACGCTAAAGAGCTTATTAGACACTCGATGGTCAGCCCGTGAAGAAACGTGTAGGAGTCTCAATAAAGACTGGGAAGAGGTTATAGAGGCACTTACGTCTACTGAAGAAGATGAATCAGAAAAGCCTTGCACACGCAGTGAAGCATCAGGCTACCTCAATCAACTGCAACGCCTTGAAACTACAATTCTTTCTTTAATGTGGGGTGACAGTCTGGAAAGGTTCAATGCTACTAGTAAACAGCTCCAAGCAGTTAACATTGATCTTTGTGTCGTAGCAGAACTGTATGCATCATTGATATTCTGTGTAAAAGATGCCAGAGACAACTTCGACTTTTATGAAGAAGCAGCAATTGAGAAATCATCTATCCGCGAATATGAAGTTACAATGTAAAAAAAAAAGAAAAGAAAACTTCGAATCGACGAAACTCGCGAGGCAAGGTAGAATTAGATGGATGGAGGAACTTCTTCATTAATACTTATCTTATGGTACTTGATAGATTATTGTCGGAATTAAACCGTCGCAAAGATGTGTATGAAAACCTCCATGCACGGTTTGCATACAAAAGTCACCACCTTGAATCCGATAGATATAACTGCCAATGCTATTAAGCTTTGGGAATTTTACAAGGATGACTTGGCCGAAGCATTTGTTAATGAGTGTCTTCATTTCCGTGGGTTTCTTCTGAATTTGGAGAAAACTCCTACGAGCATTCTTGAGATGAGTGAGATGATCCAAGCAAAAGGATTAAAAGAAGTTTACCCATTTGTTGATATTGCGCTCAGGATCTTCCTATGTACGCCGGCTTCCAACTGTTCTGCCGAAAGATCTTTTTCTGTACTGCGATGACTAAAGAACTACCTACGGTCAGTGATGTCAGAAAATCGTCTCAACTTTTTAGCTATCCTTAGTATTGAACCGGAACTCACGAGAGCTCTTAGCTATACAGATCTTATTGACTCCGCTGCTCAGCAATCTCGGCGGAAACTGCTTTGAGTATTCTTCAATGGTCGATTTCGTAACTAAACATAAAGATCGTAAAGATAACCTACAATTCATTTCTGTTCACACATTTAAGGGA
The DNA here is from genome assembly GCA_023014485.1 of Bathynomus jamesi. NCBI lineage: Eukaryota > Metazoa > Arthropoda > Malacostraca > Isopoda > Cirolanidae > Bathynomus > Bathynomus jamesi. The sequence goes on along the minus strand of JAJOZX010001029.1, from coordinate 670,350 downwards.
TTGTTTTATATATATATATATATATATATATATATATATATTGTATTATATTATATTATATATATGTATATATATAAAACGACCACTCCCTTGCGTCAAGTAAGTAGCAAGGGACGCTCGACCTTATAGACGAAGTCCAATGCGCATGCGCTAGTATTGAGGCTATATAACTCTGAGACTGGGCGCGCCCAGGATGATTTGATTGATAACCCTTACCAGTGCTATACTATAAGCATAACCCGCTGCTGAAAGGCCGGTTCATCTACTCCATTATTCATCAATAAACTTATGTAAGCCCTTCACTCATCTTTCATCCCACGGCTTACCTATTGAAGTATCAACACTATCCTGATACGTAAGTGACATATAAGGGCACGGTGGCACGACCCCATAGACCGAAGGAAGGAAAAGAACCCACTTGGGCCCAATCATAACAGCCCCTCAACATCGGTGCCATAAAGACATCACATTAAAAAACACACACACACACACACACACACACACATATATATATATATATATATATATATATATATATACAGGGTGTCCCATAAGTCCGGCATCATAGGAAAAATAATAAAAAAAGGTAAAACAAAAGCTTTTATTTACAGAACGTGCTCAATATATTCACCATTGTTTCAATACACAAATTCAGACGTGATACCCAGTCAGCAAGCACACGGTGAATGATGTCAGGAGTAATGGTGTTACATGCCCCAATAATGATGCCGGACTTATGGGACACCCTATATATATATATATATATATATATATATATATGAATAGAAACGACGTAAATAAGGAGCGTCTCTGCACACGGGGAAGAGAAATAACGAATAAATGAAAAATGAGGCGAACCGCCCGGGAATCGAACCCAGGGCCTTCCAATTGCCGGTTGGATGCGCTACCATTACACCACGGACCTCGATCAATCATAAATCGAAATTCTCCTACATAGGGCAGAAACCAATGCCCTGAGAGGGCACCCTCGCAAATCGTGAATATGTGCATTCAACTGCAATGACCACGCAGTATATAAATGCAGTTGAATGCATATATATATATATATATATATATATATATATATATAATATATAATATATATATATAGGGCGTCCCAAAAAAATGTATACACACTTTAACAGCTGATAGCTCAATTGATGTTTCTTTCTTTCCAAGTTAAACCCATTAGAATTAATAATGGCAGTCAGACTAAGCTTTGAACAAAGGAAATTCATTCTAAAATGTTACTGGAAGTGTGAAAACGCAGTTGAAGTGCAAAGACAGTTTAGGAGGGAGTTTCAAACAGATCCACCAACGCGACTTACCATCACTCGAATTAGAGATAAGTTTGAAGCCGATGGAACTGTTCAGAATGTCCACAAGAAGCGTTCCGGAAGACCACGGACATCGACAAGCCCCACAAAGCAAGAAAGAGTACTGGAAACGTATCACCAAAGTCCAAGAAAATCTGTGCGGCAAGCGAGTCGTGAGGTAGGAATTTCAGAATCGTCTGTCCAACGCATTTTGAAGCGCTGTCAATGGAAAAGTTACATTCCAAGATTAGTCCATGCTATAATGAAGATGATCCGGACCGAAGAGTGGAGTATTGCGAGTGGTACTTGGCACGATGTGGATGTGGATTGGACGAAGGGGTTTCGTAGCATACCCTCCGCGTTCACCAGACCTCACACCACTGGACTTTTTTTTATGGGGATACTTAAAAGACAAAGTCTACGCTATAAAACCTGCAACAGTCGCTGAATTGAGAGCAGCCATTGAACGAGAATGCACACAAATACCAAACGAAATGTTTCGTGATGTTTGCGATTCCATTGCTTCGCGTTATCAGCAGTGCCTGGACCAGAACGGACGTCAGTTTGAAAACAGGCGTTGACAAAACAATTAAATAATGCCTGTAGATTCTATTACATTTTGAAAATGAAATGTATTTTAATAAACACTGCCTTTATAATTATTTAAAGTGTGTATACATTTTTTGGGACGCCCTGTATATATATATATATATATATATATATATATATATATATATATATATATATTCTCATAATATATATAATAATATTATGATTGATATAAAAATATCTTATATGTTAAGATATATTTTGCTAGAGTAAATGCCTAAACCATTTGACTGCATTTTATTGAAAATCCTTATATTAAATAACTATTTACTGCTAAATGGTAACTTCGTAAGTGTTTGAAGGGCGGCTAAATCAGTATGGCCCTTGGCGTCAGGAAACCTAAATCCGCCCCTGCCTCTTAAGCATAGAATTAACAAGACGAGAGGGAATTGAGTTTGCACAGTTGGATGTGGTAATATTTGTAGAGTCAATGAGGTAGTGAAGAAGTTGCTTGTAACCCGAGGTAATATTATAATTCATGTAGGTATAAATGACTTAACAAGCAAGGATAAAGGTGGTAGATTTAAGTTAAACAGAAATTCAGAAATTCAGTTAAACAGAGCTACAGGGAATTGATAGAAACTTTAAAAAATAGGCAGAGCAAGAGTTATGTAGTGGGCATTTTACCAATGATTGGGATAAGCATGGGGTTTACAAGTAAAATTTTAGCCTTAAATGATAAAGTTAGGATGTTATGTAGTGAAGGGGTTGAGTTCATAGATTTGTGGCAAAATTTTTACGAAAGGATCGAGCTTTACAGTAAGGATGGATTACATCTTAGTGGAAGGGGAACTGCTTTGTATGGAAGGCTTCTGGAGGAAAATGTGAGTTCTTTGGGGGTTTTGAAAAATAACTTTAGATCAGCAGAGGGCATAAAGCATCAGGGTATTGGTAAAGTAAATACTGTTAGGGTCTTAAATACAGGTTATGTCAGGAATAGGCATATCAACTATCTAGCCAAAGGTAGGGAATAATTAAAACCGAGGGATTGAAGTATTTTTATACAAATGCACGTAGTCTTAGGAATATGAAAAATGAATTATATATGATAAGTGAAAATCTAGATATAGTCTGCACCTAGTGAGACTTGGATAAGTGAGGCAGCATTCAATGACACTAGAGCAGAGTATGAATTAAATAGTTATACAATGTATATTTATCAGAGAATAGATAGGCAGGGGAAGGTTTGGTCTTATACATTAAGAATGATTAACTTCAGTTCAGAATGATAGTATTAAATTAGACAATATGGAAGAATCAATCTGGATTGATATCTGTGTTTCAGGCAAAGAGTATATTCGGATAAGTGCATTTTACAGACCTCCAAACCAAACACAGGAAGTTGATGACAGTATGGTTCAAGAAATAAATAAAGGTTGTAGTACTAAAACATTAATTATGGGAGATTTCAACCTGCCTTATATAGACTGGAGCCTTTTAGAGGGAAATAATAGGGAAGGTAACTTCTCCATTGACTGCTATAATGATTGTTTTCTAACACAATTTGTAGACTAACCAACTAGGGATCAAGCAATCTTAGATTTGGCTCTTTCCAGTGATCATGAAATTATTAGGGAACTTGCAGTAGGAGAGTCATTACGAAATTGTGACCATTGGATCATACGTTTTAAGATAGAATTAAATAGGGATGTAGTCAACAATGACCATCTAGTCCCTTACTTCTCAAAGGGTGATTATCGTAGATTTAGGAAGTTGTTAGATTCAGTAAAGTGGGATAATAAATTTGCCAATAAAAATGCTATTGAGATGTGGTCTAGATTCAAAAAAATTTTAGAGGATGTACAATGTAGGTGTATTCCTTTTAAAACTGTTAGAAATAACAAGATTAGCAGTGCTGTGCTCGTTACTCTATAAATGTAATGCCGTTACCGTTACCGTTACTACAGTCTAAATGTAACGCCGTTATCGTTACAGTTACCATTTTTAAAAGGTAACGAGTAACGGCACCTTTACTCGTTACCGTTACTTTTAATGAAATGTAAATATATTATATATATGCATAGGTATATTATAATTTATATACACATAAAATATTATATTATATAAACATTCGTTTGTGCGAGTATGTGTTGGTTTGTATCCACTGGTTAATGCATAGGTTATGAAGTCTGTGCATGCCTTCATTGCGTTGTTGACTTATAAGGCATAATATTTTCAAAAAAAGTGAAACAAAATTACTGCAAAATTTATTACTAGGAATTGCAACATAACAGAGGATGTAGCAAACTATTGATACTAATTTACTAATGCTAGAATATACCAGAAAAGTTTAGTTTTGCAAAACAATAATATGAAATATTAAAGAAATGAATCAAATGAGTTATTGTGCATGGCAATGATAATTGAAATTTATTAGCTAAATATACAAACTTAAGACCTATTATTCAAAAGATCTTTATTGGCCTTTCAGAAAACAAGCTTCTCAAAAGTTGCATCTAAGAGCGAGCCTCGTTTCGGAAGCAGTATATCCTTCCCTACTGAAAAAAACCGTTCAGCAGCGGCACTAGATGGTATAGGAGTGTTAAGTTTAATAAACACATTTTTAAAGTTAGATGGGAAGGATGCAGAGCTAACGTGCCGTGAAGGCCCAGATGAGAGGAATGACGAAACCTGTGTTGAACTTAGGTCCCTCCCTGCTCCAGGATTCTTCGCCTTTTTACTTTTGAAGCACTCGAAGAAGTCATCGTCGTCCTCAGTCGCACTTCCTGTACTAACTGTTGGTAAACTGGAATCTCTGTACTGAGATGACTGAACGACCTTTTCGATTCGTTCTATCATCATTTCCTCAACTAAAGGAAGACAAAACTCTTGACCTTCACGTTCAAGCTTTCGCAGCTTTGTCAAGCAGGCAGTCAGTATGGGAAGCAGTATACTCATGTATGTCCAATGCTCGTGCAACGGGTTTCATCACGCTGGCATATTCATTGTAGAATAATACGTCGGACGCGCTGAAACGAGAAATTCCTAATCCATCACAGATATTATTCATAGCGGATTCTGTCAGTGTAGGGGGAGAGGGTGGATGGGGTTAGGCTGCCAGCATGCCAACGGCCAACATGCACACCTCGCTCATAGTGAAGGGACAAATTTTTAACGGTTAATAAATAATGAATGAGGATCAAAGAAACTAATTGCGAGCTACGATAAAAAAGTAACGAGTAACGACTAACGAATGTATTTCCTTAAAAAAGTAACATCGTTACTGAAAGAGTTACTTGATTTGAAATGTAACGCCGTTACCGCTACCGTTACTAAAAAAGTACCGCGTTACGTAACGGCCGTTACTTGTAACGCGTTACTGCCCAGCTCTGAAGATTAGGAAACCTTTGTGGTGGAATAGGGAACTAGCTAAAATGATTAAAAATAAAAAAAGGACATTCAGGGAATTTAAAGACAGTGATAATATTTTGGACTTGGATAATTATAGGCAGTTAAGAAATAAGCTAAATAGTTTGATTAGGAAGAGCAAAAGGCATAGTGAAATAAATCTAGCTAGCAATAGCAATAAAGATCCAAAGAAATTCTTTAGTTTTTATAAATATAATAATAATTAAAAAGCATGATAGGATTGGCCCAATAAAACATGATGATTGGATGTTTGAAAAAGGTCAGGATATTGTTGGTATTTTTAATGATTATTTTAGCTCTGTTTTTACTGAAGAAAATTTAAAAACTTTGATTTTAATTTTTTAGATCCTGTAAATTCAGACATTCTTGATCATATTCATATAAGGAAGAATGATTCAGGCAAGTGATTCACAGAATGAAGTCAAGTAAGGCTGCTCGATCTGATAATATGTTTGCTAGGATTCTCAGAGAAGGAAGCTTATCTGAGGCACTAATTATTTTGTTTGCTAGGTCAATTAATTATGCAGAAGTACCAGATGAATGGAAAAAAGCTAATGTAGTACCCAGTTACAAAAAGGGTAGTAAGAAGGAGGTGGGAAATTATAGGCCAGTAGTATAGGTGCAAAATGTATGAGTGCAAATGCAATTGCAAATGTTGATCAATGTTGCAGAGTGCCACCCCACCCCTTGTTGCAAAGCACCCCATAGCGCCAACCCCCCTTTGTTGCAAGGCACCCTCAAAATGGGGGAGGGGGGAATGTTGCAACTTGGAGGCGGAGTTATCCCCCAAGAGAAAGAAAGAGGAGAGAGAGAGTAAGGAGGCGGAGGTGTTCACCCGGCTACTGCCAGGCGCATATGAGGACTTCAGCCGAGCGGCCGCTGTCTTATAGGACCCCTAATCAGCCAGTTAGCTTAGAAGGCTCAGTTGCCAGTTTGCGCTATTTATTTAATTAAAGCCTATATTCTTCCGCCAGGTGGCTTAGAAAGCTGAGTTGCCAGATTCGCTATTTATTTAATTAAAGCATATATTCTCCCGCCAGTTGGCTTAGAAGGCTTCTTAGAAGGCATATTGCATTTATTTATTTAATTAAACCATATATTAATCCGCCAGTTGGCTTAGAAGATTTCTTAGAAGGCATAAATAGGCTGTATATAACCTTCGAACGAATTAAAAGCGTACATACACTCACCGACAGTACACCCCTATTATCACACACACACACACACAAGCATCACCAACAATCGTATAGACTTTTAGGAGCTCCAACAGGAGATGGTGAAATGAGGGCTACGACTTTTAGGAGCTCACCCATCAAAAGGTGATGAGGGCTACGACTTTTTAGGAGCTCACCCCATTAACACCGCGTATCCGATATGAGGGCTACAACCAAGCGTCCAAACGATTGGTGGTGAAACCAACCATCAACCAACTCCTGGTAGACCGTCGCTAAATACGTCCAATAGACAGACCTGTTAAACAAATAGGATTATTGCAACGTTCGTTCATGTTGTTTATCTCCCTTTCTCAGTTGCCGTGTAAGTTGCCAGTTTGCACTTATTTATTTAACATATATTACGCCTTAGAAATCCCCTTTAAAAACCAAACAAAATGATATAATTAAATACCGTGTACAAACAAAAAGGAATAAATAAAACGCCAATACATCATTCTGATTATTTAGATGAATTAATGGAAATAAATATACAATCGGATGTGTATATATATGATAAAAAATAATAATAGCATCATGAATGGGAAATATATAATAAAAAATATACAAATCGGTGCATCATCAATATATTAGTACAGGAAAAATATACAGATATATTAAATATATTGAAAATATACGAAACGTATAATCAAATGCATATTAGTAGAGGATATATATATAATATATATATATATATACACACACAAATTAAATATATTTCCTTTATGTTCTACGATGCAAAACGCTAAACTCACACGTAATAGAGTCTACATCCACATCGCCATTACTTTGTACGACATGATAAAACTGTCCAAGCATCACTTCACCGTTTAACTGATACGAAGGTCTGTACTCGACGTAAATGGCTTTCATATCATTCAATACTATTTTTGTGCCCACTTTACACCCGGCGGGAAAGTCATCTTTAAACACGGCTAGAACACAATCAAAAGCATGCACAAAGAGGTCATCGTTAACCACAACATCAAATACAAGTTTATAAACACGCCTTTCCAATCGGGGGTTTTTTCTTACCGTCCCGAGCTTTTCAATCGTGAACTCTTCTTCACGCTGCATAGCTGCAATTAAAATAATCTTCCAAGTCGTAACGACAGCTATTTATTATATAGAGGTACAGCTCTTCAGGGTGAACAGTGTAGGCGAGCTCAGCTCTGTATCGCTCAAGTGCTTTGTACCAAAGTTCAGGATATTTCGAAGAATCTAAGCCTTTTAAATATACATCCAGCTCTAGACCATTCTCCCTCTGTTCATCCCTACATTCGATAAATCCGTCGAGCAGAGCGGTGTATGCGTGTTCAAGAACCGTGTCAAAATAAATCATATCCGTAACACGAGCGTCTAATATAAGCTTCAGCTTACGGAATCCGACGATTTCAAACATTCTGTCGAGGATGAAACGGTTTCGTGTAAGGACAAGAACGTCATTATCAGCTGTGTTCTTTCACATCAATCGTATATCAATGCATGGTTGTTCGTTATTTATACACAACGTGCAAACAATGGTATGAGGAGGCGTCACTAATCACTCTCTTCTTGTACCTACGCCAGCAGGTATTCTATAACGGTCCTCTGCCCACCTCTCAACTATCACGAAGTTCTATTCATCTCCTCAACACTTAAATAAATAACGTTACGTTGCTTGCTTGCCTGCAATCGTTTCAAGCATAGTTAATGGTGCCGGTTTCACGCCTGAACACGCGCAATGACTTCGTCATGGAGACGTCGTACGAGGCGTTGAGAATGCTTCTCAAAGGGAGCTCCATTATTCGCACGTCCACTCGGTTCAAGCTCTAAGGTGACTATGGCACGTCCATTCGGTTCAAGTTCTGAGATGACTATGAGTCACAGGAGGCAGGATCGGCTCGACGGGGCGGGGTGAGTCACGCTGAAGATACGTATATGGGCTTCATCGAACTCGTATGCTCCGTGAGGTACACGGGTGGGCGGCACGGGAGGAGCGAGTCACACTATAATCTAATGAAACGTGTACGGCGCTGATCCAACATGAATCGTTGTACCACATTATATTGGGCAGGTGTTTTGAGAAATTTACCAATACAAGAAGTAATATCGGTTTTAATGTTTTATCACTCCCACTCCCCCGAATACGCACCAGACAGTTTTGCAAAGGGGGATTTTCACGAACTAAACACATTTTATAATGGTTTTAATGTTTTATCACTCACCAAACGTTCATTTCCACAAACTAAACATCTTCACAAACCGGCGCGCTATTAGAGAGAAACATATGTTCATATGTGGCCTTTTATGTTTAATAAGCGATACTCATCTCTAAAGTCTTAAAAACTCACACAGCCCATTAGCCACAACCTCACTACAAACCTCATCACGATATATATTAATATAGTGGTAAAATTACTTAAGATTGTCCATAATGACAAGATTTACATTTTCAACCGTAGGGTACGAGTAGTCGGTATAGTGTAACATGATATAATACCGCTTGTCACACCACTCATCCACAAGACTCACTACCCATAACTGTTGTTTATCTTCTGAACGTGCTGCTTCTTCTACCTCGCGGTATATGTGTGCCTTTATAAAGCTTACCTCTATAACATACTTCAATACATCGTCTGTACTGCGAAGTCCTACAACCCCCTCGCCAGAATACCCGTACAGTATTTGAACATCTCGGTCCTTCGCACGGTTCAATGCAGCCTTAAAAGAGGCAAAGGAGGAGGGACTAGGGAGTTTTTCAGTATCCACCATATCTATGCACTTCACAGAATACCACTTCATAAATGCTGAACACGCAATATTAAAGGTAGCCATTACTACTTTTCTTCTACGCGAGAAAATACACGTCTGAGTTCAAGGGTATACAGAGGTCGACTGAGCACGCAGGACTAGAGGCATGCTCAGATAGCTGCGTGACTCACGTTACCGGTCTTACAGTGGGCGGGGCTTAGCTTTTTACTGTACACACACACACGCACGCACGCACGCACGCGAAGGAGAAAGTGAAACGCTAGTTGAAACACGATTTATTTAATAAACGAAATATTCAAGGTGTGTATATATATATTTACAAATACGTGTAATAAATAAGCTAATAATAGACATATCAAAGATTACGGTATCCAAAGGGCACGGTATCGTAGGTACCAGGCACCCGGTAGCGTTTCCTATAGGTGTTACGGCACACCTTTGTACCCCCTAAGTTCCTTCACGCACCCCAGCTTCTGTGCCCGAAAATTGTGGGTGCCTACAGTCAGATGGGGTAGCTGGTCACCCTCATCATCTTCCAAGCACACTAACTCCTTGAACGAATCAAAGTTAACGACCCGCCGATTCACATGGTTAAGTGTGATACCCTTAGCCTTCACCATATACTTCATATCATCCCCTACCCTCACCCGTACCCCATAGGTTTTAGGCCCTGTTGACACAAACGAGTCTGCGTATGCGATGTCTCCATACTCATCCTTGATCTCGTCCGTTAGCTCTCTGAGGAACTCCGCAATAGCAGGAATGTATTCACCCCTCCTTGTTGTGAATATCACGCTATCTGTATCGGCATACAAAACCCTCCGACCAAGAGAATGCAATAGGCCCCAAAGTTTGTTGCGTGCGTAGGCTGTTGTGAAGCTGGCTACAGGAATGTTTGTAACCCGTGAGGTATCTGTGGCCAATTCGGTAGTGTTGTACTTTATTATGTAAGTATTACCTACATTCACAATCTCCATGACCTCTTTATCGGGTACGTTGGCGTAATCCCAGACTTCACTATAACTTTGTGCCAAATGAACGTTCCTTTTGCCAGTATTCTGTGCAAATTTTCCCCAAAGACTGTTTAGGCACAATTTTGCACAAAGCGCTTGCCAGGGTTATTTACAATTTGGGTACGTTCAAGCTGTATACCTTCACGGTCACGGTAACGTTGAATATAAGACGTTTTTTCATCGTCGGTATCAACCCCTCGCGGGTATCCTGACGCCTCAACCTTATCCTTCAAAAAAGCATTTATATATGGTGTGAAAAGGTTGGGTAGCTTCTGAAACCTCCACACCTCATGTATCTTCATTATTCTATACCCATGGCGAACGGCTAGGGCCAGCTCAGGGCTTGTATATACACCTCTGATCTTACGCTAGTGGGGTGTATGGTCACAATCACCATTGTTCTCTTCTGTGCACTTCACGCACAGGGGAAACATGAGCTTGTGATCTATAACGACGGGTAAGATCGGCATCCATAAATCGCGAGGGGGGAGCACGTCTACGAAAGAGAGCCCAAAGTAGCGCTCATTCAAGTTGGCTGAAAACTCCTCGATGGTTGGTATAGCGGGACCCACCATTTTTTCAGGTGCGCCTACGGGGTACGGGTTGTTCTTCATCAGGTAGGGGTATAAAGAACAGAAGTCGTAGTAATGGAGCTTCACACCCTCCGTAGGTGGAAAGTATAGCTTGAAGGGATTTGTACGCCCTCTGAACAAGCTATCACCGCATTTGAGAGGCTCCAGCACCATTGAACGTTTGATCGTGTTTATTTTTTCACGGTACTGTCCATCTGCATCCATCCGCGCATCATACTCATGCTCCCACAAAACTTTGTGAGTGAACTGGGATCCTATAAGTTGATCGCGGGTGCGGGTCCAAGCAATACATTCGGCAGGAGATCTACCCTGGATATCTCCTACGATTCCACACTCAGGATGGGGGCATCCGTGCCACCAGCAGCCGTTAAAGGAGTACACAGTCTTCTCGCCAGTGGCACGGTTTTCACTTAGACCATCAACCCAAAAAACACAACCATTAACCTTAATGGGTACTTCGCCCGTGTTGCGAGCATGCTTTATGTATACACCTATCTGCTGCTGTAGGTGTATGAGCCAGTAAATAGCCTTGTGACCATAACTGCGGGGGTTGTTTCTGTGGATAATGGCTAAGGTGTCTTTAGGCATGAAATTGTTCTTGAACACCGTAAAACATAATGAGGCGATGGTGGTTGCGACTTGCAACGGATCGCATTTGAAACGGCATATGTACATCCTTCTAAAGGCTTGAAAGCATACTCTAAGCACGCGCACATCATTCACGCAATAACGCTCACATTCATCAGCTATATTATAAGGATTAGATTCATTAAAACTGGTGTAGTATCGGTCAAAATCTTCACGTTCATCTGTACTCATACATTCATAGTTAAAGTAATGTTTGGGTGGAGGTAGACCTACGTAATTTAAAGTTTCGCTAGTGAGGAATGTGTAAGGAAAATAACCTTTTCAAACTTCAGCGGCTACGCCCCAGCACCTTGGGTAGCTTTGCTAATTTACAAGGTGTGAATAATAAAGTGTCTTTAAACTGTACATTACCTCTTATTTGCATCTGTATTAGTTTGTTACCTGTTTTCAAGGGATCACCTGTAAATATCTCAGAGGACTCGTGCTCAAGCAACTCCTTATAAAGGAACTGTGTGTCAAAGTTTGCCCCGTTATGGGCGAGAATATACAGTAGGGCGGCTCGTTTTTACACTTTTTTCGATATTTGATTGGGGGTAGTGCGGAAAAGTTGCGATTTGGAGAGAAAATAAAGTGTGTAAAATTTTTTTGATCTACGTCAATACCTTCCGGTGGCGGCGAGTCCTTAAAAATCGAAAAATAGGCCTAACGGGGTAGATTGGAAAATGGTTTTAAAGACTTACAAAATAAACAATAAAAATTTCAGCACAATCTGTTAATAACTTCCGGTGGCGTCTTAGCCGTTAAAATATCCAAAATATTGATTTAAAGCAAGTTTTAACAAGATGTTATACAAATGTTAATTCCGGTATATTTCTGTGCAAACAACCCTGAGAACACTATTATAGGCTTGAATAAATTAATAGTCATTGAACAATGAACATTATATAAAAATTATATAAAATTATATAAAAAATTTATGTGTTTTTAGGCCTATTTTTCGATTTTTAAGGACTCGCTGCCACCGGAAGGTATTGACGTAGATCAAAAAAATTTTACACACTTTATTTTCTCTCCAAATCGCAACTTTTCCGCACTACCCCCAATCAAATATCGTAAAAAGTGTAAAAACGAGCCGCCCTAATATACAGTCATTTTTTTTTAACTTGTCCGCTAACTTGACAATATAGGACACAAAGAGTTTTACAAGGCTATCGTGGGCAATCGTTTTAAAAACGTTTGTCCGTTTACCACATTTGCGACACTCATCACACTCGATCTCCATACACTCATCACAGATAGCCTGGCTCACAAGTAAATGCGGAATAACCTCTTTGGTTTCAACGTTCGTGTATGTTTATATATCGTAGTACACAGTTATACAAGGGTTGTTTTTAGGCTTGGCATCTTTCATATAACATACATGCTTTACTCCAACCGCCTTATATTTCTCATGGCATGTAGAACAGTGAATTTCATCACATTTGTGCCTGAAATTTCCCCAATTATCCATCATATGAAACATACCACATTCACCGATTCTCATTTTCCGACACGTACCATTTTACTTATGGAGCTCAAAATAGATATTATTGAAAAATGTGCGTCTACACACATTACAATCCCTCTTCTCAGCTACAACTACTCGGCTTTCGCATTTGGCACTTTTACACTGCTCACATACCATGTGGCAATCTTTACAATGTTTCACTATATCGTCCGCAAACTCGATACACCCCTTACATAAATCATGATGTCGTCCATATTTTCGACTTTTGTCATAACTTGCGTAAAGGCACCTTATATTACGGATGGGGAGATATGTTGTCCCTGACAGTCCTAAAATAAGTAGGGGTCTTGTACGATATCTCACACAGCTTTTAAAAACATACACAGTTCTTCGACGATCATCCAGTCCAAATACAACTATACGAACATTCATTTCCTGTTCTATCCTTCTCAGCTCTTCAGGACCCATATTACTGTCAAACTCAAGTTTACAGTCTACAGCTAGTTTACGGGCATGTCCCACTACCGTAGGTAGCCAAATTATTGGGGTCTGTGTATTTAGTACAGTAAACATACGAGCTAAGACTACTACTATAAAGCCGCAACCACGATCGACGTTTATATGCCGTCTAAAAATGGCCTGAGAATTGAAGTTAAGAGTATAAGGTGTGGCACTATGACCCGCAACACGGAATACACGGTCAATATTTACCTTGAAGTTGTCCATATTGAAGGCTATACTACTTTGAGAGGCCTGCATTATACGGCCTAATATATATACTCTATATCTTCAGCTGCCAAACGTCTGAACGGTATTACCACCCGAAAATCATCTACATCAACGTCATCTGACCCAAATCCGAAGGACAGCCTCGTCCTGACTTCTCGTTCGTTGCGGTTCTGAAGAACAACCTCTACGATACGTTCAACTATGCGCCGTAGTCAGTGTTCAACACCATTGCTATACATGGACCTAGGATCAACCCTGACTATATACCGATTTCTAGTCAAGGTCGGGGTGGGGGCAGCGGTGCGCACCAACTCGAATGTTATGTCAGCCTCAACAGAACGGGGAGCTACTGTGGAGGATGAATAAGGGGGTATATTTGCGGAAGGTGCTATTGTGGGGGCTGTGACGTAAGACGTTGAGGGTTGGGGTTCTATTACTGGCGGTCTAACAGCTGGAGCAATCCTGGAGCGCTTTATACCTGACGTGGAGGGTTCTTCATCACGCCTCCGCTTTGAACTGGCGCATGCTACAGATGTCGCTGGTGAGGGCTCGTCAGCGGGGGATGACTCTGTAGCTGGAGGGTCAACGGGGTCGTCCGTGATATCGATGATGGGATGCTGTACATCGTCGTCATCATTCACGGTTCTGTGGAAGAAGAAAACAAAATATAAGGAGCAGCACTCAATATTTGTAATATTTTGTAAATGGTCCACTTAGGAGTGTGACGTGTTAGAAATGGAATCTATAGAAAAATTCAGGTTTACGAGCCCATCCACATGTATCATATCTGGACCTATAGGATGTGGTAAAACGGTGTTTTGCCTTTGACTGCCAAACACGGACTCGTCTGTGTTCTGCGGCAACTGCCAAACACGTACCAGTACGTGTTGGGATTCTGCCAAACATATACCAGTACGTGTTGGCTTTTTTACCTTTATTTTCTTTTATTTATTCAAAATTATTTGATATATTATTAATTTTGCTTATCTTTGCAGTCTAAATACATTTTACATGTTTTAAATATATACATATATATATATATATATATATATATATATATACAGGGTGTTTCAAAAATGTATACACATTTTAGTAAAAAAATTCTTTATTCCAAAAAATGACAGTTCTTTTTTTGGTCAGGATAAAATTGTTATCCATAAAGAATTATTTTTTTATTATTGGAGACATTACTAGAGAAAATGAGGATTTATGGGTAACTAATTCAAGTTGATACAGTGATTTTTTCGGCCCCCCAAAAATTTCGAAAGTTAATTAAATTTAGGCCATTTTTCGGCGTGACGTAATGGCATAGAAAACGGATCCTGGCAGTCAAAGGGTTAAAATCATTAAAGAAAAGAGGGAGATGTTCTCAAAATTTGTGCATAAAGTTATATGGTGCTATTCGACAAACCAATCAGTATTTAACGAGTACCAAGATGGTGTTTTGTTCCACAAGGGTTATATGACGTTAATTTGTTAAAGAGAAATGAACATACAGTCATCGTAATTGACGACCTCATGTTGGAGATGGATAAAACGTTTGCCCAGACATTTACAGTATTCTCCCATCACCTTAACATAAGCGTGTTCTTCATCAATCAGAATCTACTTTTCAAAAATAGATACATGCGCGATGTGTCGCTAAATACGCAATATCTAGTCTTATTCGCACAACGTAGAGATGTGTCACAAATTGGGGTATTAGCCAATCAAATGTGCCCGAATCAGCGTAAGGAGTTTTTGGAGGTTTATAAAGAGGCCACAAACCAGCGTTATGGGTATTTGCTTTGTGACCTTCACCCGCGAAACACGTTTAGGGTGCTTCTAAGAACGAATATATTTCCAAACGAACCTGAAACGGTGTATATTCCAGAATGACAAATAGGCTAAAGAAATATCGTGAATTAATAAAAATCTATCAACGATTGCCCCGGACGATGCAACAGATGTTTGCTAAAAATATCAACTCTGACTTTTTAAAATGTATCTGTGAAATCTGTCTTAATGTTATAAAATGTAATGTACCAATGAAACCCTCTCAGAAGACTCGCTTACGTCGTTATAAGAACATAATACGAGCGCTCGCTCATAAAAGTCAAACTGTGGGTAAGAAAAAGCGCATTATTGTGCAAAGAGGAGGATCATTCCTGCCCATCTTATTTTCAGTTTTGGGGCCTTTACTGATTAGATTAATATAATGAAGAAGGTGGTTGTGATTCCGCACGAGGTGTATGCTTCATTACAAAGTTCAAATACTCCAGACACGGTTCTAGAACCCCGTAAAAGTAGGCTTAAAAGAAGGGAAAACGAGTTGCTAGCCCTATTAAACAGTGAAAAGTCATCTGATGAGAAAAGGCTCTTGTATCAAGAGGCTTTGCAGAAATTTCTTCATGAGTACGAAGATTATAAGCAGCCTACAGAGTACCCCGTGAGGCACAGCTCGAATAGTGCTGAGCATAGCGACACAGAACCTGGCCAGCCAAAGAACAACGGAACACAACACATTGAACATGTGCTAAAAAACAGCCTCCCACATACATTGAGGAATAAAGAGTTGTCTTTATAATCTAATGAGTGAGGATCCCATCATACAGTGGACCGATACAGGAGAGGTCATTGTTGAAGGAACAAGGGTACAAGGCTCCAATATTGTTGATATTGTTCATGATCTGGTGAGAAAATGGGACAGACCCTCACCAACAGGTTGGAAGCATATTAAAGCAAGACTACAACAAACAAATGTACCCAAAACATTGATAGGTAATCTGGATAGGTTAAAAGACTTGGACATATGCCACAACTGAGTACACCATCGCCTCCAGCAGTAGCAGTGTCTCTGAAGAGAAGAAAGAAGAGAACAAACGGCCAGCTTTTTCCACGTGCCTCTAAAATACGCAAATGGTTAACGTATTAAGAAGACGCTATTATGACACTTCTAACCCCGCATCCTATGGTGGCGTTAATAGACTGTACAGAGGTGTTTACGGTGTAAGGAAAAAAGATGTTGAAAGATTTTTGCGGGAACAGGATGCTTATACACTTCATAAACCGGTGAGAAAAAGGTTTAAAACGGCCAAGACAACAGCTGCCGTTGCTCACACCATCGCACGATTGGGACAACAACTAACGAGGTTTCAGAAAGAGGTACGCACCCAGAGGTGAGAAGAGATGGACCATCACACTCTGCGCGCTTCAAAATCAATGATTATGTAAGGCTGTCGCGTTCGGGAAATAAATTCGCGAAGGGATTTGAGCAAGGATGGACACGTGAGATTTTCAAAGTTAGGGCTATGAGGCCTAAAGGTGAGATAATGATGTATTACATTGAAGATTTGAATGGGGAAGAGATCTCAGGAGGTTTTTACCGCGAGGAGTTGCAGAAAGTGGCATTTAATTTAGGAAAAAGTGTTTAAAATTGAGAAAATTATAGAAAGCAAGGGTTCAGGAAAGAGAAAAATGTACCTGGTGAAATGGTTAGGGTACCCAGAAAGCTTCAATACCTATATAAATGCTGATGCAATAATGAAGCTTAAATAGTATGCAGCATGGCTCCTAACCATTTCTACGTCACGCTCCCGTCCTCATCCCTGTCTGTACATCCTAACAACACCCTCACCAACTTTGTGACAGAACTCCATGGGCCCAGTGAATTGGAGTGTGATTCGTATGAGGTGGGGTTATGTGAACTTCAGCTATCCACCAAATTTTTAACTCTTGAAAATGAACAAATCATATTTCTGATCCTTAGATGATCCGATGAATGCGAAAAATTAGGCATAAACTGAGACAGCACTATACGCTCAACCCTGTGCGGTGAGGAGCGGTACTATAGCATAAATGTATCGCTAGGAATCGGGCATTATGATACAGCCATGGACATTGTAGCGGGTTTAAACAAGAGTCTTGAAATGTTGTACTTGACAAACGATTTACTTTTTGAAGTCGTAAACATAAACACGCCCGCTTGCACATTGAAGCTAAAGTCAACGCTTAGTAGAAATATTAAAGATAAAGAGCTGTTCACAATTGTGGCTGAGGACCGATATAGCGCAGCCTTCCAAAGAGATACCTTTCACGAGGCACAGCATGAATTGCCCAGCTTAATGTATCAATTGAAGATGGAGAAATTGGTTGAAAGCTCTCCACCCCCAGACATGTGCTATGTTTACAGCAATATTGTAGAGCACCAATTCAATTTGTTGGGGACACCCAGGCACGTCTGCTGCGCTTTGCACACATCCCCAACCATAGAGGAAAAAGTTTGAGCATTACATATGACAAGCCCCATTATGTGAATGTTGCGACTAATCTATTAACCAACATCTCGATATACTCTATATAAGGACGATTGAGGGAAAAAATTTCCCATTCGGTGATGGGAGCTTAACAGTGAAACTACACTTACGTCGTTTATAATGACTCGAAGGCCGTTCACAGTATTCCAAGGAGTGAGGTACCAGTGTGGAAGTGGACTTGGGTCCATTTTTTCATCCATACTACGCACCGCTGTCCCAATGTTGAAGAGGGGGGCAAGGTACCTAGGGCGGAAGGCGTTACAAACAGGCTTTAACGCGGCAGAAGACATAATGGCTGGAACTAGGGCTAAAGAAGCTCTACAAAAACAATTAAAACGTACACGGGATGAAATCATCAAAGATGCAAAGAGAAAAATGCGTAGTGGCGGAAAGAAGAGATCTGCCAGGAAGAAGGGGTTACCATCACGTGGCGTTAAATGTAAAAGAAAACAAAAAAGGAGTGCTCTAAGCGTATGAAACCTATGACTAATCATTTTTTTAACTGATATAAGCTGAGGACGCTACTCACGAATCATAGGTTGACTAATACTCGTCGAGGGAGGTGGCACTGTTTCTGACTCGTCATGGCACGTTTCATCCATCCTTGTAGTTCACAATGCTATAAATCGGAACTGTCCCTCTTTGATATGCCCCCGACCCAGGTCTCTATTGAGCATAGTGACTTTATTACAATTAACCCGTTAAACACAATTAGTTCACCCAGTGCCCCTCTTGAATTCGTGATACCCAGCTCAGGCCCTTACTTTTTTGACCCGAGTTGCATGCACATGTATGCTAAACTACGCGTAGCCCATTCTGATGGAACGGACTGCGATGATAGTTACGCTGCCTACCCTGAAACCAACTTTTTACACTCCATATTCAGCCAGTGTGAAGTGTGTTTAAATCAGGCTAACATCTCGGCATGTAGTGGGTACTACCACCTTCGAGCCTCTCTGGAAAATGTCCTCAACTTTTCAAAAGAAGCGAAGGACACCTTTTAAACCGCCGAGGGGTATTACCACACTAAAGAGGAAAATGGTATAAAGGATAAATTTAAAAATTCTAAAAAAAAAGATATATGAATGTTTTGGGCGCCTGCATACAGACTTTACATTCCAGGAGAAGTTGCTTATGAACGGGGTGGATATGAAGTTGAAGCTTACCCGCACGAATCCTGAGATCTGCATAAATATGGGGACTGATCAAGAAGAAGGCGCGAAACCCGTTGTGATACACATCATGGAAACGTATTTGCGTATACGCCGAGTGAAATTAAGTTCCCCAAAGCAATTAGAAATTGAGAAAGACTTAATACACGCCACAGTAAAATATCCAATTAACAGGGTACAGATCAAACTGTATACGATCCCCGCAGGGCTGGCATCGAAGCAGCTAGCAAACGTTGCTCTTGGAGCCCTACCTAAAAGGATATTAATTGGAATGCAAGACCACGCCTCGACGAATGGAAAATATAAAAAGAGTGCCTTTAAATTCGAGAATTTCGGCCTTAAAAATATTACTCTATACGTAAATGGGATCGCTCTGGGTGGAGCAATGAATACGGACTACTCGTCAGACGCTGTGTTCCCGCTTTGCGCGAGAGCATATAGTAGTCTGGCTCATAATACAGGCACCTGTGATGGACTTGGTTTTGGCGTAACGCAGAAAGAATTTGTCGAAGAATTTAACATTTATTCATTTGATATTACACCAGACTTGTCTGCAGGCACAGATACCAATTTAACCCCACAACAAAGTGGGAACATCTCAGTCAGGTTGGAGTTTGCTAAACCTATAGATGCGCCTATAAGTGCACTAGTATATCTCGAGTCACAGGCACTAATAGAGATTGATCGTTTCGTGAACGTCGTCACTGATTTTTAAAATGGATGCGAGTACAATTCAGAGAGTGATGAAAAGTAACCGTTTCGCGCGCTCAAAATTTATCGGCGTGTTTCCGAAGAATGAGATATTAAATCTGCCAAGTGCGAGAAACGGGTACGGGATTATCGTTAACACTGACATTGTGGGTGGTGAGGGGATTCATTGGTTTGCAATCTATTTTAAAACTATGGAAAAAATGTACTATTTTGACTCACTCGGATTTCCGCCATGGAATGATTCGGTAATTGTGAAGTTTATAGCACAACTAGTTGTGCCTGAGATTATTTGGTTTCTATATCGTTTCCAAGGATATTATACTGAAACATGCGGGTTGTATTGCATTTTGTTGCTCATGCACATGTCACGTGGGAAGAGTTTTATGAATTTTTTAAAATTATTTGATTTATGCGATACAGTTATGAACGATAAAAGTGTTTGCAAACAGATAAAAAAAGGTTCCCATATGTTAGCACACCCTGTAATGTGTAAAGCTGTATATACATTTGTAACTGTAGCCAATAAGACTTATGTATCGGATACTGACCCCTTTTTGTTCATGTTTTCTGCTGTTTAATAAATGAAAATATATTGCGTCTTGTTCTTAACCTCAAAAAATACTTACATTATCTCCTCTACGATCTGGCACTCGCTAGACCGAATGTGTGCCAATACCTCGACATCTGTATTCAGGTCGCTGGGTTGGCTGGGCGGAGAAGCATCCATTTCATTTATTCGCCTTTCATCAAAAGTAGCAATAACACGCCCTAGCTCGGATTCGCGCCTGTAACGATAAGTATAATAACTGTCACGAAATTGGATGCAGATAACTCGTCTTGTGTCCACCATATATATATATATATATAAATCAGAGATATAATCATCTTGAAAAATATTCTTAAAGCTCCATTACGAATTTGAATGCAGATAAATCATAAAAGCTTTGGCCACCATATATATATATATATATACACAGGGTGGGCGGAAAGTAGCTCCCTAATTTAAATTACATATAAATTATGTATAAATTGTGATTGTATTGTTATATTGTTATGGTGTGTTCTCTAAAGTGGTACAATTGTAACGGTAATCTTTTTTTCTCTAAAGTGTTCTCTTTGTGTTCTCTAAAGTGGTACAATTGTAACGTTCATTTTTTTTTTCATTTCAGATTGAAGGGTAACATGGCTGAGCGTTTAACACTGCAGGAGCGTGCCCAGTTGGCGGCACGGTACGAAGTTTGGCAATCTGTCGTTCGAGTTCAAAGATGGTGGCGGGCCATTCACGGACCACGTGCCCAAGTGGACCCGAAAACAATCAAGAACTGCCACTCGAAGCTCATGACCACGGGGTCTGTGGCAGATGTTCGAAGATGTGGTCGCCCTTCGACATCCAGGGCCCAGGAGACGGTGCAGGCAGTTCAGGAAATGTTCGCACGGAGTCCACGAAAGTCAACTCGCCAGGCAGCTCGGGAAAGTGGACTCTCCCGCTACTCAGTGCGAACTGTGCTGAAGAAGGAGCTGAACTGGTGTGCGTGGTCCACATCAATGGCCAGCCAGGAGCCCCGACTTGACACCGTGCGACTTCTTTCTTTGGGGGTGGGTAAAGGAAGAAGTCTACCGCACCAAACCGAGGACATTGGAAGAACTGGAGGACCGAATTCGGGAAGTCATGTCCTCCATCCCGCCGGAGTTCCTGCTAAAGTCAGTGGACGCCATTCCTGGGCGGCTCCAGAAGCTGGTGGAAAGAGTTGGAGCCCACATTGAATTTTAGAGAAAACCTACCATGTATGCCTACCTTTTCATATTATTTCTTCTGAAATAAATGGATAATATACGTATTTTTTTACCAATCCAAAATAGGGAGCTACTTTCCGCCCACCCTGTATATATATATATATATATATATATGGGAGTTTTGTGTCCACCATATATATATATATGGGGAAACAGACAATAATTAAACATGTTTTTCAAAACGATCTTATTGTGGGCTTTTATAAGTTAAGACCGGTTGAAACATCATATATAGCCTGAGAACGTCAAGAGAAATGCCACGAATTTAATTACAGATAATTACTGTATTAAAAGTTTTAATATTTCTAAAAACCCTACAAGAAATGTACAAATAAAAACACACCATATATATATATATATGGGAAACAGACAATAATTGAACATATTTTTCAAAACACGTTTATTGCAGTTTGGTAATTTAAAAATCCTACTGCGGTGCTGAATTATCGTAAAAAATATTCTTAAAGTTCCACCACATATAACTCCACAATATATATATATATATATATATATATATATATATATATATATATATATATATAGTTGCAATGCAATGTTGCAAATGTTGAAGGATGTTGCAAGGCAATGTTGTGAGATTTTGCAAATGTTGCACGTTTTTATGCAACAATATATACAAATGATGATATAATCGCGATGGAAACAGAGCATATTTAAAAACAATGGGAATAATTTTTAGGTAGAAAAATTCAGAACAAAAGGAATTTAGATTGTCAATTATAAACGAGAAACAATACAAACTATTTTTCAAAACAAATATTATGACACTTAGGGGTTACTCATCAGCGTTTGCGTTTACGAGATATATATATAAAACAGGTACATAAAATAGCCTAACCTAACGTAGCCTAACCTAGCCTAGCCTATCTTATTGTTTAAGATTCCACAAGAAATGTAAAAACATACTATATATATATCAGAGAATGAAAATTAATTTTGAAAACTCGTTTATTGGGATCTTTTACGGTTAGCACCGAATGAAGCTAGATTACTAATTATAAACGAGAAACAATACAAACTATTTTTCAAAACAATTATTATGACACTTAGGGTTACTCACATCTCGGGATCCTCTTCATTGAGGGGGCCTTGCATTTCACTACAATTTTCCGCGACATTCTGGGTAGATAATAGTTCACCCCGATCTATAGCATTGAAGAGGTGTAGCGCTGCTTGAGCGTAAAAGTCTTCATCCCCAATCAGATCGGGGGACAGTGTTGCCAGATGGAATTTTTAAAAATCTGATAAATCTGAGTAAAAATCTGTAGAAATCTGTAGATTTATAATATTTATCTAAATAATAATTTTGACATTTTTATTTAATTTACTGTCTTAAGGTATTATCAGTGATAAAATCTTGTACAATATTTTCTTTATTTTTATAAACTTATATAAATATGGCACTTTAACATAAAAAAAAGTAGAGTAAATGAAAGTAAACAAATTGAATTCCGTTACTTTGTGACAAAGGAAGTACCTTTTGGTTATTGTTGTAATAACTATAAGAACACCGGAATACTTCTTTAATTCATACACATAAATGAAACAAAAAAAATCCTTTTTAGATTTAAACAGATAAATATCATTTTTTTCAACAAAAGTTGTAAAAGAAGCTATACCCTTACCCACAAAAACATTCCATGCTACCTATAAAAAAGAAAACGAGATCGAAATGGGACCGTAACAGTAATATAATTCTGTATACCCTTGCTGTTATATATGTATAATATATTGTGTATACTAATTATCATTCCATTTATTTATCTTTGGTATATTTTTCTGAAGATCTAGCTTTCAGAATCATTGACTTTTTACTTCAAAATCATAGCATGATTTGCTTTTCATGTATTGCTTTGTGTGAAGTAATCCCACAATAGTTTATGTTGACAATTTGTTTCTTGTTTTTGTCTTCATTCTGTTAATAGATGAAAAGACTCTTTCTACTGTGGCGCTTGAATGGGGTAGACATAGAAGACTTTGCATAAATTTATGTAGATTCGCAAATGGAGAAGTATTATCCAATTGTTTCATCCTGCCTATTTTACTCCAAAATTCTTCTGGAGACATATTGGGGCTAACTTCCATATGTTCCAGGGAATTGCCTAACGACCTCCCTTCAGTATCAACTGCTTGAATATCACTAGCGATATTTGGAAAGCATTTAAACAATTCGATTAATGAATTTACTTCTTTGTTGATCACTACTTTGGGACTCAATGCCTTTAGTGCCGCCGCCCTTTACTGATTCCAAATATTTAGATTGAAAGGGGAATCTCTTGCTAACTTGAAATGCAGCTTCAATTAAAAATTCCAAACACTTCAACCTGAAACTATTTATGTCTTCACTTTGATACAGAGTGGAAGATGTTAGCTCAATTTCCACGTTTACACCCAAATACATTTCTTTCAGTGGTTTAAAGTTGTCAGAATCTTTAAACCTTACATCTTCTAATGCAGTGTCACTGAGATAACTATCTTTCATATAGCACCCTAAAATAGTTTTCATAGCTCCAGAAACAGCACTGTGTAAAACATGTATCTGAGTAGACTCAGATTGCATTTGTTTGTTCAGATTGTTGAAAATTGGTAACACAAAATCAAGAAACAAGAGATGCAACTTGGTTACAGGATCTGATAACCTTTGAAGAATAGTTTCAGGAGCTATAAGCCTATCTTCAAGTACAGCAGAAGTAAAGTACAATTTTAATGCATTATATTGCTCAAGCACTCTGGATACCACCATATGCAATGATAACCACCTAGTTTGTGAAGGATGCAGTAATTTATGTGGCTTAACATTAGTGAAATTCTGGAACTCTTTAAATTCCCCTACTCGCTTAGGGCTGCAGTGAAAGTAGCTGTAAATATCTCTAGTTAAATCTTCAACTGATCTAGGTAGTTTCAGACATGCATGTGAAGCACATAAAGCAAAAGAATGACAAATACATTTCATGATAAATAAATGAGGAATATCATTTTTTAGTAGAGCCGAAAGGGAATGATTTACTCCCATCATAGAATTAGTACCATCTGCCGCAAAGCCTATCATATTTTCTTTATAAGGAATTTTATTCATATTGAAAAATCCGACAACATGCTTTATAGTGTGTCAGCAGTACCATCTGTTAAAGGAATCAAGCCAAGAAAAGCATCAGTTACCGAATCATCAATCAGAATTCTTGCTATCATGCACAAATGTTTAACACAACCTTTGTCAGTGCTTTCATCAACAATTAATGAAAATTTGTTATTTCTCAGACACTGGATTAAGTTTTCACTGTGCTCTTGTCCAATTACATTATTAATTAATGATGTCGTTTTCGTACGGCCACATTTTAAATTTTTGACAATTTTTGAGTCTGAGCAAACTGATTTCAAAAGTTCTGGAAGATGATCTGCAGCAGTCATAGGTAAATCATGCTAAGCTATAAAAGCAGCAAGCCTAATTTCCCCTTCATTCACATTTTCATTTAGTTTAGAGCTTATCAAATTGGTTATAGTGCTTTGACTTTGTAAAGTTTTACAGTTAGATGTATGCTTTTGATTTTCTGCATGTCGTTTTAAATCTGTCTTTCCCACTGTTAGTTTGAGATGGCAATCACATGCGCTACAGTAAGCATAAATTCACCTTTCGCACTTTTCCTAACCCAGCCTTTAAATAATAGGTCTATTTCATATTGGGCAGAATATTTTTGTGCATATCTCATTTTTTATTTGCTTTTGAACCACTCCTCCTCTCCTAGTAACCAATCCGAGGTCCTGGGAACCGCCCCACAGGGTTGTGATTGGTTGCCCCGTGAAATCTGGGCGTGCCATCTGCTCTGATTCGTGGAGAGATGTTTTAAAACTTATCTCTCTGCGAGAAATGCTTATCTTGATACAAGTTTATATTCCTGTGATAATATAATCTTAAATGCTTATCATGACGCAAACCTTGGAAAACTTAGAGCAAATAGAGGTTTCAGATTTGAGAAACATCTGTTTTAAAATTATCTTTAAACGCGAACGCGGGATGATATTTGAGCAGAAAGGAATAGATAATGGCGCGAACTGAAATGACCCACCCAGTGATTAAAGTAACAGAAACAGATGTTTACAACTTTTATCTTTCTGTGAGCTATATATACGCATGCCTAATCTCGAATCTTATGCGGTTTGCTGATAAATAAACAATATGTGTGTGTGTGTGTGTGTGTGTATATATAACCTACGAGGTTGGACAGTATTTTAGATTTAGTAATAACTACGGATGATAGGCTAATTACTGATCTTCAAGTAATAGAACCGTTAAGCAATAGCGATCACAATATGGTGGAGTTTGTCCTCTCAGTAAGTCACTCGAAACCAACTAACTCGACTAAAATTCCTAACTTCCAGCACGCAGACTTTTGTAAATTTCGAAATAAATTGTCACACGTCAATTGGGAAAACGTAATGGGGAACTCCAACGCAAAACTAATGTGGGAATCGTTCGAAACAGTATTTAGGACTATAAATGAGGAATGTGTACCGTACAAAATTAAGCGTGCGAAAGTAAACAGCAAGCCCTTGTGGTTTATTTCTAGAGTAGGAGACATTATAAAGAGTAGAGACAGGGCTTATAGGCTACATAAGTGCGATAAAGACAATTTGTTGTTACGAAACAACTACATATCTCTAAGGCGTGAAGCGAAAAGTGTAATAAAAAAGTCCAAGCGCGAATTTGAAATCTCCATAGCTCGTGACGGTAAAGAAAACCCCAAGCGATTCTTTCAATACGTCAACAATAGAAATCCAGTAAAAAGTGTCTTGGGGCCTTTGAAAAATGTAAACGGAGATCTAGTTTCTGAAAACAAGGAAATGGCTACCTTGCTAAACGAATTTTTTACGTCAGTTTTTACTATAGAAGATGTAACGAATATCCCTACGGTCATAGACATAATACCTTTTGATAATGGTAATATTTTGGATAATATAGTGGTTAGTGAAGGGGAGGTAATGCGCTATATTGATAAAATGAAAAAGCGTAAATCACCGGGGCCGGATTCCATATATCCCATACAACTAAAAGAATTAAAAGATAGCATTGTTGTGCGCTAACAAAGAGTTTTAATGAGTCTATTTCTGAGGGGTGCGTACCAGATAATTTCAAGTTAGCAAACGTAACATCTATCTTTAAGAAAGGCGATAAAGGTGCGGCGGGAAATTATAGGCCAATCAGTTTAACGTCTGTTGTAGGTAAGCTACTGGAATCAATAATTAGGGATCGTATAGTCGAACACTTAGAATTGCATAAACTAGTTAGAAATACGCAGCACGGTTTAAGGCGAAACAAATCTTGCTTAACTAATCTTTTAGAATTTTTCCAAAGCGTGGTTGATGTTTACGATAGACATCGGGCGGTTGATGTAGTGTATTTAGATTTTCAAAAAGAGTTGGACACCGTACCGCACAAAAGACTCATTGAAAAAACTAAGGCTCATCGAATCAGGGGTGTAGTAATAAATTGGCTAGAAGAGTGGTTACGAGGTAGGAAACAGAGGGTGGTCGTTGATGGAGCGGAGTCGTGTTGGGCTAATGTAGTGAGTGGCGTTCCTCAGGGTTCTGTATTGGGCCCCTTGTTTTTTCTTATATATATTAACGATTTAGATGTCGGCCTAGTAAGTACAGTTTCAAAGTTTGCGGATGACACGAAGCTGGGTGGTAGGGCGATTAATGACGAAGATAGAGGTAAAATCCAGGAAGATCTGAATAAAATCGTTGATTGGTCAGTCACATGGCAAATGAGATTTAACGTTGATAAGTGCAAAATTTTGCATATAGGTTCGCGTAACGGTAATTTTGCGTATAGTATGTCAGGGAAAGATTTAACAAGCGTAGAGCAGGAAAAAGATTTAGGAGTTATAGTCACTGGTGATTTAAAAGTAGCGAAACAAAGTACAGCAGCGGTCAATAGGACAAACAAAGTGTTAGGTTTTATAGCTCGAAATTTTGAGTACAAATCGCGCGATATTATAGTTCCTCTTTATAAATCATTAGTTAGACCCCATTTGGAGTACGCGGTCCAATTTTGGAATGCACATATGCGCAAGGATATAGACAAAATCGAAAGAGTTCAAAGGCGAGCAACTAAGATGATTCCGTCGCTTAGGTCAAAGTCGTACGAGGATAGGCTTAAGGAGTTAAAATTGACAACACTCGAGACTAGGAGGCTATGGGGTGATCTAATCCAGGTTTTCAAAATTATGAATGGGTTCGATAACGTAGATAGAGATAGCTTTTTCGAAATATCTCAATATAATAGGACTAGAAATAACGGGTGTAAGTTGACAAGTAGAAGGTTCGAGACAGCAGTTGCCAAAAACTTTTTTACGCATAGAATAGTAAATAGCTGGAATAGTTTGCCGGTAGAAGTAATTAGTAGCACGTCTATAAACATGTTTAAAAATCGATTAGACGCATATGTTGATAGATTGGGTATAGTTTAAGGTAGTAAAATTAAGGCTTGTGGTGATAGATCCTACAGCTCAACACAAGTGTTGTGGGATATAGGGAGGCAGCATCTTGGGTTAGGGGATACTCTCTGTCCTTACACACCCCATTTAAAGAGATTCCTCTGCCGAGCGGTGCCCCCATAGTACTGTGAGGTATTGAAAAACTCATGATCTTCACTTGCCCCACAAACAGCTTGAAATGGGAGACCCAAAATGGGTGCACACACATTTCTACATTACTGTACAGTCTTTACAGCCACACCTACACTTTTCCTCCTAAGTATATATATTGTAATGTATATGGTTGTAAATTTTGACTTGGTCCGCAATCGATATGGACCGTGACTTATTTTTGGTTGGCAAGGTACTGGTATTGATGGGTACCATAATGAAATTGACTGGATTCTTTGGATCTGATATATTTGCATGTCAGTTATAAATAGATATAGAGTGTAACATATGTGTGGATAGTAGTCTATTATGACTTGATCCTCTGGATCCAGAGATTCTATCTTTAGTTTTAAATCGATAATTAATTAGTCTTAAATTGATAATTAATTATTTAGCTTTGTAAAAATTGGTCGTTGCCAATGTACAGGCAGTTGTTACATAAATTTCTTATGTTCTTGTGGTTCGGAACCCACGTAAAATTGTAGGTCCCCTCCGCCACCACGGAGGACATACACAATAGACAATTACGAACACAGTTAGGTAGACCAGCCATGAGTGGATCCTAGGGTCTTTGTTGGTCTGAAACATTATAACATTATATATGAGATACGTTCAGAATGGAAGACCTTTTATGACATGTATTCAAATTTTTGTTGTTGGAGAAACAGATGTTTTCAAATTTTATCTTTAAATGCGAACGAAGGATGATATTTGAGAAAGAAAGGAATAGATAAAAACAATGAGTTGTGATGTACTGACCATTGAATGCGATATCGCACGAACTGAAATGACCTATCCTCTGTGTGTGTTTGTGTGTGTATATATATATATATATATATATATATATATATATACAGTGTTGGGCACTAAAGCGTTAATCCGATAACAGTTAATTAACGAAGTTAACTTTTTTAACGGACTATTAACGGAAGTTAATTTCCATTTATCGTTATCGGACCAGTTAACTTCCGATAACTCGATATTTAGTCTGTTAAAGTCCGTTAACACGTTAACTGCGAGGAGTCATTCAAGGAAGATCACCGCTCCGCGAATGAATTCAAACTGCCATAACTTCAGTCTGCCAATTCCGTCCTCTGCCGCAGTGGAACGGCTCTTCTCTCTCGGCAAGGACATCCTGAGGCCCAAGAGGTCAAGACTGGTAGTTGGGCCTAACTTTGAGAAGTTGGTCTTTCTGAAGGGCAACCAGCACATTGTGTCATAGTCTTTAATAAATGTGCCTAAAATTTAATTTTACCTTTCAGTTCCCGCCATAATAATTCTCTGGTAAATTAAAATTTAGTTAATGGTTAGTGGTTACAAGGGTTTCAAAACATGTAATCAGTACATTTTTTATTAAAAATAAAAAGAAAGTTATTAAGCAAAAAAGTTGCAAAACTTGATAAAAATACAGTTAAATACCTATTTATTGTTGGATTTTGCATAAATAAACATTTTCTATGGGTTTTAAATGTTAGTAAAGAAATAGTTATCGTTAACGGATTATCGTTAACGTCCGTTAACTTTGTAGTAAAATTATCGGATTATCGTTATCGGAGTTAAAAATTGGGATTAACGGATTATCGTTATCGAAGTTAACTTTTTGGTTAACGGTGCCCACCACTGTATATATATATATATATATATATATATATATATTTATAATTTCAGATTAGAAGGCCTTTTATCACATGTATTCAAATTTTTGTTGTGGAAAGATGATATTAGCTTTGACCATCAGCGGGTTTGAGAGGGTTGGAGGGAGGGGGAGAGGGAGAAAGAGAGATAACACTGCCCAACACCAATTTTGCTAATTTAATTCTAACACCTGTTTTTAGGTAACTTTGGTGTGCTGATTTCAAAAATCACCTTAGTTTTTGCCTATCACGTCAGGTTTTCGAGCAATCAAATACGGATATTTTGGAGATATCGCATTTTGGCAGGGTTATGCCCAATTTTTTTTTCTTTTCAAAAAATAAGTTTTTACATACTCAGAATCAGCATGGAAAAGTAAACAATTGTGCAGGGAGTGAACTTTAATATACAATGGTAATATTGACACATAAAGTGATTAAAAGTGTTTAAATAAGCAGAAAATGAATCCATATTAAAGCAAGCACGGGACCAGTTTTCTTAACATTGTCTTTTTCTTGTTTTCTTACTTTTCAGTGCTGATAAATTTTCTCTTATAGGACTTCCTAGAATGAGAGATGTCAAGACAATCTCTTTGCAGGCTCCAGCAGTAGTCAGCCATCATATGGATATCCCATCTTCCTTGGTATCCCTTCCTTGCTCTTCACTAACATCACCAAGATTTTCTGGAAATTTATCCAGATGACTGTTGAGATAGTGAACTTTAATGCTCATGTTGCAACCCAACTGCTGAAAGTTTACAAGTAAATCCTGGGAAATCTCTCTCAGATCATGACGTCACGCTCACACCTGGGGAAATTACAGATACCCAAGATTTTAATATGTTGTACATGACCTTTAGATTTAATGCACAGATTTGCGTATTCCACAGATAAAATTTTAACAGCAAAACAGCTGTTAACAGGTCTCAAAAATCATCAATTTTGATAAGCGCCCTTCATGGATCACCCAAAATAGGCATATTGCATTGCACGAAAACCTGATGTGATGGACAAAATCTAAGGTGATTTTTTAAATCAGCACATCAATATTATCCAGAAACAGGTCTTAGAATTAAATCAGCAGCAAAAAAATTTTGGGGGGGCAGTGTAATCGTATGTTAGCATAACGTGGTCTGGCATTTTTTTTTCCGTCCGTTTTGTTCAAAGTTTTAACACCCCGTACGAATTGTTCTCTGGCAAGAACTTTTCAAAGACGAATTGTTGTGTGTGTGACCCGCCTTAGACCTACTTTAAAACAGGGAAGTGCTTACACGATTTTTAGATGAACTTTTTTTCAGAAATTTGCATATATATGCACGCCTCTGCTTTCTGTCCGAATTGTTCGATGTTTTATGCCCCACCTTAGACCTACGGGGAATCATTAGGGTATCGCAGAAGGCCGGGTCTGGGTCGAACCCACCACCGTTTAACGCACATAAACAGTGTGTACACTGTGCCAACGCGTGACGCACATGCACACAGTGTCAACTGATACCCGGAGGCACTGGTTGAATAAGCCACCCTTTGTTGCATAACAACTTGCAACATTTGCAACATCTTGCAGCATTTGTAACATTGCCTTGCAGCATATTGTAACAGTTTGCAATATTTTATTGCAACATCTTGCAAATGCATGGCTCCGGCTGATTAAGCCAGAATATATGTAAAATAGCGCAATCTGGCACGAATTGTTCATTTATTTATTTATTTTTCTTTTTTTCCGTACGAATTGTTTTACACCCACCTTAGACCTACGGGGATCATTAGGGTACCCTGGATTTATTTTTTCAGTACGAATTGTTCATTTATTTTATTTTTTCCGTACGAATTGTTCATTTTATTTTTTCCGTACGATTTGTTTTACACCCACCTTAGACCTACGGGGTCATTAGGGCACCCTGGATTTATTTTTTCCGTACGAATTGTTCATTTATTTATTTATTTTTTCCGTACGATTTGTTTTACATCCACCTTAGACCTATGGGGTCATTAGGGCACCCTGGATTTATTTTTTCCGTATGAATCGTTCATTTATTTATTTTTTATGTACGATTTGTTTTACACCCACCTTAGACCTACGGGGTCATTAGGGCACCCTGGATTTATTTTTACGTACGAATTGTTCATTTATTTTATTTTTATGTACGAATTCATTTTATTTTTCCGTACGATTTGTTTTACACCCACCTTAGACCTACGGGGTCATTAGGGCACCCTGGATTTATTTTTACGTACGAATTGTTCATTTATTTATTTATTTCCGTACGATTTGTTTTACACCCACCTTAGACATACGGGTATCATTAGGACACCCTGGGTGACGAAGCCCTGGCCTGGGCTCGAACCCGCCACCGTTTAACGCGGTCGCGCGACGCACATGTACACAGTGTCAACTGATGCCAGGAGGCACTGGCTGATTAAGCCAACTGGCTGATGCCCGGAGGCACTGGCTGATTAGGCCACCTGGCTGATTAGGGGTCCTATAAGACAGCGGCCGCTCGGCTGAAGTCCTCATATGCGCCTGGCAGTAGCCGGGTGAACACCTCCTCCTCCTTTCTCTCTCTCTCTTTCTCTTGGGGATAACTCCGCCTCCAAGTTGCAACATTCCCCCTCCCCCATTTGGGGGTGCATTGCAACAAAGGGGGGTTGGCGCTATGGGTGCTTTGCAACAAGGGGTGGGGGTTGGCACTATGGGGGAGGGGTTGCAACAAAAGGGTGGGGTGGCGCTCTTGCAACATTTGCAATTGCACTCATGCATTTTGCGCCCATACTACTTAAGCCTGTTAGTTTGACAACATTGGTAGGAAAGATACTAGAAAGAATTATAAAGAATAATATTCAAGATCGTTTGGAGAATTTTAATCTTATTTCAAGTTCACAACATGGATTTAGATCAGGAAGGTCTTGTTTGTCTATTTTCTTAGACTTTTTAGAATTTGTAACTGATCAGGTAGATAATGGAAATGATGTAGATGTTATTTATTTGGATTTTAGTAAAGCATTTGACAAGGTTCCACATAGGAGACTTCTATATATATTTAAAGCTCATGGTATATTAGGATCAGTTATAAAATGGGTAGAAAAATGTTAGAAGACACAGAACAGAGTAATTCTAAATGGTCGTGAATTTGGGTGGCAGATAGTGAAAAGGTGGGTACTACAGGAATCAGTTTTGGGTCCATTACTCTTTATTTTATATCTAAATGATTTAGAGAAAGGAGTAGGTTATAAAATTTTTAAATTTGCAGATGATACAAAAGTACTTGCTCCAGTTACAAATATAGAAAATTCTTATAAACTGCAAAATGATCTTGATCGATTAGTTGCTTGGGCTAGTAAATGGCAGATGGAATTTATTGTTCAAAAATACAAAGTCATGCATTTTGGTAGAAATAATGAAAACTTTAATAATGAAAACTTTAATTATGAGATGCAAGGGAACTGGTTGGAAGATGTTAGACAGGAAAGGGATCTTGGCATTATAGTTTGTAGTGATCTAAAATTTTCTAAGCAGTGCTTAGAGGCTGGAAATAAAGCAAATAAAAGTTATGCATTATTAAGAGGAATGTTAGTTACAAGAATAAGGAAGTCATCTGTAAATGATATAATTCTTATGTTAGGCCTCACTTAGAATACTGCATTCAAGCTTGGTCCCCTCACCTTAGACATTATATTGATATGCTTGAAGATGTGCAACTTAGGGCAACCAAGCTTATCCCTAATCTAAGAAGATTGGTATACAGAGCTAGATTAGAGGAATTATGTATGTTTAGTTTTGAGAGACGTTGTATGATGGGAGATATGATACAGATGTTCAAAATGTTTTCTGGTTTGGATTATTTAGATGTACGTAACTTTTTCTCACTCGATACTGATGGGATAACTCGTGAGCATAATAAGAAAATTAGAAAATAGACTTGTAGACGTGATCTACGAAAATACTTTTTCAGTCACAGAGTAGTAGATTTTTGGAGTGACTTGCCATATGATGTGGTAAACAGTAGCTCATTAGTTAATTTTAAGAAAAATTTAGACATTTTCATGAGTGAAAGAGATAGTTTGTAGATTGTATATAGTGTATATTCTTTGCTTCAGTTATATAGGCTATTATGGTGGTATTAAATAGTTATATATTAATTAGCTGACTTGAGTATGACATCTTGCAAGATTTTATTATTATTATTATTATTAAAATGTAGCTCATGACTTGGATTACCTTGATAGGCCCAAGTGGCTTCATGTTTTCCAAATGAAATGTAATGTAATGTAATGTTAAGCAAGGGGACAAAGGCAGGCAAAGCACCAAAGTTTCTATAAAAAGGAATAGCTCAGGTACAGTGTCAGCTCTACACACATCCTCTGAGAATAAATTAAAGGGAATCAAGGAATGCATATTTTGTGAAGGCAACCACAAGTCATATAAATGTGAAGTGGCTGAGGCTTTAC
Source organism: Bathynomus jamesi (assembly GCA_023014485.1). Lineage (NCBI taxonomy): Eukaryota > Metazoa > Arthropoda > Malacostraca > Isopoda > Cirolanidae > Bathynomus > Bathynomus jamesi. The sequence goes on along the minus strand of JAJOZX010001029.1, from coordinate 635,950 downwards.
CTGTTGAGGAGAGAAAGGACAAGGTAACTAAGTCCACAGCATGTTTTAAATGTTTTTAAAGGTCACAGAGCAAGGTTTTGTAAGTTCAAAATTTTGTGCAAAATATGCCATGGCCGGCATCAGCCATTATTGTGTGAAAACACTCCTAGTAGGCCTACCTCAGAAGTAGAAACATCAGTGGCACATGCCACCGCTATGAAAAGGAGTAAGAGTAAAGGGGGTTATTGCAAACAGCTGCAGCATTATTAATTGGGAATGATGGAGAAGCTACTGTAAGAGTGTTGTTTGAGAGTGGTAGCCAGTGTAACTTTATTAAGACAGAATTTCCAGAAATTTGAAGTTTAAAGAGCTTAAGAGAGAAAATTTAAGAATTTATGTGTTTGGGGGTTTAGTTCAAAACCGAACCAAAGTTAAGAAGGTAGAAATTCTGGTTAAGGGGTTGTTACCACAAAGTCCAACTATCAAGGTCCAAGCTGTAGAGATTGAGGAACTTTGTGCTCCAGTCACTACTTGCTTAGATATGGTATTTGTCCAAGAATGGCAAGTTAAAGGAATTAATTTGGGCAATAATAAGTTTGAAGGAACAAACTTATTATTGCCCAAATTAATTCCTTTAACTTGCCATTCTTGGACAAATACCATATCTAAACAAGTAGTGACTGGAGCACAAAGTTCCTCAATCTCTACAGCTTGGACCTTGATAGTTGGACTTTGTGGTAACAACCCCTTAACCAGAATTTCTACCTTCTTAGTCTTTTGATTGGAGCTGACTATTATTGGGACTTCATCACTGGCCACATTGTCCGCACATCTCAAGATCCTGTAGATATTGAAAGCAAGCTAGGCTGGATGCTACATGGTAGCTATTGCACTGAAATGGAGGTTAAAGCTCTTTTTGTTAAGATTGAGGAGACCAGCCATGGTTTGGAAAGGCATTTGAAAGCCTTTTGGGAACTTGAATCCATTGGCATAAAAGACAAACAGGAGAAGCAGGCAAGTACAGTAAACATGGAGGGTTTAGAGCAATTTGAAAAAGGTATTGGGTTTAGAGATGGTTGCTACGAAGTTGGCCTCCTAAGCTATGTAAAGGAGGGCTATGCTGAAAGGATGCAAGGTGAGCTGGTGAGCCAGGAGGCACATTATCTGCCACACCATGCACTGGTACGGCGAGACAAAACTACCACCAAACTGAGAATAGTTTTTGATGGCTCAGCCAAGGACAAAGGTGGTGTGTCCTTGAATGGTTGTTTGGTTGCTGGGCCAAATTATTTTCCTTGTTACTGAGATTCAGGTTTAGTAGAGTAGGACTGACTGCAGATGTGAAGCAAGCATTTTGAGGATTAAGTTAAAACCAGAGGACAGAGATGCAGTAAGGTATTTGTGGATGGATACGAAAAACTTGTTGGAAAATGAACCTAAGGTTCAAGCATATAGAATGAAGTCAGTGTTGTTTGGCCTCAGCTCTAGTCCATTTCTGTTAGCAGCTACTATGCAGTACCATTTTAAGAAATATTCTGAAGTCTATCCTAATACTATTGAACACAAGGCAAAATGTTTATGTTGATGATTTTCTTTGTTCACTGGATAATACAAAAATGGCTAAACAGATATTCATGGAGGCTAGAGCTATAATGAGGGAGGCTGGCATGGAGCTTAGAAAATGGCAGACCAATCATTCTCAGTGGCAACAATTTATGAGTCAGTCCTGTGTTGGACCTGATGCAGCAGAAAGTATTGAGGATTCTGGATTAAGAAATTGTGGGCAATATACACAAAGGTGCTAGGCATTGTTTGGCAGCAAGGAAAGGATTTGTTTACCTTGAATGGAAAATCTTTAGTAGAGCTGGCTGAGAATGAGACAAGGTGGACAAAACGTACAGCTCTTAGTTTGGCTTCGAAGGTCTTTGATCCTCTTGGATTCCTGGCTCCATTTGTGATAAAGTAAAAAATTTGGTTTCAGAGCCTCTGAGAAATTGGACTTGGTTGGGACGAAGAGTTACCCGATCATTTGGTGGTAAAGTGGAAATATTGGTTCAAAGAATTGGCACATCTTGAAAACATTGAAATCTTAATATTAGGGTGGCTATCAGCATATAGGGACAAAAATTATTTTTTTAACTTTAGAGTTCGGAAGGTCGAATTTTGTTCTTTATCATGAGAAAACTTAGCATGCCATTTTTAAAGCAATCAAATCATATTTAGGGGTGGCGCACGGCAGTATAGAAATGTAGAGTAATGTACTTTTAATCAATTGTAAAATACCCTATTTATTTCTTTGCAAAATTTGCAGAAATTATTATTGAAATGTTTATATGAAATAATCATATGTTTTCAGATATATAGTTGTATTTATGATATACTATCAATATATGTAACTACTTCTTGTGACTTTTGGCATCTGAAAAACTGGCAAGGAGCAAGTTGCAACTCAAATCCTCAGTTAACTACATGCTGAGGAAGTGCGTATGTGGTAGTAATTCGTGCTCTATTTACTTCACGGTTAGGAGTTTCACGCCCTAAAATTTTCAATTTTTTTGCAATCATGGCTAGTACTAGTTATAGTACTCATTCTGAAACAGATATATGGCTTGTTGGTCCAACTTTACCAAAAATATTGTGCGATAAACTCCCTTCTCAGCAGCAAGTTTTGGCACATTTTTTTTTATCATCATTCAAAGATGAAGCTCCTTTTGAAAGATAGCGCTAAGAACACTTTGATCAGTGTTATGGGTTTCTGGAAGAAAGCCAGTATTCCAACTGCGCATGAACATGATCTTATTAAGCGGTTGCTCAAACTTTATTCTGAATGGAAAGCATTACAAAAAGTAAGTCCCGTCGATCTCAAAAGCAAATTTCCATTGAAACACACTTCACATCACGACTCAATGAACTATATGACATTGCACACGAGAATGTTCTGTCTATGATGAAAATAGAAGAAGATAAGAAATTTCGGAGCAAGTGTAGGTTACGTCCCCCTGACGCAAAAGGGGACACAAACTACACTAGGTCAAAGTTGGGGAATGTAAACTACACTAGGATCTTTAGGAGACATTTTTTAAATGAATCCATCAAATGAAACGTTAAAACTAACGAAAATATTACGACTTAACCTAACCAATCGTCAATATATATATATATATATATATATATATATATATATATATATATATATATATATATATATATATATATATATATATATATATATATATGGTTAGATTAAGTCGCAATATTTTCGTTAGTTTTAACTAACGATATATATATATATAAGAACTTATATATATATATATATATATACAGGGTGTACATAAAGTCAGGATCTATTTTTGTGAAGCACTTGGAAATTATATGGAATTCAATCATAAAATGATAAATTGGTAACATTTATTAAATAATTAAGAGTAGGATTCGACGTGACGCCCATCAGTATCCCTGCACAGCTCAAATCGTTCCGCAGCATTTCTAAACACATTCTGGAGCATTTGCGGGGTTATGTTATCTGCAGCAGTTCGTATACGTGTACGTAAGTTTTTAAGACTCGTAATCTTCGTCTGATAGACGTGCGATTTGATAAAGCCCCATGCAAAGAAATCTAAAGGGGTTAAATCTGGTGATCTCGCTGGCCAAGGTCTGTTGCTTCCGCGTCCGATCCAGCGATTTGGAAAACGTCCATTTAGATAATCCTGAACAATTTTGGCATAGTGACAAGGAGCACCATCATGTTGATAGACGACGGTACTAACAATCCTATCCCCAATCAGCTGAGGTTCAAGGAATTGCTGCAACATGTCCAGATAAATAAGCCCCGTAACTGTAGCTTCAGCAAAGAAAAAAGGACCATAAACCTTAGATTTTGTTAAACCCATCCAGACATTAACTTTAGGTGAGTCTCTTTCCCAATTTTGGACGAAATCATTCGGTCTTTCATCTGCCCAAATTCGACAGTTATGGCGATTTACTTTTCCACACGTATGGAAAGTGGCTTCATCACTAAAGAGAATGTTGTCCATTAAATTATCACTCCAGATTTGTTCTACGAGATCAGCACACACAGCACTTCGTCGAGGGAAATCTTCTTCATGTAAATCATGTAAAACCTGCAAATGATAGCTTTTCTTCTGCAAATTAACTTTCAGAATTTTGTGCACAGATGACGTCGGGAGGCCGAGTCTGTGTGATGCAGCACGAACGGACGTACGTGGCTCCTCAGTGATAATTCCGCGTACTGCATTCACGGTAAGATCTGACATACACGGTCGTCCTGATCTTGCTTCATCATTTACAGATCCCGTTCGTTTAAATTTGTTCACCAATTTTCGTATTGTCTTGTCTATTGGCCCCGGCTTATGAAATCTCCTTCTAAACTTCTCTCTGATGTCATTGTATTTCTTTCCCTCGATTCGCCAAATTACTATTGCCACACGCTCTTCTGTATTCATTCTAAGGGCTTCTGAAAAGAAAAATAGAAAAAAATAATTATTTCACAAAAATAGATCCTGACTTTATGTACACCCTGTATATATATATATATATATATAATATATATATTATATATATATATATATATATATATAATTATATATATATAATTGACAATTGGTCAGGTTAAGTCGTAATATTTTCGTTAGTTTTAACGTTTTATTTGAGTAGGTATACGCGGACAAAGTTGGGGAGCGCAAACTACACTAGGATAATGTAGGGGAACGTAAACTAAACTAGGATAATTTAGGGGAACGTAAACTACACTAGGCACCACAAGGGGACGTAAACTACACTTGCTTCGAAATTTCTTATTGCTCAGCGCAGTGGAAGGAAAGGTCACATAGCTGGCATTGCTAAAGTGACAACAATCAAGGAAAGAAATAAGATAATTAGAGAGTAAAATTTTATTAACCGCAAGAGAAAACATGAAAAAGAAATACAACTACTCAGCAAAGTTGCAACAATAGATTCAAGTACCAGTAGTGATAACGAGTCGATCTATTCGGAAAATAGTACATCTCAAAAATTAAAAAGTTTTTCTAAGGGTGACACCCAACCACAATTGAAGAAAGCAAGGCCTCAAAACATAATGACTCCCGAATTAGCGCAAGCTCTAGACCGTACAAAGACCAACAACCGAGCAACAGCTCATATCGTTGCTGCTACGGCAAAAAGTTTAGGATATGATGTAGACAGGGCCGGCTCAAGGTACCGGCAACTCGGGCAGTTGCCCGGGGCGCCACGTGCTAAGGGGCGCCACGTCATGTGTTTGGGATCTTCCAAATACAAAGCGAAAAATCTAAAAATAAATAAATAAAATAAAATGAAATAAAAGTCAAATGTGAAAATTTCCTGATGTGGAGTAAAATTTTCAGGGATTATAACATTACAGTATATTAGCCAATAGCTTAAATTCTTTAGCAATTCTGTCAATAGAAAAATGACTGTCAGAAATATAAATACGAAAAAATTTGCAAATCTAAAGTCGAGGAAAAAATATTTGTTAGGATAATGTACGAATTTGAATGTCTGTTGTTGCGTTTGATTTTTTTTCATTTATCTGTAATAAATTCTTTATTCTTATATTTGTAATTTTTTTAGCATTATGAAAAAATTATTAAAATGGTAAAAAGTTTTAAGGGTGCTGAAATTCAATTTGCCCGGGGCGCTGACAAACCTCGAGCCGGCCCTGGATGTAGAGTCACTCTCGATCAATAAAGATTATATTCGCACTAAAAGGATGAAAATTAGAAAAGAAACCAGCTAATATCATTGAACACTTTGCTCCAGAAAACCCCCCCTAGTAGTTCACTGGGATTGGAAAATGCTACCTGACTTCACAGGAAAAAAGTCTGTCGGTCGTTTGCCTGTGATAGTGACTCGTAAAGATATCGGAAAGCTTCTTGCAGTCCCTAAACTTACCTCCGAAAGTGCAAAAGCAATTGCAAAGGCTGTTGTTAAAACTTTAAAAAAATGGAAATTAACCAACCAGATCAAAATTATGTCGTTTGATACCACGGCAAGTAATACAGGGAAGAGAGGAGGTGCCTGCATCCTGACTGAACAAATGTTGAACAAAAATCTTTTGCGCCTAGCCTGTCGTCATCATATCCATGAGATTATAGTTGGAAATGTATTTGGCGTCCTTTCTGGTCCCTCATCAGGACCTGATATTGCTTTATTTAAGCGATTACAGCTAGAATGGAATAACATTGATAAGAGTAAGCTTGAACCAGTGATTGGTGATAAAGAAGTAACCTTAGACATATCTGAATGGAAGGAAATAATTGAATTCTGTAAAACTAACCTTGAAGAACGTCAACCAAGAGATGATTACCGAGAAACCTTAGAATTAACATTGTTGTTTCTGGGAGAAGTACCCCCACGAGGAAGAAGACTGATGCAACCAGGTGCTCTACATCGTGCACGTTGGCTAGCACACGCAATTTATTTTATATTTATCTCCTCCATTCACAGGTTCGTCTAACATCAAGAGAAATATCTTTAAGAAGATTAAATTTATTCATTACAAATATTTATGTAAAAGCATGGTTCCAATACCCCCAAGCAACTTTAGCTCCTGCAAATGTCCTTGAGCTCCTTCAGCAATTAAAAACTTACCCAGACACTGTCGTCTCCAAATCTGCAGTCAAGGCATTCGGTAATCATTTGTGGTATTTAAGTGAACGACTGATTGGTCTCTCTTTCTTTGATGATCGTGTACCTTTAGAAATGAAGAGATTGATGATCGCAGCTCTAAAAAATGAAGGAGATAAATGCCTTCCAAATAGAATTTGTCCAACGATTGCTGAAGGAAAATATGTCATCATTTGTCACAGCAAACTCTCGACAACTGTTCTCAATTTTAGGGTTGGAAGATGACTTTCTAACGTTTGTAGATCCAGCTCAATGGGAACAGATTCCAGATTATCAAAATCCTTCCAAGATTCTTAAAAGCATGAAGGTTGTCAATGATATGGCAGAAAGGGGAGTAACATTGATAAAGGACTTTAACGCCTCTGTAACGAGAAATGAGGAACAGACAGTTTTTGCATCAGGTCGTTGAGGAACATCGTAAAACATTCCCAGCTGCAAGAAAGAAAACATTAGTTGAAGGTCTCCAAAGTTCATCCAGACGACATGAGTTGTTAGCACCAACGAAACCCCCTCCATTGAGATGATAATACTCACCCTTATGGGTGAGGGGGACCTGGAGCTGAACTCAAAAAAGACTGTAAGCTAAAATATTCTGGACTCTTATGGCACCTCTAAAACATTTCCGATTTGTATACAAATGGGGAATTCTGGTTTTTTTATGAAATAAGAACAATATTATGGGTTCCGAACTTAACTTTTTGAAGATTATGTTTATACAGCCACCCTACGGGCCAATATGGTACTTTAGTCCAGATAATTTGGAGCTGCACATCTTTTGTGATGCAAGTGAGGAAGCCTATGCAACTTGCATTTATATAAGAGACACATTTGAAGAGGAAGTAAGTTCCAGGTTGGTTGCTGCGAAGAGCAGAGTAGCACCTTTGAAAAGGCTTTCTATTCCAATGTTGGAATTGATGAGTGCAGTAATTGCTAGTCGGCTTGCATTACAGTGCAAAACTCTTTGGGCCTTTATGAAATTCCAAGCTATTATTAGACAGACTCCACTGTAGTTTGGCACTGGTTAAGAAGCCAGGCAAGGAAATGGAAACCATTTGTTGCCAATAGGGTGGAAGAAATTCAAGCACACACAGATCCAAAGCAATGGAAGCATTGTCCAGGCACCCAAAACCCAGCTGATTTACCAACATGAGGAATTTCAGTGAAAGATTTTGCACAGTCAAGTTTATGGTGGAATGGGCCAGAGTGGCTAAAATTTGGAAGTAAAAATTGGCCTTCTAATCAGCTGAATGTAGGAAAACACCAGACTGAAGAAGAATGGGTGAGTGAGATGAGAAAATGCACTGTGAACAGTTGTCAAGTTATGCAGCAGGACCCCATATTGAGGCTTGAGGACATTAGCAGTCTGAAAAGGTTGTTAAGAGTGACAGCATGGATATATAGATTTACAGACAACATTAAGGGAGAAACAAGAAAGGAAGGAATTCTGAACAGTAAAAATATTCAACAAGCCAGGCACTACTGGGTGGTACATGTGCAGAAGAAAAAATTTGGTGAAGAGAGAACATTGCTCACAGCAGTCCATTACAGGTTCTACGAACACATTCTGCTCTCAAGGGTTTGGATGTGTTTTGGGATCAGGATTTATTGAGAGTAGGAGGTAGATTACAGTTTTCTGGGCTTCCAGAGGAGAAAAGACATCCAATTTTGCTACCTTCTGGGGAGCACTTTGAGGAACTTTTGATCCTGAATACGCATGATCAAGTTGTTACATAAGTGATAACAGAGATCAGACAACAGTTTTGGATTCCCAAAATTAGACAACTAGTAAAAAAGGTCTTGCATTGATGTGTGGTTTGCAAGCAATGGAGTGCAAAGCCTTGTCATGAAAGGGTGGCTCCACTTCCAAGAGAACGGTGTGTCTATACTGCTCCATTTGATGTAGTTGGAGTAGACTTTGCGGGTCCAGTCTATATGTATGAGCAAGGGGAGTCCAACAAACAAACAAACAAAAACGAAACAAAACATCTTTATTGCGGATCATTCACAATCCATAGGCACTTAATCTAACATACAAGTAATCTTACATATACACTGAACTAATACAAAAATAAGGCCAACATAGTCACCTAACCTAGCATATTGGCATACTGTTTAATTAATGATCTGACAATTTTATGTATATTGTTATTACACGAGACATCTTATAACACTTATAACACTTATTATAACATAGCCACTTATTATAACACAACTTAATATGCATATATAATCTTTGCTACATTATAAAAATAAGGTATTGTAAACCAGCAGTTGTCTGAACCAAGACTGCCATATAGGTGAGAGGTACACAGTATCTGAAGACAGGACATTGTACAATAACACATTAGAGTTGTTTTGGACCCTAGTAATGAAATTATATATATTCTTCCGGATTAACATTTGGCTGGTAGGTAGGTTACGCGTAGTAAACATAAAACTGGCACTACACCATTTTGGTTCCCTACATATCATACGAAAAATATTATTATAAGCAACAGAGAGTGTATTCATAGCAGTTTTTGTATAGTTCCACCACAGATGGGATGTATACAATGCAGTACAGTAAGTTCTAAAAAAGATAAGTTTTAACTGATTCTGAACACACCAAATTTCCTTACTAGCATGTTACCTTGTACAGACAGCTTTTTACGTTGCCTTTCTATATAGAGTTCATCTCGCAGCTCGTGAGTAATTACATGACCTGTCTTTGACAGGTATTGTCTGACCACTCATTTCAAAAGACCCACATGATACATGTTTCAGAAGACTACATTATATTATACTACATTAGATTATATAACAAAGGATATATGTGTCTTTTGACATGTGCTACCACCAGAGCAATCCATTTGGAGTTGGTAAACAACTTAAGGGTGATGTATTTCTTTTGGCCTTTAAAAGGTTTGTGAACAGAAGGGGTTACCCAAATAAAATCATATCAGATAATGCAAAAACCTTAAAAAAGGCTACAAAGGAACTCCAAGAAGTTTGGTCCTTGCTAAAAGAGGAAGGATTCCAATCCTACTTTTCACACCATGAGATACAGTGAGAGTTTATTGTCTAGAGAGCACCATGGTATGGAGGATTTTGGGAAAGGCTAGTGAGGAGTGTAAAGCGTCCATTCAAGAAACTTTTGGCTAATGCTCATTTGAGCAAAGAAGAATTTTGCACTGTTTTGTGTGAAGTAGAAGCAATGGTGAACAGCAGGCCCATCACCTTTGTTTATAACAGTATGCAGGATGCAGAGCCATTAACCAATTTTTTTTCTCTGTGGTAAACTATTAACATCAAGTCCCAGTTTGCCAGTAGACTTACAGCCTATCCAGAGCAGTCAAGAAGAGTTAACCAGAACGTTCAAGTACCTTGAAAAGTTATAAGATCAGTTATAGAAGAGGTGCCAGATGGAATACTTGCCAGAACTCAATTATTATCCATCAGGCAATGTAAAGAGCTCCAATGCAAATTGTATGAAGGTGGGAGAAATGGTAATGATTGGGGATGAAAGAGCAAGGCAATGCTGGAAGCTTGGCATAATTGAAGAGTTGTTTGTTGGCAAAGACAATTTAGTTAGGTCTGCACTGGTAAAGATTTCAGGAGGAAAATTAAAGAAACGTATGCAAAAACTCTATGCTTTAGAAATCAGCAAAAACACGGAGAGTGAAGATGAAGCATTTGGGTAACAGCCTCATGGAGAAGGCTTGGCTAAATTTGCAGAAGGTAATGACACCAATGTCTCTTTGGTGGGGAGTGTTAGAAAATCTAGAAGAGAAAGAGCCATTGTTGTCCCAAGGTGATATGATGATTAAGCTGACTGATGTATATCAGCTTGTATATATTAATTTAAGGTGTATATATATCCATCTCATAATTGTAAGGTTAGTGAAAAATTCACTTAATTTAGAGCTAGCATTTATTTTGGGGCTCTTGTGGCATAATTGTTTGGGCACTCTTGTGGCATAATTTTTTTGGGGCACTGGCGCGTCCTTTATACTCGTTTGTTGAATGCGGCACTTACAGGGCGTGGTCTTATAGAAAACTCTCTTGCAATTCAGTTTGGTTGTTTAGATACAAGATTGTTGCATCGTGCAATGGTGCAGGTTGTGTTGTTGTTGCAAGGTTTAGAAAGAAGACTATAAATAGTGCCCCTTTTGTTTTTTTCTTAATTTTATGCTACTGAGGCCTAAAATAAGCCCACATCGAGTCAGCAACCCTGAGGTAGGACCTAATAGGACCTCCAAGCCCGTAAGTTTGGTTTAGTCTAGCTTAACTTAGGCTATAAGTTAAAGTAGCCCCTCGGAACTTGACCGTTCAAGGCAGTGGCGGATTTAGGGGGGGGCCGAGTAGGCCATGGCCTACGGCCCCGCGCCTGTGAGGGCCCCGCGCCGTCACATATAATTATAATGTTGGATTCCACTATAAATAATACAATTGATTAATGATTAGTGATAATTATGGTATCACTCTCTTTGCTGGCGGGAGTTTAGTTCTATTCAGGCCGCTGTGGAGTGCACATGTGAGTGTGTTTAGTGGTAAGTAATGGTAAAAGTCGTATCTCGAAAAAGTCGCCAGTCAATAAATGGGGATGGGGGAGTTTTAATCAGCTTTATAATAACATAAATAAGTTGAAAAATGTTAAATTAATGTAATTAATTTTTTTATATGAAACGTACTTAGGTTAGGTTAGGTCAGTTTAGCTTAGATTTCATAAAAATACATTTTATACATATTTAAGGAAAAAGTCGCCACTGGTGGGGGCTGGCGACTTTCCCATAAAGCGACTTTTTCACCCGAACAACTGTTTAGTGTCTGTATTTAATTAATTAATTAAACTGTATAATTAATACTAAACCGAGGGTCAAGTGTAAATAGTTTGTTTTTTATGTTTTTATGTTTCAGGATAAGGCAGTGAGGCTGCACTGAGGCACAATGGAGAAATCAACAAGTCGTGATCGTGATCAAGGGAGGAAGTATAAAGCTGGCTCTGTTAAACGACAAGAAAAGGCAGACGTAAACCAAAGAGTAAAAAAACTACCAAAAATAACTCAATGGTTGACATATCCAACAGTATCTGAATCTGCAAAATCACAAACTCAAACTGAATCCGGTCAAACTGAATCTGAATCAGTAGAGACACCAATTACGCCTGAAACAACTGGAGAAGCCACAACTAGTACTGAACCTAGTGTAGTTAGCGCAATTGAACCTGAACACAGTGACAGTGAGGAGACACAAGAGGAAGTGAAAGTTATGAATACCGGTACTGAACAAGGATTTGAAACGGATCTTGGATTATGGCCTAAAATAATTACTGAAAATGTGTGTGACTATTGGTTGAAAAAGGGAAGCGCAGAATGTCGACACTGTGATGGTGACTTCAAAGAGTCAGCTGTGAAAGAGCTAAACAGAACCCGTCATTGTACAAAGACATTATTCACTCGAACTCATTCATTATCTGGCCAAGAAATTAATCTTAAATGGCCCTGTTACTCTAAAACAACTGGTAAAGTGTATTGTTTTGCTTGCAAGCTTATGTCAAAGGTGGAAAGCTCATTCACAACTGGCTTCAATGGTTGGAAGAACGCTAGGTATGTCATAGAATCTCACAGTAGGTCAGATCAGCACAGGAAAAGTATGGTCGAAATGATATATCGAAAGACTGCGGGTGCCCGTATTGACTCTAATCTAGTACAACAATATGAAAGTGAATGCGAGTACTGGCAAGCAGTATTGAGGAGGTGTGTAGATGTTTTAAAGCTACTTTGCGAACGCGGGCTAGCCATTCGAGGTAAAGATGAAGTAATTGGATCAGTACACAATGGAAACTATCTTGGGATTCTAGAGCTGCTGAGCACATACGACAGTTTCTTGGAAGCACATATCAAGAAACACGCAAACAAAGGTAGTGGTCATACTTCCTACTTGTCCCATGTCATTTCTGAGGAAGTCATTGGAATAATGGCAGAAAAGGTTATGTCCTCAATAACAGATGAAGTAAAAACAGCAAAGTACTTCTCAATTTCTGTTGACTCCACACCTGATATTTCACACATGGATCAACTTACTTTTACAATCCGCTATGTACTGCCTACTACAGGTCCAGTTGAAAGGTTTTTGCAGTTTATTCCCATGCTAAGCCACACTGGCAGAGATATTGCTACAACTGTTCTTGATTTTCTTAAAGAGAAGAACATTCCAGTTATCGACTGCCGAGGACAGTCCTATGACAATGCCAGCAACATGTCTGGTAAATATCTGGGGACCCAACAGATAATCAAGAATGAGTGTAGTGAAGCTGAGTACATACCATGTATGGCTCATTCCTTAAACTTGGTGGCTAAGTGTGCTGCAGAAAGCTGTCCTGCTGCAGTGTCATTGTTTGCTCTGGTACAAAATATGTACTCCTTTCTTGTTGCATCTACTTATCGTTGGAGGAGACACCGTGAGGTACTAGAGACTAATAAAGATAAGAAGTTGAAAGTTGATAAAATACTTTCAGACACTCGTTGGTCAGCACGAGCAGATGCTGTAGCTGCTCTCAGTAGAGCACACAAAGAAAACATCATTGTTCTGGAAGAGTTATTCTCAGATCAGAATCAGCCAGCTGAAACAAGAGCTGAAGCAAGTGGTCTTCTCAAAGGTTTGAAAAAACTTGAAACAGTGATTCTTCTTGAAGTTTGGGATACAGTATTGGAAAGGTTTCAGAGTAGCAGTATCCAGCTGCAAAAATCTGGGCTCTCCCTCAACACAGCTGTCACACTGCTAGAGTCTCTTTTACAATTTGCTAAAGACCTGAGATCCCAGTTCGATGACTTTGAAGCAAAAGCTATGGCTAAGTGTGATCCCTGTGATGTGACGAGTAATGATGCATACTACGCCGACACGCAGCGTATTAGGAAGCGCAAGCGTCACCACGATGAACTAGACTCCGCGGAGGATGTTATGCTGACAGGGAGAGACAAGTTTAGAGTGACTGCATTCTTGCCCATCATTGACAAGCTCTGTGCTGCCCTACAACAACGCATTGCTGCTTACAGCGACCTTCGAGAGAAATTTGGGTTTTTATCAGAAATCTCAAACAAAACGAACACTGAGCTTAAAGCATCTGTTGAAAAGCTTGTGTCTTCATATCCTAAGGACTTGGAGGCTGGATTGAAGTCGGAGCTTTTGCAGTTTGCACACCTTATGAAATCCATTCCAAGAGATTCACCTGAAAGTGCTCCTTCATCAGGTGGTGCAAAGGCTGCAAAAAGTCCTGAACTAGAAATGTATGAGATAATTCACAGACATGACATGGTAGAAACATTTGCTAATGTTGAAATTGTATTACGACTCTATCTCTCCATGTTTGTCACAAACTGCACTGGGGAGCGATCATTCTCCAAGATGAAACTAGTCAAGAATTATCTAAGAAACACCATGGGGCAGGACCGTTTGTCTTCACTCACCCTGTTGAGCATTGAGCATGAGAAATTAAGGGTGCTTGATTTTACTGATGTCATCAAACAGTTTGCAAGTAAGAAGGCTAGAAAAAAATCTTTTTGACTGAGAAATAGTTAAGTGTACCGTACAAATTGCCTGCAATAAACAAAACCCACTCATTGCATCATTTGCATGTCAGTCAAGTGGTATTCTCTTTAGTTAATGGTGTATTATTATAGTTATTTTTTGTTAATGGTGTATTATTATAGTTATTTTTTATTGTTAAGCTTCAAAAAAACAAATGTGTAATGTTCAACTATGAAATGGTCATTTGGCTAATTAATTATCAATAAATTGAATATTGTTTAAAAAGTAAATTTATTTTAACGCTTCGCTCGCCCATTGATTTGAGGGCCCCGTAAGGTCACCACTGGGGGATGGGGGTGTAAATCTTCATTTCAGTTAATTAAGCTAGCTTTGCGTAGTTTGGGGCCCCGCACTCCAACCGGCCTAGGGCCCCGCGCACCTTAAATCCGCCACTGGTTCAAGGCCCAGATGGGATTCTGAACCCAATCAAAATAAATAAAATAACACTATAAATCCAGGAAAAAACTGCAATGCAAACAACTCAAGCAAGGAAATGATTATGAATTTGACCACTCATTGGATTATAATAACACAGAGCATTGTTGCTTCGAGTGGTGATAAGCCATGTATGGAAGCGTCGTTAGTACGTTGATTTCCTATGCACTTACCAATGATGATGCGAACTGCTCGTACCCTGAATGGGTGTATGGACAGATTGGTGCTTCGTGGAAAACAGTGAAAACGTTCTTCCAGGGAACCATTATATATATTATATATATATATATATATATATATATATATATATATGGGAATGAACTCAGAATGGTTTCCTGAGGTTTTGTTACACACAGACCGTGCATGGAGCAAGGAACTCTTCTGGGAAAATTAAATCCACATAGTCCGAATAAATAATGGTAAATGACAAACATTATAGTTTTTTCCTTTTCATGATGTTAGCCCGACGTGGGCAACGGGTCACTCGCAAAGAGGCCCCAAAAATATAGCTTTCCTCACCAGCTATCTGCAAAGCAGATAGGATCCAGTTTTGGGACAGGATCTAGGTTTTAAAGCAGCCTAGCCCCACTATATTTAGAACCTCAATATAAGCAAAAGACTCGTTGCATTCGCGTCGGACTGAATACATCAAAGAAAAAGGGGTAACTACTGTATTTTTAGCCAAAAGCAAAACTTAAACCTCAACTGGCAAAATTGAGCGTCCACTTTTCAAGGCACATAACATGTCCGTTTCATGATGGGATTGAACTCAGAATGGTTTGTCATTTACCATTACTTATTCGGACTATAGTGGATTTAATTTTCCCAGAAGAGTTCCTTGTTCCATGCACGGTCTGTGTGTATCATGAAAAAACCTCAGGGGACCATTCTGAGTTCAATCCCATCATGAAACGGACATGATATGTGCCTTGAAAAGTGGACGCTCAATTTTGCCAGTTGAGGTTTAAGTTTTGGTTTTTGGCTAAAAATACAGTAGTTACCACCTTTTCTTTGATATATTCAATCCGACGCGAATGTCACGAGTCTTTTGCTTATATTGAGGTTTTAGATATAGTAGGCTAGGTGTAGCTGT
This sequence comes from Bathynomus jamesi, assembly GCA_023014485.1. Taxonomy (NCBI): domain Eukaryota; kingdom Metazoa; phylum Arthropoda; class Malacostraca; order Isopoda; family Cirolanidae; genus Bathynomus; species Bathynomus jamesi. Next base: position 620,214 of record JAJOZX010001029.1, on the reverse strand, counting down.
AACCCCTAGATCCTATCCCAAAACTGGATCCTATCTGCTTTGCAGATAGCTGGTGAGGGAAGCTATATTTTTGGGGCTTCTTTGCGAGTGACCCGTTGCCCACGTCGGGCAAACATCATGAAAAAGAAAAAACTATAGGGTTTGTCATTAACCATTAGTTATTCGGACTATATTGGATTTAATTTTCCCAGAAGACTTCCTTGTTTCATGCACGGTCTGTGTATATCATGAAAGAGCCTCAGGGGACCATTTTGAGTTGAGTTCAATCCCATATATATATATATATATGAAAATTATTTCACGAAAGTAACACGTGAATAACATTTGTGATGAAAATAACCACGAAGGAAAAAGGAAACACAGAATGGTGCTCAAGCGCTTTCGTCTGACATCTCAGGAACACTGAAATAAATAACAAGTTGGAGGCTATATACAGGTCACCAAAAAAATAGAAATAAAAAATAAAAATAAATAAAAATTGTAGGAGCATACAAATTTATAAGGAAAAGCAACCAGAGTTTTCGCACTTTGCCCCTCTTGTCTAAATTCGTTCTGAACGAATTCAAAACAACAGTATCAAGCGAAAAAAAGGCCCTGGCTAATGTTGAAATTATTTGTAAGTTGAATAATGACAGACTCAAGAATATTTCTATTGACAATGTTGCTTGAGTGAAACAAAATTGATGGTAAGCTCCATATTACTAAAGCAGACAGGACTAACACCATAGTTATTATGGACAAAGCGGAATACATTAGAAAAGTGAATGAGCTTCTCCCGGACCCCGCCACGTACAGAAAGCTTAGGAACAACCGCATGATGACGTCATCAAATCATTCAATAGTGGCTTGAAACGCATTCTCAAAAATCATAAGGACTTAATTCTACTTTTCACGTCCACTTCGCCTTCTCTTCCCTACCTTTACTGTCTTAAAGCCCACAAACCTGGCAACCCTATGCACCCTATTATTAGCTCTGTGGGTTCTATCACCTATAAACTCTCCAAATGGCTTGTCAAAGTCTTGTCCCCCATTCTCGGAACTATCTCTATTTCACATGTAAAAAAATCTACGGACCTTATTGAAAAACTAAAGACTATACGCACTGAAACCAACGATAGATTGATCAATTTCGACGTTTGTTCATTGTTTAGTGCCGATTGATGACATGCTTGACTTTCTCTCTCGAGAATTACATAAGTATGACCTGCCACTACCTCCACACATCGTTTTGGAACTCATTAAACTTTGCATCAAAGACTGTAAATTCACTTTCAATAGCGAATATTATCAACAGGTTTTTGGGATGGCCATGGGTAATCCCTTGTCGCCCCTCCTCTCCAATATTTATATGGATTTTTTCGAAATCACTTACATTCCGAGAATCCTAGGGGTTGGTATCCCATGGTTACGGTACATCGACGATATTTTGTGTATCTGGCCCATGAAGCGTGACCTGGATGACTTCCTCCTTTAGTTAAATAATCAAGTCCCCTCCATTGAGTTTACTTTAGAAGTGGAACAAAACAACTCAATCCCGTTTTTGGACATGCGTGTACACTGTACATAGGGAAAGCCCAGATTTTAAGTTTAGTATTTATCGGAAAAAACAAACAATTTGTCCTTCGTACACTTTTACTCCGGACATGACACCCCGATCAAAGAAAACAATATTTTCTTCAATGTTTCTCCGCACTCTTACGATTGCCAGTCCGGAATACATGGATGCCGAATTAGAAAAATTCAACAGTATTGGAAGTGATTAATTAAAAAAGGATTTTAAAAAGGATTTTGATGTTATCATTAGCTTAAAAACGATTGAAATTACGATAACTCTTAATGCGACTAGTTTAAGGGTTAATTGTTCTACATTTGTGAATTTATTTCCTAACTGGCAACCGTACTTTCGTCGTAGAACCCTTCGTTTTCTGCTGTGCGCACGTGTCACAATGCCTAAAGTCAATGCATCGAAAAATGTAAAATTAAGCGTAAAATTTGAAAAAAAATGCTTATCATTTATTACAATCAATAAAAACTTTTTTTCATGCAATTTTTCTTTCTTTGTATTTCATGTGTTGATATGTTTTGTTTGAATTGTAAGAAAATAAATGCCTGTTTTGTGCCTTTTTCTGTATTTTATTTTGCCTTTTTGCCTGCCTATTTTGTAGTGCCTAAACATCCGGGCTTTAATAATAATCCTCGCACTTTGTCAAAGAATATTTTAGTACTTCCATTTTCCCAGGCTTTTTGGGCATTTCTAATGTACTTAAACTTTTGAATGTTAATGTACGAGTAGTATTTTCATATAACAATATTGTGAAAAATATCATAGTAAAAAATAGTCCTACCAATAATTCAGGCATTATCTATAAAATTGGTTGTAAGCAATGTGATTCCTTTTACATTGGACAGACGGGAAAAGATTTGCAAACACGTGTAAAACAGCATCAATATTCCGTTAGAACGGGACAGTCGTCCAGTGCCCTTTTCGTCCATTTGTCAGAGTTATCCCACTGTACTGATTGGAATAATGCTTCAATTTTGTTTCACTCAAGCAACATTGTTAATAGAAATATTCTTGAGTTTGCCATTATTCAACTTACAAATAATAATTTCAACATTAGCCAGGGCCTTTTTTCGCTTGATCCTGTTGTTTTGAATTCGTTCAGAACGGAGTTAGAAAAGAGGGGCAAAGTACTAAAACTCTGGTAGCTTTTCCTTAGAAATTTGTATGCTCCTCCTACAATTTTTATTTATTTTTATTTTTTTTGTGATCTATATATAGTCTCGAACTTGTTATTTATTTCAGTGTTCCTGAGGATGTCATTAGACGAAAGCGCTTGAGCACCATTCTGTGTTTCCTTTTTCCTTCGTGGTTATTTTCATCATATATATATATATATATATAATATATATATATATATATATATATATTGAATACATCCAACAAATATAAAGCCAACTGACAAATACAGGGATCCGACACCCGTACAAAAGGCATACAGAAAGCCTTTACATGCAATATCGGGACAACGGTTATCGAAATAGATAAAGAGAGGAAAATTCTTGGAGGATCAAAAGGCAACGAAACCGGCACCACCAATGGAAAATGAATCTGAAACACAAGTATGTAAAAACGAAAGGGAAAAATAAAAATAATCCTAACCAACATTCAGGGCCTTGAATCAAACCATTCCCCGAACAAAATTTTATACCTGAAAGGACTCATGCAAGAAACCGGAGCAGATTTTGCATGCCTCACGGAAACCTATCTAAAGGACTGCCAGGCAAACTGTGAAAACTGTGAGTTCTGTATTGACAAAAAAGAAATACAAATTAACAACTATAACATCCTCCGAGCTGACAGAACAGTGAGACGTAAAGGAGGATGTGCTATTTACACACGAGAAAGGCATATGGCAGAAATGACTACAAGTACCTCAAACAGCTCCGTAGAATGTGTAGCAGCAAAAGTTGAAAAATCAAATATGGTACTAATTGTAATGGACAGACCCCCGAACACGCCAACCTCAAAATTCTCAGGTTCCATTACAGAGGTAAGAAAGTGAGTAAAAGTTCTACACTCTCCAACCCCAAATATTTTTCTCTGTGGTGATTTCAATTTTCCATTCAGGAAATATAAAAGGATAGTATGGAAAAACTATACGCACTCACAACATGGTATCATATGTGGTACATTTATTTCATAATTAAATATAAATTATTAATTAATTGAATTAAATATCTATACAAAAATGCCTCGGGATTGGCGACATAGCCTATTGGGAATGAAATAATTGAATTGCCATACGTACAAAGAACCTGTATGTATGAATCAGCCTCACATAGCAACAAGAAAACCCAATTTATTGTTTAGTCTACCACAGGAGTAGACCAAACAAAAATTTTGCTAGTTCGGCAAATAATACACCAGAACCAAGGAACGGCTCTCAGGGCTGTTTATGTTACAGCGAAGCTTTAAACAGGGAGGATGTGTCTGTCCCCCCTAAAGTTCTGAGTGAATTCCTTATGATAAACCACAGGATAGGCCTATACCTAAAAGTGTTTATATTATATTAATTACATAAAGTTAATTCGTCGCGAAACTCGATCGTGGCGGCCCTACACCGAAGATGATCGTAACGCCCTCCATCGAAACAAACAAAGACCCAGAAAAAATAAGGTGAGGCAAATTATTTTCATTCTAATATACTGTAGGTCGCGCAAATCCCGACGCTAGAATTACCGTAATCAAAATAAATATAAAGAGGTCCTTTAAAGACCTACATATTCATAACTCTCTAACGGAAAAGCATAGGGCTTTTGTCGGTAACCCTCCACTGAAGTCTGTTGGAAATTTCCAACGGATGAGGGCACAGTCAATCAACCCATAGCCCTATATAGTTTTTCAAATGGTGGCCCTGTGTATGGGGAACTAACCCCTCCAAAATTTACACTGACACACGCGGTGGCTAGGCTTACCTCATTGGCCTAACCCCAATTTCAACCGTAACCCCACTATAGTTTTTTCATATAGTGGCCTAAAACTGGGAACCGATCCCTTTACCTTTACACTAACCGAAAACAAAGGCTTGTTCATTTAACAAGCATAACTCAATTTAGGTCCTATAAAAAAAATAGGCCCACAACATTAAGCCTATTTAATAGGTCCTACTCTTCAAACTAAAAACAAAGCCTTGTTAATTTAACAGGCTTAACTCATTTAAGGTCCTATAAATAATAGGCCCAAACATAAGCCTACTTGGTAGGCCCAACAAATAGGCCTATTTAGTAGGCCCACCTAACTTTACCTTACATAATAGGCCTACCTCTTAAAGTAGGCCTTACTCTTTACACTCAAGGCCTATCCTAACTAAAAACACTAAATTTATAATTGAACCTGTGGTGTAGGTTAGAAAATTTATTTCAGCAATTTAACTTACTCATAAGACTCATTAACATCACAAAATTCGACTCAGACCTGTAACATCACAAAATTCGACTCAGACCTGTAACATCACAAAATTCGACTCAGACCTGTAACATCACAAAATTCGACTCGAACTGTAACATCACAAAGACCTAAAGCAATTGCACGAATTCAAACCTACACCCACCTAACACCTATTCGTAACCCTATACCAAGTCCTATTTGACATATAGGCATACCAAGTCCTATTTGACATATAGGCCCAACCTATTCCGAAGTCCTATTTGACATATAGGCATACCAAGTCCTATTTGACATATAGGCCCAACCTATACCAAGTCCTATTTGACATATGGGCCCAACCTATTCGAAGTCCTATTTGACATATAGGCCCAACCTATTCCAAGTCCTATTTGACACATAGGCCGAACCTATTCCAAGTCCTATTTGACATATAGGCCCAACACATTCTAAGTCCTATTTGACATATAGGCATAAAACAGACAAGGCTTGATATAAGGGTCTCAAATGCAACATTTGAGGATCTTTACTCAGCCAAATTGGTTAACCTAACCCAAAACCCAAAAATAAAACCCTATAACAAAATACACATTTACACACATACGTACGGTACAGTATATAAATATATACATTCGACTCCAAACATCCAATTCTTCTTATAAAAGAAGAAACACAACAGATTTCATTAACAGACACAAACATTCCTCGCAAACAGATTGGATTCCTTCAAAACCCCAAACCTTCCAGACCTACCTGTAGGATACACAACATTTACACTACGGGTATTAATTTCATTGGAGTGGTGAATCCAAGTTTTGAAGACTAACTGGATTCGGAGGAATGATACACACACACACACACACACACACACACTACTCTTTCATGTGTCTCAAACACAACAACCTGTCTAAACATAACCAAGGATCGGAGAGTAAAAGCTTTTATTGCTGCGCTCTGATTCTGTGCACATAATTTTGTGCCAAAAATTATATGGTTAGACAGTGACACGTACAAACAAACTACTCTACTCCAAAGGGCCTTGGCCTACCTTGGCCATAGCCCAACAAATTCATCAAAGGGCCTTGGCCTACCTTGGCCATAGCCCAACAAATTCATCAAAGGGCTGATGGCCTACCTTGCCATAGCCCAACAAATTCATCAAAGGGCTGATGGCCTACCTTGGCCATAGCCCAACAAATTCATCAAAGGGCTGATGGCCTACCTTGGCCATAGCCCAACAAATCATCAAAGGGCCTTGGCCTACCTTGGCCATAGCCCAACAAATTCATCAAAGGGCCTTGGCCTACCTTGGCCATAGCCCAACAAATTCATCAAACGGCTGATGGCCTACCCTTGGCCATAGCCCAACAAATCATCAAAGGGCCTTGGCCTACCTTGGCCATAGCCCAACAAATTCATCAAAGGGCTGATGGCCTACCCTTGGCCATAGCCCAACATATTCATCAAGGGGCTGATGGTCTCACTTGGCCATAGCCCAACATATTCATCAAGGGTCTTGTGGCCTCCTTTGGCCAGAGACCAAACAACAAGGGTCTTGTGGCCTCCCTTGGCCAGAGACCAAACAACAAGGGTCTTGTGGCCTCCCTTGGCCAGAGACCAAACAACATTGGTCTTGTGGCCTCCCTTGGCCAGAGACCAAACAACATTGGTCTTGTGGCCTCCCTTGGCCAGAGACCAAACAACATTGGTCTTGTGGCCTCCCTTGGCCAGAGACCAAACAACAAGGGTCTTGTGGCCTCCTTTGGCCAGAGACCAAACAAAAAGGGTCTTGTGGCCTCCCTTGGCCATAGGCCAAACAACACAAAAACAGTACAGGATTCAAAGCCCCAAGCCCTCCAGATCTACCTGTGGAGGAGTAAATTTACTCCACTAAAACTACGGGTATTGACTAGTCTGAAGTGGTAGGAGGTTTGAATACAGTACAAACTCTTTCTAATTCTCCTAAATTAAATGAACAAATAACAAAAGACAACAATGGGAACATTGAACCAAACAATTACACGAAAACACTTGGAATGCTTTGGTTTTTAAAACAGAATTCCGAACACGATGACACTCTGCACAAAGAGTTATAACTTAAATCCAAATGCCGATACAAAAAGACAAGTGCTTTCAGAATCATCCAAAATTTTCGACCCCATTGGATTATATTTACCAGCAACCATAAGATCAAAAACCCTTTTGCAAGACTTATGGAAAAAGAAAATTGATTGGGATGAACCACTTTCAGTGGAAGACCAACTTCATTGGAAAAAATTAGCCACAGACTTGAACAAAGTTCAAGACATCTACGTACCAAGATGTGCTGGCTACAGATTGAAATCGCAAACACTACACATTTTTACAGATGCCAGCACACAAGCCTACGGGTGTTGTGCCTATTTAACAAGTGAAAATGAAAGTAACTTGGTTTATTCAAAGGCAAAAGTGGCACCCTTAAACCAAAAGAAAACTGTACCACAACTTGAATTATTAGCTGTCTCATTGGGAGTTAAAACAGCAAACTTTCTCTCACAAGTGTATAAAGAAGTTGACATAACGGACATTTACTTAAGGACAGACAGTCAAATTTGTCTAACATGGGTGACCAACACAGATACAACTTCTTGCAAAAATATATTTGTGAAAAACAGACTAACAGAAATCAAAACTGCAAACACAAACCTTGGTATCAAATTTAGGTACATAAAAACAAAAGAGAATCCTGCAGACTTTTAGACAAGAGGGCTCTCTTACAAGCTGTTGAAAACAAATAAAATCTGGTATGAAGGGCCCGAATGGCTAACATGTGAGGATCTTTGGCCAGCCAAAGTAGTTAACCTCACACTCAACTCTACAACAACTGAAAAGATCACTGAGGACAAACCTATATTTGACTATCACCTTTATTCAGAACTCAACAAACTCTTGAGAATTACAGTCTATTGCTGCAAGTTTGTCAATAGCTACCTTCTCAAACACTGTCCTCAGAAGGCCTTTTCTAACTTAACAGAAACTGCAACAAAATACTGGCTCCAACAGATACAAGCTTCAGAATTTGAGAAGGAGTTGAAGTATCTTAGGTCCAGTAACACATTAAACAAAGGAATTCCTTCACTTGTCATGGATCTAAATCTGTACCTGGATACAGAGGGTCTGATAAGGTGTAAAGGAAGGCTTAACAAGTCAACTTTGACTTACAACTCTAAGCACCCAATTCTTCCAAGGAGAAATCACTTCACAAATCTCATCATCAGGGATACCCACAACAAAATACACCACATGGGGGTCCCACAAAACCTGACAGGCCTCAAAGAAAGACTGCTTTGAAAGCCAGAAAACTTTTACAAGAAAAAATTAAGACTGGTGACTTATAAACCTTACACAAACTGAGCAAAGTTAAAATGCTTAATAACTTTACTTTAATTCCATAAATTTCCTATACCTAAAGGGAGTCAAACTGATTGACATAACTTTAACTAAACTTGAGAAGTTGGCCTCTTGAACTTTCATATTTGAATAGGTCTTGAGTAACTTCTCTCTTCCTAAATTCCTATTTCATTCTTTTCAATCCATTTCACATGGTTTAAAACACAGTTTATCAAAAAATTTGATCTACAACATACAAATTTTTCTCCGGCCCCCCCCCAGTATATGGAAAAACTATACGCACTCACAACATGGTATCATATGTGGTACATTTATTTCATAATTAAATATAAATTATTAATTAATTGAATTAAATATCTATACAAAAATGCATCGGGATTGGCGACATAGCCTATTGGGAATGAAATAATTGAATTGCCATACGTACAAAGAACCTGTATGTATGAATCAGCCTCACATAGCAACAAGAAAACCCAATTTATTGTTTAGTCTACCACAGGAGTAGACCAAACAAAAATTTTGCTAGTTCGGCAAATAATACACCAGAACCAAGGAACGGCTCTCAGGGCTGTTTATGTTACAGCGAAGCTTTAAACAGGGAGGATGTGTCTGTCCCCCCTAAAGTTCTGAGTGAATTCCTTATGATAAACCACAGGATAGGCCTATACCTAAAAGTGTTTATATTATATTAATTACATAAAGTTAATTCGTCGCGAAACTCGATCGTGGCGGCCCTACACCGAAGATGATCGTAACGCCCTCCATCGAAACAAACAAAGACCCAGCAAAAATAAGGTGAGGCAAATTATTTTCATTCTAATATACTGTAGGTCGCGCAAATCCCGACGCTAGAATTACCGTAATCAAAATAAATATAAAGAGGTCCTTTAAAGACCTACATATTCATAACTCTCTAACGAAAAAGCATAGGGCTTTTGTCGGTAACCCTCCACTGAAGTCTGCTGGAAATTTCCAACGGATGAGGGCACAGGCAATCAACCCATAGCCCTAAATAGTTTTTTCAAAGATAGGAAAAAATGTATGTATACACCAGGACAAGGGGGGCACACGAGAAGACCAGGAGCAGGTAAAAATGCTACAAGCTCTAGCTGATGAATTTATGTTAACGCAAGAAATAATAGATGAGGTGACGTGTGTGTGTATATATATGTATATAATCTAAAAGTCACTAAAGGGAAAAGTCACTAAAAGAAAGCTGAATGACAACACAAGAGGATAAACAGCTGAATGCGGTCTGTTCGTTTGTTTGGGCTGAACTAACAGCATGATTATTTATATCTGACTAAGTCGTTAGTGCTAAGTTTAATTTGGTGATGTTTCAAAAGTGACAAAGTTAAGTAGGAAGTTGTCTAATAATTATATCAGTTAGGAGTAATGTCTATAGCTTCTAAATTAGTAAAGTTAGAGAGTTAGGTAGGCCGCTTTGTGGGACGCTGGAAATCTATGGTAGGCCCTAAAGAAGATCTAAATCAAAGCACCGGTAAGTGCCTTTGTTGTTGTTTAGAAACCTAGTAACTTAGCGGGGTCACAAACCCCAAGTTATTACATTTGGCGACGAGGATGGGATTCAATTTGGCTTATTGGATTCAATTTGGTTGTTTGGAAAAGTGAATGTAGCCTAGCCTAAGTGGGTCGTTCGATTTGGTTGGTTTGTGTGGGTAAGCTACCGTACTATTGCTTAGGTCCCGCCGGCCTAACTCTAATACTAATTCCTACTCAGCCCTAACTCTAATACTAATTCCTACTCAGCCCTAACTCTAATACTAATTCCTACTCAGCCCTAACTCTAATACTAATTTTTACTCAGCCCTAACTCTAATACAATTTACTATTCAGCCCTAACTGGGGAGTAACTAGATCAAATTTAAACCCTATCTAACCTATTTCACGTTATTTGGCCTAAATCGGTTTTGTTCTAGCATGTCGGTGATTGGCCATATAAGTCCCTACGAAGACTCTTGGGAGGACTTCGAAGCTTATGCCACTAGGGTGAGGTTGTTTTTCGAGGCAAATTCCATTTCTAATGCTAAGAAAGTACCTACCTTCTTAACTATAATAGGCCCTAAAACATTTGGCTTAGTTATGGACCTAGTTGCTCCTAAAGCACCGGAAACTTGCACCTATAGTGAATTGGTACAGGCCTTAACCAATCATACAAACCCCGAGTAGTTCTCATCTATGAACGTTTCCAATTTTATTCGAGGCATCAGACTGCGAATAAAAGCATTGCAGAGTTTGTGGCAGGTATAAAAGCCTATGGCCGTACTTGTAAATTTGGGAACAAATTAGACGAAATGCTAAGAGATAGGTTTGTAATGGGTATCAAAGAGGAGTCTACCCAGAGAGCCCTATTAGCTATACAGGACCTAACTTTCAGTCAGTCTGCAGAAATAGCTGCAGCTAGGGAAACAGCTGCTAAAGATGTTAGAGTTTTTGACTGTTAATTTATTTATTTGTTGGGTTCAAAATCCCAGCTGAGCCGGGAACGGCCAAATTCTAAAGGGCCAGTGCTACCTACAGCCCAAGTTAAGCTAACATTAAAACTTACGGATTTGAGCTCCTATTAGGTCCTACCTCAGGGTTGCTGACTCGATGCGGGCCTACCTTAGACCTTTGTAACATGAATTTAATATAAACAAAAGGGGTACTATTTATGGTCTTCTTTCTCAACCTTGCAACAACAACGCAACCTGGACTATTGCACGATGCAACAATCTTGTATCTAAACAACCAAACTGAATTGCAAGAGAGCTCTCTAACAGACCACACCCTGTACGTACGACATCCCACAAACGAGTAGAAAGAACGCGCAGCGCCCCAAAATGATGCCAACAGTGTGACCAAACAATGATGCCACAAGAGCTCAAAAATGCTAGCTCTAAATTAAGTTAATTTTTCACTAACCTTACAATTATGAGATGGATATATATACACCTTAACTTAATATACACAAGCAATGCTGCATCAATCAGCTTAGTCATCATATCGCCTTGGGACAACAATGGTTCTTCCTCTTCTAGATTTTCTAACACTCCCCACCGAAGAGGCATTGTTGTCATTACCTTCTGCAAGGTTAGCCAAGCCTTCTCCATGAGGCTGTAACTCAAATGTTTCATCTTGACTATCTGTGTTTTGCTGATTTCTAAAGCATAGAGTTTTTGTATAGGTCTCTTTAACTTTCCTCCTGAAGTCTTTACCAGTGCAGACCTAACTAAATTGTCTTTGCCAACAAACAACTCTTCAATTATGCAAAGCTTCCAGCATTGCCTTGGTCTTTCATCCCCAATCATTACCACTTCTCCCACCTTGATACAATTTGCATTGGAGCCCTTTACCTTGCCTGATGGGTAATAATTGAGTTCTGGCAAGTATTCCATCTGCCACCTCTTCCATAACTGATCTTGTAGCTCTTCAAGGTACCTGAACCGTCTGGTTAACTCTCCTTGAGTGCTCTGGATAGGCTGCAAGTCTTCTGGCACACTGGGGCTTGATGTTAATCGTTTACCACAAAGAAAATGATTTGGTGTCAATGGCTCTGCATCCTGCATACTGTTGTAAACAAAAGTGATAGGCCTACTGTTCACCATTGCTTCTACTTCACATAAAACAGTGCAGAATTCTTCTTTGCTCAAATGAGCATTAGCTAAAAGTTTCTTTAATGGACACTTTACACTTCTCACTAGCCTTTCCCAAAATTCTCCCCACCATGGTGCTCTCTCAACAATAAACTCCCACTGTACCCCTTGGTGTGAAAAGTAGGATTGGAATCCTTCCTCTTTTAGCAAGGACCAAATTTCTTGGAGTTCCTTTGCAGCCTTTTTGAAGGTTTTTGCATTATCCGATATGATTTTATTTGGGAAACCCCTTCTGTTCACAAACCTTTTAAAGGCCAAAAGAAATACATCACTACTTAAGTTGCTTACCAACTCCAAATGGATTGCTCTGGTGGTAGTGTAGTGCCTTGCACCACAAGATTATTCTTTATTAGTGAAAACTGCCACAAATTGGCATGAGTGAAATATTTAAATCTAAAATAAATAAATAAATAAATAAATACAAGTTAAATATGTCCAGTGATCAAATTTAATGCTTAAGAATTCAGTGTGGTGTGACTAGACATGAATGGGCTTTTAAGGATTATATTGGCTGGTTGGTAAAATTATTAAGTAAAAACAAACTTGTGTGCAACGACAACACAAAGGACGCCAAAAAACCATTATTATTCGAAAGCACCCCGCTAGCAAGCAAAGTTCCTTTGTGGTATGTTTTGTATTTATAATATTTATTCTTTACTATTTCATATCTGTATGCAATACCGCATACTGCAGATACTAACGCCTTATACCATTTGCAATTAGTACTAAGATTCATACTACAAATAGTAATGTAAGATTCATATAATAAATTACCTTAGGCTAAGTTAGGTCTAGGCAAAAGCCAAATTATAACTCTAGCCTAACCGAGGCCTACCATAGTCTTTGTTTTAGATTAACCTCAGTTCAATATGTTGAAGAGGCAAAGGCCTGCCTATTAATTTTCTTAGTATATTTTACTTTACTTTATAAGCCTGTTATGTTTCATGTTATTTTCTTAGCAGATGGCCTACTAATCATTTGTAGCCTACATATTTCCTTTAGTTTTCCCATTCAACTTAACACAATCCCATAATGAGAATTAACTGTAATTTATCATCCACAGGTTACTGGGCCTATAAAGCATATGTATATTGATTATTAATTTTTGCCATTTTTATTACTCTTTCTCCAAAATATTACTTACAGTATTCTTGTCTGTCTCTTTGCAGACAAGGTTGTCATTGTGGCTATTATCTTTGTTATTATTGATATTATCTTTGTTATTATTATCTTTTAGTTATTATTGATATTATCTTTTAGTTATTATCTTTGTTATTATTACTACTATTATTACTACTATTATTACTATTATTTGTATTGCATATTTATTATTATAATCAGTATTATTTGCAGACTGTTATATATTAGCCAAACAGGCCATTATTTAATATCACCATTATAAGTCCATCAAAGTTGTTACGGGTAAAAATCCCCCTTGCATATACTCATTAATTGTTGTCAATAAAATATAAAAATTCATATTGATTTAATAATCAGTCCTTCCGTTCTTTTATTAAAATTAACTTTGCGCCGCAGTGCCGGATGCCAATCTAGTACTTGGGCGCTGGTGACCCTGGCATATAGTTAATTATCTACGTAAACTTGTAAAGGTCTAAATAAATAAAACCGGACTCTTACAATTGGTAACCTCCTGGAGTGACCAAACACCGTAATTTATGCAAAAAAAATTCTAAGTTTTTTCTTAATTTTTGTCAATATATTCAGTCTGCATCTATAATTTTATTAAATTCACTAGTACTAAGCACTCACCTGTACTAGAAGTATATTCTATTGCAAAATATATTCCTTTTATTTTGCCTTTTTATAAATTCAGCATTTTCTAAAATTTTTTTATGCAAATTTACTTATTTTGCAAACAGCCTATACGCAGACTATTTTTCTGCTAATATTGGGCTACATCATAAAAAAATTATAAATTCAGCATTTTCTATTTTTATGCAAATTTACTTATTTTGCAAACAGCCTATACGCAGACTATTTTTCTGCTAATATTGGGCTACATCATAAAAAATTTTTTACTTATCTTGCAAATAGCCTATACGCAGACTATTTTTCTGCTAATATTGGGCTACATCATAAAAAAAAAAAAAAAAAAAAAAAATTTTTACGTAACTTTTTGTTATTGGCATTCATAACTCAATTGAGTCTCATACTCAACCAAGCTTACTGAAGCCATTATTTACATTCAACAACATTTGTTGAAATCTTGTCAGTTTTGACACATTTTAAATTTTTTTTAGTACCTTGTAACAAATAATAGCCACAATGACCAATAACAACCTAGGGTCATCCAATGGTGGTACTCCAAATTCACCACCTATAACGGACTTTCTCACAATGTATCAGCCTACCACTCCACAATTCACCGCTGAAGAGCCTGGAATCTTTGTGAGTCAACTGCGGGATTATTTCGAGATAAAAGGAGTTACGGACCCACGAACCAAGTTCCTTGTCACAAAGAACCTCCTGCCTACACAAGTATACAAAGTAGTGCGGGATGTAACTCTATTGCCTCCGTCTGACCAAGCTTTTGAGAGCCTCCTCAGCGAGTTAGTCAGGAGACTCGGCCAATCAGAAGAAGAGCGACTCAATGCTCTACTCAAGGACCAAGTTCTTGGGGATCAAACGCCAACAGCCTTCCTGAGACATCTGCAAGACCTGGCTGGACAGACCAATGAAGACGATAAAAACTCACCCTTAATGCGACGCCGCTTCCTCAATGGTCTCCCTACCCTACGGCCAATGCTCCGTTGTATGCCAGATGATACAGACTCCTCACAATGGCCAAAACAGCTGATAAGATGATGATTGAAATCCACCTTGGCCAAGTAGATAACCACACCCATCACCCCCAAATCTGTGCCACGCAGGACGACAATCTGAGTCCGGCTGCACAAGGTCTTAAAGTATCCAATGAAATTCTACGAACACTTAAAGAAGAATTTAAAGCTCTCCGAATAGAGCTAGCTAACAACAGGGAACGAGAGAGAAGTTCTTCAAGACGAGGACGACCCTCTGGTCCAATTAGAGCCTCCCAATATGAACCTGGACAACGCCTCGTTCTCCTACAACCACAGCCACCGCAAACAGGTCAGTTGGTTGCTCCTAATCCAAATCTATTAGCCTTACCTCATCCTCAATCCTCAATCCCCACTACTCAGCCCCATTCTCAACCTATTTCCTTACCACAGTCTACTGTTCATACCCCTCCTTGCTGGTATCATGAAAAGTTTAAAGATCGTGCAACGCGCTGTCTCACACCTTGCCCATGGACTCCTAACCCTCCTTTAAACTAACCAGGCTGGTGTCACAGGCGTCTGACGCTACAGCCTCTCAAGCCTCTCCTCCTATCCTTACTTCAACTAACCCTACCACTACCTCATTTAACACTGTCAAACCAACCTACGTACGCAAGTAAAGTTAAAGAATCGCAACCTACTTATTCAACCACAGCTAATTTAATACCCCCAACTAATTCTCCAAATACAACACAAACTCCTTCCCACAGCAATACTAACCTTCTTCCACAAAAATTTAATGATTCACAAGCTACTGCACCACCTGGTCCAACATTCACCTTGCATGATCCACTTTCAGGCTATGCATTCCTTATTGACACTGGAGCTCAATACAGTGTTATTCCTGCAACAGCCGCAGACCGTGCAAACGGACCTTCTCCTTTCATTTTACGTGCAGCTAATTCTTCATCTATTCACACTTATGGACATCGTTCTATTTCAGTTTCTCTTGGACTTAGACGTGTTTTCCGCTGGATATTTCTTGTCGCGGATGTATACTCCAATGTTAGGCTCTGATTTTCTTTCTGCTAATGATTTATTAGTCGATGTTCGTAGAGCACAATTAATTGATAATGTCACATATCTTTCAGTAATTGGTTCTCCTACCGTGCACCCCTCTTCATTATTGGCAAGTTCTCTGCCACAGTGCTCACCTGCTATAGAGCAGCTCCTAAATGAATTTTCTTCACTTACTCAACCCTGTTCTAAGGATACCCCTATTAAACACTCTGTTGTCCACCGTATTGATACGGTAGGCTCACCTGTTTTCACCCGCCCACGTCGCTTAGCTCCAGATCGTCTTGCAATTGTGAGACGAGAGTTTGAACACATGCTTGAACTCGGTATTATACGGCCTTCAAGTAGCCCGTATGCCTCTGCTTTACACATGGTCCCAAAACCTACACCTGGAGACTGGCGTCCATGTGGAGATTATCGTGCTTTGAATGACAACACGATTCCAGATCGCTATCCCCTTCCTCACTTACACGATTTTACTTCTGCTCTCCATGGCACCACAGTATTTTCACGCCTTGACTTGGTGCGAGCCTTTCATCAAATTCCTGTACACCCTGATGATGTACATAAAACTGCTATAACAACCCCTTTTGGGTTATTTGAAATGACAAAAATGCCATACGGACTGCGTAATGCGCCCAAACTTTTCAACGCTTCATTGATGAAGTGTTGAGAGGTCTCTCCTTCACTTTCACATATGTCGATGACATTCTCATCGCAAGTTCTTCTCCCTCAGAACATATTCAACATTTACGCTTAGTTTTTTCTCGGTTGGCAGAATATGGTGTATTGCTAAACCCTGAAAAATGTGTCTTTGCTGTAGATGAACTCACCTTCTTAGGACACAAAGTTACTTCGAAGGGCATTTCTCCTCTCGAAAATAAAGTATCTGTCATAAGGTCTTTCCCACAACCGCAAACTCAAAAGCAACTTCGCCGCTTTTTAGGGATGGTAAACTTCTACCATCGCTTCATTCCTCAGTGTGCAAACATTCTTGCACCCATAACCTCTCTTCTTCGCCAATCAAAAAGGGGCAGATCCACTGCAGTTCTGTGGAACCCCGAAGCTACCAACGCTTTTTCACAAGCAAAAGAGGCTATAGCACGAGCTACATGCCTTGTTCACCCTCAACCAGACGCTCCTCTGAACTTAGCCACTGATGCCTCTGACGTTGCCGTGTCAGGAGTGCTCCAGCAGCTTGTTTCAGGCGTTTGGGAACCTCTCGCATTCTTTTCACGCAAGCTCTCACCTTCACAAATGAGGTACAGCACTTTCGGTCGAGAGTTGCTGGCGATATACCTCTCCATCCGTCATTTCAGGTCATTCCTGGAAGGACGTGACTTTAGCATTTTTACGGATCATCGTCCGTTAATATTTGCTCTCCATTCTCAATCAGACTCTCATGCTCCTAATGAGCGAAGATACCTTGATTTTATTCTTCAATTTACTTCAGACATTCGACACATTTCAGGTTCTTTGAATGTTGTGCCGGATGCGCTGTCTCGCATCTCAGCAATTTCTGACCCTGGACACTCTCACATCAACCTTTCAGAGATGGCTAAGGCTCAGTCCACGGATACAGACCTCCAAACTCTTATTAATTCACCCACTTCATTGCAAGTCCGCTCTTTACCAGTTGAACCCAAGTCAGACTTACTAATTTTATGTGACGTCTCGACTGAGCATATTCGACCGTTGGTCCCACAAGGGCTGCGAAGAGCTGTTTTTGCTAAACTCCATTCCCTTTCTCACCCGGGAATTAAGGCCACCCAAAAATTAATTGCAGCTAGGTTTGTATGGCCAAGTATGCACAAAGATATCCGCAATTGGACTCGATCTTGCCTTCAATGTCAGCGTGCCAAAGTTCACCGACACACAAAGTCAGAAATTGGTACCTTTCCTTTGCCAAAGGCTCGTTTTGAGGCCATACACCTAGACATAGTCGGCCCCCTCTATTCTTCTCGAGGTTATACCTATCTTCTCACTGTCATTGATAGGTTCACAAGATGGCCAGAAGCTGTTCCTTTGACTTCTTGTACTGCTTCTGCAGTAGCTCACGCCTTTGTTTCATGTTGGGTTTCCCGTTTTGGAATACCTGCAACCATTTGCACAGACAGAGGTGCCAGTTTGAATCGGCCTTATGGAAGGAACTCATGCTCCTTCTTGGGACTGAGCGCATCAGAACAACAAGCTATCACCCGCAATCCAATGGGGTGATAGAACGCTTCCATCGTCAACTTAAAAGTTCCTTGCGAGCCACTGATCCATCTACTACATGGGTGGACAGGCTACCCCTAATCCTACTCGGAATTCGTACTGCTCTGAAGACTGATCTTGCATGCTCTGCAGCAGAATTAGTTTACGGTACCACACTCCGGTTACCCGGAGAATTTTTCACACCTACACCCATTAACCCCGCATGTGATCCTGCTTCGTATGTTAAGACATTACGCTCTGTTATGAAGCAAATTCGTCCCACAGCACCTAGAACTTCCACTTCACAAACTACCTTCGTTTCCCCTGATTTACAAACTTGCACACATGTTTTCTTGAGACATGATGCTCACCGCTACCCTCTTCACTGCCCCTATGATGGTCCCTTCCTTGTGCTAGACCGTAAACCCAAAACTTTCATCATTGACAAGGTGGGCAAGCGTGAAACTGTTTCTGTGGACCGCTTGAAACCAGCATACCTTGATTTTTCTCCAACAAAAGATCCTATCCTCCCTCAATCTTCTGTACCTCCACCTCAAATACAGGTACAGCAACCTATCCCTCCTCAATCTTCTGTACCTTCATCTCATATACAGGTACAGCAATCTACCCTTCCTAAATCCTATGTACCACCACCTCATCCGAGGGTACAACAATCTATCATCCCTCTTCCAATTCTCCTTCATTATCGCAACCAACTGTCTTTGAACCAGCCAGTGGCTCCATCGCACAGGCACCAAGAATCCCCTTCCCCCAATGTCCCTACTGCACCTGTAGCACCATCCATGCCTTCAGAACCAGTGCTGCAGGATATTGCCATCCAAAAGCAAACAACGACTCGTTCTGGAAGAGTCATTCGTAAGCCAGTGCGTTTTGACATTTAAGTGTTTTTTTTTACCCCTGACAACCATGTTTTTGGGGGGCAGTACTTGTAGTGCCTTGCACCACAAGATATTCTTTATTAGTGAAAACTGCCACAAATTGGCATGAGTGAAATATTTAAATCTAAATAAATAAATAAATAAATAAATACAAGTTAAATATGTCCAGTGATCAAATTTAATTCTTAAGAATTCAGTGTGGTGTGACTAGACATGAATGGGCTTTTAAGGATTATTTTGGCTGGTTGGTAAAATTATTAAGTAAAAACAAACTTGTGTGCAACGACAACACAAAGGACGCCAAAAAAACCATTATTATTCGAAAGCACCCCGCCAGCAAGCAAAGTTCCTTTGTGGTATGTTTTGTATTTATAATATTTATTCTTTACTATTTCATATCTGTATGCAATACCGCATACTGCAGATACTAACGCCTTATACCATTTGCAATTAGTACTAAGATTCATACTACAAATAGTAATGTAAGATTCATATAATAAATTACTTAGGCTAAGTTAGGTCTAGGCTAAAGCCAAATTGTAACTAGCCTAACTGAGGCCTACCATAGTCTTTGTTTTAGATTAACCTCAGCTCAATATGTTGAAGAGGCAAAGGCCTGCCTATTAAATTTCTTAGTATATTTTACTTTATAAGCCTATTATGTTTCATGTTATTTTCTTAGCAGATGGCCTACTAATCATTTGTAGCCTACATATTTCCTTTAGTTTCCCATTCAACTTAACACAATCCCATAACCAGAATTAACTGTAATTTATCATCCACAGGTTACTGGGCCTATAAACATATGTATATTGATTATTAATTTTGCCATTTTTATTATCTTTTTCTCCAAATATTACTTACAGTATTCTTGTCTGTCTCTTTGCAGACAAGGTTGTCATTGTGGCTATTATCTTTGTTATTATTATCTTTGTTATTATTATCTTTTAGTTATTATTGATATATCTTTTAGTTATTATCTTTGTTATTATTACTACTATTATTACTACTATTATTACTATTATTTGTATTGCATATTTATTATTATAATCAGTATTATTTGCAGACTGTTATATATTAGCCAAACAGGCCATTATTTAATATCACCATTATAAGTCCATCAAAGTTGTTACGGGTAAAAATCCCCCTTGCATATACTCATTAATTGTTGTCAATAAAATATAAAAATTCATATTGATTTAATAATCAGTCCTTCCGTTCTTTTATTAAAATTAACTTTGCGCCGCAGTGCCGGATGCCAATCTAGTACTTGGGCGCTGGTGACCCTGGCATATAGTTAATTATCTACGTAAACTTGTAAAGGTCTAAATAAATAAAACCGGACTCTTACAGTAGCACAGGTGAAAAGACATATATAACCTTTGTTAGACTCCCCTCGCTCATACACATAGACTGGCCCTGCAAAGTCTACTCCCACTACATCAAATAGACACACCGTTCTCTTGGAAGTGGAGCCACCTTTTCATAATAAGGCTTTGCACTCCAACGCTTGCAAACCACACATTTATGCAAGACCTTTTTTACTACTTGTCTAATTTTGGGAATCCAAAATTGTTGTCTAATCTCTATTATCACTTCTCTAACTCCCGCATGTAACAGCTTATGATGAGTATCCAGGATCAAAAGGCAACACAAAGTTCCCCCCAGAAGGTAGCAAAATTGGATGTCTTTTCTCCTCTGGAAGCCCAGAAAACTGTAGTCTACCTCCTACTCTCAATAAATCCTGATCCAAAAACACATCCAAACCCTTGGGCGCAGAATGTGTTGGTAGAACCTGTAATGGATGGCTGGTGAGCAATTCTCTCTCTTCACCGAATTTTTCCTTCTGCATATATACCACCCAGTATTTCCTGACTTGCTGAATCTCATTACTGTTCAGAATTCCTTCCCTTCTTGTTTCTCCCTTAATGTTGTTGGTAAATCTATATACCCATGCTGTCACTCTTAACAATCTTTTCAGACTGCTAATGTCCTCAAGCCTCAATATGGGGTCCTGCTGCATAACTTGACAACTGTTCACAGCGCATTTTCTCACCTCACTCACCCATGCTTCTTCAGCCTGGCATTCTCCTACAATAGGCTGATTAGAAGGCCAGTTTTCACTTCCATGTTTTAGCCACTCCGGCCCATTCCACCACAAACTTGACTGTGCAAGATCTTTCACTGAAATTCCTCGTGTTGGTAAATCAGCGGGATTTTGGGTGCCTGGACAATGCTTCCATTGCTTGGGATCTGTGTGCGCTTGAATTTCCTCCACCCTATTGGCAACAAATGGTTTCCATTTCCTTGCCTGGCTTCTTAACCAGTGCCAAACTATAGTGGAGCCTGTCCAATAATAGCTTGGAATTTCAGAGAGGGCCAAAGACTTTTGCACTATAACTGCAACCCGACTAGCAATAACTGCACCCATCAATTCCAACCTTGGAACAGAAAGCCTTTTCAAAGGTGCTACTCTGCTCTTTGCAGCAACCAACCAGCAACTTACTTCCTCTTGCAATGCGCCTCTTATATAAATACAAGTTGCATAGGCTTCCTCACTTGCATCACAAAAGATGTGCAGCTCCAAATTGTCTGGACTATTGTTCAACTCTCCAAAGTACCATCTTGGGATTTCAATGTCTCCAAGATGTGCCAATTCTTTGAACCAATATTTCCACCTTACCACCATATGATCAGGTAACTCTTGGTCCCAACCAAGTCCAATTTCCCAGAAGCTCTGAAACCAAATTTTTGACTTTATCACAAATGGAGCCAGGAATCCAAGAGGATCAAAGACCTTTGAAGCCAAACTAAGAGCTGTACGTTTTGTCCACCTTGTCTCATTCTCAGCCAGCTCTACTAAAGATTTCCCATTGAAGGTAAACAAATCATCATCTTGCTGCCAAACAATGCCTAGCACCTTTGCGTCTATTGCCCACAACTCCTTAATACCAGAATCCTCAATACTTTCTGCTGCATCAGGTACTACACAGGAATGACTCATAAACTCTTGTAATTGCGAATGATTGGTCTGCCATTTTCTAAGCTCCATGCCAGCCTCCCTCATTATAGCTCTAGCCTCCATGAATATCTGTTTAGCCATTTCTGTATTATCCACGGAACACAGCAAATCATCAACATAAACATTTTTCCTTATGTGTTCAATAGTGTTAGGATAGACTTCAGAATATTTCTTAAAATGGTACTGCATAGTAGCTGCCAACAGAAATGGACTAGAGCTGAGGCCAAACAACACTGACTTCATTCTATATGCTTGAACCTTAGGTTCATTTTCCAACAAGTCTTTCGTATCCACCCACAGATACCTTACTGCATCTCTGTCCTCTGGTTTTAACTTTATCCGCAAAAAGGCTTGCTTCACATCTGCAGTCAATGCTACTCTACCAAACCTGAATCTCAGTAACAAGGAAAATAAATCTGCATTTAAATTTGGCCCAGCATCCAAACAGTCATTCAAGGACACACCACCTTTGTCCTTGGCTGAGCCATCAAAAACTACCCTCAGTTTGGTGGTAGTTTTGTCTCGCCGTACCACTGCATGGTGTGGCAGATAATGTGCCTCCTGGCTCACCAGCTCACCTTGCACCCTTTCAGCATAGCCCTCCCTTACATAACTTAGGATGGCCTCATTGTATTCAATTAACAACTCCTCATTTTTTCTTAGCCTGTACAATGAAGTCTCCAACCTCCGATTAGCTAGCTGAAGGTTTGAACCGGGTTTGCAAGAATCCTTCCATGGTAGGCCAACTTCATAGCAACCATCTCTAAACCCAATCCCTTTTTCAAATTGCTCTAAAACATCATTGTTCACTGTACTTGCCTGTTTGTCCTTTATGCCAATAGATTCAAGTTCCCAAAAACGCTTTCAAATGCCTTTCCAGACCATGGCTGTTCTCCTCAATCTTAACAAAAAAGCCTTAACTTCCATTTCATTGCAATAACTACCATGTAGCATCCAGCCTAGCTTACTTTCAATAGCTACCGGGCCTCGAGATGTGCGGACAATATTACCAGTGATGAAGTCCCAATAATAGTCAGCTCCAATCAAAAGACTAATATCTTCTGTTCTTTCAAACTTATTATTGCCCAAATTAATTCCTTTAACTTGCAATTCTTGGACACATGCCATATCTAAACAAGTAGTGACTGGAGCACAAAGTTCCTCAATCTCTACAGCGTGGACCTTGATAGTGGGACTTTGCGGTAACAACCCTTTAACCAGAACTTCTACCTTCTTAAATTTGGTTCGGTTTTGAACGGAACCCCCAAACCCAGAAATTCTTAAATTTTCCCTCTTAAGTTCTTTAAACTTCAATTTTCTGGAAATTCTGGTCTTAATAAAACTACACTGGCTACCACTATCAAACAACACTCTTACAGTAGCTTCTCCATCATTCCCAATTAATAAGGCTGCAGTTGTTTGCAATAATCCCCCTTTACTTTTACTCCCTTGCATAGCAGTGGCATGTGCCACTGATGTCTCTACTTCTGGGGTAGGCCTACTAGGAGTGTTTTCACACAATAATGGCTGATGCCTACCATGACATTTTTTGCACAAAATTTTAAGCTTACAAAACCTTGCTCTATGACCTTTCAAAAAACATTTAAAACATGCTGTGGACTTAGTTATCCTGTCCTTTCTCTCCTCAAGGGGTAAAGCCTCAGCCACCTCACATTTATATGACTTGTGGTTGCCTTCGCAAAATATGCATTCCTTGATTCCCTTTAATTTATTCTCAGAGGATGCATGTAGAGCTGACACTGTACCTGGGCTATTCCCTTTTGTGGAAACTTTGGTGCTGTGCCTGCCTTTGTCCCCTTGTTTACCATCCCACTGTGCAAACTCAACTCCCTCTCGTCTTGCTAATTCTGTGCCTAAAAGACTTAACATCTGCTGAAGGGGGATGTACACATGTTCTGCAGAGTGTCCCCTACTTAATTCAAGCAAAATTGAGCTAGGCAATTTAGACTCCAGTGTAGGAACCAACATTATACCATACCTTTCCATTCCTACACCCAAGTTGTCCAGGGACCTAGTTCTAATTTCAAATTCATCATATAACTGCCGTAACTCCTTGACACTATTAGGATTATTAACAGGAGGTATAGCTAAAAGTGCACGGAGGTGGCTTTTAATTAAGATCTCTGGCTTACCAAACCGTTTCTTTAATATATCCCAAGCCACATTATAATTAGCCTCTGTTAATGCTAATCCTGCTATAGTCTTTGCTGCCTCCCCTTCCAAGAGGGACCGCAAATAATTAAACTTCTCCACGGCACTTAACACTTGACTAGAATGAACTGCTGATTGAAAACTGTCTGCCCATCCCTGCCATTCCTAAATACTCCCAGAAAATGTTTTGAGTACAAGCCTCGGTAATTGAACTACAGATCTGTTAACCTTAACTTCACAAACATCATTTGTTGAGTGTTGTGTTTCATTATTAGACCTGGTCTCTAACTGTACTGAGCTGCTAAACTCTTTTGCTCGGAGGCCTACTTTAATTATATCATCAATAATCTCTTCAAAGTAAATTATGTTATTTTCTATTTCATCCTCTTCTATAAGAGCCTCAATTTTAACATTTACCTCACTTAGAGCAACCTTTTTAGTTTCTAATATGGAAAGCTGCGCAGTCACTAAGCGTAAATCCTCTTGCTGTATGGCAGAATCTATAGTGGCAATGACCTTTGTAATTAGACCTTTGTAGGCGCTTCTCCTTTTTATAAATTTGTTCAATTCAGATGCACTCATCTTCAATGCAAACAACAATTGGGCTCAATGCCAAATGAGCTGAATTGGCAGAAATACTTAACCAAACTGATCAAACGCAAATTTTACTTTCAAATAAACTGAATTGCTGGGTGTGGTACTAACCAAACACCAGTATGGAATACCAAATTTTCCACCCCAGGACCTTAATTCAATAATAACCCAAAATTAACCAAACCGGTAAAATGTAGGCCAAAACCAACGACAGACGACTGGCCAAGTTTCGCAATTGGGCAACCAAACTTTCTACCCTGGGACCTTAATTCAATAATGACCCAAAATTAACCAAACCGGTAAAATGTAGGCCAAAAACGACGACAGACGACTGGCCAAGTTTAGCAATTGGGCGACCAAACTTTCTAACCTGGGACCTTAATTCAATAATAACCCAAATTTAACCAAACCGGTAAAATGTAGGCCAAAAACAACGACAGACGACTGGCCAAGTTTAGCAATTGGGCGACCAAACTTTCTACCCTGGGACCTTAATTCAATAATAACCCAAAATTAACCAAACCGGTAAAATGTAGGCCAAAAACGACGACAGACGACTGGCCAAGTTTCGCAATTGGGCCACCAAACTTTCTACCCTGGGACCTTAACTCAATAATACTCAACCCGTCTAGGCCTAACTTGGGCTACAATTTGCACAATCAGAACTTTGCCGAAAAATAGTCACTGACTCAGTCTTGGGGTAGAATCCGGTTCTGAAGGACCATGTTAATTTATTTATTTGTTGGGTTCAAAATCCCAGCTGAGCCGTGAACGGCCAAATTCTAAAGGGCCAGTGCTACCTACAGCCCAAGTTAAGCTAACATTAAAACTTACCGATTGGAGCTCCTATTAGGTCCTACCTCAGGGTTGCTGACTCGATGCGGGCCTACCTTAGACCTTTGTAACATGAATTTAATATAAACAAAAGGGGTAATATTTATGGTCTTCTTTCTCAACCTTGCAACAACAACGCAACCTGGACTATTGCACGATGCAACAATCTTGTATCTAAACAACCAAACTGAATTGCAAGAGAGCTCTCTAACAGACCACACACACCCTGTACGTACGACATCCCACAAACGAGTAGAAAGAACGCGCAGCGCCCCAAAATGATGCCAACAGTGTGACCAAACAATGATGCCACAAGAGCTCAAAAATGCTAGCTCTAAATTAAGTTAATTTTTCACTAACCTTACAATTATGAGATGGATATATATACACCTTAACTTAATATATACAAGCAATGCTGCATCAATCAGCTTAGTCATCATATCGCCTTGGGACAACAATGGTTCTTCCTCTTCTAGATTTTCTAACATTGACAGTCACAGTAGTAACGCCCAACACGTAAATAGCTTTAAATCTTCTAGGCCTGGCAGACCTAATGAGCCTACTACACAAACAAATAAAAGGTATGCAGCAAATACGACTAAACCTACTAATTCGACGCTAAACAGAAGGAAAAGCCTTCCAAGCCATGTACTGGATGTGGAAAACACCATTGGAAGAAGGAATGTCCTTTTAAAGAAACAGTTTGCCGAAACTGTAGCAAAATAGGCCACATAGCTAAAGTTTGTTTTTTCAAAGAAAACAAGAAGTGAAAATTCTAATTATAACATTTCTAGTGTTAATCCTCAAAATGGAAATACTTCGAACACTGGTGTGGAGTACCCATTTTATGAGCAGCAAAGTGGTGATAATACAGGTCCATATATTGTAGAGGTAGGCCTAAATGGAATTACAGTTCCTCTAGAACTAGATACAGGTGCTGCCCGAACTGTCATGTCCAAAACAGTTTTTGACAAACCTCTCAAAAATATCCCTAAATTACATGCATCTAAAACAATACTAAAAAAAAATGGGGACATACAAATACCTATTTGTAGAGAAGTATCTATCACAGTTACACTCAACAAGAAAACTTTGTCTCATCCCTTAACTCTTTAAGTGGTGGATGAGCAAGGGCCTAATCTACTAGGCCGTGATTGGATTGATGCTTTGAAAATGCCTATTGACAAATTTTGCCAAAGGGTCAGGCAGATGTGCATACACTCACATATCCGTCTGACATAGACTCATTGTTAAGGGAGTTTTCTTCTCTTTTGGGGGTCTGAAGTAGGCAAACTAAAAGGCCATCAGGTCTGTATAGAGGTAAACCCTAATGTAACTCCAAAATTTTGTAAGGCTCATTCAATTGCACATGCACTGTGGGAGAAAGTAGATTTAGAAATTGACAAGCTGTTCAAAGATAAAATTATCGAACCAGTCACACACGCTAAGTGGGCTGCCCCGGTAGTTCCTGTACTAAAACCTGACAAGTCAGTGCGGTTATGTGGGGATTACCGTTTAACAGCAAATAAAGCAGTTCTTCTAGATTGCTACCCTATACCCAAGTCTGATGAATTATTTAGCTCTCTTGCTGGGGTTAAATATTTCACAAAACTAGATATGTCGCAAGCCTATGCTTGTTATTTTTTTTTTATTGGGTTCAGAATCCCAGCTGAGCCGTGAACGGCCAAGCTCTGAAGGGCCAGTTTAACCTACAGCCCAAGTTAAGCTAGACTAAAGACTTACGGACTTGGAGGTCCTATTAGGTCCTACCTCAGGGTTGCCTACCTTAGGCCTCAGTTGCGTAAAATTAAGATAAAAACCAAAGAGGCACTATTTATGGTCTTCTTTCTAAACCTTGCAACAACAACACAACCTGCACCATTGCACGATGCAACAATCTTAAATCTAAACAACCAAACTGAATTGCAAGAGAGCTCTCTATAAGACCACGCCCTGTAAGTGCCGCATTCAACAAACGAGTAGGAAGGACGCGCAGTGCCCCAAAAAAATGATGCAACAAGAGTGCCCAAACAATGATGCCACAAGAGCCCAAAAATGTTAGCTCTAAATTAAGTGAATTTTTCACTAACCTTACAATTATGAGATGGATATATATATACACCTTAACTTAATATATAGAAGCAATGCTGCATCAATCAGCTTAGTCATCATATCGCCTTGGGACAACAATGGCTCTTCCTCTTCTAGATTTTCTAACACTCCCCACCGAAGAGGAATTGTTGTCATTACCTTCTGCAAATTTAGCCAAGCCTTTTCCATGAGACTGTAACTCAAATGTTTCATCTTGACTATCCGTGTTTTTGCTGATTTCTAAACCAACCATAGACTTTTTGTATAGGTCTCTTTAATTTTCCTCCTGAAGTCTTTACCAGTGCAGACCTAACTAAATTGTCTTTGCCAACAAACAACTCTTCAATTATGTCAAGCTTCCAGCATTGCTTTGCTCTTTCATCCCCAATCATTACCACTTCTCTCACCTTCATACATTTTGCATTGGAGCCATTTACATTGCCTGATGGGTAATAATTGAGTTCTGGCAAGTATTCTATCTGCCACCTCTTCTATAACTGATCTTGTAGCTCTTCAAGTCTTCTAGCAAACTGGGGCTTGATGTTAATCGTTTACCACAAAGAAAATGATTTGGTGTCAATGGCTCTGCATCCTGCATACTGTTATAAACAAAGGTGATAGGCCTGCTGTTCACCATTGCTTCTACTTCACACAAAACAGTGCAGAATTCTTCTTTGCTCAAATGAGCATTAGCTAAAAGTTTCTTTAATGGTCACTTTACACTTCTCACTAGCCTTTCCCAAAATCCTCCACACCATGGTTCTCTCTCAACAATAAACTCTCACTGTACCCCATGGTGTGAAAAGTAGGATTGGAATCCCTCCTCTTTTAGCAAGGACCAAACTTCTTGGAGTTCCTTTGCAGCCCTTTTGAAGGTTTTTGCATTATCCGATATGATTTTATTTGGGAAACCCCTTCTGTTCACAAACTTTTTAAAGGCCAAAAGAAATACATCACTACTTAAGTTGCTTACCAACTCTAAATGGATTGCTCTGATGGTAGCACATGTGAAAAGACATACATAACCTTTGTTAGACTCCCCTTGCTCATACACATGGACTGGACCTGCGAAGTCTACTCCCACTACATCAAATGGGGCAGTATAGACACACCGTTCTCTTGGAAGTGGAGCCACCTTTTCATAATAAGGCTTTGCACTCCAACGCTTGCAAACCACACATTTATGCAAGACCTTTTTTACTACTTGTCTAATTTTGGGAATCCAAAACTGTTGTCTGATCTCTATTATCACTTCTCTAACTCCAGCATGTAACAACTTATGATGCGTATCCAGGATCAAAAGTTCCACAAAGTGCCCCCCAGAAGGTAGCAAAATTAGATGTCTTTTCTCCTCTGGAAGCCCAGATAACTGTAGTCTACCTTCTACTCTCAATAAGTCCTGATCCAAAAACACATCCAAACCCTTGAGAGCAGAATGTGTTGGCAGAACCTGTAATGGATGGCTGGTGAGCAATTTCCTCTCTTCACCAGATTTTTCCTTCTGCACATATACCACCCAGTAGTGCCTGGCTTGCTGAATCTACTTACTGTTCAGCATTCCTTCCTTTCTTGTTTCTCCCTTAATGTTGTTTGTAAATCTATAGCCTATACCCATGCTGTCACTCTTAACAACCTTTTCAGACTGCTAATGTCCTCAAGCCTCAATATGGGGTCCTGCTGCATAACTTGACAACTGTTCACAGTGCATTTTCTCATTTCACTCACCCATTCTTCTTGAGTCTGGCATTCTCTTACAATAGGCTGATTAGAAGGCCAGTTTTCACTTCCAAGTTTTAGCCATTCTGGCCCATTCCACCACAAACGTGACTGTGCAAGATCTTTCACTGAAATTCCTCGTGTTGGTAAATCAGCTGGGTTTTGGTTGCCTGGACAATGCTTCCATTGCATTGGATCTGTGTGTGCTTGAATTTCCTCCACCCTATTGGCAACAAATGATTTCCATTTCCTTGCCTGGCTTCTTAACCAGTGCCAAACTATAGCGGAGTCTGTCCAATAATAGCTCGGAATTTCATAGAGGGCCAAAGACTTTTGCACTGTAACTGCAAGCCGACTAACAATAACTGCACCCATCAATTCCAACCTTGGAATAGAAAGCCTTTTCAAAGGTGCTACTCTGCTCTTTGCAGCAACCAACCTGCAACCTACTTCCTCTTTGAATGTGCCTCTTATATAAATACAAGTTGCATAGGCTTCCTCACTTGCATCACAAAAGAAGCGCAGCTCCAAATTGTCTGGACTATTGTTCAACTCTCCAAAGTACCATCTTGGGATTTCAATGTCTCCAAGATGTGCCAATTCTTTGAACCAATATTTCCACCTTACCACCATATGATCAGGTAACTCTTGGTCCCAACCAAGTCCAATTTCCCAGAGGCTCTGAAACCAAATCTTTTACTTTATCACAAATGGAGCCAGGAATCCAAGAGGATCAAAGACCTTTGAAGCCAAACTAAGAACTGTACGTTTTATCCACCTTGTCTCATTCTCAGCCAGCTCTACTAAAGATTTCCCATTGAAGGTAAACAAATCCTCTCCTTGCTGCCAAATAATGCCTAGCACATTTGTGTCTATTGCCCACATCTCCTTAATACCAGAATCCTCAATACTTTCTGCTGCATCAGGTACTACACAGGACTGACTCATAAACTGTTGTAATTGAGAATGATTGGTCTGCCATTTTCTAAGCTCCATGCCAGCCTCACTCATTATAGCTCTAGCCTCCCTGAATATCTGTTTAGCCATTTCTGTATTATCCACGGAACACAGCAAATCATCAACATAAACATTTTTCCTTATGTGTTCAATAGTGTTAGGATAGACTTCAGAATATTTCTTAAAATGGTACTGCATAGTAGCTGCCAACAGAAATGGACTAGAGCTGAGGCCAAACAACACTGACTTCATTCTATATGCTTAAACCTTAGGTTCATTTTCCAACAAGTCTTTCGTATCCACCCACAGATACCTTACTGCATCTCTGTCCTCTGGTTTTAACTTTATCCGCAAAAAGGCTTGCTTCACATCTGTAGTCAGTGCTACTCTACTAAACCTGAATCTCAGTGTAGTGCCTTGCACCACAGGATTATCTTTTATTAGTGAAAATTGCCACAAGTTGGCACGAGTGAAATATTTTAAATCTAAATAAATAAATACAAATTAAATGTCCAGTGATTAATGTTAATTCTTAAGCATTCAGTGAATAGTAATTTAATTAAAAATTAAAGTGCAATTATTAAAGTTCAAAGCAAATATAAAAACATATTTTGTGCCTTTTGAACAATGTAAATTTTGGGGGCATGGTGTGACTAGACTTGAGTTTGTTTTTAAGGATTATTTTGGCTTGTTGGTAAAATTGTGAAGTAAAAACAAACTTATTTGCAACGACAACACAAGGGACGCCAAGTTTCCACATTTTATATAGAATCTAAAAGCACGGCGCCAGCAAGCAAAATTTCTTTGTGGTATGTTTCTTGTTTATAATGTTTATTTTTTTTACTATTGCATATCTGTATGCAATACCACATACTGTGGACATTAACAAGCCTTATACTGTTTGTGATTAGTATTGAAAGATTCATACTATAAATAGTACTGAAAGATTCATACCATAAATTATCTTAGTCTATCTATGCAAAAGCCAAATTGTAAATTACTCTAGCCTAGCTGAGGCCTACCACAGCCTTTGTTTTAGATAATTAACCTCAGCCTACTATATTGAAGAGGCATAGGCCTGCCCATTAATTTTCTTAGTATACTTTACTTTATAAGCCTATTATGTTTCATGTTATTTTCTTAGCAGATGGCCTACTAGTCATTTGTGGCCTACATACTTTCATAGATAGTTTTCCTGTTCAACTTAGCACAATCCCATAATGAGGATTAACTGTAATTTATCATCCACAGGTTACTGGGCCTATATAGCATATATATTTTAATTATCAATTTTTGCCATTTCTATTATGTATCCTTTTTTTTCTGAAATATCACTTACAGTATTCGGATCTTTTCCGTTTGACTGCCGCCATTGAAGCATAGCCTTCTTTAGTTAGCTTTATAAGGCTAACTAACAAAAATATCACGACCTAACCTAACCAATCGTCAAGGTCGTACAGTTGACCTAACGATTGGTTAGGTTAGGTCGTGATATTTTCGTTAGTTAGCCTTATAAGGCTAAGTAAAGAAGGCTGGGGGCACTCACCTCTTATGTTTCAATGGCGGCAGTCAAACGGAAAAGATCCCAGTATTCTTGTCTGTCTCTTTGCAGACAAGGTTGTCATTGTGGCTATTGGTCTTAGTTACGTATTAGTTACATATTGGTATCTGTTACATATTTGTATTAGTTACGTATTAGTTACATATTGGTATTAGTTACATATTGGTATTAGTTACATATTGGTATTAGTTACGTATTAGTTACATATTGGTATTAGTTACGTATTAGTTGCATATTGGTATCTGTTACATATTTGTATTAGTTACGTATTAGTTACCTATTGGTATTAGTTACATATTAGCATGGGCGCCCGCAGGTAGGGGCAAGGGGGGGCGCTTGCCCCCCCCTGGAAATGCCAAGAAAATATATTAAATATTTTCTAAGAAAATATTTATATCCTAAACTTGCTGAAAAGTATCCAACTGCCTCCTAAAGGGTGAAAATTTTTATTTGTGTGCATGATAAAAGGTTGCTACCTTTTTATTTGTTCACCGGGAGAAAATCAACTCCAACAAAATTGATTTTATGGAAAAGGTTGTTCATAATTTTGGTAGTGACCGCAGACGACTACAATTCCTATTCAAATGAGCAGTGTAGGTGATGCTCGAAACACCGTTTTCAAATTAGGTACAACATTTACTTCAGTGTGCTTTTTTCTTCATTCTATCATGTTTCTGTTATAAATAAAATAAATGATTGTTATCATGTGCATTGTATGTATATACAATATATATTTGCATTTTCCATTACAGAAAATGCAACACTAAACTTGCTTAGAATTAACCTGCTGGTTCCTAAGGGGTCAAAAGTTTTTTGCTTGCTCCGGTCCCTACCTATTAATACATTAAATTTTGCCCCCCCTTGGAAAAAATCCTGCGGGCGCCCATGCATATTAGTATCTGTTACATATTAGTATTGGTTACATATTATTATTATTAGTTACAGCTTTTAGTATCAGTATCAGTTGCAGATGGTTATATATTAGCTAAACGGTACCATTATTTAATTTCACATTTATATATCAATCAAAGTTGTTACGGGTAAAAATCCTCTTTGCATTTACAAATAATTGTTGCACATAGTTTATTAATTGTTGTCAATAAAATACAAAATTCATGTTGACAATTTTTATAATCCATCCTTCCTTTTTTATTAAAATTATTTTTGCGCCGCAGTGCTGGATGCCAATCTAGTATTTGGGCGCTGGTGACCTTGGCATTTAATTAATTATCTACATAAAGGTCAATAATAAATTAGACCCTTACATCAGTAACAAGGAAAATAAATCTGCATTGGCCCAGCATCCAAACAGTCATTCAAGGACACACCACCTTTGTCCTTGGCTGAGCCATCAAAAACTACCCTCAGTTTGGTGGTAGTTTTGTCTCGCCGTACCACTGCATGGTGTGGCAGATAATGTGCCTCCTGGCTCACCAGCTCACCTTGCACCCTTTCAGCATAGCCCTCCTTTACATAGCTTAGGATGGCCTCATTGTATTCAATTAACAACTCCTCATTTTTTCTTAGCCTGTGCAATGAAGTCTCCAACCTCCTATTAGCTAGCTGAATGTTTGAACTGGATTTGTAAGAATCCTTCCAAGGGAGGCCAACTTCATAGCAACCATCTCTAAACCCAATCCCTTTTTCAAATTGCTCTAAAACATCACTGTTCACTGTACTTGCCTGCTTCTCCTGTTTGTCCTTTATGCCAATGGATTCAAGTTCCCAAAAGGCTTTCAAATGCCTTTCCAAACCATGGCTGTTCTTCTCAATCTTAACAAAAAGAGCTTTAACCTCCATTTCATTGTAATAGCTACCATGTAGCATCCAGCCTAGCTTACTTTCAATAGCTACCGGACCTCGAGATGTGCGGACAATATTACTAATGATGAAGTCCCAATAATAGTCAGCTCCAATCAAAAAACTAATACCTTCTGTTCCTTCAAACTTATTATTGCCCAAATTAATTCCTTTAACTTGCAATTCTTGGACACATGCCATATCTAAACAAGTAGTGTCTGGAGCACAAAGTTCCTCAATCTTTACAGTTTGGACCTTGATAGTGGGACCTTGTGGTAACAACCCCTTAACCAGAACTTCTACCTTCTTAACTTTGGTTCGGTTTTGAACTAAACCCCGAACCCAGAAATTCTTAAATTTTCCCTCTTAAGTTCTTTAAACTTCAATTTTCTGGAAATTCTGGTCTTAATAAAGCTACGCTGGTTACCACTTTCAAACAACACTCTTACAGTAGCTTCTCCATCATTCCCAATTAATAATGCTGCAGCTCTTTGCAATAATCCCCCTTTACTCTTACTCCCTTTCATAGCAGTGGTATGTGCCACTGATGTCTCTACTTCTGGGGTAGGCCTACTAGGAGTGTTTTCACACAATAATGGCTGATGCCGGCCATGGCATTTTTTGCACAAAATTTTGAACTTACAAAATCTTGCTCTGTGACCTTTCAAAAAACACTTAAAACATGCTGTGGACTTAGTTACCCTGTCCTTTTTCTCCTCAACAGGTAAAGCCTCAGCCACTTTACATTTATATGACTTGTGGTTGCCTTCGCAAAATATGCATTCCTTGATTCCCTTTAATTTATTCTCAGATGATGCATGTAGAGCTGACACTGTACCTGGGCTATTCCTTTTTGTAGAAACTTTGGTGCTGTGCCTGCTTTTGTCTCCTTCTTTAACATCCCACTGTGCAAACTCAATTCCCTCTCGTCTTGCTAATTCTGTGCCTAAAAGACTTAACATCTGCTGAAGGGGATTGTACACATGTTCTGTAAAGTGTCCCCTACTTAATTCAAGCAAAATTGAGCTAGGCAATTTAGACTCCAGTATAGTGACCAACATTATACCATACCTTTCCATTCCTACACCCCAGTTCTCCAGGGACCTAGTTCTAACTTTAAATTCATCATATAACTGCCGTAACTCCTTGACACTGTTCGGATTATTAACAGGAGGTATAGCTAAAAGTTCGCGGAGGTGGCTTTTAATTAAGATCTCTGGCTTACCAAACCGTTTCTTTAATATATCCCAAGCCACATTATAATTAGCCTCTGTTAATGCTAATCCTGCTATTGTCTTTGCTGCCTCCCCTTCCAAGAGGAACTGCAAATAATTAATTAAACTTCTCCGCCGCACTTAACACTTTACTAGAATGAGCTGCTGATTGAAAACTGTCTGCCCATCCTTGCCATTCCTGAATACTCCCAGAAAATGTTTTGAGTACAAGCCTCGGTAATTGAACTGCAGATCTGTTAACTTTAACTTCACAAACACCATTTGTTGAGGGTTGTGTTTCATTAGTAGACCTGGTCTCTAACTGTACTGAGCTGCTAAACGCTTTTGCTCGGTGGCATACTTTAATTATATCATCAATAATCTCTTCAATTTTAACATTTACTTCGCTTAGAGCAACCTTTTTAGTTTCTAATATGGAAAGCTGCGCAGTCACTAAGCTTAAGTCCTCTTGCTCTATGGCAGAATCTATAGTGGCAATGATCTTTGTAATTAGACCTTTGTAGGTGCTTCTCCTTTTTTTAAACTTGTTCAATTTAGCTGCACTCATCTTCAATGCAAACAACAATTGGGCTCAATGCCAAATAAGCTGAATTGGCAAAAATACTTAACCAAACTGATCAAACTCAAATTTTCCTTTTTTCAAATAAACTGAATTGCTTGGTTGGGGTACTGACCAACCAACAGTATGGAATACCAAATTTTCCACCCAAGTAACTGGCGCACTGAAGTCTGCAACCTTCGCCTGCGAATAATAAGCCAAAATTAACCAAACCGGTAAAAATGTAGGCCCAAAACAACGACAGACGAGCAGCCAAGTTTCGCAATTGGGCGACCAAGCTTTCTACCCTGGGACCTTAACTCAATTATGCTCAATCCGTCCAGGTCTAACTTGGGCTATAATTTGCACAATCAGAACTTTGCCGGAAAATATTCACTGACTCAGTCTTGGGCTAGAATCCGGTTTCGAAGGACCATGTTATTTTTTATTTTATTGGGTTCAGAATCCCAGCTGAGCCGTGAACGGCCAAGCTCTGAAGGGCCAGTTTAACCTACAGCCCAAGTTAAGCTAGACTAAAAACTTACGGACTTGGAGGTCCTATTAGGTCCTACCTCAGGGTTGCTGACTCGATGTGGGCCTACCTTAGGCCTCAGTTGCATAAAATTAAGATAAAAAACAAAAGGGGCACTATTTATGGTCTTCTTTCTAAACCTTGCAACAACAACACAACCTGCACTATTGCACGATGCAACAATCTTGTATCTAAACAACCAAACTGAATTGCAAGAGGGCTCTCTATAAGACCACGCCCTGTAAGTACCGCATTCAACAAACGAGTATAAAGGACGCGCAGTGCCCCAAAAAAATGATGCCACAAGAGTGCCCAAACAATGATGCCACAAGAGCCCAAAAATGTTAGCTCTAAATTAAGTGAATTTTTCACTAACCTTACAATTATGGGATGGATATATATACACCTTAACTTAATATATAGAAGCAATGCTGCATCAATCAGCTTAGTCATCATATCGCCTTGGGACAACAATAGCTCTTCCTCTTCTAGATTTTCTAACAAACTCAACTAAGTTTAGATGAAAATTCTAAAGAGTTAACTATCATAAATACGCACCGAGGCCTATATAGGTACAATAGGCTATGCTATGGAATAGCATCGGCTCCGGGTATTTTTCAGAGGACAATGGACCAAGTTCTAGGTCACATTCCGGGTGTACTTTGTTTTCTAGATGATGTTCTCATTTCAGGTTCATCTAAAAAAGAACACCTAACTAAATTAACCACAGTTCTTAAAAGACTCCAGGATGCCGGACTTAAGCTAATGAAAAAAAAGTGTTCTTGGGTCACTAATGAGGTTTCATATTTAGGGTTCCGCATAAATGCCTCAGGCATTCATCCAACGGTGGATAACCTAGAAGCAATACAAAAATGCACCACCTCCACAGGCGCAAGCAGCGCAACCAAAAATGTTGCGCCGCAAGTTGCGCCGCAACTGCCCACCTTTGCTGATTCTACAAGCCTATAAATTTGACTTAGTACATCGGTCAAGCAAACTTCTAAGTACGGCTGATGTTCTAAGTAGGTTGCCTTAAGAAAATCCAAATGAATGCGTACCTACAGAATGGGTTCACTTGGTGAAGTTTTTGGAATCCATTCCAGTAACTGCAGTACAGATAGAGCAGTAGACAAAATCAGACCCTAATCTGTTTAGGGTCATCCATTACTGCTCAGTTGGTTGGCCTACTAAGGTTGAAGTGAATTACAGCCTTTTAATCAACGTCAGTCTGGACTCTCGATCCAAAATGGCTGTCTCTTATGGGGCCACAGAGTGATAATTCCGAATGAAAGCAGGTCGAATTTAGTGAAGGAACTTCTCGCTGAACACATGAGTGCAACAAAAATGAAAGAGCTGGCGAGAGCTTATTTCTGGTGACTCGGTTTAGATGGAGAACTCGAATCATTGGTTCGTTCCTGTCAAAACTGCCTAGAGAACAGAGATCTCCCAGGGAAAAGTCCACTTCATCCTTCATACATTGGCATAGGATCCATGTTGACTATGCAGGTCCTATAAATAATACCTATTTCCTAGTCATTGTGGACGCCTACTCTAATTTTCCAACCACTTCCACGACTTCGGGTGTTACTATTCGCTTACTCCATTCGTGTTTCGCTCGATGGGGTTTACCCGTAGTTCTGGTTTCTGACAATGGTACTTGTTTTACCAGTGAGGAATTTCGTTCTTTTGTCCACCTGAATGGCATTAAACATGTCCGGTCTAGTGTGTCACCCGTCTGCTAACGGTCTCGCGGAAAACATGGTCCGTACTTTCACGTCGGCCTTGCGTCATTCTCATGGGGAGGAAATGCAAGTGGTGTTGGATAAATTTTTGTTTGAATATCGATTAACACCTCCCACAACGACAGGGAGGGATGTCTCCTAAACTCATGATTGGCCGGGGAATTCGTTCAGTTTTCGATCTGTTACGTCCAAACGAAACGTTACAACAACGAGTTTTACGTCATCGGGAAAAACAGAAGTTGTACCACGACACTAAAAAAAGGAAAGTTATAGAAGCGCAACCTAATGATCCAGTTATGATTTGCAACTATGGGGCTGGACCAAAATGGGTCCCTGCAACGGTGCAGCAGAGAACGGGGCCTGTTTCTTTCAAGTGCCAACTAGAAGATGGTCGTTCTATTAAACGCCATCAGGACCAGATATGGGAACGTGAATTGCAGGAGGACCAGAGTCTTCCGGAAGAGAGACCCGATCCTCTGGAAAATGGTTCAATTCGCCCGCCTATGCAGGTTGCACCTATGACTACTACATCAACCCCGCTCCGCAGGTCATCTAGGGTCTCTCACCCCCTGACAGACTAAACTTATAGGGGAGGAGTGAGGTGACATGTGTGTGTGTGTGTGTATATATATGTATATAGTCTAAAAGTCACTAAAGGGAAAAGTCACTAAAAGAAAGCTGAATGGCAACACAAGAGGATAAACAGCTGAACGCGGTCTGTTCGTTTGTTTGGGCTGAACTAACAGCATGATTATTTATATCTGACTAAATCGTTGGTGCTAAGTTTAATTTGGTGATGTTTCAAAAGTGATAAGGTTAAGTAGGAAGTTGTCTAATAATTAATTATATCAGTTAGGGGTAATGTCTATAGCTTCTAAATTAGTAAAGTTAGAGAGTTAGGTAGGCCGCTTTGTGGGACGCTGGAAATCTATGGTAGGCCCTAAAGAAGATCTAAATCAAAGCACCGGTAAGGGCCTTTGTTGTTGTTTAGAAACCTAGTAACTTAGCGGGGTCACAACAGAAAACACAACTGCCTAGATTTGGTATTCACAAACAACAGCAACCTTATTGATAATGTAGAAATATCCCCAACTATAATATCGGACCACAACATTATTGAAATAACAACCAATATAAAAGCAATAGGAAAGGAAAGAACACGAACAACAGAAAGAAACAAATTGGAAATTTTTAATTTTCACTCCAAAGCTATAAACTGGGAAGGTGTTGCATCCAGCATGGAAGTAATAAAAACCATCTTCGAGACCAAGACAACGGAAGAGATGGAAGTGACCTTAGAGGAGAAGACGCTGGAAATTGTGGAAAGACATGTCCCAAAAATACAACAAAGAGGAAAGAGAAGCTGGTTCGAGAGACAAAAGAGGTCATTGTTCCGAAAGAGAAAAAGAGTGACTGCAAAATTAAGTAACTGTAAAGATAACACCAGAAAAATATTAAATGATAAACTGCAGAGTATCGATTGCGTCATACAGGAACTAATTGAGAAGCATGCAAAAAATGAAGACGATGACGCTATAGAAGCGATAAAGGTTAACTCAAAGTACTTCTATAATTTTGCAAAAAGGAAGTCGAAAAACTATGCGACTATTGGACCTTTGAAAAACGAAGACAGTGCTTTATCTGATGATCTAACAGAAGTATCTGAAATATTAAGAGCTCAGTACGAATCATCTTTCAGTATCCCAAAAACTGACAAACTGATATGCGATAGAAACGTGTTCTTTGAAGAAGAACTACAAGGGGAAAGTATAACGGACTTCGACTTTATGACAGATGATATTACACAAGCTATAGAGAAACTAAAAGCACACTCAGCGGCAGGACCGGACAAATGGAATGCCACACTGATCAAAAACTGCAAGAATGCAATCGCTGAGCCCCTATACTGGATATGGAGACGATAACTAGACACGGGAGAAATACCGGGCATCCTGAAGGGCGCGAACATGGTCCCAATATATAAAGGAGGAGATCGATCTGAGGCCAAAAACTATAGGCCAGTGTCGCTTACATCTCATCTCACTAAAATATTTGAAAGAATAGTTAGACAGAAAATCTGTGACTTTTTGGAAACTCAGAAAAAATTAAATGATAACCAACATGGGTTTGGTCAGGCAGATCATGTCTATCACATGTAATGGAACACGACAACAACATTATTGATGCACTGGAAAGTAATGAAAACTATGATGTAATATACACAGACTGTGAAAAATGCTCTGTATGAATTGGTCCCCAATTAACCCACCCCTAATATCTCCAGTCTAACTATAGAGTAGATTAAGCCTAGCCTTGTAGGGGTCAGCCTTGAGATTCCGGAAATGGTCCAGAGTGGGCAGAGTAAATTGAGATCCACAGTAGGAT
Source organism: Bathynomus jamesi (assembly GCA_023014485.1). Taxonomy (NCBI): domain Eukaryota; kingdom Metazoa; phylum Arthropoda; class Malacostraca; order Isopoda; family Cirolanidae; genus Bathynomus; species Bathynomus jamesi. The sequence goes on along the minus strand of JAJOZX010001029.1, from coordinate 580,110 downwards.
TCCTTACCAAATTAGGTTAGGGTAATTTATCTTAGCCTTTGTTAAGCTATGAGTTGATGCTGTCTTAGACCACAATGTAGGCCTAATTTTACTGACTCAGCTTATATTATGTCCCCAAACTGGGTTCAAAATCACAACTGATCACTTACTGAGTGTTATTAGACAGTCCCTCTTCTCTTTGCTCAATTTTTGAGAGTGTACTTGCTGGTGGGATCATTTTCCGTTTTTTAGCCTCTTCCTCCTCCCCGTTCCGTCTTGTTCTCCCCGTTGCTTCTTTCTCCGTTCTTTCCGCGGCTTTTTCCACCAGCGTCCCCTTGGTTTTTTTTCGGTTGGTTGGTCGGTAATGTATGTCTATTACCGAGCACGCTCTATCACACAGTATATAAATACTAATGTGGATAATAACTCTGGTGAGCAACCAATTGGTTTCATCCACCCAGTTACTGACATAAAAGGAGTTTAATAATTGTTAGATTAACTACCTACCTACTCAGTGGACCATTTTCGTTACCTCCCAACTACCCACACGTATCAGTTTTCCATACAGACTTTGCCTAAGCGTTCGACAAGTGTGACCATGGAATCATAAGAAAATAAGTTTACACGGCGTATAATTTCGTAACTAAAGGACCTACATTGATTATGTTTATATCAGGTGAATTCGTTAATCATTGTTGGCAATACTGCACGTCGATTCGGCTGCCATCTACCGTACATTGGTTATATGAGTCAGTTGAACATGGCGGCTCGACTGGAACAGTGCCCTGTCATTTCTGCAATGATATTCCGAGTCTGTCAGTGGTCAAGAATTTCTCGAGCACATTGTCACAGGAGACAAGACATGGGTTCATCACCGTACTCCGGAAACAAAATGTGCCAGCATGGAATAGAAACACCTTGGGTCCCCGCTACCAAAGAAGTTCAAGATTGTGAGGTCCGCTGGCAAAGTGAGAGTTACCGTGTTTTGGGACCACAAAGGCGTTTTGCTCGCAGACTTCATGCAAAAAGGCACAATATTGTTCAACACTGGACCGTTTACGAGCGGCCATTAAACGTAAACGTCCTGGACTGCTTCGTAGGGCAGGGCACTGTTCCAGTCGAGCCGTCATGTTCAATTGACTCATATAACCAATGTACGGTACATGGCAGCCGAATCGACGTGCAGTATTGCCAACAATGATTAACGAATTCACCTGATACAAACATAATCAGTATAGGTCCTTTAGTTAAGAAATTATACGTCGTATAAACTTATTTTCTGAGCGCCCCTCGTACATAAACTGAAACATATGGGAATAACAGGAAAAGTAAGGAAGTGGATATATAATTTCCTTAGTGAGCGGCGGCAAGTCGTTACAGTACACGGAGTATCTTCATCAGAATCAGAGGTCCTCAGCTCAGTACCACAAGGAACAGTATTAGCTCCACTACTCTTCATAATCATGCTAACTAACATAGATGAGGACGTTACCAGAGACAGCACTGTAACATCCTTTGCCGATGACACAAAGATCAGTAGAAAAATAAGAAACCTAGAAGATATAGGATCTCTACAAACCGACATGAACAGAATCTACAAGTGGACGGAAGACAACAATATGAAGTTTAACACTGAGAAATTTCAGCTGTTACCGTACGGAAAAAGGGAGGACCTAAAATCCATGAAATATTATATCCCAAATGGACAGGAAATTCAAAGAAATTCTAAAGCAAAAGATTTAGGGTTTGTAATGACTGATGATGCGAAATTTGAAACACAAAATAAGATAGCAGTAAACAGAGCAAAGAGAATGAAGGGATAGGAATATAATGATTCTTCTTTTGAAAACACTGATCATACCCAAATTGGAATACTGCTCGGTCCTAACATGCCCATATCAAAAAGAAGACATTAGACAGCGAGAAGGGATTCAGAGAAGCTTCACAGCCAAGATCAAGGGGTGCAAAGAACTAAATTACTGGGAAAGGTTACGCGAATTAAACCTATATTCACCTGGAAAGGAGAAGAGAGAGATACACCATTATTTACACTTGGAAAATAATGGAAAAACTAGTCCCTAATCTTACTCTGAACCCTGTAACTCCCCAAACAACAGTGGAAAGTAGAAAAGGAAGACTGTGTCGTGCTCCCAAATTAAAGGCTAGACAGGGAACATCCTTAACCCTGAAAGAAAATAGTTTTGTTGTGAGAGGACCAAAACTGTTTAATCAGCTGCCCAAAGACCTAAGGAACACGAGTGGTGTTGCGGTGGACATCTTCAAAAGAAGATTAGACGCCTGGCTCAGAACAATCCCGATGAGCCGGGCGTACCTGGCTATGTGAGGTGGAGAGTACAAGAAACCAACTCACTACTTCACCAGGCCAACTCGAGAGGAGGGGTGGCAAGCTTGACCTTCGTGAAATGAGGAATCATCGCACGAAACATTTGAAAGTTGAAAGGTGTATATATATATATATATATATATATATACACATGTGTGTATATATATATATATATATATTAGTGGTGGACCGGATGTCAGTTTTTCAACATCTGCGGATGCGGATTTTTAATTTCAATATCCGCGGATGCGGATGCGTATATTTACTTAATCTATCAATATAATATAGAATTATGAATATATGACATAATTTTCCAAATTTCGTGATATTACTATTATGCAGGCAATGCATAAGAATTAAAATTAATATTAATGTTTTCAGTATGATAAAAATTATAACTTTCTCAAGAGTTTTAGCCACAGAAAATTGAATGAAACAAGTTTCATTCAATTTTCTGTGTTACCTGGTATTTATATTTTCAGGTTTATATATTTGTTTGTTCATTAATAGTTAATACTTTACATGAAATGTGCATGACTGGGCCTTCCTTATAAGCTACTTTATAAGCTAATTTAATTGTAAATTGCATAATTTATTAGAGGTAATATCCGCACAACATCCTCAGTCAGAAGTGCGGATGCGGATGTTAAAAATGATACGGATGCGGATATCCGGTCCACCACTAATATATATATATATATATATATAGGGTGAGTCACGACGAAATGTCATAACTTCGGGAGCGTATAGTGAGGTCATTCCCAGTCAAAAACTTCATATGAATATACTGTAAGCCTAATTCTTAATGGTTATGGAGCTATGTATGTTTGAATTTCAGGCAGTGGCGTATTAAGGGGGGCCAGGGGGACCAGGCCCCAGGGCCCAGCTGTTTTAGGGGCCGATGTTTATAATGATATCAATGATAAATTTGGAATGCTCAATAATATCTCTCAACTAACTTCAGAGGAAGAATCAAAAGCAACAAAAAATCTGGCTTGTCCATTACCCAAATGATTTTGAGGACAGCTTCCCATTTGAGTTTCAACATTTTGTACTGTTTGCCAAACAAAACGCTTTAGCTGACACTCGACCATTAGGAGTACTACAGGAAATTCACAAATTGAGGGCTGTTTTCCCAAATGCTTTCATTGCTTATCGCATTTATTTGTGTTTGATGATGTCAAATGCAACTGCGGAGCGTTCTTTTTCTCATTTGAGCATGATTAAAAACGTTAAACGTCAAATGCTAACCTAAAAGAAATTGCAAAGTCTGTCATTGTTATGCATAGAAAAGAATATTTTGCAGAATTTAAATACTGAGCTTGTGATCGGAAAATTTAGTGATATGAAGCAGCTCAAAAAACTTTTGTATACTGGTGGTGGGTGAATTTGTGACCAACTTTGGTAGATTAGTAGTGGACTTGTAGTTGTGTAATTGGTTTGGTGTAATTGTAGCAGCTTGGTATTTGTGTAAAACTTGCATTATTTGATTTAGAAATAAATGGTTTTATTAATTTACATGACTCGAAGATTTGTCTTGTTGAGGGACCCGAAGAATATTTTGGCCCCAGGGCCCAAAAATCCTTAATGCGGCACTGATTTCAAACATGCTCATACATGACCTTGAACTGAATTGTGAACTGAATTGACAGTCACTTACCGAACCGAACTAACTACGCAGTAGAGTGTTATGTTTCACAGCGTACAAGTTGATGTTTTGTGTGTTCAGTATACCTTTTACGTTTTGAAATGCCCGCTATGCTGATGTGGTGTATGTTTACGGATTTTGCGATGGAAATACTGCTGCTGCTGTCGCTGAATACCAGCGACGTTTTCCAAATCGAAGAATTCCGGATCGACGAGTGTTTAGCAACGTTTTCCGGAGATTGCGAGAGAGCGGTTCATTTCCTAGTGTTACTGTTTTATCTGAGCGTCCGGTACAACAAGATGTGGCTGAACAAGAAAACATTATTCAGATGGTACAGCAGAGTCCTCATGTTAGTACGCGAAGGATTTCCACACGTCTTAGAATTTCTCAAACGAGAGTAATACCACGTACAGCGCGTTAAGCACCTCCACCTGGGGATTGTACCCAACGGCTGGAATTTTGTAATTGGCTCAATGCCGATCGACAATTGCATCGATACGTCTTGTTCTGTGATGAGGCTCAATTTGCCCGGGACGCTGATTAACAACACTCGCAATTAACATGTGTGGTCAGAAATGAATCCTCATGCCATTGCGGAAAGTAATTTTCAACATCGGTTCAGTGTCATTGTGTGATGTCAGCTGATTGGTCCGTTTATCTTCGAAGGTGGTCTTACAGGTGACAATTATCTGTAATTTCTGCAAGACGAACTGCCGCCACTGTAAGAAGAGGTACCTTTGGCAACACGATTACGTATGTACTTCCAACAAGACGGGGCTCCTCCCCATTTTAGCCGTGCAGTGAGAACGCATCTTGATGATCGCTTCCCTGGTTGATGGATCGGTCGTGGTGGTGCATAAAATTGGCCACTCAGGTCTCCGGACCTAACCCCTCTAGATTCTGATCTGTAGGGGCGCATGAAAGAGCTGGTGTATCAGAGAAAAGTGGAAACACGAGATGCATTGCTCCGTCACATTTTGGATGCTGCAGCCCTCATAAAGGACAATCGTAATAAACTAATGCGAGCTGCACGCGCGATTCACAGACGAGCCGCAATGTGTATTGAGGTTGAGGGTAGTCATTTCGAACAGTTATTGTAAATTTATGACTAAAAACTTTAGCAGCTATTTGTTCGCTTATTCTTATTTTTAAAAATTCAAACATCCATAGCTCCATAACCATTAAGAATCGGACCTATGTTCATATGAAGTTTTTGACTGGAAATGACCTCAGCTATAAGCTCCCGAAGTTATGACATTTCGTCGTGACTCACCCTGTATACTGTATATATCCGGGTAGGAGTTTTGTGCGTTAATCCCTTATTGCACAGAGACCACACTCGTAGCCTTATCTCTGGAACTGACTTGGTGAAGGAAAGAAATGCTTTTAAGAGCTCTCCATCTCACATAGCCAGATACACTTGGCTCATTTGGAATTGTCCTGAGTCAGGCGTACAGTCGTCTTTTGAAGACTTCAACATCCACATCGGTCGTGTTCCGAAGTTCTTTGGGTAGCTGGTTAAATAGTCTTGGCCCTCTGACAACAAAACTACAGTAATTCCCTTCAGCGTTGAGGATGTACCCTGTGTAACCCTTACTTTTGGATAATTGCACATTCTGCTTTTCCTATTTTCCAATGTTGTTTGTATTATTATAGGGCAGTGTTCCCAACCTTTTTGTAACTTCGTCACACTTTGGACTTTATGAAAAAATGTTGGTCACACTTTACCTCAGAACAATGTGAACCCGACCTTTTATCTGTATATATTTCGCACAAGCGAGCGAACACCCCTACCAGTTCACGTGATCAGCGCATCACGCTAATTACAATTTTCAAGCCATATTGAAATATTTACTCTCGTGAAAAAACTATAAGCAATTTTATTTTCTCTCAAAATTTTTTACAAACTAATAATGGATGACAGAAAAAATCTATACTAAATTATTAAGCTTCAGTAATAGGACCAAGTCCTATTAAACTTCAGTAATAGGACCAAGTCCTGTCACGTTTCTGTTTACTCACAAGCCTCTTTGTTAATGCTGGACTTTTCTAAAGGATTAGGTTTCCATCATTACGACATTATTTGGGTTGAACATTTGATATTGGTCACACTACACTTTTTGGTCACACTATATTTTTTGGTCACACTAAAAAGTGACTTTGGCCACACTGGTGTGCCTCAGGCACCCGGTTGAGAACCACTGTTGTAGGGTTCAGTTTGAGGTTGGGAACTATTTTCTCAATTATTTTCCATATGCAGATTATGGTATACTACTTCTTTCCAAAGAGTATATGTTTAATTTACATAATCTTTCTCTGTAATTTAGTTCTTTGTGTCCGTTAATTTTGGCTGCGGAGTTTCTCTGAATCTCTCTTAAATGACTTTTTTTTTATGCAGGAAGGAGAGACCAAGGGCGAATGGCCGCAAAAATGCTCTCCTCCATAGAAGAAGAAGGAGAGAACCGAAAGCAATGTCTCAAGTTTGTGAGATGCCTGGACACTCTCCGTTGGAAAAATTAGAGGTCATAGACAGGAGGAAAGATAGATTGAAGAAGGTTGTTCCAGAGTTAATTGGTTGGGTATATGAAAGAATGAGAATACCGATTACCCTTGTATTAGAAAGGTGGGCAGAAAAGGGATGAGAATGTGTTGAAAGTCTGGTACTGCAAGCACTCCTTAAGGGAGAAAGTATGCAGTTAGGTAGTTCAAAAGAGCAGTGTCCGTCATGAGAGAGAGAGAGAGAGAGAGAAAGAGAGAGAGGAGGAAGAAGCGGATCTTGGGGGGGGGGGGGTGTTCAGCGACGTCTGGACCCCCCTCAATTTCTTGCAAGTGCCCTATTTGAATGATGTGTATGCCTCTGAAAACCAATTTTGTGTTTGTAAATTGATCATGGTTATTTTAGTTTATTCAAATTCTATTTTGAGTCTTTATCCGTATACACTGTACTTCCAAATTTGTAGTTGTGATGGTTTTCATAGGTGCCCTTAGTACTGGTGCACTATTTTCATCTTCATCTTATTCTGATAGTTCTTTTAATTGGCAAGACATTTGTAATTGTTTGAAAAGTTTTCTGTGATAACTGTTGTACCCAAATTAGATTTTTATTTTGTATCATATTTGAATGAGACTGATCTAATAAAACAATTCAATTGATTTTACACTCTCTCATTGGTGGTCTGTTTAAAAAAAACTTTTGGTACTGTGCCCTTTTTATTTTAGGGAGTGCCCTTTTTTCTTTGGACCCCCCATACTGGAATGCCTCGATCCGCCCTTGCGAACACGGTGCATCGAAGAAAGAGGGATTGAAGACAGTCAGTAAGAGGTGGGGAATTGATGAGACGAAAAGCCTTTGATTCCACCCGGTCAAGTAGAACTTGACTGGAACTTGACTCCATACAGGAGTGGACAGAACCCCCGTACATAGACAACAACTGACTGGGGGTGAAGAAACTGTGGAGTTAGTACAGCACACCTAACCTCTTAGAAGTTTTTTAGAAAGAGAGTATATATGATTAGGGTCAGACCCGGATCTAGGGGGGGGCTATGTGGGCTGCAGCCACGGGCCCCGCATTTGAGGGGGGCCCCCAAATTTTCTACATTATTTATTTTAATTTTAGGTTTTTACATTTATTATTACATTTACTAATTTACTAATTACTAATATTATTAATGAATTTGCACAAAAAAAGGCTCGTCGGTTCAATCGGTTGCCAGCTCATAATCAGTAGGTAGGTGTGTATAAAATTATTAATTCAGGAAAATATAATATGTAAAATAAAGTAAAATATTTGTAAAGTAATATGTTTGTTCTGAAAACTAAATAAATAAAGTAAAGTAATATGTTTGTTCTGAAAACCTTTAATTTTCCTCGTAAACAAAGCTTATAATCCTTATATAATAAAAATTGTAGCCAAGGGGGGCCCAAAAAAAAATAATTAGCCACGGGCCCCATTCTTCTAGATCCGGGCCTGATTAGGGTGTATCAATTTTGGGGGTGAAATGACTAAATTGAAAATCATGTGATTTGGTAGCAATTTAATGTAATCATTTGGCATACAAAATAATATCCTTGCTTCAAAAACAATAAAAAATAACTCCTACCTACATCAATTTTAATTCAAAAATTCCATTTTTCCGTAAATTCGTAACAAAATAACAAATGTGCGCAAACATCCTATCAACATTTAACCCTTTAACGACGGATGGACCTTAAGGTCCACCAGAAATAATAATATAAATTGTACTACAATGCCTCGTTTCTATAAATGTTTCTACATGTTTATATATAGCAGAGCTGGGCACCGCAAACTCAAAATCACTTCCGCAATCGCAAATCCGCAAACTCAACCCTTACCTTCCACAACCGCAAATCCTGCTTGCCATTTTTGGTGCCGCAAACGCAAATCCGCAAACGCAAACCATATTTCCAATTTTTACAGTGCTGGGCACTTCCGCAAACACTTCCGCAAACCGCAAATTCCGCAATCGCAATTTTAACTATAAAAAGTATCCAAAACATTAAAGAGGTATAAAAAGTTTTTATATCTTTTTAATGTTTAATGTTTTAGCCTTGTTTTTATTAAAAACAAGGCTAAATAATTTATTACAATAAATCACTATTGTAGAAGAAATAAAAATACTACATATATTGATATATTATATTGAACAAAAACACCTCCTGCAAGTAAATAGTAAATAAATTAAATAATAAATTTAATCATTTGAATTTCATAAATTTTGAGACTTAGACACGTTAGAGAAGACTGTACTGTAACTGTAGTAACTGTACACACATTACATTACACAAGTTAAATTAAGTTAACACTGTGACTGTACACAACTTGAACTCACTGTACAACTCAACCCCTCTAGCCTCTACAAGTGTACGCCTCTGGCTTTGTCAACAAGTTCAGTCGTCCTCCTCCAGTAACTGAGCCAAATCCAGTTTTAATAAGTCCATGTTCCCCTTCATGAACACGAGACGTTGGAAGTTGTCAGAGGTCAGGCTGGCCCTTTTGGGCTTCATTATATCTGACCCATGGGAAAACAGTCTCTCCACGGCCGCAGAGCTGGGGATGGCCGTGTTATACTTGAGGAAAACATGAACCCAGGCGTTGCGGTGAAGTTTGGGGAACATGCTCTGCTCCAGCTCCTTGTTCTTCTCCTTGTCAGAGGACCAACTGTCCAACTCTTTCGCCAACTTGTTGGAGAGGCGATTGGAGTTGCTGTTGCTGGTCTCCCTCTCCATTGGCGTTGGGCCATAGGTCCTCAACTCCTGGAAATAAATTAAATAATTTAATAAATAATACAAAAAAAATAGTAATTTACTATTAAGTATGACAGTCTAAGTTACTAACAGACTCAGTAACAACAACTAACAAGTCAGAAATTGTTCAAATTGTTCAAATTGAATGACTGAGTGTGAGTGAGCTCAGACTATGAGTAGTACTAACAGTAACTGGCAACTACTACAACTAGGCTACGCAGAGTGCGGTCACACATTAATTTATAACTAAATAATTAAATTTTAATCTACATAATGAATTAATGATTATGTAAATAACGAAAATGATCAGTAAATCACCTTGAAGAATTTGTCCTCGTCATCGTCGTCCTCGGCACTGCTGGGTCCGGAAGTCTCGATGGCAGCGTGCTCCCGGATTTCATCCAACAGCCTCGTTCTCGTCGCGTCGACATTGCCAGGGTTGATGTGCCGGACCACATGCAGTTTGAAGAAGGGGTGAATTGCAGTCGCCACGTGGGAAATTTGCAGAAAGATTTGCGTTTGCGGTCTTAGTTCCGCAACGCAAATTCACTAATTTGCGATGATTTTGCCGCAAACGCAAATCCGCAAACGAAAAACATACTTCCGCAATTGCGGAATTTGTGGTTTGCGGAAGTGTTTGCGGAAGTGCCCAGCTCTGATATATAGATGTCATTTAGTTGTCGGGAAAGGAATCCAAAATGTGTATCATTTCAGTGACTAGTTACGAAAATATTTAGTTTTAAATAACAACAAAACCTATACGTTCTGGTAACAAGAGTGACCACATATGCTGCGGGCTCGTCCTTAAAGGGTTAAAGTGGCAATAAGATATCATTCAGAGTCTTTATTTGAAAGTAACCAATGCAGTCATGTCCTTTTTGCTGCGGTTCCTTGACATCAGCATTCGGCTTGCTACTTGCGCTTTGATGTAGCCTTCTCGCCTCTCGTGACTGTAAACTTGACTAGCTGCTTCTGTGACCATTTTCACACATCTCTCCACACTCTGAGTGTGAGAAGGCCACTTTGGCACTTGCATTGGGGCCTCTTTAAGTTGTGTTAAATCTTTGTTTGTTATACATGTTGTCAGTGGTGGCTCCAAAACTTCCGAACTCAAGTTAACTAATTCTGACAATTTCGTGGCATTGACGTTTATCGGAGGTACCTTCCTTGTCTGAACAGAGCAGTCTCCCAGCTAGTCATCATCTAGTGATGTTCCTCTAAGCTTTAGAATGATTTCCACAGCCTCAGTTCGCTCTTTGATACATTGGCTGCAGAGTATTGCTTGCAAAACTGCCTCTGGCCTAGCATACCAAGCGGACCTTCTCACCACAGGTAACACGATGTCCACCACTACTTTCCTTTGGGTTCTCAGTAGCTGTAACTGAAACAAGATGTGGTTGGGCCCCTCCATCCACACTGGATTAAGTTTTACATTGGACCAGTAAGGAAGATAAAACCCAATAATAAATTCAACAATCAACATCAAATTCTGTAGCATTTTGCCCTTCAGTGCATGTTTGGAAACCCAAATCCTGCAGAAACGAATCGCTGGAGTTAACCAACGACTGTGACTTACGGGTCCAATCTCCAAGAGAGCCAGATTTTGAGGCAACTCTCCTGATCTGATTGCTTGAACAATACGATAAGCGTAAGATTGATCCGTGCTGAGGTCTTTGATAACTTCTTCAGACAACACTGGAAGGGGAGGGCCTACTTCGATCTTGGAAATTTTGTATTTATTTCTAATTCCGTTGCTTCATCTAGCATGTTGCCAAGGGGGCCTGACCACTTGTTGTTGCTCTTTGTAGGACCATCAAGTTCCTGGATGAGACGACGAAGAGGTAGTTCCCCTGTGTGCAAATCACATACAATCCAAACAAGCCTTCTTCCAAGTTTTTTCTCTAAATGCGTCATAACACCGCCCTGCCATCCAGTGTTCACCGCAGTTGAGTCTCCACCAACGGCCTGCAGTGAACTGTCAAGTCTTCTTTCTTGAAGCCAACATATTATTTGATCAGCAATTGCCTCTGCATGTTTCTTGCCTTCTACTTCTGCTTCAGGAACAAAGTGAAACAAATAGCGGCCACCAGGTTCGGAACACACAGAGTAGTGTTCTTCTTTGATGAGACCGGGAAACTTTCTGTCCATTCCCTCTACCTCTAGGAGAACTTTTGTGTCATCTCTTCTTCCATCAAACAAAAGGCAAGAGAGACCTTCTTCCTTCAAATCTTTTCATGCTGATCAGATATTTCCTTCATTATTTTTTCTTGTGCTCTTCTTATCTTATTATGATCTATCACTAAGGATGTATCCTCTCGGCTGATGAGGCCTGCATCTATCCAAGCGGCAGTGGCAATCTCTGCAGTCTCTCGTAGCCCCGTATGGTGGCGAATACTGGCAAGGGCAATGTTTGAGATGTCTTTAGTGTTGTGTTTCATTCTCTTCGGCGAAGGTTCAGATGGCATTTTGGAGCTATCATCTGATGTTGCTTCTTCCTGTTCATCTGAAGAGCTTTCAAAGAAATGAGAAACCTCTTGATAGAGCTCTTCATCTCTTTGGGTGGCTTCTTCACTCTTCTTTTTCTTCCTTTCTTCCCTCTCTCGGATTTTCTCTTTCTTCTTAGCAATAACAATCTGTTTTTTGGTTTCTGAATAATCTGCCGAACCAATCTGCATACTTCCTTGGCCTCCTGCCTTTGTTCTCTGCGCCTTTATGAAATCCAGCTCCAAAACAGAGATCTTCTTCTCACGAGGGAGAACAATTGGTTTCAGAACACAACTCTATGGGACACTGGCAGTTAAAAATGTCAAGAAGAGTATCAAGTGTGTGCAGAAATTTATTTTTCTTTGCTAGTTTGCCTTTACCAAGTGATGTTTCAACTGCTTTGTGCCACAGCTTTGTTAATTTTAGCTCAATAGTTCTATACTGATTGAGTACAGGTGGTTTGAATAACACATTAGCTTTTTTCCACTGATGCAGAAGAGGGGGAATCATGTCCCTTATGAGCTCTTTCTCTGTGTAGTTCCTTCTATCCTTTGTATTTTGTTCACGAAGGAGTAACCCTAGTCTCAGCATGTCTCGCACTGTTGGTAGTTCTGATACGGGAAGCTCCTTGCCCGTACCGACTAACAGGCTGAAGTGGCATGACGACTGACCTCTTGTCTTCAATTTTGGCATCTTAGGAATATCTGAAAAGAAAGAAAAACATTTAAATATTTTATATCAATTACGATGTTTCAAAGTTTAGTCATTCGATGTTCTAAAATTCAATAAAAAAATATTTCATGGGATTACAACATAATTAAACAGAAGAATATGATAATAATAAATAATTGTAATGATCAATAATCCATAATTACAGTTAAACAGTGGCGGATTTAAGGTGCGCGGGGCCCTAGGCCGGTTGGAGTGCGGGGCCCCAAACTACGCAAAGCTAGCTTAATTAACTGAAATGAAGATTTACACCCCCATCCCCCAGTGGTGACCTTACGGGGCCCTCAAATCAATGGGCGAGCGAAGCGTTACAATAAATTTACTTTTTAAACAATATTCAATTTATTGATAATTAATTAGCCAAATGACCATTTCATAGTTGAACATTACACATTTGTTTTTTTGAAGCTTAACAATAAAAAATAACTATAATAATACACCATTAACAAAAAATAACTATAATAATACACCATTAACAAAAAATAACTATAATAATACACCATTAACTAAAGAGAAATTGAGAAGTACTTTGCTGTTTTTACTTCATCTGTTATTGAGGACATAACCTTTTCTGCCATTATTCCAATGATTTCCTCAGAAATGACATGGGACAAATAGGAAGTATGACCACTACCTTTGTTTGCGTGTTTCTTGATATGTGCTGCCAAGAAACTGTCGTATGTGCTCAGCAGCTCTAGAATCCCAAGATAGTTTCCATTGTGTACTGATCCAATTACTTCATCTTTACCTCGAATGGCTAGCCCGCGTTCGCAAAGTAGCTTTAAAACATCTACACACCTCCTCAATACTGCTTGCCAGTACTCGCATTCACTTTCATATTGTTGTACTAGATTAGAGTCAATACGGGCACCCGCAGTCTTTCGATATATCATTTCGACCATACTTTTCCTGTGCTGATCTGACCTACTGTGAGATTCTATGACATACCTAGCGTTCTTCCAACCATTGAAGCCAGTTGTGAATGAACTTTCCACCTTTGACATAAGCTTGCAAGCAAAACAATACACTTTACCAGTTGTTTTAGAGTAACAGAGCCATTTAAGATTAATTTCTTGGCCAGATAATGAATGAGTTCGAGTGAATAATGTCTTTGTACAATGACGGGTTCGTTTAGCTCTTTCACAGCTGACTCTTTGAATTCACCATCACAGTGTCGACATTCTGCGCTTCCCTTTTTCAACCAATAGTCACACACATTTTCAGTAATTATTTTAGGCCATAATCCAAGATCCGTTTCAAATCCTTGTTCAGTACCGGTATTCATAACTTTCACTTCCTCTTGTGTCTCCTCACTGTCACTGTGTTCAGGTTCAATTGCGCTAACTACACTAGGTTCAGTACTAGTTGTGGCTTCTCCAGTTGTTTCAGGCGTAATTGGTGTCTCTACTGATTCAGATTCAGTTTGACCGGATTCAGTTTGAGTTTGTGATTTTGCAGATTCAGATACTGTTGGATATGTCAACCATTGAGTTATTTTTGGTAGTTTTTTTACTCTTTGGTTTACGTCTGCCTTTTCTTGTCGTTTAACAGAGCCAGCTTTATACTTCCTCCCTTGATCACGATCACGACTTGTTGATTTCTCCATTGTGCCTCAGTGCAGCCTCACTGCCTTATCCTGAAACATAAAAACATAAAAAACAAACTATTTACACTTGACCCTCGGTTTAGTATTGATTAATACAGTTTAATTAATTAATTAAATACAGACACTAAACAGTTGTTCGGGTGAAAAAGTCGCTTTATGGGAAAAGTCGCCAGCCCCCACCAGTGGCGACTTTTTCCTTAAATATGTATAAAATGTATTTATTATGAAATCTAAGCTAAACTGACCTAACCTAGCCTAAGTACGTTTCATATAAAAAAATTAATTACATTAATTTAACATTTTTCAACTTATTTATGTTATTATAAAGCTGACTAAAACTCCCCCATCCCCATTTATTGATTGGCGACTTTTTCGAGATACGACTTTTACCATTACTTACCACTAAACACACTCACATGTGCACTCCACAGCGGCCTGAATAGAACTAAACTCCCGCCAGCAAAGAGAGTGATACCATAATTATCACTAATCATTAATCAATTGTATTATTTATAGTGGAATCCAACATTATAATTATATGTGACGGCGCGGGGCCCTCACAGGCGCGGGGCCGTAGGCCATGGCCTACTCGGCCCCCCCCTAAATCCGCCACTGCAGTTAAACTGTAGTATTCGTCTAGTAGAATAACTATGAAGTAGGTACAAGAGCAATAACAGCAAACCACCGTCTATGACATCTAAGAGGCAACTGAGGACTGAGAGTGAGGGACAGTTCTATTCATGTTGTGACTTGTACAACAACTATATGACCTTGAAAACACTCCATATGCGATCAGTGGGATAATTCTGTGACAGATGAATAGTTAACCAATTTATGTCCTATTATTTAGTAAAAGAGTTAATTTCTGAAACTTTAAGGTAAAATTGATGTAGGTAAGGGTTATTTTATTTCATTTTGGTTGGCCAATTTCAAGTTTTGACATGAAAAGACACTATATTTTCACTACCAAAATTGATTTGAAAAAGTTGACAAAATTGACACACCCAAGGGTTATTTTATTTCATTTTGGTTGGCCAATTTCAAGTTTTGACATGAAAAGACACTATATTTTCACTACCAAAATTGATTTGAAAAAGTTGACAAAATTGACACACCCAAGGGTTATTTTATTTCATTTTGGTTGGCCAATTTCAAGTTTTGACATGAAAAGACACTATATTTTCACTACCAAAATTGATTTGAAAAAGTTGACAAAATTGACACACCCTAAATTATATGATCTTCCCAGGAGGGATCACGAGTAAAGGAAACACCAAGAATGTTAAGAGAAGAGGAAGGTTTGAGTTGTGTATTGTTGAGGATAAGTCGTATGGAAGATTGGTACGATCAGACAGATGAAGGAACTAGGTTTTCTCTGCCCCAATCAGAGATAGTAGAAAGATCAGAGGTCATGTACGGTAGGGTGTGTCACTTTTGGACTTTTTTTGAAAAGTTATGGTGTTTACCTCTTATATTGTGACAAATTGACCAAAAACCATGAATAAACTAAAAAAAAGACAATCGGGTAATATTTAGGGTTCCCGCCCCCCATTTGAAAAATAAGTCCCCTAGTCACACAAAAAAATGGTTATTTTTGGAGATATTTTTGGTCATAGTTTCCTTACTAATCATCGTATTTCAAATGTTTTGCTACCAAAATGTAGAGAATAATAATACGCTTCAATCTGAATAGTTTTTATTAACTTTTGAGTTAAATTTATTACATTTTCTATATCTCTTTGGTCATTTTGATGCATTTCCTAAGAGAAAAATGCTGCTGTTTTACATCTTTGGAAGATCTGAACTGCAATAAAATATTATCTTATATACTTTGGATGTCACCGCCATCCATAGAGCATCATCCCAATGCAGTTCTGCAGCGATGGGCTTTGAAAATATAAATAAAAAATGCAGATGGGCTTAAATGAGCAACACTTTTTTGGTTTAGAAATTCAAAGTGGGAACAACTTTGTATATGTTTAGTAGATTAAAATTAGTAAATTTTGCGAAAAAAAAAATGCCAACTGTAGACTTAAATTTTTATTAATCTAAAAAAATATGCAAAGCCCCATTGTTTTTTTTTTATTTTTTATTATAAAATACAAACACAAAACAATTTTAATCAAATAGAAACGAAGTGCTATTCTTGAAATTATAATGAAAAATTGTAAATGAAATGAAATTATACATGAAAAGAAATTACAAATTCAAGAGACCTTGTTTGGAAAACTTTGGGAAAAACACGCCTGTTTTCCTCTACAACTTGAAGCAATGCCTGAAATTCACCTTCATCCCTACATGAGCCATGAAAATCCTACAAAAGTTTGATACCCTTTTCTACAGTGTCATTAACAACCTTAGTTGAAAAGAGTATTCTCTTCATCCGATGAAAATCATTGTTGCTGTCCCACGTTACAGCTGGAGTCTTTATCCAATCTCCCGTTGAACCAAGGACTTTGAATACAAACCATGAGTTTAGACCAACTAATTGCTGAATTTTAATTCGTTCTTTTAGAATGGGAAATATCGGCTTACCCTATTTGAATTCTGGTGGTTGATTGGAAGAGGAAAGTTTTTTGGCCACCTTGTCCTTTTCACTATGAGGTAAATCTCCAAAGAGAGAAAGGATTACAAGTTCTTCAGATAGGTACCAGTAATGACCTTTTAGAGTGTTAAGGGCAGCTTCCGCTACTTCCATGTCAATCTTTTTGTACTGAACTAATTCGTTGTATAGGAGGAGGTCATTTTCAGGAGACTCAAGTGAGTTGGTGACTAATAGCCAGTACTTGAAGTAGATCAACGCTGTAAACAAGCATACTCTTTCCAGTTTTTTATTGTAACATTATCATATCCGGCTTGGTCTGAAAATGCTAACATCTTATTCGTATACAATATGACAGCCATCCATCTGGCGTGATGGAGAGCTCCTGGCTTGATCCAGTGTATTCCTCTGGCAGGAATTTCTCCTAAAACGAGCATAGTTGTTTCAGCTACCTCTTTGTAATCATCCCCGGGAAGGCTCTGGTTATTTTTGAGCAAATCTGTCTTAAAATCTATGACGCATTTTTTCAGGTCCTTGAGATGTCTGTCATTGATAGATAGCTGTTTGAAGGGTTGCTTAGTATCTAGCTTCTCCCATATAACATCTCTGAAGGTCTTGAAAGATTCGTTTTCGGATGAAGTAGAGTTTCCAAATACCTTTATATACACTGCAGACAAAACTCGTTCTGCCATATGGTGGTGACAAGCGAGCCATAATAATTTTTTTCCAAAGTGGTCTTCCAGTACTTTACAAGCCCCTTTTATCCAGCCAGTATTGGATGAAGTAATATCGAATACCATTCCGTAAACCTTATCCTGTAATTTCCATTCTTGGATTGTGCTAAAAACAGTACAAGCTTGTGTCGATCCAGTTGAGACACCGATATCGGGTATCAAGAGAAGTTTCTAAACATTCTCTCCCGATATAAATATTGCCAATCGATCCTGCTTTCCTCCTGAAACATTCAGTATCATTTTGCTGTCCCAGTGGACTACACAATATTGAGGTGGGTTGAACGACTCTTTAATAGTGTCAGCAGTAGCTTTCCTCGACTTTTTCGCAGCTCGCGCAGAAGTACTTTTCTATAATGACATCTCTTTTAAATCTAGCCCACATTCAGCTGCTACCACCGATGCAAATGTCGAGCGTTGTCCGAATGATAGTCCTAAACGATCAGGTGTATTAGATATTAATGTTGACTGTAGTAACTTAGGACATTTTGATGGGCCTGGGCTCGGAGTAAAATCATCTTCACCATTACTTGAGTCCACTAACTCGACTTCAGATGATTCAAGTTTGTGTGTCTCTTCTTCTAATGCCTTTTGCTCTTTTTCTTTCAATTTTCTTCGTTCTTCACCTTCTATTCTAGCAGTCTTTTTGATCAGTTTGGCTACATAAGCTTTATCGATCGGACCCAGAGAATATATTCTAGCACTTCGCTGATCTTCCAAAAAGCGAAGATCCTCATTCTTCTGGGATCAATCCCAGAATAGGCACCTGAAATAATTTTTAGGTGCTTAATCTGGGATTGAGGCAAAACACAGGTGCTTAATCTGGGATTGAGGAGAAAAAAATATAAACAGTTTTTAGAGATATAATTTCATTGTTTTTATCAATATTTGAAAAAATCAACTCTAACCTAACTTAACCTATATCTATACCAATTTATGTGGCAAGATAGATTTGCTTCAGATGGATTCAGAAACATTCGGGCTCATATTGCAGGAATTTATAATATCTAAAATTTTTCTTTATTCATTAAACCACTTTAAACCTTTTATAACTTTGCCTTTATTACATTTGTAATAAACTTTGTATAAACAATAAATTTTGTAATCATCAGGTTTTTTTTATTTAATTCCTTGCAAGGTGCCTATTCTGGGATTGAGGTTGAATGCAGGTGCTTCATCTGGGATTGAGGTACATCAGGTGCCTATTCTGGGATTGACCCTTCTTCGGTTGTATAATTCTCAATGTATCATTTAGGATCTCATTGCATACATTTTCAGTTGATATATCAAATAAGTTATCTAAACGAGACAGAAAAGATGTTTTTTGGGTTTCATAACATTTCTTCTTTATATTTTTACCCAACTTCTCAAGCTCTTTTATCAAATCCCACATTTTTTTGCGTCCTTTCTGCTTTCTAACGGATTTTGATGGTATGCCAGCCATAATCTACACCTTTCTACCTTATCTAATACTCTCAAAATATTTTCTTCCTTTGACACATTGTCGCGTTTCATTTGATCCCTTCTCAAGAAGAAAAAGTGACTGAGAACTTCACTATTCGTGGAAGCATGCTTCCTTCTCTTGCGCATATGTCTTCCACTAACTTTCCCAATAAAGAATCATATTTTCTTAGGTCTGTTCTTAATATTGGCTTACTGTTAGCCATGACTATTGACTAATTTTAATAAACTATGAAATTAAGCAAATCTATAATAGAATTCTGAAAGTAAAGCAAATTTATCATACATTTGGTTATATTTGCATACTTTTTGTAGATAAAACCCCTGAAATACTGTAAATAAATGTTATAGAAATGAAAACAGAGGGAAAAATTTCATAAGGTCCACTCAAATATCAGTACCGTATACAACTAAAATAGTTTTAAAGCATTCACAATAAGAGGATACCGTTATTCTCTACATTTTGGTAGCAAAATTGGGGCAAGTTCCGGATTGCTCCCCACACAAAATATGATTTTATTGAACATTAGGATTATAAATTATTTTGATATAGTTTATTAAAAATTCAAAAGGGTCCAAATTGTTGATTGTAGCATGATGGCGCCACAAGAATTAGCAAATATGCATAGCGATGTTGGTTTTTCGAATACCAGGTGGCAGGTGATAACTTGCGCTTAAGCAATTGCCAAAGTGATTCTATAGTCTGTGTGTTGGCACCAGTCTCACTATTAATGAATTCTTCGGTATGATTCACTGTAAAATGTTCGAAACCAAAGTCAGTGAGACGATAATAAGCACACCATTGATCAGAACATATTATTATACCAACTTCAATATGTTTTTGGATAATTGGTGATAAAGTATCAGCATCTCGTCTATTATCTGGACATATTTCGACTCTAAATTCGCCACCACGCCTTTCTATTTCGCCGACTGCGATTTCTACCATTCCGAAAATCCATGTTCCATCAACACGACGCCCTTTATTATATTTTCTTTTTCCAATTTTGGCTTCGTCGATTTTGACAACTACACAAGGTCCACCAATTTTTCGAATTGATTGATGATAATGCACCACTAACCTAACCTAACCCACCCAATTAAACAAAAAGCACCAATTTTTTAATAATATATATATATACGAAACTATTTTTTAATAAAAAAATGTGGGGGGCAAGCAAAATTTTTGAAAAACGATCATTAGTAAGGAAACTATGACCAAAAATATCTCCAAAAATCACCATTTTTTGTGTGAATAGGGGGCTTATTTTTCAAATGGGGGACGGGGACCCTAAATATTACCCGATTCTCTTTTTTTGTTTATTCATAGTTTTTCGTCAATTTGTCACAATATAAGAGATAAGCACAACTTTTCAAAAAAAGTCCAAAAGTGACACACCCTAATGTATGGTTGTAAGCCATAGCTGTCTCCATTCATATACACTATCATGGCCGCTTTGTACGAAAAAGAAGTGTGACGTTATGAATGCCAGTATGATTACCAAATTCATAGTAACAACTCTGCTCCAATTTTCCCATAAGTTTTGTTCCCCTAATTATATACTGTATATCCTGACTGAACAATCTACAAAATTCATGCACCGGACGGACGTTCCTATTTTTTTCCAAAACTCTCACTTCCAAATTGTCTCTCTTCCGCTTAATTGGCTCCATTTTTGGTCTCGTGTAAAATCACTTCAGAAAGAATATTATCGCGTTAATTTCAATAAAAATGTTAATTTAGTGTGAAGTTCTGTAATGCATGCAAATGCTAGTTATTATAAGAATAATGTTAGTTATAAAAGTGAGGAAGTTATCTGTAAATTATATAACTTATGTTAGGCTTCGCTTAAAATACTGCATTCAGGATTGGTCCCCTCACCTTAGGCATGATATTGATATGCTTGAACGTAAAATTCAAAAATTCCTCAAAAGCCTGTAATGTACTCTTGTAAAAAAATACCGTGGGTAAATTTTTACAAGTGTACGGTACATTACAGGCTTTGTAAATCAAAATGGTAATTGTTACTTTTAAGAACATAAGAAAATAAGAAATTTTTATAGTGGGCACACTAGGGGCCACTTCGGCCCATCGAGGTGGCTCCACTATGTAAAAACTGCCTGTACATTGGCAATAACCAATTTTTACAAAACTAATTAAGTATCAATTTAAAACTAATTAATTATCAATTTAAAACTAAAGATAGAATCTCTGGATCCAGAGGATCAAAGTCATAATAGGCTACTATCCACAAATGTGTTACACACTATATCTATTTATAACTGACATGCAAATATATCAGATCGAAAGAATCCAGTCAATTTCATTATGGTACCCATCAATACCAGTACCGTGCCAACCAAAAATAAGTCACGGTCCATATCAATTGCGGACCAAGTCACAATTTACATCCATATACATTACAATATATATACTTAGGAAGAAAAGTGTAGGTGTGGCTGTAAAGACTGTACAGTAATGTAGAAATGTGTGTGCACCCATTTTGGGTCTCCCATTTAAAGGTGTTTGTGGGGCAAGTGAAGATCATGAGTTTTTCAATACCTCACAGTACTATGGGGGGCACCGCTCAGCAGAGGAATCTCTTTAAATAGGGTGTGTAAGGACAGAGAGTATCCCCTAACCCAAGATGCTGCCTCCCTATATCCCACAACACCTGTGTTGAGCTGTGGGATCTCTCACCCAAATGCACATAATATATATGAAATAAATTAGTACCATTCATGCAATAAAAATGGGCTTAAACACTATCACCAGATGTCCCTTGCAGACATCAAACTATCCAACCTTCTTTTGAAAGAATCAAGTATATCTGAAGTCACCACTTCTTCTATCAGGCTGTTCCAAAACTTAATTACTCTGTTTGTAAAATTATGTTTTCTTAAATTTGTTCTACATCTTGGCTTAAATAATTTCATACTATGACCTCTAGTCTGGTTATTGTGATCTTTAATGAAAAGAGACTCAAAATCTATGGTATTATTCTACTATTACACCCGTCTAACATCCAGCAATTATTATATATTCATTAAGTAGATTTTTTAATTCTAAGACACTTTCCTTCTATAGCATTTCCGTCGCAAATGCTTCATTTTCGAGATATAAATATTTTTTTGGTGTGTATCTAGTGTGTGTTCGTACATTCGTTTGTGTGTTTGTACGTTCATTTGTGTGTTTGTTTGTATGTTCGTTACATGTCTGCCCAATCACTACGCTCCATCCATTTCGAATTTGAATTACTTTCGTACCGGAATGGAATACTCATTCCACTCATTCAGAAGTACATTAGGCCTGGCTCTGTGATTTATAGTGATTCCTGGGCTGCCTACAAGACTATAAGTGATTTAGGTTAGGATAGGTTAGGTTAATTTTGAAGGTGAAATTTATGTTTTTCCTATGGTTTTTGATGTGTTTTAAACAAATCTGACCTTCAAAACCGTCGGAAATGACTCGTTTTCGATTGCCGGCTGGGGGGAGGGAGGTTATCTCAAAAACGAGTTATTTCCGACAGTTTTGAAGGTCAGATTCGTTCAAAACACACAAAAAAACCATAGGAAAAACATAAATTTCACCTTGAAAGGGAGATGGGTATAATACTGTACATTTACCAGATCTATTTTATCCAACCCTTTTATCATTTTATACACCTCTATCATATCACCCCTTAACCTCCTCCTTTTTAATGAGAACATGCTTAGATACGCCAGTCTTTCCTTATACGTCAATTGTCTTAGAGATGGGATCATTCTTGTTGCTCGTTTCTGTACTTTTTCCAGTTTTTCAATATCTTGTATCAAATAGGGACTATTAAATTGAATGCAGTATTCGAGGAGGGGTCTCACATATGAAATGTATAGTTGCTTTATAATATTGGGTGATTTGTATTCAATGTGTGTGTGCATGAGATTGAGTCTAGCATTTGCTTTATTTCTGATTACCATACAGTGATTTGAGGGTTTAAGTTCATTAGTCATAGTGACATCCAAGTCTTTTTCTTTATCATCATTTTTAATCCAAATTCCATTCATATTGTATTCAAATTCTGGATTTTTTGGCCCAATATGCATAACCTTGCACTTATCAACATTAAATTTCATCTCACTTATCTGCCCAGGCTGTTACTCTGTCTAAGTCTTTTTGTATTGTCATTGCTCCTGCTACTGACTTAACATTATGGCCTAATTTTGTATCATCAGCAAATTTTGAGATTTTACATGATAGGCCCAGACTGCTATTTCCCATGAAACCTAGGTTTTTCTCATGGTTTTTGATGTGATTCATGCGAATCTGACCTTCATTTCCGTCGGAAATGACCAGTTGTTAAGATATACCCCATCAATGTTTGGGAACCTGTGGGAAATTGTTTTTTTGGGGGGTGAAAAACTCATCATTTCCAATGAAAATGAAGGTAAGAATGTCATGAAACATCAAAAACCATGAGAAAAACCTAGGTTTCATGGAACACCTAACCCCTAACCTAACTAACCTAAAAGTACCTAACCTAACCTAACATTATCATTTTAGCCTCGGAAATTCAAAAATAAAAAATATAAAACCTTATACTGATTAATTTGTGATGTGTGATCTTTATGGGGGCTCTGCCCCTGTACTGCTGAGACCTAAATTATACAAATTGGACACACTACATTTAAAGGGAGAACACCATGTGATTCTGAATTTGAACTGAAAACAGGAGATGAATGAGGAAGCAGATCGGTCAGTGATTTGCTGGATTAGGTCACTTGACGAAATAGAGGCCTGTGATTGGCTACCTCAAAAATGTTTACATAGTTCGTCGCTAGATGGTGCCACCTCTTGTTATGGCAGCGATAGAATGCACCTTTAAAAATTTTTTTTTTTCAACTAAATAACTATCTCGTAAACTAAACATTTGTGACAGAAATGTTTTGATAAATGTTTTGTACCTATTGAGACATTAATGTAGAACCCCTCAAAATTATCGGGAAACATTCTGGGCTAGAAAGTAACTAATACCATCAAGTTGAAAGTAACTAATACCATGAAAATATATTTTTCTGATGGTTTTTGATGACCTAACCTAACCTAACCTAAAATTCCTCAAAAGCCTGTAATGTACTCTTATAAAAAAAATACAGAAAATTCTAGAAGGGCTTTTAGTTGCCCCCAATACTGAACCAATTGTGCCCACCTCAACAAGAAATGACAGAATGTGTCCAAAACATATAATAGTATCTCTAGGTAGGGTTCTCGCCTGTTTAACTCCTTGTCTCGGTACCTTAGAGATATAAGTGCAGTCATAAGAACATAAGAAATTTTTATAGTGGGCACACTAGGGGCCACTTTGGCCCATCAAGGTGGCTCCACTATGTAAAAACTGCCTATACAGTGCCCGCGAAAAGTATCCGATCACTCAAGAAAATACAATATTTTCCCTTGATATTCAGAGACACGTAATTCACTTTCTATTTGTTCTAGCGACATCTGGTAACTTTGAGGTTGCTCGCTGATATGAGAGCTATCCAACGCATTCTCAAATTAGTGTTCTGGTAGCCTTCGTTGCGGGTGGCTGTGTCTCAAATTTGTCAGATTTCACTGTTTGTGTAAATTTCTTGATATTTTTTTTTTTTTTACAGAAAGTGGTGTAAATAAAATTTATATATAATGTGTGCTAAAAAACAACTTAAGAGTGATTGTCGAGGTGCTATTGTTGCTTTGCATGCATGTGGGAAATCACAGAGACAGATAGCTAAGGAATTAAACATATCCCAAAGTACCGTTAATTTATGGGTTTCACGGGCTAAGAACAATGGTGGCCTAACCACGCCAGTCCCTAAAAAACGATCTGGCAGACCGAGAAAAACAAATTCGCGAACAGACAAACTTATGAAACGTTTAGTATTGAAAAACCCAACAATAACTGCGAAAGAAATAAAATTTAATATGAATAATTTGTTATCTGGTGTTTCTGAACGAACTATCCAGGAGCGGCTCCAAAAAGAACTCGGATTACCATCTCGCCATGCTGCTAAGAAACCGTTCATTAATGAAAAAATGCGTAAAAAACGTGTCGCATTTTGTAAAAAATACATTCATTGGACTGTTGATGACTGGAAGAAGGTTTTATTTAGCGATGAGTCGACATTTTTGACATTCAGAAGTTGTCCAAAAAAGGTTCGCCGGCCTATTGGCTCAAATAGGATGGACCCTAAATATACCCTAAAGACAATGAAACACCCTCCAAGTGTGATGGTTTGGGGTTGTTTCGGTTACTATGGGCGTGGAAACTTATATTTTCTTCCGAAGAACACAACTATGAATGGTGCACGGTATTTAGCAATGCTACAGGATAAACTTCCAATGGCAATGGCAATCCAAAGGACAAAAACATACATGCATGATGGTGCACCATGTCACAGGGCCAAAATAGTGACAAAATGGATTACTGACAATAAATTTGATATTTTGGATTGGCCTGGTAATAGTCCAGATCTCAATCCGATAGAAAATCTGTGGCTAATAATAAAAAATAAGGTTGAATGCCACGACACTGGCTCAGTCGAAAAATTACAAGAGGCCATCAAAAAGGTATGGTGCAAGGAAATATCAGTGGAAGTTTGTCAAAACTTGATTAAATCCATGCCAAAACGTCTAGAACAAGTCATCCAAACCAAAGGACAGATGACAAAATACTAATATAAGGTTAGTATACATTTAAACATTGTTTTTTATGTAAAAAATACAAATTTCAAGGGTGATTGGATACTTTTCGCGGGCACTGTACATTGGCAATAACCAATTTTTACAAAACTAATTAATTATCAATTTAAAACTAATTAATTACCGGTATATATCAATTTAAAACTAAAGATAGAATCTCTGGATCCAGAGGATCAAAGTCATAATACGCTACTATCCACAAATATGTTACACTATATCTATTTATAACTGACATGCAAATATATCAGATCCAAAGAATCCAGTCAATTTCATTACGGTACCCATCAATACCAGTACCTTGCCAACCAAAAATAAGTCATGGTCCATATCAATTGCGGACCAAGTCACAATTACAACCATATACATTACAATATATATACTTAGGAAGAAAAGTGTAGGTGTGGCTGTAAAGACTGTACAGTAATGTAGAAATGTGTGTGCGCACCCATTTTGGGTCTCCCATTTAAAGGTGTTTGTGGGGTAATTGAAGATCATGAGTTTTTCAATACCTCATAGTACTATGGGGGGTGCTGCTTGGCAGAGGAATCTCTTTAAATGGGGTGTGTAAGAACAGAGAGTATCCCCTAACCCAAGATGCTGCCTCCCTATATCCCTATATGTTTTCTTAAATTTGTTCTACATCTTGGCTTAAATAATTTCATACTATGACCTCTAGTCTGGTTATTGTGATCTTTAATGAAAAGAGACTCAAAATCTATCTTATCCAACCCTTTTATCATTTTATACACCTCTATCATATCACCCCTTAACCTCCTCCTTTTTAATGAGAACATGTTTAGATACGCCAGTCTTTCCTTATATGTCAATTGTCTTAGAGATGGGATCATTCTTGTTGCTTGTTTCTGTACTTTTTCCAGTTTTTCAATATTTTGTATCAAATAGGGACTATTAAATTGAATACAGTATTCGAGGAGGGGTCTCACATATGAAATGTATAGTTGCTTTATAATATTGGGTGATTTGTATTCAGTGTGTGTCTGCATGAGATTGAGTCTAGCATTTGCTTTATTTCTGATTACCATACCCAAGTCTTTCTCTTTATCATCATTTTTAATCCAAATTCCATTCATATTGTATTCAAATTCTGGATTTTTTGGCCCAGTATGCATAACCTTGCACTTGGGTCATTCTCTGTCAGATCAACCAGTGCCTAACACCCTCATCTCTCAGATTTTGCTGAAATTTGGTTTATAGGGAGTTTGTGGGCCCTGAATCCATTTCTGAAATTATAAGGTCAATCCGACCAACGGTTCAAGAGATATGACCTCGGGAAATTTGAGGTCACTTGCGAGGTCACTAACATTTGGCGACCCATAACTTGGGTAATAATGGTCACAATTATATAAAAGTATATATATTTAGAATCAGAAAACGACAAGGAATCCAAATATGCAGGTTTTAGAACTCTAGGTTGAAAAATAAAAAAGTTACACTGTAACCAAAATTTGAGGTCACGATTTGACCTCTGGGGTATCAAATGAGAATTTTTTTTTTAAATGTAAAAAATGAAGGCATAGGCATTGGCTATTAGAATCAGCAAAAAAAAGTTTGTTTATGTTAGTATTTTTCATGTAACTAACATATAAGTGAACACCATATTCATAAGTTGTGCGTCAATTCTACCTATTTTTTCACACTTAAGCTCATAATTTGACCTATAGAAATTAAAATTACATTTTTTTATAGATATAAAAACAAAGGCAAAAAATGTAAAATTGTATTTCACTGCTAATCTACACTGGCAATAATAGTTATAATAGTGAAAGGGGAAGACCTACTTAGAGGATTCATGTGCTAGCCTAATACAATTTTTGCATGCTCGATGCTCTCATCAATTTCTTTTTGTGGAAAAATGTATTGAATTCTGCTGCCTCCTCTTAGGGTAGGACAACTCATTACAGTTAATATATGATGTCCTGGCACTGCACATGAATCCTTGTTTGATGGATAATAATATGCACTTGATCCTGATGACCCAGAGGGATATAGAAAGTTCACAGTGAAATCATCAAACTCTTCACAATATTCCTCCACAATTCCATACCAAACTTGCATGTCATAAATGCAGCCAACATACTCTCCTGGTTTGACACATTTTAGGTTACCAAGCATTGCAGGTTCATTAGTAAAATGACTTTTCCTTATTCTTTTCTTTTCTCCAATGCCACTTGAAATGGGATACACCATCAGTTCTTCC
Source organism: Bathynomus jamesi (assembly GCA_023014485.1). Lineage (NCBI taxonomy): Eukaryota > Metazoa > Arthropoda > Malacostraca > Isopoda > Cirolanidae > Bathynomus > Bathynomus jamesi. Next base: position 552,384 of record JAJOZX010001029.1, on the reverse strand, counting down.
TTGTTTAGGGGAACAAATCTATGATATTTCTGAGTTCCAGGAATAGCCCTACTATCCTTGAATCGATGTTCCAACCGTTCTTCTGCATCTTTCAAATCAGCTGTAGTTACAAAGAAAAAATTTATCTTCTTGCTCAAGTTTTCTTCACAAAACTGAAACATGTGTTCTGGTGTAAGAATTTGCCTCTCTGTAGTTCTCTGCAAACTGGCACGAGCAGTAGCTCTTTTCACTGTTCCTCCAATCCCATCACATGCATTTTTGCCATGGGATGTAGCAAAGAAGTGCCATTCACAAGACAGACCAAAATCCTCTTCATGGTAACAGAGATTTGTGAAGTTGTATCTGTTCTTATATTGGCCAGCACATCCTTCTGAGAAATAGTGCACCTTCTTCAATTGTGGGCATCTGAATTTAACATATGTCATAAGCTTCAATATGAATGAGTAAACCATTATAGTGTTGTGTTTTAGTGATGCAGATAAGAAACAGACACTAAAATGGCTAAGTTCCTGGTCTGCAGATGATCTATAATAGATGACAAAAGGGTGAACTGTACACTGTGAATTGTCCCAGTGAAACCCTTGGGCAGCATCCTGGACAATGAAAGAATAATTCTCAGAGAAATCACCTACTATAACTACCTCGCTCTGAGGTGGTAGTGTTTCTTTCAACTGCTTGAAGTACTGTGATTGTTGCTGAGCAACAAAGTGATGATGAACCATGCGGGATATTTTCATGCTTAGGGATGATAAGTATTCATGAAGTGGCTCCACCTTATCAACCATTGTACAACGGTCAACAGTCACCCATTGCTTGTAAGATATTTCATTTGGAGCTGATTTCACACTGTCAAGTAACTCAAGAAAATCCAGGACACCCTCTTCTCTTGGGCAATCATTGCAAAGTTGCATCATGCAAGTCTCTCTTTCTGTACTGCAGACACTGTAATCCATAAGATCCTTGTATGAAAGACCTCTTTCTCCCAATGCAGCCAGCTGCAATTTTGGATTTTGATGGTATGTGCAGACACAGACAGAATGAGTCCCACCACTACTGGCAAGCACACAATATGATGGCTGTAATTTTGCAAATGTGGAAAATCCTATTTTGGGATTCTTTTCATCATTTTTATATAGTTCAAACATCTCTCTTAAATTCCCGAGGACCAATCGTTTTTGCACCTTCATTGCACCTTCAGCACTGATAACTTTCACGCAATCCTTTTGGCCAGGACACATACGACTAACCTCTTCTGACTCATAGAATCTTCTAACTATATCTTTGTGTTCTTCAGATATCACTTTTCCTTTGCTCATTAGTGGAATCTTCGGAAGGATTCCATGTTCTGATTTAAGTGAATGGCTTCTTTTCACCATGTATGTTGTAGTTTGAAAGAAACTAGCTGTTTTTTCAATTGTGTATGGTGAGTGTGTCAATATTTGTAGTTTGTGATGGTGACATTTGCTCTCCAGGAATGACTGTTTCAATTCATTCATTAATTTGTCTAGATGTTTTTCAGATTTAGTTTCAGGTTTTGAAGTATCACTTACCTCCTCGGTAATTTGAACACCATAACTGAGTTCTAGCCTCTCCTTCAGGTGTTTCTGAGCAGATGATAGCTTACCACGAGCCTTGCGCTTTTTCTGGCTTAATGACAGCCCTTCTGAAAAGAACAGAAAAAAAGGTTTCACACACCTGAATATTAGTAATTAAATATTAATTATAGTACCTTAAATGCTATATAATTGGCTATATAGTAGATCAAACAGACCTTGTAGTAAAGTATAAGTTATTATATTAATTTATTACTTACTTTTTTTAACTGGTGTTTGGTCCAGAAATGCTAGAACTGGTTCAACTGAAGTTGAAGGATTTTCCTTTATCAAGCAATCACTGTCATTGTCCAGATCTTGAATTGAAGAGATGTTACTCAAGCCACTGATAGTAGATGATTCATTTGAATCCTGCTCAGACTCGTTGTTTTCAGTGGTACTAAGTATAGTGGGGTTTTTCATTATCAGTGTCCAGCAGTTCACACACAACAATGAGTCTTTTTTCACTCTTCCAGCACATTTTTCAACAAGTACATCAGTCACTTTTCTAAGATTGATTGTTATGCGTTTCTTGTGTTTTTGAATAGGGTCCTGGCAGTATTTCAAGTGCTGAACCATTGTATTTTGATCTGTAAAGATATAGGATTTACAATTAGGTAATATATATTTTTTAGAAAATATATAGCTATACACACTTAATATTTTAGGCCTTGATAGTCTCTGAGGCTCATTAAAACACCATACCCACCAGCCACCCACAGTGCTGGCTGGAACTGTACTAACCTGTAGACAAGGAATTTTGCAACTATCTGTGTTGATTCTGCACTTAGACAAGTAGCAACATGTTTCAACAGGTTTGTTTAGGCTACATGTGAGCTTAGTCTTCCCCTTTCACTATTATAACTATTATTGCCAGTGTAGATTAGCAGTGAAATACAATTTTTATTAAATTCTTGGAGCTTGAGGTCAAATTGATAGCTAAGATATAAAAATTCCTTGAAATGACAAGCAATTTATAAATATGGTGTTCACTTATAAGTTAGTTACATGAAAAGTACCAACATAAACAAACTTTTTATGATTGTTTCTATTAGTCAAGAACTCTGACTTTGTTTTTTATATCTATAAAAAATGTAATTTTAATTCTATAGGTCAAATTATGAGCTTAAGTGTGAAAAAATAGGTAGAATTGACGCACAACTTATGAATATGGTGTTCACTTATATGTTAGTTACATGAAAAATACTAACATAAACAAACTTTTTTTTGCTGATTCTAATAGCCAATGCCTATGCCTTCATTTTTTACATTTAAAAAAAAAATTCTCATTTGATACCCCAGAGGTCAAATCGTGACCTCAAATTTTGGTTACAGTGTAACTTTTTTATTTTTCAACCTAGAGTTCTAAAACTTGCATATTTGGATTCCTTGTCATTTTCTGATTCTAAATATATATACTTTTATATAATTATGACAATTATTACCCAAGTTATGGCTCGCCAAATGTTAGTAACCTCGCGAGTGACCTCAAATTGCCCGAGGTCATATCTCTTGAACCGTTGGTTGGATTGACCTTATAATTTCAGAAATGGATTCAGGGCTCACAAACTCCCTATAAACCAAATTTCAGCAAAATATGAGAGATGAGGGTGTTAATTTCAATTTTTTTTGGTTGATCTGACAGAGAATGACCCAATACTGGCTGTATTAGGGCAGGTCGGCCAAATGCCAACCTAATTTTGATGCACCCCCCCTAAATACATACACACACACACACACACATACGTACATACCAAATTATTAAGCTGTAATACACTGCCAAAATATGAATTTAGTCTATGAAATGTATGTTTGTAATCAATTCTTTTGCAGCATGTCAAAACAGCTTTGTTTCTTTTCAGGGTACTGGTAATTAATTACTGATTGCACATGGATACTGATACACACATGGAGCCTACATCATCTGGTCAAACAGATTTGCCTTCCCGGAGTGATGGTGATGAACCTAAGCATATCCCAAAAACTTGAAAAACTGCAGAAGTGTTCGGACTTGGTCCAGGTATTTGCGAAAGTGATGTGGTAATAACAGGAAACAGATTGCCAAGTTGTTTGCAAGTTTTACGTTGTATGATGTACAACTGCAGTGCAGCTGCCCACACTGAGAGGCCTGGATTAGTTGGTGCTACATCTTGTTTCACAAAAGCAAAGCTTGTTCTTGAACAAGTAGCTACATTCTACCACAAGGCCAACATCCCTATGATCACAGAACGTAAAGCATGTGAAAAAATTGTGAAGCTCCTTGATGACAATAATAAACTGCGATCTATTGATAAGACTCATTGTAGCACTCCATCCACTCAATGCTGACTTGACGACATGAAAAAACTTTTGGCATCAACATTCAAGCTTTGGCCATCAAATGCTGAGAGTCTTATAAAGAATCCAGAAGATCTGGCTTTTCTTCGTTCTATGCAAGGTGATAGAGCTGCCAGCTTTGGTTCATTTGACAAGAAGCTTGCTCAAAAAACACGTAGACAGACTGAGCGTAAAGCTTGGGAAGCAAAATGTCGTAAGCGAGCTCATGAGGACATGGAGGCTTCTACAAGCACTGTGTCATCTGCTGCAGCTATCACAAAAGATATCACACGTGAGGAATCAGTAAATGATAACTCTTCCAGTGATGAAGCAGTTGCTAGTATTGCTGCTAGTAAGATTACTCAAAGCCGCAAAATGCGAAGTGGAACATCAGTATTTATACCTCCTGATTTGGTCAGTAGGCCAGGCATGGTATCTCTGGCAACAAGACTCAAAATGACACCAACACAACAGTCTGCTTTCACACAAGGACTAATTGCTGAGGCTGGAGGTGATATCAACCAGGTTGCTGCGTCCTACGCAACAACAGATCGGGCAAGGAGCAGGGTAACCAAGGACATTGCAAGCGAGATACTAGGTAACTGGGTACCTCCAAAATTATGTACAGTACACTGGGACAGCAAGTTAACCCCAACACTTTTAGACCATCGTATGGCTGAAGCATGACTCCAGATTCCTGGGATCTTGGGAGCATTGCTCCAGTAAATTTGACCATGAGAAAAAGTAAATTTGGGTTTGGGTTTTGTTCATCCGCTAGACGTTATGCAATTTTTTTGCGTATACGTTCTTGTACAAACCAATTTTTTTAAATTACAAATTTAGTTATTTTAAGTTTAGTTGGTAATTCCATATTTAACAATTATTTTTATTTTTTGTTAAGCTTCAATGTTTTGATAATTAAAATTTTATTAAAACGTATATTTTTTTAATATAAAATTATCAGGATTGGACTATGTTCCATTGATCTCGGCCAGGTTTGATAAATTGGCCAGATAATTACTTGTGCGGTTTTAAGTAATCCACCATGACTCTAGAATTGAAAAGTTTAGTTAAGTTTAAACTTACTTTTACTTACTTTAACTTACCTACTTTTACTTACTCTTCCTTACTTTTACTAAGTTTAAAGCACTTACTTTTACTGTACTATATTTACTTACTTTTACTCACTTTTACCGTACTATATTTACTAACTTTTACTTTTGTATTTTTTCAGGTAGTCAATAATCAATAATGGATCCTAATATTGATGAAGTTGGAGAGAAAAGTGAGGGTGTTAAAAGGGGTTACTTTTGTGGTCAATGCAAGAACAAATATTCAAAGAAGCAAAACTGGGAGGAACATTTTAATTCCAAAAAAAATATTTGTTACAATACAAGAGGTCCCAGAGTTTGGGCCCACAGCTTAGATATTGCAGTAAAGAAATACCAGGATGAAGTGCAGCAAAGAGATACGGCAAAGCAGTCATTTAGTTTGTTCACAAAATGTGCTAGTGCTAGACCTCAGAAAAATGAACCAACTTCATCAACTGCTAATCTAGAAAATGAAACTTTTTCACTAGATGTTTCACAGACTGAAGAAAGTGCTTCTCCTCCACCTAAAAAACAAAAGGTAAGTGAGGAATCTGCGCATCAGACTAACAAAACTGCTTTAGAGGAATTTGAAAATTCCCAAATCCAGAAGACATTGAATGCAATTTTGCGCCTAACAAAAGAAACTCACCAAGCTGTTGTGGTTAATAAAGAGAAGAGTCAAAATATGCCTTCAAGTTCAAGTGTTGCATCCAAATCTAATAAAGCAAAAAGCAACAAATTTAACATTTCCATAGCCCATTTAAGCAAGTGTAAATCAATACAAGAAATCCTGAACAATGATTTGATCAAATCTACATTCAAATTGGTGGAAAAGAAGGATCTAGGGCATGCTGATGATTCATTTTCAGTACCAAGTGATATAATGGAAAACATTGCAAATAGTGACACTAATATGCCTGATGTACAGTGCCCGCGAAAAGTATCTGATCACTCAAGAAAATACAATATTTTCCCTTGATATTCAGAGACACGTAATTCACTTTCTATTTGTTCTAGCGACATCTGGTAACTTTGAGGTTGCTCGCTGATATGAGAGCTATCCAACGCATTCTCAAATTAGTGTTCTGGTAGCCTTCGTTGCGGGTGGCTGTGTCTCAAATTTGTCAGATTTCACTGTTTGTGTAAATTTCTTGATATTTTTTTTTTTTTTACAGAAAGTGGTGTAAATAAAATTTATATAATGTGTGCTAAAAACAACTTAAGAGTGATTGTCGAGGTGCTATTGTTGCTTTGCATGCATGTGGGAAATCACAGAGACAGATAGCTAAGGAATTAAACATATCCCAAAGTACCGTTAATTTATGGGTTTCACAGGCTAAGAACAATGGTGGCCTAACCACGCCAGTCCCTAAAAAACGATCTGGCAGACCGAGAAAAACAAATTCGCGAACAGACAAACTTATGAAACGTTTAGTATTGAAAAACCCAACAATAACTGCGAAAGAAATAAAATTTAATATGAATAATTTGTTATCTGGTGTTTCTGAATGAACTATCCAGGAGCGGCTCCAAAAAGAACTCGGATTACCATCTCGCCATGCTGCTAAGAAACCGTTCATTAATGAAAAAATGCGTAAAAAACGTGTCGCATTTTGTAAAAAATACATTCATTGGACTGTTGATGACTGGAAGAAGGTTTTATTTAGCGATGAGTCGACATTTTTGACATTCAGAAGTTGTCCAAAAAAGGTTCGCCGGCCTATTGGCTCAAATAGGATGGACCCTAAATACACCCTAAAGACAATGAAACACCCTCCAAGTGTGATGGTTTGGGGTTGTTTCGGTTACTATGGGCGTGGAAACTTATATTTTCTTCCGAAGAACACAACTATGAATGGTGCACGGTATGTAGCAATGCTACAGGATAAACTTCCAATGGCAATGGCAATCCAAAGGACAAAAACATACATGCATGATGGTGCACCATACCATGTCACAGGGCCAAAATAGTGACAAAATGGATTACTGACAATAAATTTGATATTTTGGATTGGCCTGGTAATAGTCCAGATCTCAATCCGATAGAAAATCTGTGGCTAATAATAAAAAATAAGGTTGAATGCCACGACACTGGCTCAGTCGAAAAATTACAAGAGGCCATCAAAAAGGTATGGTGCAAGGAAATATCAGTGGAAGTTTGTCAAAACTTGATTAAATCCATGCCAAAACGTCTAGAACAAGTCATCCAAACCAAAGGACAGATGACAAAATACTAATATAAGGTTAGTATACATTTAAACATTGTTTTTTATGTAAAAAATACAAATTTCAAGGGTGATCGGATACTTTTCGCGGGCACTGTAGATATAGCTGTTGAGGATGAAGATGATGATAATCAAGAAGATATTGATGATGCTTCTGATGATAAAATGTTTACATTATATTGCATAGCTTGCACAGACCCCAAAGCATGTGCTTCAGACAAACATTCTAACATAAAAGGTTACTTCAATGTTAAAGATTTAACCTATGTATGCAAACAAGGAGAAAATCAAGAGAGATGGTTTAGAAATCTGAAAACCCACCTGAAGAGACATTTAATTAAACTTCAGCATCATCAAAGAGCTGCTGTTTATGAAGTGATGAAAACATCTTCTCGGAACACTACTAAATGCATAGAAGACTTATGTGGCAACATCTTATATTACATAATGAAAACAAACACTGCATGGGCTCTATATCCAGTACTTCTAGCTGTATTACATAGGTCAGGTTGTGAGGTTGGCAATTTGAATCATAGCACACATGCGTGCGAGACAATTTGTGAGCTATTAGATAATCAACTTAAAGAACAAACTGTAAAGTGGTTCTTAGAACAAACTTCAGTAACAATAACAGCTGACATTGGAACAATTTTGGGATTAAGCATGCTAGTTGTATTAGTTATGAGTGAAGAAGATAAGACTGTAAAACTTGCTGGGATAAATTTAGTACGCAGCAAATCAGGAGTTTATTTGGCCAATGAAATTTTTGATGTGTTGAAGTCTCCTAATCACTTGAAACTATCTGAAGAAGCAATTAAATCCAAGGTATCTGGAATGGTTGGAGATGGGTCTTTTTGTAAGGACAATGAGCCATTTAAAAATGAAATGAAAAAGTTGTTTGGAGAAAATTTCAAATTTCGATGGGACTTAATGCATCTTGTGAACAGAGCCCACGTTGATGCATTGAAGAAAATTTGTAAACTAAGTGAGTTTTTAGACTTTATTCAGAATCACACTTCAAATCTGAGATCAGGCCTTGACTATACCAATATGGTTCTTGACAATATCATTGGTTTTAAGAGACCAAAACTCAAATCTGATACTCGCATGGTTAATTACGAATTTGATCAATTTGACAGATTTGTGGAAAATTGTTTTTTTTTTTATCATCCACAAGAGAAAGAAATTAGTGCCAAGTTCTATGTATTGATTTCCTATGTAACAAAGATTATGTTGCAAGTAGCTCAAAAAACCACAGTTAGTGCAGAATTTGTAGAAAATATATTTTATAAAGAAGGAGGGAAAACTGTTATGTTAAGAGTGATGGAAACAATTTCCAAATTAGCTAATGGAGGAAATGCAAATGATGTAGTTTCTGAATTTAAGCACGATACCACAGGGCAGCAAAAGGAACTAACAGCTGAGGATTACATCCTAAATGAAGTTTACAAATGCATCAAGAAACGTTCTGATTACTACCAGGTTGCTGAAGTTGCTAGACCATCCAGAACCAGATCTGAAAGTAGTTTTACAAAAGACTGTGATAAATTGGCTGACAGAATATATAGAACAGCTGTGGAAAGGAATCACAGAGAGATTAAAGCATTTTGATAAAGATGGATCAACTGCCTGGAGTGAAGCACCAGCTGAAGGGACATTCTCCATTCTTGGTTACATTGTTGAACACAAAGGATCCATGAAGCCATCTCATTTGACTAAGCTGTGCAGAATTGTGAAGGAGGGTCCAGCTCCAGGCACTAGATCTGCTGTAATGATCACACAGAAAGCCAGTGATCAGTGGCCAAGCATACATGGCGGTAAATTCACAACAAATGCCTACATGCAAGGTCTAACATCGTCCACTGTTGCTGCTGCAATGAATAAATAAACTTAAGGTGAGTTATAAACTGTACATTATTGTATTATTATGTTTAGCTAAAACAATTTGTAATTGGTATGTCATCAATTCAAGAGTTTACTATCATTAACCTATCTAGTGGTGTAAGGGAAAAAAAAGTAAATTCAGAGCTATGCTCCAGTAAATTTTTTCAAATCTGGAGTCATGGGCTGAAGAATGCTTGACAGTTATTGTTGGTGACACTGCTCGAGTCAAGCTGCTTGGAGTACCGAACTATAAAAAGGCAACTGACCAATCCTCTGGATTGTAGTAACAATATAGTAAACATGACTTTTGATACTACAGCATCTAACACAGGTCACCTTACAGCAGCATGCATTTCTATACACGAAACACTTAAACGAGCTCTTCTTTGGTCCGCCTGTCAACACCATATTGGCAAAATCCTACTATGTTATATCTTTGAAGACTTGAAGGGGGAATCATCAAGCTCACCTGAAATTGCTTTGTTTTCCAGACTTCGCAGTAACTGGGATTTAGTGCCACATAACCATGGCCGTAACTACCTATGAGGTCACCGAGGTCCGGACCTCGGTAATTATTTCCTAAAAAAAAAAGAAGAGACTGAACCGTTCTCCGTGTATGAAACGCATATTACCGCTTTTCTTTTGAAAAGAGGGAGTGTCGAGCGTTTTGTGTTTTGTGTTTAGTGTATAGCTTGGGTTGTGTTTGTAGATGTCATTTTGGTCTGAATTTTGCTCGTCCCGCCGCGCTCGAAAAAAATCTGGACCTCACTAATTTCTAAACCCTAGTTACGGCCCTGCACATAACTCCAGCTAATCTCTTCCGTTTTGTCCAAGTGATCATAGTCTAGAAGCACAGGAATTGCTGGCTTAAATGGAAATGATTAGTCATGCTAGTGAAGTCATCAATTATCAATGAGATGACTACCACAAGTTTACTGAACTAACTGGTTTATTTGGGTGCTGCAGATGGTGAAGTGAACTTTCGATGTCCAGGTGCTCTTCACCGAGCAAGATGGCTTGCAAAAGTGATATACAGTTTGAAAATAACACTTAGTGAAACACAAATTAGCAAACTACCACCAGGTACAATTACTACTCGCTGGCAAGTTCCAAAGATCCGTGAATTTGCCACATTTGTCACTCATGTGTATGCTGTGTGGTGGCTCAGCTGCAAGAAAACTGTTGATGCACCTTGGAATGATTTGCAACTGTATGAATGCTTGTTAAAATATGAGGTCATCAATAAAGGTATTGCACAATCAAGATTAAAAGCACTCAAGCGCCACTTGTGATACCTAACAGCCGAAATGGTACCTCTGGCACTATTTAGTTTACGAGTACCACCCCTGGAATGCCAAGCCATTGCAGATGCCCTTCTTGCTACTATGTCATCTGATGAACTACGTGCTCCAATAAATCATTCTGGGGCTGGATGGGGTAAACCGAAGTTTCCAGTAATCATGGCAACAACTCGCCTGTGAGACTTGGTTGGGGTGGACTCCTGGTTCACAGTCTACCGTTTGGAGCTTGATGCCAGTTTTCTTCAGCTCCCTGTCACTCAGTGGGACTCTAGTGCCACATATATTGCTAGCAAGGATAATGTGGCTGCAGTGAATGTTGATGAATGATGCCGCGGAGAGAGGTGTTAAGCTCTCAACTGATTTTATTGACACTGTATGATCTGATGAACATTATCAAAATGTTCTCCAAGTAGTAGAGAAGGATCGTAAGAAAACCCAAAATCTGAGGCTGAAGCGCAAAAACTGACTGTTTTTCTCAATGTTTCTTTGGTGAGTGTTTATGGAGTATTTTAATAATTTTAATAATTTGTAATATTTACGATAAATGTATTACCATAATCTATAGAAATGAACTTAATATGCTTTTTCTAATGATAGGCAGTGTTTTTATATCTAAATAAAAGTACCATAGTTGAATTCAATAATAACATGACTTTGTTCATTTAGAATAAAATTGTCAGCATTTTTATATGAAATTTTGAAAATCTTATACAGTTTTGGGTAAATGTCCAAAATTGGGCCATAGCTGCTATTATGGACATTTTTCAAAGCTTGAGGGGGACCTCTAAACCAACTCCAATTAAAAAAAAAAATTAGCCTCTGGTTTCTTTTTCATATTGGAACAAAACTTTAGTAGGGACAGATCAAAACTAGACATTTAATTTTTTATATACTTTGATGATGCACCCTAATATATAGTGTGTAGATCTTTTTGTAGCTCTACACAGTCTTCTTTTTCTGTAATTGGTCTTAGTATTCTGGTATCATCCATGAATGACAGGAGAGAGCTTCCTAGGTTACAGTTTATATTGTTTAGCATTGTAATGAATAGAATTGGTCCCAGTACTGTACCTTGTGGCACTCCACTAATCACTTCTTTTTCTATAGATCTTGCTCCATTTACAATTGTTGTTTGTTTTCTGTCAGAGAGAAAGGCATGGATCCATTTTCCTATTTTTCCACAAATTCCAAGTTCTTTTAGTTTATGGAATAATATTCCATGGTCAACCTTGTCAAAAGCTTTTCCATAGTCTAGATAGATGATATCAACATTGTGGTTTTCTCCCAAATATTGTAGGATTGTATTGCAATGGTCTATAAGTTCAGTAAGCAGGCGCGGATCCAGGGGGGGGGGGTCGAGGGGGTCCGGACCCCCCCCCCCCCCCCCCCCTCTGCTCACGGTGACCAACGATTTTTCGATTGTGTTTGTTTGCTCCTATATATGAAAAATAAGACCTGAAGACTTAAAATGGCTTAAGGTACATGTATCCTGGTTGCCACAAAATTAATTTCCTTAAAAAGAATAAAAAAAAAGTTTATGTCCGATCCTGAGACATTTCAGACCTGGCCTGTGTGTGTGAACAAGCAGGATTTTGATAACGGGAATATACTTCAAATCCATCTAAAGCTATCTTCAAATATGAAAATTTCCTACTGAGGGGGGGGATGCCCCCCTCGGGCACCCCCCCTGGCGCTCACTTCACTCACACATCCTCGGCCTTTGGCCGAGGACATATCAGTAACGAGCCCCACCAAGACTGGACCCCCCTCTGCTTAAATTCCTGGATCTGCCCCTGGTAAGGCAGGATCTCTTTTTGTCTGAAGCCATGTTGAAAGTCTTCTAAGAGATGTTCATTTTCTATAAAGTTGACAATGTGGCTTTTCAGGACTTTCTCAAATATTTTGATAATATGGGAAGTCAAGGATATGGGTCTATAGTTCTTGGCTTCCTTTTTTTTGCCTCCCTCATAGATTGGGGTAATATTTGCTTGTTTCATGATTGGTGGTATTCTACTGGTGTCTAGTGAGGATCTCCACAGGATTTTCAAAGGCAGAGATAAAGTATGTTTGCATTCCTTAAGAGTCTTGGCTCCAATTCCATCTGGATCAGGGGTTGAACTCCCTGGTAGCTCTGTTATTGCCTGTTGTATATCTCTAGTGGTTATTTGTATATCTTCCAATAATGGTCTGTGTTGGTCATTTTCTTCTCTATCAAAAAATGCTATAGTTCTTATTTTTTTAGCTACTACAGGGGTACTCCAGCTTAAAGCATATTGAAATTGTAAAATGTTTGCCATTTCCTGCGGATTAGGTGTAAGAGTTAGTCCATCTTTAGCAAGCAATGGGCCAATGCTCGTTTTGATAACTGCTTTGCATTTAGCATAGCTAAAGAAGAATTTGCTATTTTCTTTTATAGTGCCAATAGCTTTGTGTTCATTATCAATATTCTCTCTTATGGTTGACTCCTTTATTTTAAGTTTTAACATCAGTATCTGTTTCTGGATGTTACTAAGTCTTGTATCACTTCATTGCTTTGCCAGTTGTTTAGATAGCTTTGTTCTCTTTCTCATAAGTGTCCTGTATCTGTGTTCTTTTGTCAGGTGCTTCTTTGCAATATCATTTTTATTTGGTGTGTGCTTGTATAATGTTGATGATAGCAGGTATTGTATTCTACTCCAGCATTCTTCTGGTTCTTGATTTTCTAATTCATTTTCCTAGTTTATTTTTCCCAGACAGTTATTTATTGATATTCAGTCTGACTTGTGCATGTTTCAGTCAGAGTATGGCAAGTCCATTTGGCATGGGTCCTGCTTAGATTTGTGGAGAGAAGTTTGTGAATATGTGCATGATAGTGTGGTTGGAGTGTACAGTTGGTGTTATAACAATGTGGTCAGTTGTAGTTGCATTATTTGTCAGCACTAAATCTAGGATATTATTTTTTCTAGTTGGGTAGTGAACATGCTGTACTAGGAGTTTTTCCATAAACTCATCCAGGCATTTTGATTTGGACCTTTTTGTCCCTGATTTCATACCACCATATTGGTTCCAGGTGCAATTTGAGAGATTAAAGTCTCCTATAATGATTAAATCTCTTGTTGAGTCGACAATACCTGGGCATTGCCTGACTTTTTCCAGAACTTGAGTGAGCTCTAGATGGGAGCTATCTGGGCTGGGGGGCTATAGATATTCACTAGTATCATGTCTTCTTTCTTTATACTGAGCATGATGATTAGGAGTTCACAGGCTCCATTTGAGTATGCTGTGAGCAGTTCACTTTGAATGTTTCAGGGATGTACATCAGGCCACCACCATTTAGATGGCCTTCTCTATCACATCTATGGGTGGTATACCTAGGGTGACTAGATTTTTGCGATCCCAATGCGGGACGGATCCATTGGTACACTAATATACTCGTATAATATCTCGATAACACTCCACAGGTCAACCAATACCTTTTAAAAGCATTTTGCAGCACTCTATAGGCATTTTACTTTATCTTTCAAAGATATATAACAGACAAATAATTGTACTACCAAGAAGTAATTTTATATAGTTTACTTACCTAATTTATTGAAAAACATTTTATTTAATTGTACTTGGCACTGGAACATCAGGTTGAAAGATGTTAGTTAAAATTGCCTCTGTTTTAGTACGAGCGCAAGAAAATGTCTTATTGAAGCATTTTTAGATTAGTTTTGGAGTGCAGTCTGTAGATCGAAAAGATAGGTTGTGTTTGATTGAATGGTAAGTCCAAGTTCCTTCAGCTGCTGCTACAAATTTTTCTCTTCATCAAAATCTTTACTCTGTAAAAATGTTGTCAAAGGCCTACTTGATGAAGCGCAGGCATCAGCTTGTTTATGTTTAGTAGTTTAAATGACGTTTAATGTCGCATTTCCCACCACTTGCAATTGAAAAAGTAGAAAAACATTTAATACATTTCACCATGTTCTCACTCTTTGCTTTTTTAATAAAAGGATATTCTTTTTCTAAATCTTCATTGAAAGTGCACTTTCTTTTTGAAGTCATTTTTAAAATGTATGGGTACTCTGACAATTAAATAACATGTCAACACCATTATAATTCAAAATTTTAACTGACGAGCATTGGCCGTTGAGGTCTGTCGTACAGGAGGTTTCAAAAACGTTTTAAAATGTTTATAAGAGGATGTGTGGATGCCAGATTTATGATAATGAATACAAATTACATTTCATTTGTATGAAAATTGCATAAATACAAGAATGCGGGACAATGCATTTTAATGAAATAGGTGATGCTAGGCTAAGTAGGTTAATAGATGAAAACGTGCGAAAGCTGTATAGGTCAAAGCCTTCTTTAAACGTTGTGGGTCCGGGGAACATGGGCCTAACGTGAAAAATAGTTTAAAATGCCAGCCCGTGGTAAAAAATAACTTAAATGTCTTTTATTTTAACACGCATAGTATTAGAAATAAATTAAACAAATTTATAATGTTATAATGTTTCAGACCAACAAAGACCCTAGGATCCACTCATGGCTGGTCTACCTAACTGTGTTCGTAATCGTGTATTGTGTATGTCCTCCGTGGTGGCGGAGGGGACCTACAATTTTACGTGGGTTCCGAACCACAAGAACATAAGAAATTTATGTAAAAACTGTCGGTAATTTGGCAATGACCAATTTTTATGAAACTAAATAATTATCAATTTAAAACTAATTAATTATCGATTTAAAACTAAAGATAGAATCTCTGGATCCAGAGGATCAAGTCATAATAGACTACTATCCACAAATATGTTACACTCTATATCTATTTATAACGGACATGCAAATATATCAGATCCAAAGAATCCAGTCAATTTCATTACGGTATCCATCAAGTCACGGTCCATATCGATTGCGGACCAAGTCAAAATTTACAACCATATACATTACAATATATACACTTACGAGGAAAAGTGTAGGTGTGGCTGTAAAGACTGTACAGTAATGTAGAAATGTGTGTGCACCCATTTCGGGTCTCCCATTTAAAGGTGTTTGTGGGGCAAGTGAAGATCATGTGTTTTTCAATACCTCACAGTACTATGGGGGGGCACCGCTCGGCAAAGGAATCTCTTTAAATGGGGTGTGTAAGGACAGAGAGTATCCCCTAACCCAAGACGCTGCCTCCCTATATCCCACAACACTTGTGTTGAGCTGTGGGATCTATCCCCAGAAAGCCTTAATTTTACTACCTTAAACTATACCCTTTCTATCAACATATGTGTCTAATCGATTTTTAAACATGTTTATAGACGTGCTACTAATTACTTCTACCAGCAAACTATTCCAGCTATTTACTATTCTATGCAGAAAAAAGTTTTTCGCAACTGCTGTCTCGAACCTTCTACTTGTCAACTTACACCCGTTATTTCTAGTCCTATTATATTGAGATATTTCGAAAAAGCTATCTCTATCTACGTTATCGAACCCATTCATAATTTTGAAAACCTGGATTAGATCACCCCTTAACCTCCTAGTCTCGAGTGTCATCAATTTTAACTCCTTAAGCCTATCCTCGTACGACTTTGACCTAATCGACGGAATCATCTTAGTTGCTCGTCTTTGAACTCTTTCGATTTTGTCTATATCTTTGCACATATGCGGATTCCAAAATTGGACCGCGTACTCCAAATGGGGTCTAACTAATGATTTATAAAGAGGATCTATAATATCGCGTGATTTGTGCTCAAAATTTCGAGCTATAAAACCTAACACTTTGTTCGCCTTATTGACCGCTGCTGTACTTTGTTTCGCTACTTTTAAATCACCAGTGACTATAACTCCTAAATCTTTTTCCTGCTCTACGCTTGTTAAATCTTTCCCTGACATACTATATGCAAAATTACCATTACGCGAACCTATATGCAAAATTTTGCACTTATCAACGTTAAATCTCATTTGCCATGTGACTGACCAATCAACAATTTTATTCAGATCTTCCTGGATTTTACCTCTATCTTCATCATTAATCGCCCTACCACCCAGCTTCGTGTCATCCACAAACTTTGAAGCTGTACTGACTAGGCCGACATCTAAATCGTTAATATATATAAGAAAAAGCAAGGGGCCCAATACAGAACCCTGAGGAATGGCACTCGCTACCAAAGGTGGGCAGTTGCGCCGCAAAAAGTTGCGGCGCAACATTTTTGGTTGCGCTTGTGGTGCAACTTTTTGAAAAGGGTTGCGCTTGCGCGTGCGGCGCAACTATTTCAGCAGAGTTGCGGTTGCGGCGCTACAAAAATCGGTGCGCGTGCCCACCACTGCAGATATACGTTAAATGCAAAGGTGGGCAGTTGCGCCACAAAAAGTTGCGGCGCATGTGGCGCAACATTTTTGGTTGCGCTTGTGGCGCAACTTTTTGAAAAGGGTTGCGCTTGCGCGTGCAGCGCTACAAAAATCGTTGCGCATGCCCACCACTGCTCGCTACATTAGCCCAACATGACTCTGCTCCATCAACGACCACCCTCTGTTTCCTGCCTCACAACCACTCTTCTAGCCAATTTATTACTACACCCCTGATTCCATGAGCCTTAGTTTTTTCAATGAGTCTTTTGTGTGGCACGGTGTCAAATGCTTTTTGAAAATCTAAATACACTACATCAACCACCTGATGTCTATCGTAAACGTCAACCACGCTTTGGAAAAATTCTAAAAAATTGGTTAAGCAAGATTTGTTTCGCCTAAATCCGTGCTGCGTATTTCTAACTAGCTTATGCACTTCTAAGTGTTCGACTATACGATCCCTAATTATTGATTCCAGTAGCTTACCTACAACAGACGTTAAACTGATTGGCCTATAATTTCCCGCCGCACCTTTATCGCCTTTCTTAAAGGTAGGTGTTACGTTTGCTAACTTGAAATTACCTGGTACGCACCCCTCAGAAATAGATGCATTAAAAATCTTTGTTAGCGGTACAACAATGCTATCTTTTAATTCTTTTAGTTGGATGGGATATATGGAATCTGGCCCCGGTGATTTACGCATTTTCATTTTATCAATATAGCGCGTTACGTCCCCTTCACTAACCACTATATTATCCGAAATATTACCATTATCAAACGGTATTATGTCCGTGACCATAGGGATATTTGTTACATCTTCTATAGTAAAAACTGACGTAAGAAATTTGTTTAGCAAGGTAGCCATTTCCTTTTTTTCAGAAACTAGATCTCCGTTTACATTTTTCAAAGGCCCCAAGACGCTTTTTACTGGATTTCTATTATTGACGTATTGAAAGAATCGCTTGGGGTTTTCTTTACCGTCACGAGCTATGGAGATTTCAAATTTGCGCTTGGACTGGACTTTTTTATTACACTTTTTGCTTCACGCCTTAGAGATATGTAGTTGTTTCATAACCACAAATTGTCTTTATCGCACTTATGTAGCCTATAAGCCCTATCTCTACTCTTTATAATGTCTCCTACTCTAGAAGTAAACCACAAGGGCTTGTTGTTTACTTTCGCATGCTTAATTTTGTACGGTACACATTCCTCATTTATCGTCCTAAATACTGTTTCGAACGATTCCCACATTAGTTTTGCGTTGGAGTTCCCCATCACGTTTTCCCAATTGACATGTGACAATTTATTTCGAAATTTACTAAAGTCTGCGTGCTGGAAGTTAGGAATTTTTGGCGAGTTAGCTGGTTTTGAGTGACTTACTGAGAGGACAAACTCTACCATATTGTGATCGCTATTGCCCAACAGTTCTATTATTTGAAGATCAGTAATTAGCCTATCATCCGTAGTTATTACTAAATCTAAAATACTGTCCAACCTCGTAGGTTCCCCAACCTTTTGAATAAGAAAGCTATCCTCAAGAAAATTAACTAAACGATTACCTTCCGCGTCTCCCTGCATTGTATCGTAATTTACATTAGTGCAATTAAAGTCACCCATAACTAAAGCCTGCTCACTACCGATTATTCGCTTTAGTTCATGATATAACACTTCGTCCGTATCAGCTGTTTGATTAGGGGGCCTATATACAGGGTGGGGCAAAAGTCTGGCCCCATAGGAGGTTTATGTTCACATAGACTAAAATTTTGGTTCGGTTCGTCGCATTCTCTCTACCAATCATTTTCATCCGTATAAAGTCCAATTAGTCCAGGAACTACACGGTGATGACCTAGATCGTCGTAGGGAGTATTGTCAGTGGTTTATGCAACATTGGCAGTTGGAAAAGCGTATCATGTTCAGTGACGAAGCAATTTTTTACCTAAATGGTTCAGTCAACAGACATAATGCACGATATTGGGCTAAAGAAAATCCACATTGGATTGAGGACGGACGCTCGCAGTACAACCCAAGAGTTATGGTATGGGCTGCTATGTGGGGAGATACGATAATTGGCCCATACTTTTTCCCCGACACTGTAACTGGTGAATCATACCTTCATTTGTTAGCAAATTTCCTTACGCCTCGATTGTATGAACTACCATTACGGCATCGGAGAGCTATGTGATTTCAGCACGATGGGGCTCCGCCGCATTTCGCAAGGGCCATTCGCGAATTTTTGCTAGAAACATTTCAAGGGAAATGGATTGGTCGACGTGGGCCAATTGAATGCCAGCCCAGATCTCCGGACCTGACTCCTTTGGATTACTTCTTATGGGGACACCTTAAATTGGTTGTGTACGTTAACAGGCCAAGAACAATACAGGCCCTAAAGGATACCATAACAGCAGAATTTGAAGCCATAAGAACGAATATTACCATCCTCAGGAATGTGCAAACGTCTTGCGTCAACCGGGTTACAAAGTGTTTAGAAGGTGGATGTCAATTTGAACACCTATTGTAATTTCTGAATTAAAACATTAAGGTAGGCCAAAATTTTCTTTTCCATTATAAACTTCCTATGGGGCCAGACTTTTGCCCCACCCTTCTGGAATTGTGTGCTTTACTTCTATAATGTTCGCTATATTATCTTTGATATACAACATAACACCGCCTTCTCGCCTACCTATTCTGTTTTTAACAAAAAGTCTATAACCTTTAATTTGATACTCCCCTACAAAGTCACGAGTTTCAGTGCTAAGCCACGATTCATTTATCGCAATTATATCATAGGCTTTACAAGCAATTAAAGAAAAAAATTTGTTTATTTTACTTCGTAGGCTATGAGCATTTAAGGATAGAACCTTCAAATTGTTTGTAATTGTGACAACTTCGCGAGCGCAGTGGAAATTTATGGAATTTACGCTGGGACCATTCGAGTTACGGCAGCCTGAAAAGAAGAGACAGTATTATGAAATAGTCTTCCTAAATGCGCAGCTTCTATGTCATTAAGATGAAGTCAATCTCTGAGGAACAAGTCCCTCCTGTCGCAGAAACTGTTCCAAAAATTC
Source organism: Bathynomus jamesi (assembly GCA_023014485.1). Taxonomy (NCBI): domain Eukaryota; kingdom Metazoa; phylum Arthropoda; class Malacostraca; order Isopoda; family Cirolanidae; genus Bathynomus; species Bathynomus jamesi. The sequence continues at coordinate 532,610 of JAJOZX010001029.1, read as the reverse complement.
TCAAAATGCACTCCTTCCTATTGGCAAAGAGACTTTAGGTTATTGTTAATATAGGTCGCCTTGCTGTAGAAATCGTTACGATGGATAATTCGAGGAAGTATACCTGTTAAAACAATCTTATTCTGGCAACTACGATATAGTTGCTATCACTGAAACGTGGTTAAATACTGTGACTCGGGACTTGTTGGGGGAACTTGATATACCGGTTTTAAACTCTTTACTAATGATAGGTTACATAGGTTTGGTGGTGGCATTTTGCTGTACATTCGTAATTCTCTTAGGGCTATCGAGGTTAAGATAGATTTTCCGGCAGCAATTAATGCGATATGCGTTGAAGTTAGGGCATGTAGTATTAGTTTTAATTTTGTTGTTGTTTATAGACCTCCCATTCAACCCTTCGACACCGATAGTAGATTTTACTCACTTCTTGGTAACTTTATTGACAATTGAAATAGTATAATTGTCCAAGACTTTAACTGCCCTAATGTTAATTACAAGACTTTTACTGGTAATGAGGAGGGTTGAGATTGAATGAGTTCATGGAGGATAACCTTTTACGACATAGTTACCGAACCAACGCATGGTGACAATATTTTAGATTTGGTGATGATGAACGGCGGAAATAGGGCCGATAGTTTAGAAGTAGGTGAGAGTTTAGGATGTAGTGATCATCAAATTCTTAGGTTTAAGTTACTGATAGAAAACACTAAGGATAGTAACGTCATAGAAGTCCCTGATTTTTGTAGGGCTAATTTTGATAGTTTTGCGGATAGGATGAGAGTAGTGGACTGGGATGACGTATTTATGGGTAATGAGACAAATTTGCATTGGGAGGCATTTAAAGAAAGTTTTATGAATATCGAAAGTGTGTTTATTCCTCGTAGGCCCAACTGGTGGACTAGGGAAATAGGCGAGTTCATAAACGAGCATAACATTGCGTATAGATTTAATAAGCGCAATGGCATGGCAGCTAACTTTAATAGATATATCGAACTTAGACGTCAGGTTAAAAGATCAGTTAGGAATGCTAAGCATAATTTAGAGATACTTATAGCTGCGGATAGTAAACATAATCCAAAAAAGTTTTTTGAATATGTCAATAATCGTAAGCCGATAAAAGATAACATAGGCCCTCTAGTGATATCATTCCATTTAGTAGCGAGACTATTTTGGACGAAATAACTGTTTATGAGGGTGAGATTGCGCATTATATTGATAGGCTAAAAGTTAGCAAGGCTCCAGGCCCTGACACTTTTTATCCCAGACATTTGAGATTTGAAAGACATTATCATAGGCCCCTTAACAAAGATTTTTAATCAGTCACTTGAAATGGCAATTATTCCTGAAGACTTCGTTAGCTAACGTCATGCCCATTTTTAAAAAAGGCGACTGCACGGAACCTAGCAATTATAGGCCCATTAGCTTAATGTCAGTTGTAGTAAACTTTTGGAATCCGTAGTTAGGGATTGTATCATCAATCACTTAGAAAGTAGAGATTTGATTGATAGTAGTCAGCATGGGTTTCGACACCATAGATCTTGTTTAACTAATTTGTTAGAATTTTATAACGAAATAGTGAGCGAATACGATAGGCATAGAGTGGCTGATGTTATTTATTTAGATTTTAAAAAGGCATTTGATACAGTTCTGCATAGAAGATTAATTGCGAAGGTTAAAGCGCACGGTATACGCGGTCAGGTAGCTAACTAGTTAGAGGAATGGCTTCATGCTAGGAGACAGAGGGTCATTGTTAATGGTAGTAAATCAGGGTGGTTGGATGTAGGTAGCGGTGTCCCACAGGGTTCAGTGTTAGGCCTATTGCTATTCGTAATTTACATTAACGACATACAGTAGATGTAGGATTGACTAGTAACGTGTCAAAATTCACGGACAATACTAAAATAGGCGGTAAGGTTGTTAATGAGGACGATAGAAATTGGCTCCAAGATGATGCAAATAGGATTATGGAGTGGACAGATAAGTGGCAGATGCAATTTAACGTAGACAAATGTAAAGTTTTGCATGTAGGTTCTCCTAACAATAATTACACGTACATGATGGATGATAGAGTTAGCGAGCGTTGATGAGGAAGTAGATTTAGGCATACAGGTATCTAAGGATTTAAAAGTTAGGAACCAGTGCCTGGAGTCTTGCGCAAAAGCTAATAGGATGTTAGGCTTCATAGCGCATAATTTTGAATTTAAATCAAAGGATATTATATTGCCCCTTTACAAGTCCCTAGTCAGGCCTCATTTAGAATATGCTGTTCAGTTTTGGTGCCCATATTTGCGCGAGAATATTGATAGGCTAGAAAGGGTTCAGCGTTGTGCCATGAAACTAATTCCGTCATTGCGCAACAAGCATTATGAAGATAGGATAAAAGAGTTAGACTTGCATTCACTCAAAATTAGGAGATTAAGGGGGGAGCTTATTGAAGTTTTCAAAATCGTTAATAACATCGATAACGTAAATTTTGACAAACTGTTCACTTTCGATAATAGCAATACTAGTAATAACGGATTTAAGTTGTGTGGCAGACATTTCATTACTAATATCGCTAAAAACTTCTTTACGTTTAAAGTAATTGATAAATGGAATAATCTTCCTGTGTCAGTTGTTCACTCTACCAGTGTTAATATGTTTAAGAACCATTTAGATAGGCATTTTAAAAATATTAACGTTGTTTAAAATAAAAAAATAATTAGTAACAGGAGCTCTGGGGGTGGTGGTTGAGGATGAGTCTGTTGATGATTAATGCTAGCTTGTGACATGCCAGCGTGTGATGCCAGCAATAAAATTTAAAAACAAAAAAAATTAGACTAACATGAACGTAGATCTATGTAGCTTGTAGAGTAAACTAACCCACTTTTTGTTTAACTTTACCTACTTTTTTTTTTTTCTTATCCTTTCCTTACTTGCATGTCTGTAACACTCTTTACTTGCATGTCTGTAGTTTGCATGGTATGACTGAGTTAAGACTGTTTGCATGGTTTGTAAGTGTTCTTATTTTACTTCTTTTCATCTTTCACCTGTTTCCTATTCTCTCCAACTATTTTTCTGACTTGTTGGCAGTGGCCAGTGGATGATGATGGTGAGATGATGGTGAGTCACCCATGAGTGATAGGTGTTGCTACTTACGGTACTTAACCCCTCATTTTCTTCTCTTAACCCCCTACTCTTTCCTTAGCTTCTGTAGATTCTGTAGATTGCATTATCCTGCATTGGTCAATGTTTTTTGTGGGACAGAAACTCTAAATGCGGGACAGTCCTGCAAAATGCAGAATGTCTGGTCATCCTAGGTATACCCTTTGATTGCAATTTCACTACTCATGATCATGGGGTTCAGGTGTGTTTCTGTGAGGGCTGTAACTGTGCTAGTAGTGTTTTTCACTTGGATCTTTAGGTACCATAAGGTACTTTGGTATGGTTTGAGTTTGGGTAAAGGCCCTGGATGTTTAAGTGAATTATTGATACATTTGTGGAGCTATTTGTTTCATCTCCCACACGTAGGGTATTCCCAAGTGAGCTTTGAATGTCTTGTGTTTGTTTCATGAGGTGATAAAACCCCAATGGCGTTTCGTGGTTGCTTGCTGTACTATTATCACCAGTGTGCTTACCTGGACCTGCTACATCAGCATAAGATCTGGGTGCAGGAATGGTATTTGATCTTGGGTTTTCTTGCATCCCTTGGGCCAGATGGGGCTGATGGATAGCAGGCTCACTATCCTAGTATTCTCTCCACTGATTTTGGTGTGGCTGCATTTGGATTGTTTCCTTCAGGTGGGTGAAATTGCAGTTATCTTTAAAACAACTTCTTTCTCACCATGAGCTCTGGCAAATTTGAGGATGAAGATAGGGGCATCTTGCATTGGATCTACATCCAGAAATGCCATTATCATTATTTATAAGTTTTTTGCAGAGTGGCAGGTGAGCAAATGGGCATTTTCTTCCCTTAAGTCCATATTTACACAAGCCTCTCCTGTAGTACTTGTATACTGGTGTAGTGAATACTCTTATTTTAGTTTCAAGATAAATGTTAATTTTACCGTCTTGAATTTCGGAATAGTTATAAATTCATTTTAAATTAGTTACCCATCATAATTCAATTGTAAACCACATTAATACTAATTTTATGTATATTGTATTATTTTATTGTATGTAAACATAATTAATTATATATCACAATTGTCAGTTAATTATTTATATTCAAATATTTATTTTAATCTAATACCATGTCCATTTTACAAATAAATAATAGAAATCCAAGGGTTATATTTTCCACCTTTGGTACTGTTGCAGTTTCGCCTAACGGACTCAATACGGCTAGTGAGATAATCACTGGTTGGCACTTAACCAGCGGCAGTGCTTATGGCTACATCATCCAGGTTAACCTATACTGGATAGATGCGCTACGGTCCCAAGCCGTAGCTTGCCTAGGCCGACGACGACGACGTAAACCAACACTGGCTTCTTGTTTTCACCTTTGACTTTTTGGTGACTGTGTACAGTGGGGTTGTTCACTTTGTTGCAGGTCTTAATGTCTATTTCCTGTTCTTGTTTTGTCTCTTTTGGTGCCCATTTTGCTTGCAGTTTCCCTCTCTCTAGGGTCTCATCTTGAGGGTTTCTCACTTTTTCAGCAAGTTCTGCATTGGCAATGATAATTTCTCCTCCTGTAACTCTCCTGCCAGTTCTACTTCAAGCTCTTCAAATTGCCTATCATAGTCATTGCAAATTTGACAAGCACATTTAAAGCATGAGAATTTTCTTTTTGAATTTTGAAGGATGAGGAGGAAATAAATAGGTAGTTCACTACAACTGTAGTGTATCCATAGTCTGCATTCATCACATCTTTAATGCATGTAGGTTGCAGTCCAATGCACATTTTATACAAGGGTTTCTGTGTTTTCTTCCTCTGCTGTGTTAACTTGCACACTGGTTTTAGTGTGGAGAATAGTCACCATTGTGTCCATTTTTTGTAGATATTCATAGATATTGAAATATTGTTTGCAAAAATTTGTTTATTAAATTTATTTTAAATTTTGTAAATATATTTGCAAATTTTTTTTTCATTAAAATGTATTAACAGTGCAATATGTACTTAATTGCTTGATCTTTGTAATTTTTTTTAAAGGCTTTCCCAAAATTTTTTGTAAAATTTTTGTTTTAAGTATTTTATTTTAGAATATTTTTACTTTTGCAAATTTTTTGTAATTTTTTTGTAAATGTATTTGCAAATTTTTGTTTGTTTGCAAGTTTCTTTGTAATTTTTTTTTGTTATAAATTTGCTAAAATGATTTAACAAGTACCCCCTATGTAATTTTTTGTTAAAATATTATTAATATATATATATATGGTGTGAATTTCACAATTAGACACGTGAAATGAATAAATGATGCAAATCCACAAGGAAAAAGAAAAATTATTCCAAGACCTTTTGTGTATTCAGAAGTACACCTCTTCAGGGAATTCCCGGATGAGGTGTACTTTTGAATACACAAAAGGCCTTGGAATCATTTTCTTTCCTTGTGGGTTTGCATTATATATATATATCGTGACCCGACAATTCAGCGCAAAGACAATTCAGCGCAAAGACAATTCAGCGCAAAGACAATTCAGCGCAAGACAATTCAGCACGAAAATACCAACAAAGAAGAAGAAAGAACAAATCCAGAGGGAAGAGAGGCTTGCAACTGTTAGGTTAGGTTAGGTTTCTAGTTTTTTAAATAAAATCTTAATTTTAACAATTCTAACAAATTTTGTTTTTTTAAATAAAATTTTAATAATTATACTCCTTTGAATTTTATCTCGGATTTGTCACTCCTTTGAAATGTCACTCCTTCGAAATGTCACTCCTTCGAAATGTCACTCCTTCGAAATGTCACTCCTTCGAAATGTCACTCCTTCGAAATGTCACTCCTTCGATACAGACCCAATTTAGCATATATATAAATATACAAATTTTTCTCTCTTTTATTTATTGCGATTTATTTTTATTATTTTTAACTAAACTTTTAACTGTACTGACTTGCAATGAATTGTCGGCGCTGAATTGTCTTGTGCTAAATTGTCTTTGCGCTAAATTGTCTTTGCGCTGAATTGTCCTGCGCTGAATTGTCGGTGCCGATTGTGAATTTTTTGCTTGTCTATTTAACTCATTTACTTTGTAATCTCCGTCTATTTTCTGTTCCTCCTTGATAATGTGAATATATCACGAAAGCGCTCGGACTTTGTGTTTCCTTTTCCCTGTGGTTGTTTGCTTATATATATATATATATATATATATATATATATATATATATATATATATATATATATGAATAAAACCACGAAGGGAAAAGAAACACAAAGGGGTGCTCAAGCGCTTTCGTCTAATGACATCCTCAGGAACACTGAGTGTTCCTGAGGATGTCATTAGACGAAAGCGCTTGAGCACCCCTTTGTGTTTCTTTTCCCGTCATGGTTTTATTCATCATAAATATTTTTCACGTGTCACTTTCGTGAAATAATTTTTCATATATATTTTAACTGCAAACAACACACAGTATAATTAATGTAAAGAACAACGCTTGTGTAGAAGAGCATTCCGCACAAGATGAGGAGGGAGAATGAACAAATGAAAAATGAGGTACCATTTGTTCATTCTCCCTCCTCATCTTGTGCGGAATGCTCTTCTACACAAGCATTGTTCCTTATATATATATATATATATATATATATATATATATATATATATATATATATATATATTAGGGTGGTCCAAATCCATAGGGAGAAATTTCAAAATTGTCTTAGATAGTCTCCACAAGTGTGGTTTTTGTCCATTTAGTGTCCACATGGTCTGTGCAAAATTGCAGCGTGATTGGTGAATATTTAGAGGTCGCCCCACTCTGACTATATATATTATATAATGTACTTTTTCTTCCGTAGGTCCGATGGCTCAAACTCGATCAATTCCAAAAGTTTGGCTTCTAGGGATGGCAACTGGAACTTTATCCACATCAAGGCTCCCTACATGCCTTGACGCCCTCCTCTTGGGGCAATACCACCACATCAATCAAAAGCAAACCACCTCCGACAGTCTGAACCAGGCATGCCAGAGGGTGATTGAAGTCTGGACCCGAGCGTGGATCCCAACTCAACGGATCGACTCCTGTGTCCGTAAGCTTTCAAAGCTTTTAGACCGCTACAAAACACTCAAGAAGCACAGGACCAGGCAACGTGCCAGCGATAGAATGAATGAAGACATCTTCAAAGCGGACATCCAGGAGCTGTTTGACATCGCAACCAGTGATGCCATGAGCACAATCGTCAACATTGAGGACCGAAATTTCCTGTCCATGCAGCGCAAGGACGTCAATTCTTGAAGCATGGCTGGCATTGATAAGGAAACGACTACACAAGTGGACAGAAAGCGATCCAGAATGGAGAAGGAAGCCAAGAGGAAGGCAAGGCATGAAGCAACACAGAAAGATTTGGAAGAAGCAGGAGTGTCATCAATTGATCTTTCCTCTTCTTCCCTTTTTTCGCAAGACGACGACGACTATAGACCATCGGTTCCGATTCCTTCTTCGTCTGAAGCTCCAGCACCAAAGCATCCCAAGAACAAGGTTACGAACATTTTCCAATCTCCAGAAGTCATTGGAGCAATGGATCGCACCAATCTTTCTGACCGGAATGCTGTTTTCGTAACTGGAGCTGTATTACAGGCCGCGGGGCATGATCTGTCTGGGATGACGTGCTCTCGGAGCTCTATTCATCGCTACAGAGAAAGTGGGCGAGAACAGGCAGCTCGAGAAGACCTAGAATCATTCTCTCTAGAAGACCCTGTCCTTCTCCATTGGTACGGAAAGCTTCTCCCCGGCATTGAAGGGAAGAATACGAATGTGCATCGGATAGCAATCCTTATAACATTCAATGGACAGGAGAAGCTGCTTGGTGTCCCAAAGATGAAACAAGGAACTGGAGAAGCACAGGCCCAGGCATGCCTTCAAACTATGAAATTATGGAATGTGGAACAGCATGTGAGAGGTCTCGTCTTCGATACCACTGCATCAAACACGGGTTTACATCGCGGAGCCTGTGTCAGGATTGAAGAAGCATTGGGTCACGAGCTAGTTTGGATCAGTTGTCGACATCATATACTTGAAGTCGTACTTGCTGATGTCTTTGCCTCAATATTTGGCTCAACAGGAAGTCCTGAAACAGGCCTTTTTAAGCGATTTCAAAAGGAATGGCCATCTCTCTCCCACAAAGCATTTGTCTCAGCATCGGACAGCTTGTTCGAGAACCCTCAACTCCAAGAGATGAGAAAAGAGATGCTCACTTACTTACCTAACGCTTTTCAGGCAAGCCAACCTCGTGACGACTACAAGGAGTTCCTTGAACTATCTTTGCTCTTCCTGGGGGGAAAGACTGGTGGTCAACTCTTTATCCGAGCTCCGGGTCCCATGCACCACGCGAGATGGATGGCGAAGGCGATTTATGCGCTCAAAATCTACCTCTTTCACTATCAATTCAAGCTCACAGCATGCGAAGAACGAAACGTGACTCAGCTGGCTTTATTTGTCAGTCTGATTTACGTCAAGTACTGGCATGAAGCGCCAATGGGGACACAAGCTCCTCTCAATGATCTCAAAATGCTGCATCTTCTGGAAAAATATCCACACGGAAGAGCTGCACAAGCGGCGAAGACAGCTCTAAGACGCCACCTGTGGTACTTGTCGGAGCATCTGATTGGACTGGCCTTCTTCGATAATAGGATTGATCCTGATACCAAAAGGAGAATGGTTCAACACCTCCAACATCCCCAAAAGAATGGCTGCCCCCGACGAATCGACATGGCGGAAGCTGGTGTTGAAAATGATGTGGCATCCTTCGTCACGAAAAGGACATTGACCCTCTTTGATGCCTTGAAAGTTGGAGGTAAGGAGGAAGCGCGCCAGTTACTTCAAAAAGATCCACGGGAATGGCCAAATGACAAGAACTACAGGGAACTTAGAGATCGCGCCTTAAAGATGAAAGTCGTCAATGATGCTGCCGAGCGAGGTATTGCTCTCGCACAACGCTACAATGACACTTTGACACGAAACGAGGACCAGAAGCAGTACCTCCTACAACTCGTAGCCGCCCACCGAAAACAGATACCAATACCATCCAAGGCGACTCTGATGCAGAAGAAATAATGAAGATACACCCATTATCATGTCCTATTGTCTTACTGTTTTCTTTCATATTCTTTGAGAACCAAAAAAAAATTTAGTTATTCAGTTGTCTATATATTTTCCCAAATTTTCAAAAAGGGGGCAAGTGGGGCGACCCCTAAATATTAACCGAATAACGTGAAACTTTGCACAAATACTGTCCACACCAAGAGGCATAAAACCAACCTTGTGGAGAGAACTTAGTCGATGCTTTAACTTTTTGGACCACCCTAATATATATATATATATATATATATATATATATATATATATATATATATATATTAACTGCAAACAACACAGTATAATTAATGTAAAGAACAATGCTTGTGTAGAAGAGCATTCCACACAAGATGAGGAGGGAGAACAAACAAATGAAAAATGAGGTACCATTTGTTCGTTCTCCCTCCTCATCTTGTGCGGAACGTTCTTCTACACAAGCATCGTTCTATATATATATATATATATATATATATATATATATATTAGTGTGTCCCAATTTTTTTTGTTCCTGAAGTTTGTCATGCACATACCCCTAATTTCTTCCACTCGTGAAAACATGCCAGCAAGATGAATTTCATTCGTGTTCTTTAAATTTAAGGGTCCCCTCAAACCATGTGTTACTATTGCTGAACGGCTACTTTCTACCTTATACTTATTGCAGCATATTTCTTTTCAGGTTATGGATACAATAAAGCAGGAGACTGTGTGGTTGGTGGGGGTGTTGTGAAATGAACCCCTGGAAACGCTGTGTCAACTCCCGACAGTGGGAGATGTTCTTCGATGTCTGTTGTTCTTCACTCGGAAGAAAAAAACGTCCACGGCAGAAGCTGCCAATGTGGTAGCTGATGAGGTTATGGCGGTGTGGGCTCGGGCATCTATTCCGACCTCCCACAAGCCCAAGTGCGTCGAGAGGATCAAGGCCCTCTCCACGGACTACGAGAAGGTTGCCAGAAACCGAAACCATGGGGGAGAGAAGCAACTGGAGCGGGAAAAGGGATTCCAAGCCAACCTGAATACACTGTTCGAAACAGCTCATGCCAATGCCATGAAACTCATCAAAGTCCCCGAAGATCGAGACTTTCTGAATGACCAGCGAACCGTGCGGAAGATGTACATCGGAGGAGAGGACCTGGAGTTTGCTCGCAGGGCAGCGGAGCAGGAAAAACACCGAGCAGCTGAAGAGAAGAGGAAGAAGAAAAGCCGCGAAGAGATGGACTCACTGCAAGCAAAAGGAACGGTGAAAAGTGGGTCTTCTTCTTCTTCGGAGTCCATAGCCGAAGCATCCAATGATGATGTCCAATATTCCTCTCCTGGTCCTTCGGCTCCTTGATCCGCTCCCAAGGATGGCCAAGTGTCGGCAAGGAGGATCATCCAATATCCCAATTTTGCTGCAGCCCTGGATCGAACTGGAACCTCAGTACGCCAAGCGATGCACATTGTGTTTCCAGCACTCGCTGCTGCGGGAGTTGAGTTATCCTCGGTCACCTTGTCTAAATCAAGTCTTCACCATTCACGGCAGAAGTCCAGGAAGAACTTGGCAGCAGGAATCAAGACCGAGTTCAATCCTGATACGCCGCTTGTCGTCCACTTTGATGGCAAACTCCTCCCTGATTCGGATGGAGGGAAATCGGATCGCATACCAGTGCTGGTCAGCGGGAAGAATCTTGAGAAGTTGTTGGCGATCCCAAAAATCCCTGACAGCACGGGACAGCAGATGGCTGGAGCTGTTCTGAAGGTGCTGGACGATTGGCCGCAAGTTCAACCATGGATTGCCGGTCTCTGCTTCGACACAACAGCGGCGAATACCAGTATTCACACCGGCGCTTGTACGATTATCCAGGACCAAATGGACCGCCGCGTTCTTTTCCTGGCTTGCAGACACCACATGATGGAATTGGTAATCACCTCAGTCTTTGACCTGTTCTTCAGGTCTTCTGGCCTCGAAATTGCGCTGTTCGCTTGCTTCAAATCCCAATGGGAGTTCATCGACCAGAAGCAGGCTTCTCCGTTCAACGGCGATGGCCCAAGCGACATCCTTTCAGAATGGGTGGCGTTGAAAAAAGAGCAGATTGTCCACTTCATTGAAGACCAGCTTGAAGTTGGCCACCCAAGAGACGATTACCGGGAGTTCCTGATCCTCGCTCTGGTCTTCCTCGATGGTCATGGCAAACGAGATCTCTGGTACAATCGTCCTGGAGCATACCACCGGGCCAGGTGGATGGCCAAAGGCATTTACTGTCTTAAGATGTTCATCTTCCGAAGCCAATTCCACCTGACCACTCACGAGGTCCGGTCACTACGCAGGATAAACGTCTTTGCCATCACCATTTACCTCCAGAGGTGGTTCGAGGCTCCATTGACGGCGGACGCGCCCGTCAATGACCTGGAGCTGTTGGAGGACCTAGAGCGGTACAAGGCGGTGGATCATGATGTAGGTACCGCCGCATTGACGAAATTCCGGGGCCACCTCTGGTACCTAAGCGAAGATTTAGCTGGACTCGCTATGTTCTCCTCCAAAACCACCGATGCAGAGAAGACGGCCATGCTCCAAAACCTGCACAAGAAGACCGAAAACCCAAAAGATCTGCGTTGGCTGGAGGGAAAGAGTCTTGACCGTGAGACGGTCGGATTTGAGCACCTTGGTCACGAAAAGGACTCAAAACCTTTTTCATTGCCTGAAGCTGCCGGTTCCAAAAACTCCCAAAATCTCGAAGGATGTGCACCATCGTTGAAGTCTGTGAACGACGCGGCAGAATGGGCGGTGAAACTGGCGGAAGATTTCAACGAGGGCCTGACAAAAAACGAGGAGGAACGGCAGCTCGTGTACTAAGTCGTCGAATATCACCGCAAGCAGTTCCCCTCAGCAGACAAAAAGATCCTCTGTCCCCCGAAATGAAATGTGCCATTAGGAAGAATTTCCATTTCCTTTAATTTAGTCATTAGAAAGAATTTACATTTCATTCTTTCATTCTAGAATGATTAATGCTGAGCATTTACGTTTGTTCATATAGGGTCGAATAAACAAGGTCAATGAGGGGACCCTTCCCCTCCTAATAGGCCAATGAAATTTCGCCCATTTTTTCCTTTCTTCAAGTGTAATTAATTAAAGGGGTGTGCGATTTGACTCTTGCAAATTTTTATTTTCACATGTGAGGCTGGGACACCCTAAATTATATATATATATATATATATTAGGGTGGTCCACAGAATGGGGTAAAAAATTGAAGTTCAATTTTCTTTCCTCCCAGGCTATAATCTGGTTCCTTTTAGCTAAAAAATATTTCGTGTAAAATTTAAGGCAAATCGAATAACTTTTAGGGGTGGCTCAAAGCTGTTTTTTGTATACCATTATGCCCTTTTATTAATATAGTGAATAATTAAAAGAAACATTATTTACAGATACATTAACTAATGATTATTTTTCTTTCAGATAGATTTATTAAATTTACAGGTTTTGCAATGTCAAATAAACGTACATTTTACTTAATGAAAAAGTCAGAGGAAACAATCACTAGAGCCAAGCTGCCTTCCCATGGCCAGGTCCTCCGCATGTTCCTCCACCATCATCAAGTCTTGAAGAAGGAGATCAAACCTAGTTCAGAAGCTGTTTTTGAAGAATTGCGTCTCTTCTGAGAGAGAGCCTGAATCCCTACTCAAAGGAAAGACCACATTCTTCACAAAATTCAGGCTCTACACTTGGAGTGGAAAGCGATTAAGAAGAATGCTGGGAGGAAAAGCAACTCTCAGTTAGAAAAAGAGAAAACATTTCAGGAAGAAATGGAGAACCTATTTGATGTCACCCATGCTGATGCCTTTACCTTAATCAAAAATGAAGAAGACCGGCAGTTCTTGATCCAACAAAGGAAAGCAGGATGAGTGGGATCAATGGTCTCTGCAGATATGGTGACTGACAAGGCAGAAAAGAGAGCTGCTGAGAAGCAAATGAAATTGGTAAATAGGAAGCGGAAAGCTGAAGAAGAAAAATATGCTGCTTCACAGGAAGTTATGCTAGATCAGGGAAGTTCTTCTTCTGAGTCTTTATGTGAGTCAGAAAGAGAAGATGAAGATTACCTTATTAATCCCCCATCTACCAGCGGACCAACTCCACCAAAGAAAAAGGCAGCAAAGAATATCATATCTCCTGAATTGGCTGCTGCTCTGGACAGGACTGGCATCAGTGACAGGAGGGCCCCCTTTGTATTAGCTGAAACTGCATCTAGCCTTGGTCAAGATCTTTCAGAGGTGAACATCTCTCATTCTTCAATCAAAAGGCACCGAGAGAGGCATCGAAGGCAAATAACCCATGCCATTAAAGCTAGCTTTAGTCCAAGTATTTTGATTGTCCACTGGGATGGGAAGTTGATCCCTAATCTACTTGCCAAGAATGAAAAGGTAGACAGACTCCCAGTTAGTGATGTGTGTCGTTTTTTATTGTGTCGTTTTTTTTGTTTTTTTTGTCGTTTTTTTTTGTTTAAAACGAAGATAGTCTTTTTTTTTTGTTTTTTTTTTGTTTTTTATTGTTTTAAACTTATTCCATATTTTTCTTCCTTTAATCTAATAAGTATATTAGTATTACCTATAATTTACTATACTACCATGCTTATACGGTTATACCTAGTATATATAGTCATCTTTTAGAAAAACTGAATCACGCAAAAAGTATATAATAGAAAGGAAAAACAAGCCCTCATTTTTTATATGTATATATATTTTTTAACTAGAACATAAAACATTCTTCCTTATTTCAAACAATATACATAATTGTGATTGGCAAGAGTACCAGTATATATATTCCAGATAGAAAAAAAAATATTCACCTTTTTTTGAACCTTTTTGTTAACCTAATGTTGTTTAACCTTCATTTCCATGGAAGAATCATCACTAGATTGGGTAGAGCATATATGCTAGTTTCAATATCACAGGTACTGGTATAATATACATAATAAAAAATACATAATACTGGTATAAAACAATATATATAATTGTGATTGGCAAGAATACCAGTGTATATATATATATATATATATATATATATATATATATATATATATATATATTATATATATATTCCAAATAGAAAAATAAAAAAAAATAAAAATATTCATCTCTTTCTTTAACCTTTGTGTTAACCTAATGCTGTTTAACTTTCATTATCTGATTCTATTTCCATTGAAGAATCATTATCACTAGATTGATTAGAGCATATAGTTTCAATATCACAGGTACTGGTACTTATTGCAGATTTGGATGTTGACGAAGCCAATGTAGCACCATGTTTTACTTCACTTTCTTGGAATTTTGCATTTTGGGATATAAATACTAGCTTTGCTGCTCTATCTGTACTTAATTGGTTTCTTTTGGCTGTATGGATATTACTGTATGTGCTAAATGATCTCGGAGCTAATGAAAGGGCGAAATAGAGGTGAGAGAGTTTGTGTAGGTATATATGTGAGTATACATGCGTATGTATCTGGAATTCTGGATGTATGCGTGTGTATGGGGTATATAATAGATATAAATATGTGTATATAAGTATTTATGTATATATTGGTATATATGTATATGGGTGTATGTGTATGTATATATATGGATGGTCTCGGGGGGCAAAATATGTCATCGCAGGTCTAAAAGATAGTTAAGTGGGAGATTCAAAATCTGAGGCATGGATGGGAGAGTCCTGGAAAGGTTGGACAATGGGCAGTCAGCTCCCAGCCAGTGTTCTCGCAAGTTTAACGGATCTCAAGATACAAGACTTTCAGTGCCAGTTTTTTTCTGTAAATAGGCTGAAAAGGACATTCTATACTGGTACCATATGGCCTATTTTATTATTTATTTATTTTTATAATATATATCATTGCAAAAGTATACCTTATAATTAAATTGGCAATATCTATATTAATTATTAAAAAAAACAAAAAAAGCAAAAAAAACTAAAAAAATAAAAAAAAAAGCAAAAAAAACTAAAAAATAAAAAAAATGACAAAAAAAACAACATGGACATAAAAAAAACCCGTTTTTTAACATCACTACTCCCAGTCCTTGTCTCTTCAGTTGAATCAGGTGATTCAAAACTGCTTGGTGTTCTCAAACTACCAAGTGGAACAGGGGAAGCTCAATCAGCTGCAGTGTATAATCTTCTTTCCGAATGGAACATAGATAAGTCAATAATCGGAATGTTATCAGATACTACAGCATCAAATACAGGAACAAACAGGGGAGCATGCGTTCTTCTGGAACAGAAACTTGGTTGACCACTCTTCTATTTTGCCTGTAGGCATCATTGCATGGAAGTCATGTATGGAGGAGTGTTTGAAGCAGTCCATGGTTCATCTTCTGCCCCTGAGCCACTTTTGTTCAAAAGGTTCCAATCTATGTGGGACTACATTGATTTAAAAACCTTCTCTACATCACAGGATGATGATGAGATGAAGGAGCAAGTTGATCCTTTCAGAAATGAAATAATTGCCTTTGCCAAAGAACATCTGGCCACTGGAAATTTTCGAGATGACTATAAAGAGTTTTTGGAACTTACTTTGATCTTTCTTGGTGAAAAAATTGAAAGTTACACCTTCAAACGTCCTGCTGGCACGCACTATGCAAGGTGGATGGCTAAAGTTATCTATGCCATCAAAATGTGGCTTTTTCGAAATCAAATCACCCTGACTCCTCGAGAGAAGAAGGACCTGAAAACCCTTACCCTTTTTGGAGTCCTAATCTACTTAAAAAGCTGGATCACTGCTCCTATTCCATCACAAGCTCCGAAGAATGATCTGGATCTTATCCAAAAGTTAAAGGACTATCATGACCAGAAAGTGGCCAAAGCAGCTCTCAAGAAATTTGAAAACCACCTATGGTACTTATCAGAAGAGCTGGTGGCCCTTGCTCTCTTCGATCAAACTGTTGCACCAGACACCAAGGGAATCATGGTCCAGTGTATGAGGGAAAAGGAGGGGTCATTAGACTTCTCAAAGAGAAGAAGACTCAAGGAATGCAAAGCAACACTGAAATTAGAAACTTGCCACAAAGAACTCATTAAAGCTTCTTAAGGCCCTACCGATCAATATTAGTTTTCTTGATGATGACCCCAGCACCTGGGAGGAGAATGAAAACCCAAGAAGCTAAAAGAATCATAGGAAACATCAAAGTAGTTAATGATCATGCTGAAAGGGCAGTAGCTCTCATTCAGACCTTCAGCGGAACTCTGACGAAAGGAGAAGATCAACTCCAGTTTCTCTTAAGTGTGGTGGATGAGCACCGAAAGAGGTTTCCTGATTCTAACAAGTCCACAATCTTAGCTGGGCAACAATGAGTGGCCTGGTCAGCCATGATACCCCCGCCAACAAGCGGATAATACCCATATATATGGGGGGGACCCAGAAGCCATGAATGTGGACTTCTGGGGGTAGTTGAGCCACCTCTAAATATTAACCGATTGAACCCAAATTTTGCCCAGAGAAGTGTTTTGGGAAAAGGAACCTAATGAAACCCTGGGAGGAAGAATTTAAAATACTTCCATTTTGTGGACCACCCTAATATATACTTACTTACTTCGTAGCCCCCGGGTTCTCTTATGCGAACCCGGCGGCACTCAGGTATCCTGCGACCACCGTGGGACGGGTCCATAGGTCTCGTAGAGAGGTAATGCTGAAGTTGTGTCTTTGTTGAGAGAGTGTGTGGCAGTGTAAGAGTAGGTGTTCTGTGTCCTCAGGGTGGAGGTAGCATTTTTGACAGGTGGAGGTGTCAGCTAGGTGGAGTCTGTGTCTGTATTGTTGGAGGGAGGGGTGGTGGCCTGAGCGGAGCCTGGCCAGAGTAACTCTTGTTTTTCTTGGGAGGGTTTGTTCGCTCTGATGGACTACAGGGGGAATATCGTGAAGGACAGTGTTGTGTGGTTGGTCGAGTAGGTATTTCCGGGTGAATTCTGTGTGGAGATGTTTAATGGGGTTGATGTTTAGGGGAGGAGGGGGGATATTGTTCAGTAGCTGCGAATAGTGAGCAGCAGGAGTACGTTTTTTGTTGCGGGGTGGGGGATTGTGTAATGTGAGATGGTGACAGGGGTGGTCTGGGGCCAGTGCTCTGGAGAAGAATTGAGTCCCTGTCATGTTCATCTGGTGTTCGATGGGGAGTATTTTCGTATCTGCATGTAGATGTGGGATGGGTGTGGTTCGGAGGCAGCCAGTAATGCTTCTGAGACCTCTGTTTTGTGTGGTCTGTATCTTTTTCTGGTTTGTGTGGGAAATGGACGGGGACCAGGCGGGGGCAGCGTAAGTTAGGGTAGTACGTACAAACTGTTTGTATAGGATACTAAGGGATTCCTTCTGCTGACTGAATGTTGTGGAGGTGAGTGTTCTGAGAGCGTTGAGTTTTTTTGTTGCTTTGGAGCAAATGTTTGATATGTGAGGGGAAAAGGACGTGTGTGTGTCTAGGGTGAGGCCAAGGATTGTTGGGGTTTTGTTTAGAGGTAGGGGATGTCCCATGAGGGTGACTCTCGGGTGTGCTTGGGATTCATGGCGGTCTGAGGTTAGGAGGGTGATGGAGGATTTTTGAGGGGATGCTGACATCCTATTATTAGTCAGCCAGAGTTCCAGATTGGTAATGTACTGCTGGATCAGGCGTGTGGTGGTATTACGGTTATGGTGTTGTGCTGTTATGGTCAGGTCATCTGCATAGGAGGAAATGTGGACATGGGGGGAGAGAGGTTGTGGGAGGTCGTGCATGAAAAGGTTGAAGAGAGTATGGAGCCTTGTGGGATGCCATTGTATAGTCTGTAGGTTTTGGATGAGTGTTGTTTGTGTATGACTTTGCCAAGTTGGCCTGCAATGAAATTAGTAAGCCATTTCTTGTCATTAGTGGGGATGTCGAGATCAATAATCTTTTGTGCAAGAATGTGGCGTGGGACAGTGTCGAAAGCTTTGTTGATGTCGATGGCAACAAGGACTGTGCGGGCAGGGGGGGATAGTTGGTTGAAGCCATCTAAGATGTGTTGGGTTAAGTTTGTAAGAAGCGTTGTGGTGGAGTGGGTGGACCTGAAACTGTGTTGGGTTTGTGAGAGTGTAATGTGTGGTTGTATGCGTCTTAATATCAGTTTTTCGAGGACTTTGGAAATGGTTGAGAGAAGGGAGATTGGCCAGTATGAAGCAGGTAGGTTGGGGGGTTTATTGGGTTTCAGTATCGGGATGATGTGTGCCAGCTTCCAGGTAGAGGGTATGACATTGTGAAGCCAGGAGTAATTGAATATATATATATATATATATATTTTTTTTAAATTCGGGAAGAACCGATTTGCCTCTATTTAAAAGGGCATATCTCGGCGGAAAAACAAAGAAAAAGTGAGAGGAAAGACAGAGGAAAAAGAAAGGGTGGAGGGGACAGTCGAAGTGGAAAAAGACCAAGGACTGCAGGGTCGAGCCCCATCATCCTTGGGTGCTAGGGCGCACGTGAAACCTCCAGGAACAAGCACGTACAAACGAGCACAAAGAGCACTCGAGAGCACGAGCTTAGAACCCCCTTGCGGGGATATATATATATATATACATATATATACAGTGTATATATATATATATATATACACTTATATATATATATATATATATATATATATAATATATATATACAGGGCTATTCAAAATGATTCATCCAATTTCAACTGAGAATACTTCCATACCTATCAACTGTGCATCAACTGGGCATACACCACATGAAAGAGGAAATCTCCGAGTTTTACAAGATCACCGCGAAAGGGCTCCAGTGTCACGCCGTGGCCTAGCCTAGCAACAAACAGTCAGTATGAAAATGGCATCCGCACAGCAGAAGACATTTTGTGTGTTGCAGTTTTCGAGCTGTAAATCGGTAGTCACAGTGCAGCGTGAGTTTCGTCGACATTACAGAACAGATCCACTGGGTGCTCAGAGCATCTGGTGGATCTGTTCTATAACATCGATGAAACTCACGCTGCACTGTGACTACCGATTTACAGCTCAAAAACTGCAACACACAAAATGCCTTCTGCTGTGTGGACGCCATTTTCACACTGACTGTTTGTTGCTAGGCTAGGCCATGGTGTGACTTTGGAGCCCTCTCGCGGTGATCTTGTAAAACTCAGAGATTTCCTCTTTCATGTGGTGTATGCCCAGTTGATGCACGGTTGATAGGTACGTAAGTATTCTCAGTTGAAATTGGATGAATCAGTTTGAATAGCCCTGTATATATATATATATATATATATATATATATATATATATATATACACACACACACAGTATATATATATATATATACAGGGTGTCCCGTAAGTCTGGACCCATAGGGATTTATAATATATTTTTTTATTATGTTGCACGTAAACCATGTCACTGACTAGAGAGGAGAGAGTTCAAGTTATTTTGTTGGTCGGGACCCGCAGTCACCGGGAAGTGGCCGAAGAATTCAACAATATGCATCCAGACCGCGCACCAATCACACACACATGTGTTGGCAAGTTGATAGCCAAATTTAAGGAAACTGGATCCGTAGCTGACAAGCCTCGCAGAGGACCTTCAAGGACTGTTACGGAAGACGAAACCAGTACCAATGTGTTGGCTAGCTTCGCTGTCAGTCCCAAGAAGTCACTTCGACGCATGTCCAGCGAAACTAGGACTATTTTGTAATTTTATTAATTTTGCCCTATGGGTCCAGACTTATGGGACACCCTGTATATATATATATATATATATATATATATAT
This sequence comes from Bathynomus jamesi, assembly GCA_023014485.1. Lineage (NCBI taxonomy): Eukaryota > Metazoa > Arthropoda > Malacostraca > Isopoda > Cirolanidae > Bathynomus > Bathynomus jamesi. Next base: position 512,688 of record JAJOZX010001029.1, on the reverse strand, counting down.
TAGGGATGTACTGATATAGCTTTTTAGCCGATAACTGATACCGATAATTAAAAATAGTACTGGTATCAGCTGATAACTGATACCGATATCCAGCTAGGGTTTATTAGTTTGTCATATTTTTGTAACATATTCATAATTTATTTTCTCTGTTGAAAATTTGGTAACAGCAATAATCTTTTTCATTAAAAATGGCAATACCGCATTAGATGTCATAGTTTTGTTTGTTATACAATTGGACTGCAGGCCTATGTTGGGCTTAGTAAATGTGTTTTTAACTAGCTAGCTGGGTTAATATTGTGAGCTATGACTACAAGATAGTTTTTTGGTTTTCTAGACATTATATCTATTTCTCAAAAATTGGTTGATTGGCTGTTTGAAGAGAAAATTGGGTAAAACTTGTGTGCTATATTTCTTAGGACCTAGGCTATAATGAAAAAAATAACAAGTTATATGAAGTGATAAAAAAATAAAATATTAGAAATTTCATCTTCTAAATAGTATTTTATTCATAATTTTGGAAAAATCATACTTTTTGAAATGTTGGCTATTTTTAAAAATTGGCCGATACTGATACCATTAAAAATCTACCAATATCACCGATACTGATATATCAGTACCACATCTCTAATATATATGTTGATGATTGGTTAGGTTGCCATAATATTTTCTTTAGTTTTAACATTTTATTTGATTAGGTATATACGCAGACAAAGTTGGGGAATGCAAACTGCACTAGGATAATGTAGAGGAATGTAAACTACACTAGGCATCACAGGGGGATGTAAACTACACTTGCTCCCCAATTTCTTGTTTGTTTGTGACAGCTTTCAAAAACAAAACAAAATTCCTCTTAATAATACCTAATATTTTATTTGCTTTATTTCTAGCCTCTAAGCACTGCTTAGAAAATTTTAGATCACTACAATTATTGGGTAATGTGTTTTACATTCGTAAACTAAAAAAATTAACAAAATCCTTTATTGAAGCAGAAAAATGATTAACAACTATTAAACAGTGTAAATCAGTTTGCAGTTGTTTAAAAATTTAGTAATTTTTGGACAGGTTGTTGACAACCAATTGAATGCCTGGTTAGGTCAACTTTTTGCCCTTGATGATTGGTTAGGTTAAGTCATGATATTTTCGTTAGTTTAAACAAAAATATCATGACTTAACCTAACCAATTGTCAAGGGCATGCAGTTGACCTAGCTGTACAGCCAACTTGTGTACTATTGCCCGAAGTGCTTCTGTCTCAAGGATGTGCTGCTCTGATGAAGTTCCCTCAATGCCACCTGAGACCAGGCCATGACATTAGTTGCTACCATTCTTTCGTCATACTCTTTCCATAAGATTTGATCCATTTAGTGAATTTGTGAGGGCTGGTCTGGCAGAGGAATATCCTGGCACTGTGGGTTGGTTGGGTATGTTGGCTAAAAACATGCCCAGATGTTTTTTAAAAGTATCCACTGGGACTGCACTTATAAGGGTAAAAATAATGAAGTGGCTCCAGAGCCTGCATGCAGGTTCCAGAGCACATATACTGTACATGTGGTAGCTAGTAGCTACCATACAGAACTCTAGCAAGGATTTTAAATTGTATGGACTGTTGGAATCATGCAGAAGGATTTTTAGCTGATGAAATAGGTTTGTATTATTATCTATAATATATTTTAATCACAAAATTCTGACAAACAACATGCCCACAACAGGGTATAAAAGCAGTGATGTTGGCAACTCTGCTTAATGGGGAATCCTCTTGCCAAGCAAGTGAATTATTTTATTTTGACTTTGGCTGGCATGATAATAAATATATATATATATATACACACCATATTTTTTCGTTGTATAAGACGCACCCATATTTTCAAGGCCTTTTTTCAGGAAAAAAATTATGACCAACTGCCTAGTTGTCAGAAAATGTCCGTAATTTTCTACCAGCAAGGCTGACTTTTGTTAAAGTCCTCCATCAAAAGTATGGTGATACATTTTCTTTCACCCATACTCATTATAAGAAAATAGTATTAAGTATATGGGAGACTATACTATATGTTATGAAACATAAAAGTAAATCATTATGCGATATGTACTGTTTTTCTTGTTATCAGTGGGTTGGGAAGAGTAGACACTTAGTGTAAAATTGGCCAAACCAATACACAGTCAGGAGGGACTAAGAGATGAATTTTTGTAAAAATCCATCAGTTCTTCTAGCCCATATAAAGGTAATATTATGACCTTTGGTGTATAGGATGCAGGGTGATTTTGAGACCCCTTTTTTTGGAAAAAAGTGCGTCTTATACACCGAAAAATATGGTGTGTGTATATATATACAGTAAAAGTCCAAAAATCTGGACTGCTCGGGGATTGGGAGGGTCTGGATTTCCGGATTTTCCGGATTCTCAGGCAGTAATTTAAAATTCAAATTTAAGGAGGAATAAAGAAGAAAAGAACATGTAAATTATGATAGTTTATTCACTACGAAATACAGCATGTTTAATTCTTGAAATCATTCATAAAAACAAACATTTTTATAAAAAAATACACTAAATAATTGACAAAAAATGAAAGCAGAAATTATTCACTATGAAATACAGCTTGTTTAATTCTTGAATCATTCATAAGAACGAACATTTTATAAAAAAATAATTGACAAAAATGACAGAAATTATTCACTACGAAAAATTAGTCATTCATTTTGACAACTTCTGTTGCATCTGATGCACTACTTGTGGATGGAACATTCGTTTCACCGACAGATGCTGCTATTGCTTTTTTAAGATTCTTATGTCACTTTGTTTGCGAGATTCTAATTTCTTTTTGATTAAATTGTTCTGCACCATATGCACATGCATGACATCTTGAAGACTAAAGCTATGGTTCTGTTCCACGAATTTTATAACATTTTCTATACTCTTTTCTGCACAAGCCCAAGATATCTTTTCTTCTTGAACTATATTTTCTTCTTCACCAGATTCTTCTGAACAGCTCTCTTCTTTCTTATCGGGAGTGGTGATACTTTCAATGATTTGTTGATCAGTGAAAGTGGCTGCAACTTCAATATCATTTTCAATGTTTACCCACTCTTCCATGTCATCGCTATTAAGTTTAGACAGAGGGTTGTCTTCAGTAGATAATTTAACAGTTTCCATCAGTTCTTGCGAATTATTGCTTCCGTATGTAGAGTTGCCACTTGTTGCCGCTGTGTCTGTGGCGCTTCAATCAGAACTTTCTAAAATGAGCGCAAATACAAAAAAGAACGTGAAATTCAAAAAAGGGTGCGATTTTAAAAAGTCCGGATTCTTAGGTTGTCCGGATTTCTGGGGTCCTGATTTTTTTACTTTTACTGTATATATATATATATATATATATATATATATATATATATATATATATATACTGATATATATATATATACACACACACAGGGCTATTCAAAATGATTCATCCGATTTCAACTGAGAATACTTCCGTACCTATCAACCGTGCATCAACTGGGCATACCACATGAAAGAGGAAATCTCCGAGTTTTACAAGATCACCGCGAGAGGGCTCCAAAGTCACGCCGTGGCCTAGCCTAGCAACAAACAGTCAGTGTGAAAATGGCGTCTGCACAGCAGAAGGCGTTTTGTGTGTGGCAGTTTTCGAGCTGTAAATCGGTAGTCACAGTGCACCGTGTGACTTCTTCCTTTGGGGGTATGTTAAGGATACTGTGTACGTGCCACCGTTGCCCACATCTTTGGATGAGCTCCGAACTCGCATTGTTACTGCCATAGAGTCAGTGACAACGGACATGCTGGAGCGAGTATGGGAGGAATTCGACTATCGTGTCGACGTTGCTCGTGTAACTAGGGGAAGTCACATAGAGCATTTATGAGGTAAGAGACAAAATTTGGACAGTTTTTCTTTTGGTTGATGTATCACAAATCACACTGTATTTGTAACATTAAAAAATATTCTCATTTGAAATCAGGTGAATCCTTTTGAATAGCCCTGTATATATATATATACACACACACACACACACACACACACACACATATATATATATATATATATATACATATATATACATATATATATACAATACATATATATATATATACATATACTGTATACACAGGGTGTCCCGTTGAGATTGGTATGGTTAACACCCCAAGTTGGTGGGAACTCTACTATTGGGAAGGATTCCTGAGAGCTCCCAAACCCCTCAGTAGGGCCTGGGAGGTTTCAGTAATCCCCATTGGGCCAGAGCTTTCTTAGAAAGCCAGGCCTTCAGAGTTAATAAAAATGTTTTTCTTCTCTTTTTAATTGATTATAACAGATTTGAAATTCTCTCAATATAGAGAATGTTAAGCACATTGAGGCAATCATATGCCTGAGTATAACAGCTTTGAAATTCTCTCAGTATAGAGAATAATCAGAAGCTTGAGGCAATCATATGCCCATTTCAAGAGATGGGAAAGCATCTCACTTCTCCTTGATGGTGTGGTAGGTGATCCTATAGTCTTGTTTTTACCATTGGTGTTTTGTATTGCTTATCCATTAGCTATAAGAACCATGTCTCACATATTTGGATCACTTAAAATTATCATGTAAATATCATAATCATTTTTGAATGCCTGATTTCCTTTATAAAGACCTTGTTGAAAAACCTAACTTCAGTTATCAATATGCATCACAATGGATTTTGAGCTTTCTCAGGCTGTGAACTAAATTGTACCTTTAACTGCCTTATGAGCAACATATTAATGCAAATACATATCCCAAAATTTTAGAACATTAATTATCATTGTCAATTTTGCTTCCTTTTCTGGCATCATTGCACTCATGGATTCCTGTGGGTCCACTGATGACAGTGCTGGGGGGATAATCTCTAAATGTTGTTGTTGTTTTTTTCTCTTTATCAGGGATTTGTTTTTGGCTGGGACATTTGCTTATTGAAGTGAATTTAGACAAAGCTTTTTCTTCCCCAATGCCTGCACAAATGCTGAAGCCAGTATTCACACATTTTTTTTGTTATAAACATTGCTTTTGTTTGCACTGATTGAGCCAAGAATACCTTTAATGATTGTGATATGAAGTGGAGTTTAAAATGACACATCTGGGACTTATCAGGTTTATACAATTTGGGTAACACTCATTGACCTTGCCCTAGTGACTAATATTCTTTGTTTTTTTGCATTAGTTACGTAAGTTCCTTTTTTTCTGTAAGTCTTCTCTCCTTTGTGTGGTAATGGGCTGGTGATGGCCAATAATTTAATGGTTTTATTTCATGTTGACATTTTTGTGTGTGGTATTGGACTAATGATGTTTGTTTCTTTTGTTTTGTAGTAATAATTTTTTTCAAGTGCTTAGTTGGTACTGAATACACATTGGTGTATGATCAATAAAATTTTTCATATTTTCTTTAGTTACCTGTAAAAAACTTGCCTGCTGATGCAGTTAACCTTGTAAGCATTATTGTTGTTTCGTTGATTAAATTAGGCAAAGGACATTTTACTTTTCTTAAATCCTCCCACCATAAGCCGAAGAATAAGTCTTTAAAAGAGGCAGATTGGCTATGCCCCAGAGATCTTAAAGGTGAGAACCCAGTTTCAAATTGGTAGGAGCTGCCTATCTGACATAATCTCAACCATACTAAAATTGGGAACTTGCTCACCTCATTTCTCTCATTCTTAGCAGTGCGGGTGGTGCTGAAGTCAAAGGATTATTTTTATTCAACTGAAGGCCCTCTGGGTGGTCCTCACTGGCAGCTAAATCTCCCATCTCAGCAACCAGCAGCAGCTGCTGTGACCCCACTAACAGAGTATCTGGTAGGTAAGTAATGCAAATGCATCTTTACACAGATACACTTACCAGCATCGTGCCCCCATTTCACTGTAAGTCTGGAACCATAGGGCAAAATGATAAAAATGGCAATAAAAATGCTGAAGAGACTTTGGGGGACTGTTTGTGAAATGAGTGAGGATGGTAGTGGCTGTGTCATCGTCGGTGGATGTCCTCAGAGATCGGGATGCCTTAGAGGCAGAAGGTATTTTGACAGGATATTGTCAATTTTATACATTCCTGCCCTGTTATTGAAATTATTTTTAAAATGGGTAAATGCACATTCTAGAATATTCCTTTCAATTATATCCATTTTTAACGAGCGCTTTAGAACTATTCCACTTGATATTATGATTACATCTATCCATGTGGTTAAACAATGCATTAGAATTATTTGCTGTTCTACATGCATATTTATTCTGTTTTACCCTAATATCTAATGTTTTACCCATTTGGCCGATACAGACAGTCCCTGACTTGTATAAGGATTCTATTCTGGAAGGCTTTATGTAAGTCAATTTTTTCGTAAGTTGGAATTGACCCTTCCATAGGTAATCATTGAACACAAGATACAATACTTTCTTATAAATTAAAAACACTAAATACAGTATAGTAGCAATAAAAGCATAGGAAAGAAAGATGATTAAGTAGTTCAAAATACTCTACTGTCCTGCACTCTTACGATCACTTGGGTGCTTTCCAGTCATTATTGCAATACAATTAGGGCAATTTTACGAAAAAAGTTTGGAGATGATGCGGAGAGGATTTATGGGAGCATTTACATAAAGTCAAGGCTTAGTAACCCGGGATTCGTAGTCAGCGATGCTAACCACTACACCACTGAGGCGCATGATATATCTATCTATATATATTTATATCTATAAAAATCTATATATATATCTAAGTATAACTAAATAAACTGTCAAAGGTTTATTTTCATTGGATGATGTATGACTGCCAGATCTAGGGGTATAATTTTTAACATTTGACATTAATTGATCAATTACATCAGTTATAGCTCAAAAATCAATTACAATTACCTTTATTTTTATTTTATTTTGAATCAATTACAATTACAATTAATGGAAATTAGGATCAATTAATTAAAAATACAATTATAATTATTCATTGTATCCAACCTTGTTAAAAGCTATTTTTGCTTAGATGGCACAAATAAAATTTGGGACCTACTGATCTTGTTTCAGAGGTCTACAACAAGAAAAAATGTGCAGTTTGATTTACAGATTGGAATAAATACAGATGCCAAAAAAATCCTTGCTCCAAGGTTTAAATAAGCTTATTTTCACATGGGTACATACTGTTGTACACAATGAATAAATACACAAAGTTAAGTAATTCTATTAAAACTCATCTAACTCTTAAAACTGAACTTATTCTATAGGGTAGTACCTATAGCCTAGTATAAGGTACTTATATACATACATAGCTTTACCTTTAAACAGGATAGCAGGTTTGAAGTTCTTCACACTTTTGAATGTCCATATAAATTAATTAATTATGTAATTTAAATTACCTATATTGTATAATTCTCTGAAATATACAAAAAAAAAAAATTTATAATAGGTCCAGATACTTATTCAACCAAATAACTGGGTTAGGTTAGGTTAGATAATTACTGAGTTTTTTGAAAATTAACAGATATTATATATCTCAGTAAGAAAAATCTAATGGTATTTTTCTCAACATTCTAGCTCAAACAGTTCCAAAGATACAGTGCTCCAAAGTTTGGTGGAAAAAGGTACTTGATCAAAATGGAGGTGGGGTATGGTCCACTGAAATGGCTGTAGCGTCTATACTAACTTAATCCACACTAAAAATCTTGTTTTAGGTTAAGGTAGACATGTGTACCCAAAATTGGGTGAAAGGAGAGAAAAATTGGTTGACATCAAATGACGTACACAAGGTCAAAGGTCAAAAATAAGATCAACTTTTTTTTTTTGACTACTGAGGTAAAATATGAATAGAAACAAAGTTGTAGATCTGCTTAAAAGCTTTAAAATAGTGTTTAAATGATCTCTGTAAGTGCAATAGGAGCCGAGATATTTCATGTTGAAATATGGCATGACCTTGGAAATTGACCTTTTTTTACAAAATTTGGAGGGCCATATCTCCGGAACCATATGACCTAGAGTGTTGAAACAAGCGTAATTCTGGTTTTCTCACTGAGATCTATAAGTGCCAATTTTCAAAAAAATTGGTGATGGTCACATTTTTTTTGCCATTGAACTGACATGGAATGACCCTAATACAACCTATGGACCAGGGGCTGATAGTAAGTTGCAATAGAATCTACAGGGCCAAGCAATTGGAGCAGTGCTTGTGGTCATCTCTGAAGATGACACAGAGGACAGGGCTGAGGAGACACTCAGGAACTTCAAAGCCTACAACATCAAGTCTACTCTCTACAATTGGGCCAACAGCTGGAATGAGGTCAAGGAGTCCACTCTGCGCAATGCCTGGAAGAAACTGCTCCATAACATCCAGGACCTGGAAATAGACTTTGAGGGCTTTGAGCCACAGGACTGTTTGGGTGTTCTCCAACAAGCAGGTGAAATAGAGGCTGCAGAGGACAAAGTTGTGGAATGGTTTGATGCTGACAATGGTGACCCAGGGTACGAAGATCTTAGTGAGAGTGAAATTGCGGCCAATATTTCAGTCAGGTCTGAAGACAGATCCACTGATGAACCTCTTGATTTCAATGAGGATGCTGAAGATGTCTCCAAGGTTATACTCAAGACTACGTTGAGCCAGGCAAGAGACGCTACTGATGTTCTGCTGAAATTCATTGATGAGACTATGGCACTGCCTAATATTCTCCCTTACTATAACTACATAAGGAAGTGCCAAAATGAAATCATTGCCAGTCAAACAAAAGGATCAAGCAAATGAAAATTCATGATTTCTTCAAGCCCCCTGCTGCCAAGCCCTGATGCACGTCCATGCCCATTTCATGCCAAAGCTCTGTTTCAAGTGGAATGTCTGACCTTTCACTGCCCACTGAACCAACACCAAGTACTAGCAGTAGTGTTGGCTTCACTGTGTCACCACTCCAGTTTCCTGAGAGTGCAAGTACTAGCAGTAGTACTCCTTTGCCAGCCATCCTACCGGAGCCTGAAGTGGAGTTCAGGACCCTCACACCAGACCTGGATTTTCAGGCCATCACACCAGAAGTTCCCGACGATATTTTGGAGGATTGACTATATATGGTGAATACATAAAAATAAATATTTACATGTGCATGTGTTCATAAGTAGGTAAGTCTATGTATGCATTTTCATGTGTGTTGAATGTGGAGATTCGAGGGCTATACATACATGTGTAACTGTACTGAAGTATTTTGGTTACGGAAAACCCCACTTTAACATCCTGTAGTCCGGTAAAGTGGGGGTCATCTGTACTTCACTTTAATGTTCCCTGGTACGTTAAAGTGGGAGTTTTCCGTACTTCACTTTAGCAACTACATGCTCCCCCCAAAGTGTACGTTAATGTGAGGGTCTACTGTACCATATGCTTGGTGTGCCTGGTTGTAGAGCAACCAAGCTTACCCCTAGCTTAAGAAGATTGAGATACAGTGAAAGATTAAATGAATTGGGTGTGGTTAGCTTTGAGAGAGATTATTTGAGGGAAGATATGATACAGATGTTCAAAGTGTTTTTGGATTTGGATAGTTTAGATATAACTTTTTCTTATTAGAGTTTCATGGAAGGACTTTAGGGCATAATAAGAAAATTAGAAAATAAGCTTATAGACTGGATGTCTGAAAACACATTTTTGGTCACTGAGCAGTAGATTTTTTGTAATGACTTGCCATATGATGTGATAAATAGTAGTGCCGTAGTTTTAAGAAAAAATGGACACTTTCATGAATAAGAGAGTTTGTAAATTGTGAAAATAATGTATATTTTAGCTCAAGTTGTGTAGTCTACCTCAGTAGTTCTGTAAATAGTTTTTATGCTAATTAACAGACTTGAAACTGATACTTCACAAAATTTGATTATAAAATATAGCTTTCGATCATTCATGACTTGGATAACCTCAATAGGCCTCAGTGGCTCCATGTTTTCAAACTGTAATGCTGCGTTGAAATTTGGTAGAAGTGATGCACAGATAAAAGAAGAGTGAAATGTGTCTAAATCCTACAGATAATTGGTTAATATGATAAAAGTTCCCCACCCTATTCTCTCTCAACCCTTAAATGCTGGTTGACATCTATTGATGTTCTTTTAGAGAATGCCAGTCAACATCAGTTGATGTTTTAGGTTTTTCTACCAATGACAGTCAACATCTATGGATGCTTTACCTTTCCCACCTTTGTTTGAGGTTTAAAATGACTCATAAAATCACGACAAAATTATTCTTGAATTCTTTTTTTCCCATTTTTTTTTTAGCACAGTTGGGGGTTGTCAATCACATCCATACCCAGTGTTAAAGGGTTAATAGTATTAAAGATATGAATGTCAGATTGCAAAATCTGCAAAATTATTAAGTGTGAAATTTTCAAAATTGTGAAAGTCTTGCACAATATAAATATTCTCATGCATAATATTTAAATCTCCAGCTAATGCTGTTTAGAAAGAAAATTTTTGTGTTAATGTCAGTCAAAATTTTTAGATTATGGCAAACTTTCTTGGTACATGTTGGCTGAGAGTAATTTCTTGAAACTGTTGCCTGATGCATTGGGCATGAGGGTGTTATGGAAAAATCCTTGTACAACATAAATGGGAAATTTACATACATTTTGCAGTCTGGTTTGAAGGTACTGGGCCCCAGACTGCATAGTCTGCTCAAATTTTTTGATGCATCCTGAGGATTTTGCATAAAATTTGAGAGTTTTAACCAAAATTACTCATGTTGAAAATGTACAATTGTTAAAGGCTTTGAAGTAAAGCAGGTTTTCCATTACTATTTAATGCAAGAATAATTTTGGCAAAACAAATGCCAGACACTGTTTGGAAACAGGAACTTGTAATAACTTCGTATATAATATATTAAATTAGGTTGGTTAGGTTAGTAATTAGGACTTTTGGACCCTCTCTCTAATGTGTGTCTGGAATTGTACCATAATTGCTTTTCCAAAATACAGGGTGTACATAAAGTCAGGATCTATTTTTTTGAAGCACTTGGAAATTATATGGAATTCAATCATAAAATGATAAAGTGGCAACATGTATTAAATAATTAAGAGTACGATTCGACGTGACACCCATCAGTATCCCTGCACAGCTCATATCGTTCCGCAGCATTTGCGGGGTTATGTTATCTGCAGCAGTTCGTATATGTGTACGTACGTTTTCAAGACTCGTATTCTTCGTCTGATAGACGTGCGATTTGATAAAGCCCCATGCAAAGAAATCTAAAGGGGTTAAATCTGGTGATCTCGCTGGCCAAGGTCTGTTGCTTCCGCGTCCGATCCAGCGATTTGGAAAACGTCCATTTAGATAATCCTGAACAATTTTGGCATAGTGACAAGAAGCACCATCATGTTGATAGACAACGGTACTAACAATCCTATCCCCAATCAGCTGAGGTTCAAGGAATTGCTGCAACATGTCCAGATAAATAAGCCCTGTAACCGTAGCTTCAGCAAAGAAAAAAGGACCATAAACCTTAGATTTTGTTAAACCCATCCAGACATTAACTTTAGGTGAGTCTCTTTCCCAATTTTGGATGAAATCATTCGGTCTTTCATCTGCCCAAATTCGACAGTTATGACAATTTACTTTTCCACACGTATGGAAAGTGGCTTCATCACTAAAGAGAATGTTGTCCATTAAATTATCATTCCAGATTTGTTCTACGAGATCAGCACACACAGCACTTTGTCGAGGGAAGTCTTCCTCATGTAAATCATGTAAAACCTGCAAATGATAGCTTTTCTTCTGCAAATTAACTTTCAGAATTTTGTGCACAGATGACATCGGGAGGCCGAGTCTGTGTGATGCAGCACGAACGGACGTACGTGGCTCCTCAGTGATAATACCGCTGTCGCGGTGGGGTTATCCAGTAAACAATGAAGGTCCGAATCAATTTGGACCACCCGACAACATTAACATTCGTGCAATTATTTTCTACCGGTACGGGGAGAAGACTTACTTCAAAACCAAACACCCGAAGATGACTCGTTGGCTGAGGGAGGACGGATGCCTAATAATTCCTTGATGCGGTAAACTTTCCCGGAGTCTCGTTGATCTCGACATGACCCTCCAGGCGTGATCTCATTATCCTCAGAACAGAGAAACAATGCGATTAGTTAAGTGTCCCAATGCCCACCAAACTGACCCAACCTCAGGACCTCCCAATATCCCACGAATAATGAAACAAAAATGCTCACCACAGTCCCGATGACAATGCCGTAGCCAATCAAACTGTAACCTCAACGAGTTGGAAGAAAAACAGACTAGAGGAAAAACCATGAACAATTTTTATTGATGGGAAGGGGGAGTTACATTCTATACGACACATGAAAGGGAGGAAAAAGTCAGAGAACCGGGGGTTAGGCAGGGTGAAACAAAGACATTAGAGTAAGCGGGCAGACAAGCAATAAGATATATATTTACAAATGTACACGCAGTGTCAATCGCAAGAACACATATTAATATATATGTTAACACATGGTCATGAACAACTGGACTTAGGCAAAGCAAGCAATCTATCTTCGCATTACAATGGTCAAGACAAGCTCCTTCGGGTTACAATAAGGATGAATCAAGAAACAATGATAAGTTGCTTCCTGATTCCTTATCTTGAAACTTAAATGTCCTTCTTTTAAGTTCATACAATATTTATACCCTAAATAACCCTGACTAGGCTAAATGGAAAGGGGGGCAAGGTGTTATTTATACCTGGCCTTAACTGATGTGCAGATACCACCATTTAAACTTTCAGAATGTTCTGGGACTATTGTTCGAGTTCAAGAAGTTAAACGCATTAGATGAATGTCATTTAATTTCTGTCCTTCTTAACTTCTAGTTTCAGCAACAGACATTACCTGTATAACAAGTCACACTGTGCACTTTGTTTGTTGGCCTGTTCAGACTGTCAATCCTATCAATTTCAGGACCAATACCGTGCTTGACGTTTTTCTCACGTTTGTCCAGAAAATCAGAAAAATAAAGTCAAGATAATTTAAGCAGAAGGTTTAGGACTTCTTAAACAAAAAACCCCTTTTTTGGTTTTCTTTTCTTTTTTTTTTTTGATAACATTAAACCACAATTCTGATGCTAGATTCTATGGGTCTAGATTTTATAGGGGTTATGGCATTCAAACCTGTATGGGAGAGAAAGAGATAATCAGTGGTCCCTACTACATTCCCCCCTTCGAGTGGCAGAGCCACTCAAAAAGACCAATCCACCAGGGAACCACTCTCATCCCAACAGGTCCAAATACCATCCCTAGCAAAATCCCTCCTTCCATTTAGCAATACCTTACAATAATCTATTTACATTAATTTACAAAAATACTTAAAGTTTCCTTTCCATTTTACATAGATTCTAACTAGCTAACTTTATTATACATGGAACTATTGATATTGAAATGGCAATTCTAAAAATTTAAACATAGATAAACCAAAAACATTCACATGATAATATTCCGGAATCTACCGATGCAAGTCATGGTCATACTCAACTGGTTTCTTCGGGATGTGGGAAAGATCCATGACCGGTCCGCGGGAGCGGGTTTGTGGAGGAGAACTGCCAGTTAATACCGGGAGCACCTCCCCCAGCCATCTTCGTGTGGCAACCAATCGCTCTCGAGATCTCCTCCGTTTTTCCTGAATCAGGGCATGTCCCTCTAAAACCAGCTCTCTCATGGGTGACAGACTCAATCTAGTCAGGTGCCCATCCTCATGACCAGCATCAAGACCCTGTTCACACAAACTTATCTGGCCTTCCAATAACTGGTATATCTCCTCCCTATCCTCCTGAATGAGCTCTAGAGTTACCTCTAATGATTTCACTAGGGAGGAAGAGTCTGGAGAAGATAAACCACTTGACCCAGCGACACTGCAAGGAGAACTATGGTGAGGTGGACTATCAAAGCTAACTAATTTATCATCCATGGGCGATTCCCGTGCCTGGCCAGTCGCATGGGGATCAGTGACATCTCACCAATCGCGTTATCCAAATCACTACTGGACAGTTCAGGACTATCTCGGAATGTGACTTTTTTCACTCGCGACTCCGGTCTGAGAATGGGCCTGAGAAATCCGGAGAATTGTCAGGAAACCCCAAGAAATCTCGCCGACTATCAGGAGACTCTGACAAACTTGGAGAAGTGCCAGGAAAGCCTGAGAAATCTGGTTCATTTGAACCAAGTGAACTCTTCGATGATTCGCTGGAAGACTCCCCAGAAGAGTCCAGAGCTACGGAAATCCAAGGACGCACCAAGGGTACCCCCTGCTTTCCCAATTCCACCTCATCATGAGAATCACTAGAAGAATCCCACGAACTTTCTTCAGATGAACTTTTGAACAGATAGGCATAGTTTGGGACTTCATTCGGACAAGAATATTCCTGATCAGGTACATCAGGCTGATCTTCTGGGATAACCCAGGGAAGTTTTACCAATTGGGAGTAGCTTGGATGGTTCCTGAGAAAAATAGGAGCCTCCTTCCAAGCGCGTAACTGTGTGTGATGGACACGTGATGTTGTCAAGAATGGTTGGTCATTTGGGTAGGCTGGAGAAATCACATAAGTGACTCCATTTGACTCTACCCGTTCAATACAAAATGGGCCACAATATTTGGGGAGAAACTTGTTCATGACAAGGTGCCCCTTTTGGACTACCTTCCTGATCACCAGCTGTCCTCTAGAGAAGGGACAAAAACTAGGGTGACCAGGAGCCCATTGTTCTTGAATCTGAGCCGAGATAATGGCTGGAATTGGGTCTGGATGCGAGTTAGCCAATAAAAATTGCGCTGGAGACATCGTTAACTCCGTATGCACAGTACCATTGTATGATATGATGGCTCTGGGAAGATGTAAATCCCACGAGCTAGGACCTTGAACAAGGTTTCTAAGAAACTCGCCAATGGTACAATTGACTCTCTCGACTGCCCCATTCCCTTCAGGACGATTTGGCGTCGTAAAAACATGAATGATGCCATACTGAGCTAACATTTGCTCAAATTCTTGACCCCTGAATTCGGGCCCATTACACTGGTCAACAAATTTTAAGGAATTTTTTGTATCTTTAATGAAAGTAGCTGATTCTTATGTATTTTTGCATGCTGAATTTGAAAATGATAGTGAAATTGTTTAATTTTTAAGATATCATGGTAATTATTGTGTAAGTACTGGTAAAAATTTATCCCACAACATATATGTATTTTAAGGAGCACACTCACTTCAATGTCGTTTCCTCTTGGCCTGTCTCTTGTACTCTGACTGTGTAGTGTCTCTTATTACTGACCAGCAGAAATCAGCCAGCATAGATGAATTCCACTTGCCCTGGTAATGTTTCTCAAGAGCTGAAATCTGCTGATGAAAACGTTCCCCATGTTCGTCACTTACTTCACCAAGGTTTGCCGGGAAAAAGTCGAAATGGGAATGGAGGAAATGAATTTTAGAGACATGTTACATCCCATTCTTTGGTACGCCTTCAACATATTATCCACCAATTCATCTGCATTTGGAGCTCTGTTGTTTCCAAGGAAATTTTGCGACACTGACTTGAACGAGACCCAAGCTTCTTTTCTGCGCCCTCCAAAAGTGTCTCGAAATGTTCATCTTTCATCAGATTTCGTATATGAGGACCAACAAATATGCCTTCCTTGATTTTTGCCTCACTGAGTCGAGGGAACTTCTGGAAAAGATACTTAAATGCCTTTCCATCCTTATTGAGTGCCTTCACAAAATTTTTCATAAGCCCTAACTTAATATGTAACGGTGGTAGAAGTATTTTGCTTGGCTCTACTAATGGCTCGCATGAAACGTTTTTCACACCTGGCACTAAACGTTCTCTTAGAGGCCATTCCTTCCTTTCATAATGCTGTGACCTAGCATGGCTGTCCCACTCGCAAAGGAAGCAGCAGTACTTCGTGTAACCCTGCTGGAGACCAAGTAACATGCCGACCACTTTCAAATCACCACATATGCTCCATTTGTGAGCGTTGTAGTTTATGTGGTGAAGCAGATATTGCATATTTTCATATGTCTCCTTCATGTGGACAGAATATCCAATTGGAATGGCAGCTTTTTCGTTTTTGTTATGAAGTAGTACAGCCTTAAGGCTTAGCTTAGAGGCATCAATGGACAACCTCCATTCGTCATCTCTGTATGTTATATTTAGAGCATTCATTAAACCAACAACATCTGTACACACCACGAAGTCACCATGTTTGATGAAGAAAGTCTCCAACGTGGATTGCCTAGTGCGGTACATGGATATTTGGACATCATCATGAAGAAGATGCCACTGTTGAAGGCGTGAGGCGAGCAATTCTGCCTTAGACTTCGGTAAGTCCAAATCTCTGATGAGGTCATTCAGTTCGTGTTGGGTGATTTTATGCGGTTCTGTAGACAGTTCACTGGGCACAAAGTCGGTATCTTGTGATGTTGTGGGATGTGCAATGTCTTCATCTGTACTCATTACAGGATGCTCTTCGTCATCCAAATCGAGGGTGTCTGAGGAGGTAGGAGGATTGGGCACAGGTATGTCTTCGTTATGGGGCACAGGTCGAATGGCGGATGGAACATTAGGATACTTGAGGGTCCATTTTTTCTTCTTACTAATTCCACGTAATGGCTGAACCATGCAGAATAAACAGTCATCCACATGGTTACTTTGTTCCCTCCACACGACAGGGATGCCGAAGCCCATTGACCTCGGTTTCCCATTGTACCACTCAAGTAATGTAGTTGCACATGTAATGCAGCATATATGCGGCGCCCACATTTTGTCCTGATCGCCTAATTTGCACTTAAAATAAAGGTGGTACGCTTTCTTGATGGCAGGTGTTAACATCTTCTTTTGCGATTTTAATGTTACTTTGCCGCAAATATAGCAAAAGTTATTTGAGTCATTAACGCATTTACGTG
The DNA here is from genome assembly GCA_023014485.1 of Bathynomus jamesi. Classification (NCBI taxonomy): domain Eukaryota; kingdom Metazoa; phylum Arthropoda; class Malacostraca; order Isopoda; family Cirolanidae; genus Bathynomus; species Bathynomus jamesi. The sequence goes on along the minus strand of JAJOZX010001029.1, from coordinate 495,807 downwards.
GCATTTTGCTTATAACGTCAATGAGAAACTGATCGCAAGATTACGCTTTAACACGCACTACACTCTATATGTCATGAAGTAACCACAGGTGCAAATTACGAGGAAACACTACAAAAGCACTATGTCAAAATGTGAAATAACGTGTCACCACAACAAGCATCACTCTAGAACTGAGCTAAAGGGATTTACGATGTACTTAAGATGGCGCCAGACAATGAGGTTGCCAAACGAGCACATTCTACAGTGTTGCCATATGTTATGCTTCAATGATATATTCATTTCAATTGGGAAATAATGAAAACAGGGCACCCGTGTATCTTCTAAATGCGAACTAATCATGCAAAATGAAGGTAATTTTCGGATTCAGCGACGTCGAATTACTAAAGAAATGATGGTTTCATCGAAGATACATTTTGGCTGTTGATTAGTGTTATTGGTTAACCGACATGGCCTCCTCAACAAACTAGGCAGGACACGGGTCTCGAACAATCTTGCAATGGTGCTGGAAGTCTTATTCATGATTGGGATGGCTACCACCCACTTTGAATGGTGGTCTACGACTACTAGACAACCAATGTTCCCTTGAGGTGTCTTCGGGAACACTACCAAGTCGGCAGCCACCAATTCAAAAGGTGACCTGGTCATGATCTTTAAGGTAGGTGGACCCTTAATTTGACTTGAGACTTTGTTCAGTTGGCACTGTGAACATGACGTGACCACTTCCTGTACAACCTGATACAATTGAGGATGAAATACGTCTCGAGAAAGAACTTCCAGGACTTTAGTACGGCCAACATGGGCCATTTCAAGATGGACACTGATGGCAAGTTCAATCAGGAAGTTAAATGAGATCAAGTTCTGTGGATACAGTTCAAGATCTAATGAGTCGTATTTAACTAGAATCCCATTTTCTATATAGATGTCTTTAAGATAGCGGTTGTACCGAGATAAGTTTCTCGGGCAACGGGCATTCGCATTCCTTCTCCCTAGATAATTCCTAAGCCTGCGCAATTCTAGATCGTTTCTCTGCAATGTTTCAACATTAACCCATTCGAGAAGAGAATACGGCCTAACGTTTCCGATAATGATCACTTCAGGACCCTCTGATGGGTCTACTGCAGTTGCCAAGAAGGTAGCGACCACTTCTCCCTCCTTCAGGACTATCGTTGGATAGATCTAGCACTAGTCCTGAAGTAGTCATGAAATTTGCTCCAAGCAAAAAGCATGATGGGAGAGAACCATCATCCATGATAGCAAATGGATGGTCTTTTGCTTTCACTTGCGTTCTCAATGATACATCCAAATTTACGAATTTGGTCACCATGACCCGACGTTCAGCCATCCCTTGTATATTTACAATTATGTCTTTTGAGTAATCTTCCTGCTCACCTAATATGTTTTCCAGGTAGTCTCAGACACCAAACTAATCTCAGCTCCGGAATCCACGAGAGCACAATAAGTCTGGCCATTACATTCAAGAGGAACAATTGCTCTAGATCGAGATGAATGAGCACATACGATATCCACTTGATACTCAGGAAAATGCAGGTTAACCTCCTGCCCCTGAGGATCATAGTTTTCATGGCTATCCATAATTGGGTTCACTGGATCCGGATCTGAGTCAGTGGCGTCATAAGAATTAATGGTGTTTATAAGAGACAGGTTATTAGCGTGGAATGTTTTCGTTTCCTGCAACAAGTTAAAGTGTATCCCACCCAGGCACTGAAGGTGTACCTTTCTCTGCTATCATCACCCACTCCTGAGGGGACTTGAAACACGAGGGATGAGTTGAACCGAAATGCAGACAATATCCAGATTATATAAATGACTGCAAACCAGCAAAACTTCAAGAGTCATTGGCTGACCAGCAATGTCATCAACCGAAGACTTTGCTTTTTCTTTGCATTCAATTGGATCTTATATCGTGAGGGTTTAGTCATCAGTTCACCCACGAGCTGCTTCCTGAGCGAGGTGACACTGTCAGGACATTCCTTGTCCATTCCTTTTCCAAAACTTGAGTCAAGACATGCAAGAGACATTCGATTAATGAGTCACCACCTCCTTCTGGTTTAAAAAGCACCATTAATCCCTTTGGAAAATCAGTGGGTGTCACTTCTTTCCCATCTTCCTGGGGTGTCTGGAAATGACGTGATAAAGTGTCAGCAGCTTGATTTTCTTTTCCTGGTATGTAATGGAGTTCAAAATCAAACTCGGCCAGGTCTTCTAGCGTCCGAGCAATTCTATCGTTTACCAGTTTCATGTTGTGGAGGTAAAATAAGCCTGATGGTCCGTATTCAAGACAAAAGGGATGCCATATAAGAAGGCGCGAAAGTTTTCACACCCCATCGCATTGCGGCTAGTTCGCGTTCAGTCACGGAATATTTACGTTGGGGTTTCGAGAAGGTCATGGAGGCATGTGCGATAATCCTAACCCTCCCATCTTGAACTTGAGTTAAGCATGCTCCGGCGCCGATAGCGGAGGCATCCACCCATAGGTTTATCTTTTCGGCAGTTTCACGATAATCTGGAAATGCAAGCTCTATCTCCCTCTGCATCTCGTCTCAGTGAGTGCATCAAAAGAAGACTCCATTTCAGATGTCCATTGAAGATTAGTCGAAGCGGATTTACCAGTGAGCTCTGACAAGGGTTTTGCGAGAGGGGAACATTGCGGTAGGAATTTTCGTTGGAAGTTGATGAGTCCAAGAAATTCCCTCAATTCACGAATGGTGGTAGGTTTTGGGAAGTTACTAACCTTTTCCATATATTCTGGAGACTTTGATAATCCACTAGAGCTAACTGTGTGTCCTAAGAAGGGTACTTTTGACTTGAACCATCTGCACTTTGGAGGCTTGATCTTAATTCCATGATCTTCCAGGACTTTCAAAACACTGTCCACTAACTTCAGGTGAGCTGCAAAGGTCTTTTCCATAATCAAGATGTCATCAATATAAACAAGCATGTTCTTTCTGGAAAAACTCTTCAGGACTTCCTGCATTTCACGTTGAAAAGCTGATGGAGCATTCCTCAAGCCGAAACTGAGTTTTCTGAAACGCCAATGGCCATGAGGTGTTGAGAATGCGGTATAGTCACGACTATCCTCTTCAATAGGCATTTGATAGTAGCCGCGGACAAGGTCTAGGGTCGTGAAGTACCTTACTCCATGGAGACTATATACCGAATCTGTAAGGTTGGCCATCGGGAACCTATCTGGCTTGGTAATTTTATTCAATTTGCGATAGTCAACGCATAACCGGATGGAACCATCCAGCTTTCTAATCAGGACTACCGGAGCACTCCATGGTGAAGTGGTAGGTTCAATAATACCAAGTTCATGAAGTTCTTGACACTGATCTTCAATTGGTTCTGGAAATCTCCTTGGACGTTGAAAAATTGGGGTTTCATCGTAGAGTTCGATACGGTGTGGGGTCATTCTCGCTGCACCAACATCGGAATCTCCACGACTCAATACTTCCTTTCGGGATTCCAACAGGCGATGAACACTTTCCTTCTGGTCTGGGGTTAACTCATCCAGACTTATTCCTGACTGTATACGCTCTGGAGTCCAATCTTGAAGAGTTGGAGACACTTGACTCGGGCCTATCTCCCTGCGTCGCAGTTCTACACTGGAGCACATTACTTTCATGTTCAGGTATAACGATTGTGTACATGTATCCTATTAGGTCTCCCTTTTTAATCTTTCCCAATGACTTCCCCCTTGTATACAATAAAACTGACGGTTGCTCAACATTCATGATACCTGGCACTCCATTACCTTATCACCTAAATGAGCATTCACTGCACTACCATCATAAAACCACATGCTTGCCCCTTGTGAACATGCGCAAGGACCATTCAATTCACTTTCTCTCTCCTCCACTCTACTGGCACTCGAACAGGTCCACAATCATTTCTTTGCACACTTTCAGCTGCCCAACATTTAACTTGGTATCTATGCTTCGTACACTCTGTTCCACCTGAACCCAAATACACATCCCATTTAGATCCATCCTCACAAGTTCCAGATATTCTTCGACGTGACAAATTTACTTGCAAGCCATTCTTTCTTAAAAATCTAGACCGAGGAAAAGTGGATAATTTGTGTCCAAATGCGGGATTACCAGAAATGTACAAGGCTTCATGACGATGTTATGTAGAGAAAGTGCAATATTTATTGACCCCAGAGTGTGGCATGCAAGGTCTTTACCTATCCCACGAATGGTATACTGTCTTGTATCCAGAACCAACCCCAACTGCTCAACCAGCCCTCCCGATATTAAACTAACTTGAGCCCCTGTGTCGATAAGACTGTTTATGATCGTGTTATTAATCACAACATCCAGTGTGAGTACATTTGCTGGCTCCAGCTCTGCAAACTTAACTCCTCGAAAATCAAGGGTAGGTAGATCAGGTTCCACAACTGGTGCCGCTTGTTCGTGGAAAATCGTTCCAGAAGCTGCAATAGGGGTCGTTGGCTGTTGGCCAAGCTCCCCTGGTTTCTCTGAGCATGACTTTCAAATCGCCTGTGAGTCCACAACCAGGTCTTCAGGAAAGTAGTTGCTCGGGGGGCAAATTCTGGGTACATCTAGCTCTGGGATGGTCATCATTATCAGGGATTGTGACAATCCTTTCCAACGAGTCCCTGTCCTCGTTGGACATGCTTAGTTTTCCGACTGGGGGTGTTGGCCTTCATGATTCTTCCATATTTTGATTCCTGATGTCGATTGATGTCGACTTCTCGAGGGACAATACATGCCAGGGTGAGGGCCCTGACAGCGGGAACAATGATATTGTGCAGTAGGGTCAGGGGTTGGTGTTCTCTGGGAATTTCTGGAGCAATCACGGACAAAATGGTCCAACGCACCACACAACAAACACGCACCATTCTTCCTTCGGCAATTGGCCTCGTTATGTCCTTTTCTGGTACACCACTGACATTCCTCTTCATCTGTTGCTCCGTTGCTGGATTCCCTCCAGTCATGAGTTCTGGGTTGTCGTTGTTCCCTAGGGTTGGGTGAGGATCCTGGCGGGTAACTGCTTTCCTGATTTGGTCGTTGATTTCGTGAGCGATCCTGTCCTTGCTGGTTTTCTCTTGACCTTCCTTGCCTCTGTGAGAAAACGGTTGTCCCATTTCCATTGCGTCGTCCACGACCGCGTCCTCTATTCCTACCTGGTCGTGGCTGGCTCTGAGGAACAAATCCCTGTCTGGAAGTATCAAGATTTTCAGAAAACTGAACAGGGACCTGCATTTGGAAAACCTCTATTGGTTCAGGTGCGGTCGGATTTCCAGAGGGCTGAGGGGACAGTCTCGAGATACTTTCTCCTTAACTCCTTGCTGGTCTCGACATCTTTCTGAGGAAATGCCTTTTGTGCCAATGTCTCCAATCGGACCGCATATACATCGGGAGATTCCCCTGGCTTCATTTTGGCATTCTTGAATTCGGCAACCTTTCCAGTGGTCACAGTCTTCTTGATTCTCTTATGCCATGTTAACAGTTTTGCCTTCATGTTGTCATATTCGATACCACAACCCCCATAAGCATGGTACAAGTCTCGAAGTTTTCCGTGTCTGCTTCCTAACGTTCCTGTCCAATCTCGTCTTTCGCAATTATATTTTGAGGTACAGTGGCGCTCAAACGCTTCAAGATATTCGGGAAAGGAGCATCCACTGTTGACATTGAAGTCATCCAATTCGGGAGCATTCATGGGTGTTAGCTGCGGGACCCTATGATGATATTTTCTGGATGATGGGTATCTAGTGCGCGTTTCCTCCTTCTTGACATTGATTTCGTCTGATGAGCTTGACTCCTCATCATGAGACGATTTGGAACTGAGGTTATAAGCCCCGTTGAAACTGACGTCTGAATGTTTCCTTGATTGAGAATTCTTGGACGGCTCTTTTCTGACCTCCTCCTTCCGCTCCATGTCGTTATCTGGTACGAGGTCTTCATATTCCTGAAGGGCACTCTGAAGTTCTTGTTCTTCTCTGGCTGCTTGTTTTCTCCAGTTGGTCCACTCATTCTTGCCAGTATTCACTTCTGGCCACAAGATCACCATTTTCTTTGGACAACCGGTCATACTTTCCTTTCCAGACCGTTTCAAGGTCCACCAACCGCTGCGTCCAGTTCTGCTCTGATTCTAGAGCTTGTTGTTTCTGCTCCTTGACCAGGTCAACAAGTTGGGCAACCTGGGTCTTGAGCTCAACTAAATCTGACATTTTTTTTTTTTTTTTCGTCCGTGCTAAGCTGAAGCCGTCAATGTTGGGTGCCTCCCATTCCTGGGTCTGGGCACCAAAAATGTCGCGGTGGGGTTATCCAGTAAACAATGAAGGTCCGAATCAATTTGGACCACCCGACAACATTAACATTCGTGCAATTATTTTCTACTGGTACGGGGAGAAGACTTACTTCAAAACCAAACACCCGAAGATGACTCATTGGCTGAGGGAGGACGGATGCCTAATAATTCCTTGATGCGGTAAACTTTCCCGGAGTCTCGTTGATCTCGACGCGACGCTCCAGGCATGATCTCATTATCCTCAGAACAGAGAAACAATGCGATTAGTTAAGTGTCCCAATGCCCACCAAACTGACCCAACCTCAGGACCTCCCAATATCCCACGAAAAATGAAACAAAAATGCTCACCACAGTCCCGATGACAATGCCGTAGCCAATCAAACTGTAACCTCAACGAGTTTGAAGAAAAACAGACTAGAGGAAAAACCATGAACAATTTTTATTGATGGGAAGGGGGAGTTACATTCTATACGACACATGAAAGGGAGGAAAAAGTCAGAGAACTGGGGGTTAGGCAGGGTGAAACAAAGACATTAGAGTAAGCGGGCAGACAAGCAATAAGATATATATTTACAAATGTACACGCAGTGTCAATCGCAAGAACACATATTAATATATATGTTAACACATGGTCACGAACAACTGGACTTAGGCAAAGCAAGCAATCTATCTTCGCATTACAATGGTCAAGACAAGCTCCTTCGGGTTACAATAAGGATGAATCAAGAAACAATGATAAGTTGCTTCCTGATTCCTTATCTTGAAACTTAAATGTCCTTCTTTTAAGTTCATACAATATTTATACCCTAAATAACCCTGACTAGGCTAAATGGAAAGGGGGGCAAGGTGTTATTTATACCTGGCCTTAACTGATGTGCAGATACCACCATTTAAACTTTCAGAATGTTCTGGGACTATTGTTCGAGTTCAAGAAGTTAAACGCATTAGATGAATGTCATTTAATTTCTGTCCTTCTTAACTTCTAGTTTCAGCAACAGACATTACCCGTATAACAAGTCACACTGTGCACTTTGTTTGTTCGCCTGTTCAGACTGTCAATCCTATCAATTTCAGGACCAATACCGTGCTTGACATTTTTCTCACGTTTGTCCAGAAAGTCAGAAAAATAAAGTCAAGATAATTTAAGCAGAAGTACTACACCGCGTACTGCATTCATGGTAAGATCTGACATACACGGTCGTCCTGATCTTGCTTCATCATTTACAGATCCCGTTCGTTTAAATTTGTTCACCAATTTTCGTATTGTCTTGTCTATTGGCCCCGGCTTATGAAATCTCCTTCTAAACTTCTCTCTGATGTCATTGTATTTCTTTCCCTCGATTCGCCAAATTACTATTGGCCACACGCTCTTCTGTATTCATTCTAAGGCCTTCTGAAAAGAAAAATAGAAAAAAATAATTATTTCACAAAAATAGATCCTGACTTTATGTACACCCTGTACAATAGCAGTTACCCAAACTTTTTTTCACACTGCACTCCATTTTGAAAGTAGTAGGACTAATTGTACTACATCCTCTTAGCTATACCAAGCTTTGCCAGTACCAGGCCATACTACAAAATCTGTATATACTGAAAGTTCTTCTTAATCTTATGTGACTAGCAATATTAGAGAGACTACTAGATGAGTCACTGGCCAGACTGCATAATATACTCAAATTTTCTGGCAGCATCAGATGAATTTTTTTTCCATAACACTCATACCTGATGCATGCGCATGAGTTTTGAAATTGCTTGAGCTTAACATGTGGGACAAAAATTTAAAATAAAATTAAAATTGACTGAAATTAAAATTTACTTTTAAAGCATACTGGTGTGATACTTTAAAATAGTGTATGAGAATTTTTCATATTGCACAAGACTTTCACAATTTGAAAAGTGAGAATGTGCCTATGAAAAACATAGGCATATTTTAGCTACCGTACATAGTTTTGCTGATTTTATTATTATTTTCCTAAATAACAGGGTCCTTCTATTCCCTATTCTCTTTTTCATACCTTAGTTGTTTGCCAATAGAGGTAGCTGCTCTAGGTCTATACCACCAACAGTTCTTGCCATATTCACAATAATTATTATTATTTTTGTGAATCATTTCAGTGACAGCTGCCTCGGTTATTCTTGATCTTAATACTGAATGGCCATGAACTTTGTTGTAATGGCATGTAATTTAGCTATTATTCAGTCACATTTTAGTTATGCCAGCTTTGCTGATTACACTGCCCAACACCAATTTTGCTGATTTAATTCTAACACCTGTTTTTAGGTAACTTTGGTGTGCTGATTTAAAAAAATGACCTTAGTTTTTGCCTATCATGTCAGGTTTTCGAGCAATCAAATACGGAGATATCGCATTTTGGCAGGGTTATGCCCAATTTTTTTTCTTTTCAAAAAATGTTTTTACATACTCAGAATCAGTATGGAAAAGTAAACAATTGTGCAGGGAGTGAACTTTAATATACAAGGGTAATATTGACACATAAAGTGATTAAAAGTGTTTAAATAAGCAAAAAATGAATCCATGATCATGACATCACGCTCACACCTGGGGAAATCACAGATACCCAAGATTTTAATATGTTGTACATGACCTTTAGATTTAATGCACAGATTTGTGTATTCCACAGATAAAATTTTAACAGCAAAACAGCTGTTAACAGGTCTCAAAAATCATCAATTTTGATAAGTGCCCTTCATGGATCACCCAAAATAGGCTTATTGCATTGCAGAAAACCTGATGTGATGGACAAAATCTAAGGTGATTTTTTAAATCAGCACATCAATATTATTAAGAAACAGGTCTTAGAATTAAATCACCAGCAAAAAATTTTTTTTTTATTGGGCAGTGTTATTAATATAAGTGTGTTATGATACCCATAATTCCAACCTGTGTCCTCCTTGATGAGGAAGGCCCTTTCCTTCTTGTATTCAATTCCATATCCAACAATCCATGGGTATTCTTTTATTGTACTGGCAGGCTGGATTCCTGATAGCTTCTCTGCTTTTTTTCTGTAGACTTCTCATTACATCTCTTGTTTATGAATTAATGGATCACAGCTGTGGGCCAAGTCTTAGACTTGGATCTAAGGAAGACTGTTGTGATAGGGTTGTTAGGTAGAGTAGTCCCAAGTACCAGATAAGGCTTAACCAGTACATAGTTAGACTGCCTTGAAAACTTAACTTAAACAACACATTAGGTACCTTATCTAATGTGATGAATATAATGGAAAGTAGCTTAAATAGGGTAGACCTTTATTTCATATGGTACCATACTGTATGGTACTGTATCTCATCAGTATAGCCACATGAGAACTCAGAGATATCTTACAAATTTTGCTTTGTTATGCTAGGCCTATATAGCAGGGCTGTGGCATCGGCACATAAAAAACTGACTCCGACTCCTCAATTTTTTGTCTCTCCGACTCCAAAGGTATATTAATTCTAAATCTGCTATGATGATAATTACATAAGAGGCATTTCATCACCACCACGTGAATCATCAGGCTACTTTTTAAACCCATAACCTGCAAAGTTTGAGTCTAATGGTTGTAGTGATGCCATTATGGCTTTTTTATTTTTTATTTATGAAAAACCAAAATTCATTGAGCATAAAACAAAAAAAAATTAAATTTAAGACTGACAAAATAAAAATTTCATTAAATGCAATCAAAAATATAAAAGTATTCCTGCAGAATTTATTAAACTAAGGCCAAGGGTGAAAATCTAAAATTTACGAATAACTTGTTCTTAGGAACAGAATTGCTTCTGCCAGATCCTCTTTCATTGAAGCCCTTAAATCTGATTTAATTATTTTCAGTGTGGAAAACAGTCTCTCCACACTGACCTGAGTGGGTGGCATGGCTGTTACTATCATAGCTGTATCTCTTAAAATCTCTGGATATGCGGGGATGACTTCTTGTATTGTCAGTTTAGATGAGCGATCATATTTTTCCACTTCTTTTAGGCCATCAAAAAAATCTTGCTTAAACTTCATTAGTTTAACATCAAAAGGTTGCCTATGCATGTTTAAGCGGCGACGCTTTGCTTTTGAGCATTCAATTTTATCTAAATATTTTTGAAAGTCCAATTCTTCATCATTTGAAGAGGATGAGAGGGACTTACTACTCATATCTTCATCCTGTGGTTCAGGATTTTCAGGTAATAGCCCTTTTATGCGAATTGTAACCTCGCAGAGGGCCTCTTTTGCTTTAGCAATTTGTTCTTCGGTCAACAAAATTTGGTTCATTGGATCTATGTAGACAGCAGCTAATATCTCATTTTCCAGTAGCAGACCCTCTCTTTTCTTCATTGAGGATACAATTCCATCAGCAATTAATCCTCCAGTTTGGGATAGACAAAATAATAAATTTTTCCATTCCCATAGGAATGTACCAGGAGTTAAATCCTCTGCTTGCAACTTTTTGGTGACAGTATAAGGGTGAGCAAGCAGAGCTTCTAATTGTGTAACCTCCCTCCATTGAATTTCAGTTAGTGAAACATTGGGATTATCAGTGTCTTCTAGGAAGGGTTTTAGATCAAGCAAATGCTTAATCATCATATGTGTGCTCCCCCAGCGTATTGCTTGGTCCAAAATAGCTCCCTTTCCTGCACGTCTCTGGATAGTAGCATCAATTTTAGAGGTCCTGGCTGCAGTGGCTACTTGCTTCAACTTGCCTATCAGAGTAGCTGCATGGTGATCTTTCAATCCATCTCTTATTGCTAGCTGCAATGTATGTACAACACAACGCATATGTTGGATTAGAAAGAGCTTAGATGCTTCTTCAACAATATCATCTAAAATTTCATCACTCTGTTCTGTTTGTGCTGTTTGAGAATCAGTTTCAGGAATGTCATCTTCATTAGCCACTTTTTCTTCATCAACTTTATTCAGCTTTTCTATTGTGCTTAGCATGTTTGAAGCATTATCTGTGACAATACATAGAATCTGCTCTTTCTTAATTACAAAGTCTTGTAAAACTTCCTCCACTAACTTCTGAAGATAGTCGCTGTCATGATGCACCTCGGTGTCCTTTACTCCCAATGTCTGAGTTACCATTTTATTGTTTTCATCAACAAATCTAGCATTGATGGTAAAATAGTTAACTCTGTGACGCGTGGCTGCATCCATTTTAATAAACATGAAGCGTCCCTTAAGAGTTCTTCGAAGTTCTTCCTTTTTATTTGTGGCTTCTTCAACTATAATTTTTCTGATACTTTGTCTTTCCAGAGAAACTCCAAGTTTCTTGGCCATTTCTCCATTTAGGCCTAGAAAGGCTGGTTGTGAAAATAAAGATAAGGCTACACCATTTCTTACCACCAGTTCGATGATGTGCTTCTTGAACTTTTCTGTGGTCATTGTCACGGTAACTTTGTCTGTAGTAAAGAATCTTGTAAGTGGTGCTTGTCATTTAGTAGATTTCTGATCTTTTGTTAACTTTGAAGTAGTTGGAAGGTTTTTATTACTATCTTTCTCAATGACAACTTCTAAAAGTTTGGGATGGAAATGCTGCAAATGTCTTTTCAAATTTGATGCTCTGGTTGGTGCATTTTTATCAGAGACAGTAAAACCACTGATTTTTGCTTCACATAATTTTTCACCATCATCATCATCTATCATACACTGACACAAAATGTTTCCCATCCGTGGTTATTGTAAAATATTAAAAAACTGCAGACTTTGTTGGAAGTGTCTTTGCCATTGTGAAAGGGGTTTTAGACTTGAAAGATAAAACTTATGAAATTTAGAAAGAACTCGAAATTAAATAAGCATTAAAAATAAAAAATATTATCTGAAAAGAAAAAATGAATTAATGGCATTAAGTGTCTGAAATGGAAAACATTGTGTTTATTATTTAAGTGGTTTAACTACCATAGCTGCCAGTGATATCACACACAAAAACATATTTTATTAAAATTTATATTGAGGTCGGAGTCGGTACATTTTTACTGACTCTGACTCCAGCAGCACCAAAATTGCTTCCGACTCCGACTCCACAGCCCTGCTATATAGTACAGTACCAAAATAGTTGAACTTAATCTTGCTTACACCTTTTATTATTTCCAGTTCTGCATATTGGTACCTATTGAATAAAATACATTTTTAAGATTATTCCTTCACTATTTTTTTCTTTCAGATGAAATTGTTGTCAGTCCATTCATCACATTCATTAGGCTTAATTAGAAATTTTAAATTATCAACATTTTATGACAACAATTTGAAAAGGCCTCGAAAATTAGCTGTTTGTATATCTTAAAAATAAAATATGCCCATTAAAATAACTGACTTCAATTGGAGTCAGAGAGAAATATCTGTATTTATAAAATTTGGACTGAAAAACTGTAACCCTAAGAATTTAGATATAGTATGTACTAGTTCCTATTTAAAAGTAAGTATAATCACAAATTTTGTTCATGTTATAAATTAACTTCAATAATTTCATTTTTACTGAAATGAAACTACACAATTAAAAGACAAAGAGTGGACCTAATTCTTTGTCTTTATTACTGGATTTCAGATTTTTTGCCTTCAAACTTTATTAAAACTATATTATGAATTAATTATTTACTCTTATTATTTTCTGTGTTAGTAAATATTTTATTCTTGCTTTTATTATGCATCAAGTTAATGATTTTTCATTTCAGGTAAACTTCAATCCATATATATTTGAAGCATTTCTCTGCCACAAAATTGATCCTGAACAAACTTCCTGTATCATCAAAGAAGGAGACCTTCATTTCCATCTAACCAAAGCTTCCAGTGATAACTGGGAAACATTTGAAATAAATCCTACGAACAAAGAAGCAGCTCAAACTCTTAGAGCAGAAGCTTTGAAAGAGTTTGAAGAACTTGAAAGGGAGAAGGATAAGAAAAAGAAAGGTATGTAAAAAAAAAAAAAAAAAATTATCTACATCTAGGACTGACTATTTAGACTTATAACAAAGACCTTCATGCATGAAAAAGGAATTGATTTGGGAAAACTGGAAATCCACCTGGATTTGACTAGAGGGAGTTCTTCCTATGGTAAAATCTCATTTTACCGGCAGGCCACAAAGCAAATGAAAATCTTGCAAATTGGAAAGTATGAGACAAAGGGTTTGATTGCCATCACTCTCATCCATTGGAAATTTCCAGCAGATATTGGTGGAGAGTTTATGACAAAAACCCTATATCATTTCGTTAAAAAGTTGTATTTGTGGAAGTCTTCAAAAGACCTTGTTAACCCTTTACCGCACTGTGCGTTGAATACATAACATTTTAAATACACGCATTTAGACTCAACCCTACGCAAAAATTTCAGCCATAAAGGGTTAAGTAGTGGGTTTATTTTTTGGTTAATGTTTAATTTATATGTCTTCGGTATTTAGTGCTGCCTAAGGATAAAAAGGAAATTACCATGCAGTACCTTATTATTTCATTGGCCCTCGCTTCTGGTTGTAGGGTACATGGCTGTCTATCATGCCTCTCTTTTGATGTAGGTGATGGGGTTATGCAATGAGTTTATTTGGTTTAATTAATATAGGCATTCACTACACTTAAATACCTGAAGGAATAAGCATATCCTTTTGAGTTATTAGTTTTATATTATGAGGTATTCACTCAGAACTTATAAGAAGATTAATCACATCTCCCTTGCCTAAAGCTTCACTTGTATCTAGACAGCTCTGAGATGAAGTCTTTGTCTTAAGAATTTGCTGACTTTACAAAGTCCCCAGACATCTAATTTTTGTGTTTTCATTATTTGTTCTCTCAAAGTAATTTTCATGTGTCATCGATGGAAAATTATGATATGAAATAATATGTTTCTCTTGTTGTTATGTGGCTCCAATGCTTACATATTGGGTTCTATTGTATGGCAATTATTTCCATTCCCAATAGGCTATGTCGCCAATCCCAAGGCAATTTTGTAGTTATTTAATTCAATAAATTAATGATTTGTATTTAATTAAGAAATAAAGGTACCATATATGCATGTATAGTTTTTCCATATACTGGGGGTCCTGAAGGAAAAATTTATATGTTATACATTAAATTTTTTATAAAATGTTTCTCATATCATATGAAATGAGTTAAAAAAGAATGAAGTAGGAACACAGAAAGAGAGAGGTTACTCAAGACCTATTTAAATATAAAAGTTCAGTAGGCCAACTTCTCAAGTTTAGTTAGTTATGTCAATCATTTTGACTCTCCAAAGGTATAGAAAATTAATGGAATTAAAGTAAAATTATTAAGCATTTTAACTTTGCTCATTATTTGTATAAGTTTTATAAGTCACCAGTCTTAATTTTTTCTTGTAAGAGTTTTCTGGCTTCCAAAGGAGTCTTTCTTTGAGGTCTGTCTGATTTAGTCTGAGTTACATCAGGTACATTGAAAGATTCCTCACCAATAGTATCCTGATCTATCCTTTCGGGTAATGGGTCCAACTTAGCCCCACATTCCAAAGGATATAGTAATGTGATATCTCTGGTGGTTTCACCAGTTGCTGTTTTCAGTTTTACAACCCTGGTAACTTCATCTTCACCAGTTTTGAGCTCTAAGACTTTTCTCATTGACCAATGTTGTCTTGGAGTCTTGTCACATGTATCAACACAATGTCCCCAATTTTGACTGAATCATTCCAATTTTGTTTTGTTGTTTGTCTTTCTCTAAGACTTAAGTATTGTTCTTTCCATTTTGTTATAAACTGAGTTTTGATTTGTGTCAAATGAATGTTGGTATTTTGTGTTGAGTTCTTTGTGTCCTACCACCCAATCTGGATCCTCTCTACTGTTATTTTCATATTCTGGTAACATGTTTACTGTTTCTCCTTTAATTAGGTGGTTTGGTGTGAGAGGTTCTGGCTCATTAATACCATCACCCACATAAGTTAATGGTCTGCTGTTGATAACATTTTCAATTTGTCAGAATAGTCATGAGTTCAAAAAGTTGTAGATGTTTGGTCCCAATAGTCTTTTTAAGGCAATTCTTTACAGTATGTATGCAGAGATGGGCATGATCTTGATCTTCAAGATCAGATCATGATCTTGAAGATCACTTTTATTATGGTGGTCTTGATCTTGATCTAAGATTACTTTATTTCTTGTGATCTTGAAGATCACTTTAGACTTCAACATCACTTTTAATTTCAGATTCTTAAATATGCCGCTAGGCGAATGTCATTTGTTTTTTGTCCAAGTGACATCTGGTGGCAACTTTGTTCAACACCGACTGTTTATGTTTTCTGTTAGTTGGATGACTTGCGTCATGCGTGGGCTCATGGAAGGTGTAGTTGCTGTGGAATTTAGGCTCGTAAAAAGTGTAATTTACTGTGCAATTATGTTAAAAGTGTTCTATTAATATATTATTATAGGCATAAAATATAGCCTATAGGTCCGTATTCATAATAAATTAATTCTAAACATATTTTATTTACAGATTGAATTTTTTAATAATGAGTGCAATTTTACAACTTCAACAGGCTCCCAAGGGAACCAAATATTCTAGGTTGTCACCAGAACAGTATTCAATATATTTAGATAACAATGTTGGTAATAAGGATCAATCTGTGCTATTGAACGGAAATATTTTCAAATTGTCGAAAAAACTAGAAACAGTATCAAAGTTATTTGTAGGCAGTGTACAAAGAAAACTACAATTCTGTCTGCTGGCCTCGACTCAACAAGCAATCTTCTGAGGCACCTCAGGGTTAGTACTACTTAGTAACTAAGTAGTAAGTAGCAACATTAACATAATGGTTCAAGTCATATTTTAAGTGACTGGTGCCATACAAGACTAATGCTACATTTACATAGACGTCCATTTGAATATATTGTGCACTTCAGATATTAATAGATTATGGACTAGTAACTACATTAAAAACTGCCGATATCCAACTATAATAAAACGCCAGGTGTATCTGTCTTTCTCTCTGTCTGATCCATGTCTGTAATTTCTCCTATTTAGTTACTGAAGGACGAAATTCGGCTTTCAATTTAACATAGGATAAAAATGCACTGATCATGGTGAAAATAATTTTAGTTAAAGATAACAAAATTTTAGAATCTTGTTAAGTATTAATTTCAACTAGAAGTTTGATACTCTGATAAATATTATACAGGGTGTTCAAGAAGTCTCTCCGCATGATGATAATTTATTTTCTTGTGCAGAAACTACATTCGGATCTTTTGGGTGAATATGAATCGGAGAAGAAATCTCGCAAGCGTCCAGCTAAAGAAGAAGATGCCAGCGGCAGCAATGCTGGCCCTGCCAAAATTGCCAAGCAGTCAACACTAAGCATGTTCCACATTTCCAAGCAAAAACCAGGACCACCAATATGCAAGGATATCCTTGAAAAGAAGATTCTCTCGCTTGTGGCTAATGGGCTCCTACCATTGAGCCTAGTTGAACTACATGAATTTAAGGATCTTCTTTCATGTTAGTATAACTCAAATATTTTGCTATTTTTTCCATAGCTAATATCTGATTAAAATAATTAATCATATTATTTGTATGAACATTAGACTATCGCTAGCCTAGCTAAATATTTTGATATTTTTTACATAGCTAATCTATTGTATTTGTTTTAATTTTTAAATATTTTTTTCAGACGTCAACCCGGCTGTTCAGGTGCCATCTAGACGCACCCTGGCTAGATCTCTTGCAACAACAACCAGTACAATGAAGGAAGACATACAAGCAAAACTGGCAGCAGTTGACCATGTGTGTGTTACATGCGACATATGGTCAACTAATCACCGCAGTTTCATGGGAGTCACTGCGCATTGGTATGCTATTGATTTAGTGTATTATTTTTATATAATTGATAAATTGACCATTGGTGATAGACTGATAGTCTGATAGACTTATAGTATAATCTTTTCAATTATTCGACATGTGTTCCTCATTCATTAATTTGGTGAGTCTTCATTTTGCTGTGATTCACAGTAATTTCACACTAATTCACTGATTCTGTCATCTGTCATTGTGTCTGATTCACAGCAAAATGTGGAAGAGTCCATATTCACAGGCTGTGAATATGGACTCTTCCACATTTTGCTCTTATGGGATGGGTCACTGATGTGGTGGTATGGTAGGTGACTCATCGCTGAATTGCCTCCTTTATATCACATAGTTCTTCTCCAATGTTTGGTGGCGCAGTTTAGCTGGTGCGTGTCTAACCAATATTATTAAATTAAGCTTAAAAAAATGTTCATACAAACATTGATTTTATATTCTTACATTACAGATCAATGATGACTTGTCGCGAGGATCAGCTGCACTGGCATGCCGAAGATTTCGTGGAACACATAGCTTTGATAAAATTGCTGGAATATTGGACAGGATCAACTCGGAGCATGGTTTATCTTATAGAAAAGTTGTATCTACAGTCACCGACAATGCATCGAACATGGTGAAATGCTTTAAAGAGTTCGGTGTTCGTGTTCAGAATCGTACTGACGACATTGATGAAGATGATGCAGATGAAGATGATGATGAAAAAGATTCAGATGAAGAGGTTATCATCAGCAACTTTCCTGAACATTCAGGAGAGCATGGAGAGGAGTCAGTGAAACTATCATCCCATATTCGATGTGCCTCCCACACATTGAACTTGGTAGCAACAACTGATGCAGATAAAGGACTGAATTCACCTGGACTAAAGAAGATAAAGCATTCTGCAATGGGAAAATGTTCGGCGCTGTGGAATGCTGCTGGTAAACCCAAGTCAGCAGAAAAAATACAGGAAATAACTGGCGTCCAATTTAGGTACCCATGCGTCACCCGATGGAACTCAATGTACGACTCATTAAGCCAAATATATAAAAAAACGACGTGAATGTAGCTCTTGAAGAACTGAATCTACCCATCCTCAAAGACAATGAATTGGAATTTATTTCAGAATATTTGTCTGTTCTAAAACCAATTGCAGCAGCCCTCAACAAATTACAGGCAGAGAAAGAATGCTACTATGGTTGTCTTCTTCCAACAGTCCTAGTGACTCAAGATGCCCTCGCAAGATTGGAGCCTATCCAACCAAACGACCTGCGCTTGAGACACTGCATGCCATTACTGGCAGCAGTCGTCTCTGGCTTCAATGCCAGATTTGGTCATTTTTTGTCGTTGAGCCCCGAGGTAACTGATGCCGTTTTGGCCTCAGTATCTCATCCGTATTTCAAACTTAGATGGATATCATTGTTGCAAGGGCCTAATTTCGGCGATCATGAAGCAATCAAGTCTCAAGTAAAAGACAAGCTGCAAATGGCTGTAAGAAATTGTAATTCTGACAGCAGTGGTAATAGTTCGGTGAACTCAGACTCATCATCTGAAGACGATTTCTTCAGAACTATGGACGGCTCATTCTCTGCTCCTAACAACAAGGAAGACTTGGAAGTCCTCAATTATTTGCAGGACACCAGTAAGGCACTCGACTCTTTAGATAGGTATCCTGCTATAAAGAAGATCTTCAAGAGGTATAACACCACGCTACCTTCCTCTGCACCAGTGGAACGGTTGTTTTCGTTTGCTGGCATGGTTCATAGCCCCAAACGAAGTCGTCTCTCGGATGGTAACTTTGAACAATTGGTTTTGCTTGAAGCAAATGTTTACAGCGGTTGAACATTAAATTAACACTCTTAACTTGCGGTTTTTACCCTTATATTGTCAGTAATTGCGTACTGCAGTAAAACTGTAAAATTAAATTCTATGTAAAAAATGTTTACTTATATATGCTGACCATTCATTGATATGGGTTATGGACCTGGTGAAATGAGAATTGAGAAAAATAGAACTAAAAACTATATGTAGGTCATTTAATAGTTTTTTCTTTGCTGATAAGTTATGATAATACTAAGTTTTAAGTTTACCACCTGAAAAACTGAAAGGGGAATCGTCAATCCCCGTGGTTTAGATCAGGTGACATGGGTAGGATGCGATGCTTGTATTGCCTCAGCCCTCAGGGGAGTATTAGGAGTGATACTTTTCAGGAGTGATTAACAAAATAATTTGTTTTTGTTTACTCTACAAGAGTACAACTTTTTTCAATTCATATAAAAGTGATCTTAAAAAGTGATCTTGAAAAGTGATCTTCACGATCTTGATCTGGATCTTCAAGATCACATTTTTCTGGTGATCTGATCTTGATCTTCAAGATCACATTTTTCTGGTGATCTGATCTTGATCTTCAAGATCACCAAAGTTGGTGATCTTGCCCATCTCTGTATGTATGTTTCTTTCCCAAATGGAACCATTCCATGGTGAATTAACAGGAATGTACTTCCAGGTTATATTGTGTTTGATTAAGTGAGTTTGTACTGTTTCAGTCACAAATCTGATGAATAATTCTTTCACCAGATTTAAAGTATGTGGCATTGTCTGACCATATAGTTTTGGGTACAGAATTGTGTGCACAAAATCATCTGAAAGCAGCAATAAAAGCCTCTGCTGTCAGATCTTCTACTAATGTCTAGACCAGTGGTCGGCGAACAGGGGTAAATTACCCCAAATGGGGTACATTTAAAATTTTTGGGGGTAATGCATGCGGTATGAGAGACACCATATGCAACAATTTTAAGAGCAATTGGCTTGTTTTTGTTTACTTTGAAGTCTGGGGGTAATTTCATTTTACTCAAATAGATTTTTGGGTAATGCCCAAAAAAGTTCCCCGACCCATGGTCTAGACATATGGTGCGTGTTGCAGCACAGGTGAAGAGTACAATGTACACCTTGTATTCTTTTGAGTCCATTTTGTCTCCAAAACTTTCATTCACTGCTCCAGTGTAGTCAATACCTGTGGTTTCAAATGGCTGAGTAAATGTTACTCATTCCACAGGTAGGTCTGGAGGGCTTGTGGTCTTAAAGGGTCATGAATAGATATGCTTGCAAGGAATGCATGTGTTTAAAAATTTTTTGTTTCAGTTCTACCCTTTGGTAGCCAGTAAGTTTTTCTCATCTCTGTCAGGGTTTGTGGGACCCTCATGTGGTGTATTTTGTTGTGGGTATCCCTGGTGATGAGATGTGTGAAGTGATTCCTCCTTGGAAGAAGAATTGGGTGCTTACAGTTTTAAGTCAAAGTTGACTTGTTGAGTCTTTCTTTACACCTTATTAGACCCTCTGTATCTAGGTGCAGATTTAAATCCATGACAAGTGAAGGAATGCCTTTGTTTAATGTGTTACTGGACCTAAGATACTTCAGCTCCTTGTTGAATTCTGAAGCTTGTATATGTTTGAACCAGTATTTGGTTGCAGTTTCTGTTAAGTTAGAAAAGGCCTCCTGAGGACAGTGTTTGAGAAGGTAGCTATTGACAAACTTGCAGCAATAGACTAATTCTCAAGAGTTTGTTGAGGTCTGAATAATGTTTATAGTCAAAAATAGGTTTGTCGTCGGTGATTTCAGTTGTTGTTGAGTTGAGTGTTAAGTTAACTACTTTGGCTGGCCAAAGGTCCTTGTATGTTAGCCATTCAGGCCCTTCATACCAAACTTTGTTTGCTTTTAACAGTTTGTAAGAGAGTCCTCTTGTCAAAAAGTCTGCAGGATTGTTTTGTTTATATGTACCTAAATTTGATACCAAGGGATGTGTTTGCAGTTTTGATTTCTGTTAGTTCTTCACAAATATGTTTTTGCAAGTTGTATCTGTGTTTGTCACCCATGTTAGACAAATTTGACTGTCTGTCCATAAGTAAATGTCTGTTATGTCAACTTCTTTATAGACTTGTGAGAGAGAGAGTGCTCTCTCAACTCCCAGTGAGACTGAATAATTCAAGTTGTGGTACAGTTTTCTTTTGGCTTAAGGCTGCCACTTTTGCTTTTGAATAAATCAAGTTACTTTCATTTTTACCTGTTAAATAGGCACAACACCCATAAGCTTGTCTACTGGCATCTGTGAAAATGTCTAGTCTTTGGGGTTTCAATCTGTAACCAGCACATCTTGGTATGTAGATGTTTTGAACTTTGTTTAAGTCTGTGGTCTTCCACTGAAAGTGGTTCATCCCAATCAATTTTCTTTTTCCATAAGTCCTGCAAAATGATTCTGAATCTTATGGTTGCTGGTAAATATAATCCAATGGGGTAAAAAATTTTAGATAACTGAAAGGACTTTTCTTTTTGTATTGGCATCTGGATTTAAATTATAACTCTCTGTGCAAAGTGTCATTGTGTTCAGAATTCTGTTTTAAAAACCAAAGCATTCCAAATGTTTTTGTGTAATTGTTAGGTTCAGTGTTCCCTTTGTTGCCTTTTGTTATCTGTTCATTTAATTTAGGAGAATTAGAACCCATTCTCTCAGTCCAAAATTTCCTTGCTTCATTGTGGGTTGTGACATTTTGTAAATTTCAAGCAATTCCTTTTCAGTTACTGTGGAACCAATGAGGTTATCTATGTAAAAGTTTTGTTTTAAAAACTGAACTGTTAAGTTCTCTTGAAATAAGTTTAGGTGTTTTTTGATTGCTAAAGCAAGAATACTTGGAGAACAATTTGCTCCAAAAATAATTACTTTAAATCTGTAGGTTTTGAAACCTTTGTTAATGTCATGTGGATCATTAAGACACAAAAAAACCTGAGACGATTTTTATCATACTCAAGCTTCAAATTTATACAGAGGAATGCTTTTTTTATGTCATTCTGTACCACATAATTGTCTAAATGGAAGCAAAGGAATTTTTTTTACGAGATTTGGGCCTTCTATGAGACAATCATTTAAACTAACAGAATTTGTATCCTTTAAACTACAATTGTATACTACTCTTAGTTTAGTTGTGGATGAGTCTTCTCTGTAAACTCCTGTGTGTTAAATAATGACAACATTGGTTTTTAAAAGGTTCATCAGTAACTTCTTCAATGAAGCCCATTTCTAACTGTTCTTTGAATATGTTGTTGTATTGTTCTAAAAGACTGTAATTTTTAATTTTTCTGTAATTTTTATACAGATGTGCCTTAGCTACTTTCAAATTGTCCATTATTTCTGGACAAGGTATTTTCCAAGGCAGCTCCACGTAGTATTGATTGTCTCTGTGTTTGAATGTACTTTTAAATTGTTCTGTCATCATTTGGTCTTCATGTGTAATTGTACTGTCCTTTATGCCAACTGATTCTAATAGTCACAACTGCTGTAACCCTTCATCCAATGTTGAGTCATTATCATTCAAATGATGTGGGGTTACTACAGTGTTTTTGTTGTTTGAGTTTGTTACACAGTCAAAAATTTGTGAATGTGGTGATTTTGTTTTGTGTGAATTTTGTTCCCAAAGGTGCAATACCTGAGAGAGTTTGTATGGCTATTCCATCCACAATTTTAATGGTGCCTCTATGGACAAGATGAAGATAGTCAACCCCCATGAGCATATGTGTGTCATCAACTACATCTGTATTAAGGGTTTTGTTAGCTATCATGTATTTGTTTTGAAGTTGGAGCAAAGTTTGTTTTAACCCAGCTATTTGTAATTTTTCTTGTTCTACTTTGTCCTCAACAACAACCTTAAGGGTTTCAAATGTTCTGTCATGAGTTAAAGTTACATTTGTAGTTTTAAAACTGGCTTGTACTGGGTTTTTGGTAATAAATGATGAAATAGAGATCTTCATTCCCTTGGTGCTTCTGAACTTCTGAAATCCCAATTTTTCTATCACTTGTTTGGTTACAAATGTTTGTTGTGAGCATGTATCTAAGAGACATCTAACCTTTACTATTTGTCCCTTTTTGTTTTGAATTTCCAAGGTTGTGGTTGGTTAAAGAATTTGTGAGTTGTTAATGCTAGATGAACTGATGTTCCCATTCATAACATTTTGAGTTTTTCTGTTTGATTTAGGTGTTTGTTCAGAATGTTTGTAGGTTTTTTCCATGTCTTTTTGTGTATTACACATGGGGATAACATGGTCAAAACTACTGCAAATCTTACAATTATATTTCAACTTTAATTTGCAGTCTTCTTATTTCTTAGCATGCTTATAGACTAGTAAAAAAATACAGGCATTTAGGGAATTAAATGTGTAATTATCACAAACTATCACATTTTGACTAAATAAAATATGATACTGACAATGTAGACGAGTATAGAGTATTTAATACAAACTTGACAAACAAAACAGTCTTATAATCCTGTTTTTAAGTAGAAAAGATACTGTACTGAAAGTTGTCATTATATATATTCTTATGGTTAAATATACAGTAATAGCTACAATAACCTCAATAGCTTTTCATTATAGTGAGTAGAAAACATGAAAAATGGACTAGTATATAAAACAGTTTTAGGATTAAAAAAATTGCGGCATTTCAACAATAGACAGTTAACATCCTTAAGCCTAGGTTTTTGTCATACACTGTCTTCAAGTACCATTCCTTCCCTACCAATTATAAAGGAGTTCCTGTAATAATTTCGCCTTCAGTACCACATTTGTCGCGGCTTTTAAGAATCTTGAAGTAGCCATGATCACCCCAATCTGTATTCTACGAGTTGGCACAGAGCCAGTACGGAGTGCCATTTTCAATGCCATAGCCAAGGATTCGGATGGCGTGACCTCTGAGCACTTCACCGCTGGTGTGGTAGTAAACACCAGATTTGTAGGTGAGGAAGTCTGTGTGAATGGTGAAAACAGCATCAACAGGACCATTCTTGATCAGATTGTACATGATCTCTTTCTCATTCCTTACAGAGTAAGAGTCTCTTCCCTTATGCAAGTCTTGTTCATAGGGTATACTGTAGCTGTC
Organism: Bathynomus jamesi; assembly: GCA_023014485.1. Lineage (NCBI taxonomy): Eukaryota > Metazoa > Arthropoda > Malacostraca > Isopoda > Cirolanidae > Bathynomus > Bathynomus jamesi. Next base: position 471,825 of record JAJOZX010001029.1, on the reverse strand, counting down.
CTCACAGCTGTGGTGGCACTTGGGGGTATTTCCCCCTTTGGAGCATTTTGGCCAATCCCCATCGATGTGATGTTCACACAGGGTATTTCATATGGGGAGCACCCTGGGAGGAGTTGTAAAGACCTCTCGAGACGATTCCCTTTTTAACCCAGTAATTGAATGTGAACCAGGCATGCCTCCATAGCATCCCATGCCAGACCCATGGCAACAGGACATTAAATCTTCTGTAGAATAGTGGAAGTAGTTCTTTCCATTTGAGTGGATGCACATCCGGTCAGACATTACTTCCACAGAAGAGATGGCCCAGCATGATCCACAAGATCCTTGATCCCTTGATCTAACTTATGGTGCCCTGATCCAGTGCATTTTTTTGCATAAGTTTAGTCATTCACAATGTTTTGACCTTGCTGTAAAGTCTGTGTATTTGGGACAATATGTAGTACTATGTTCATTGCTAAAACAAAATTTGCATGTTATGGTGTTAGACTCAGAAGTAGTTACATTATAGTTTTGTAGAGTAGGGGTCTTTGAGTCTTTTCCTGTAACTTTATTTTCTGCAAATTGGGTTTTGCAGTTGTGTTTGAATGTAACTGGTAAGTGTTGAAATTTTTTGTTAGGTTTTTGGTTTTCTGAATTGCTGGGTTTTTCTTGTTGTGTTAAATTTTGGGAGTGTGTAACTTGATTTGTAAAGTGCAAGTATGGTTGGGAAATCTTCTCTTAGCTTATTAAGGCTTGGGTATATGTCAGTTGTTCTCTGATGAAATATCTCTTTGACTCTAGGACTTTTTCAAAAACAAACCACTTGAATGATCCAACCTGATTCTGTAATGTTTAAATTATTGTTTTTAAGTTGTCTCATGAGACATTCAAACTCAGTGAAAGTCAAAGAGGTCATCATAGTTGTCTTTTGGGGTTTGCATGTTTATTACTGTAAGAGCCAAGTCATATACAATTTCATCCTTATTCATGTAATTTCTGTTAAGTAATTCTATTGCCACAGAATAAGAAGTACCTATGGCTGGCAGTGATTCCACTAATCTTAGAGCAGGGCCTTTCAGATAGTTCAGTAAATAAGTAAATTTATCAACATCTGTAATGTAGTTTTTATTACCTATAAGGCTATGAAATTTTTCAATAAAAGATTGAAATTTGGCTCTGTCACCCTCAAAAGTGGGTACTTAAAGTGTGGACAGTTTTGATTTTAGTTCATTGCCCTCACTCAGCCTTGTTGGGAGAGCTAAGTGAAACATTTCAGATAGCTTTTAAGAAGTTTTCATTGGTGTCTTGTCTTTTGTACTCATCAAGTTGGGTTTGAATTTCAGAAATACTGTATAGGAATTAACTTTTTTAATGTAATTTTCATTGTGAAGTAGGAGAGTAGAATACTCATCTGTTAGTTCAATTGTGTCATAAATTTCTGTAATTATTTTTTCATCTAGTGTGAGAATTTCTTGTTTGTAATGAGTAATAGAATTTAATGTTTTGTTTCAAGATCATATCTTGTTGGTTCTTTGTTTGTAATCATTGTACATTTTTGTGATAAATACCTTTACATGCTGTTTTTTTCTCATTAATTTTTTGTAGTTTTGAGATAGTGCCATAGCTCCAAGGTCTGTGTTTTTGTTTTCTTGGTCTGAGTTTTTTACTCTTTTGTCCATGTCTTCCATAATTGTTAGTTTTAAAGTTCTGAGTTTAATTTTATGATGATAGTTTTATGAGTGAGTTAAATTGCTGTAATAAGTTTTATATAACCTACACCCAATGTTGTAAAATTCTCGGGAATAATCTTTAGGAGAATATTCTCTGAACCGAGAATTTTTGAGAATTTTCTTTTTCAGAACATCTGAGGGGTTTTTCAACTATTCCAATACAACTTAACTTCAGTTCCTGTCAAAATGGAGAAATTCTAAGTCAGAAGTGAATGATAGGATGAGTGAAGAAATAAATAAATTAAATTAACTAATGCAAAAAATTTATTGAATCATTGTATAAAGACTGTATTTCATTTCAAAGTACCGGTACAGTATTTACCAGGGATGGCAGTGATTAAATCAAAATGATTTAATCACCTGATTAAATTAATTGATTTTTTTATGAAAAAATCATGATTTTTTTTTTTCAAAATTATAGAGAAATTAATAAAATATATCAGACAAAACACTTTAGAAACAAATAAAAATATCCCTCGTAATAATTAAGTGTTCAATTTAATTTTTTCAGTATAATAGCTTTTTTATGAAAAAAACAATTTTTTTATTTGATTTTTAAAAAATTATATAGAAAATAAAATATATCTCACAAGACACTTTGGAAATAAAAAAAATACCCCTTGTAATTATGTGTTCAATTTCAGTTTTTCAGTATCATAGCTTTTTTATGAAAAAATCATGATTTTTTTTTAATTACCGGTATTTGATTTTTTCAAAATTATATATAGAAATTAATAAAATATATCAAACAGAACAGTTTAGAAAGAAAAAATATCCCTTGTAATGAAGTATTCAATTTCAGTTTCATTTTCAGTTTTAATTTCAGTGTTATAACTAAATATTATGTAAATGTTAGTGACAATGAATTTCTCAGAGTGCGTGCATATAATAAAATGCATATTATCCAAAATGGCAAAAAGAGAAATACTTCAAAAAGAACTACCTACCATAAAAAACTCGCGAGACAATTATCACAATTACAATTCACAAGGAAATCACATGTAGATACTTGCTCTTGCTATACACAACCACAACTAACCAAGGAAACAATTTGCCATCCTTTATATACTATTTTCTCCCAATTCTGGAGTATTCTAGAATGTTCTGGAGTCATCTAGAATATTCTCACACATTCTAGAAAGTTCCATAAGGTTCTGAAATATTCTAGAATTCTCTAAAAAGCTGCAAAACAATCTAAAAATGTTTTAAAACTAAGAAAAAAGAAAATTCTTGAATATTCTCAGTAAATAATATTTTGGAGAATATTCTCAGAATATTCTCGGAGAATGAGAGTATTCTCGCCTCACATCACTACCTACACCAGATTAAATTAAAAATGTACAAAGTATTTTTAGTTAGGATAGTGAGTTTAAAAAGTAGCGCCTACTTTGAGAGGTAGGCTTTTAGGTCTAAATTGTAAATTCTTTGAAGTAGGCCTAGGTGTATGAGTATGTTAAGCATATTAATTAAGGCCAAATAAAATGGGCCTATGATGTGGGCCTACTAAGTAGACTTAGGGTGAAGCAGGCCTATTTCATATAGGAACTAAAGTGAGTTAAGCTTGTTAAATAAGGCTTTGTTATGAGTTTAAAGAGTAGGACCTACTAAATATGCTTAGGCTGAAGCAGGCAAATTTAGCTATTTTGCATAGGGCCAAAAGTGAGTTACACCTCTTAAATGAATGAGGCTTTGTTTACGGTTATCATCAGCCTCAGCCTTCGCCAATTGTTATGTTAGATATAAGATAGAGTTAGGGTTAGGCCTGTAGTGGCCTATGGATCACCAATTTGATGTGGCCAAGAAAGTAGCCTTACTATAATTTATGAATTAAATTGAAATGAATAATTAGGGGTTACAGCTTGGCCTACAGCCAAACACACACAATATTTAATAAGGAGAGAGAAATTACTTTGTTTTGTGTTTAATTAGAAAAATAAATCAATTACACCGGTCTGCATAAAAATCAATTTCTTTATTTTGAGTTGTGATTCTGAAGCAGTTCGCTGCACTGAATTAAAAAATGCTACCAGTTTTTTCTATCACCCACAGTTTTAAAGTTATTAGCAAAACAATTTTGGGGCATTTTGTAATTTTTTACCTTTTTTATCTTTAATTAATTTCGTTTTTTCATATTTTTCAGATAGATAATTCTAACATTACGTCTTTAAAATTTTAATAATGGCTTCTAGAGGATGTACCCATAGTCCAGACATATTTTGTTATATTTGTGGTTGGTATGTTGTTGTAAAACAAAGGACAAATGTAATGACCTTCATTAAGAGAGCTTATCATGCTTATTTTGGAATTAAATTAGGAGATCAAGACAAAAGTTGGGCTCCACACCACAAGGTTTGTCTTACGTGTGTTGTGGCACTAAGGAATTGGAGCAAAGGTAAAAAGAAAAGTTTGCCATTTGGGATCCCTATGGTATGGCACGAGCCTAGAAACCATACCAATGACTGCTACTTCTGTTCTTGCAATGTTAAAGGTTATAATGCAAAGAATAAAGAGAGCCTTCAATACCCAAGTCTTCCATCTGCAATAAGGCTGGTATCCCATGGTCCAGAAGTTCCTATTCCCCGCCCACCCAAGAGTCTGGATCAATACAATTCAGATTCTGATTCAGCTCCAAATCCAGACAATGATGATGTTTATGAACAACCAACAGCTGACTGAGATCCTAAACCATTAACCCAAGCCGAACTAAATGACTTAGTCAAGGATTTGAATCTGCCTAAGGACTCTGCAGAACTTTTGGGGTCTAGATTGCAGGAAAACAATTTATTGGCATCCGACACATACTTCGCTTGCAACTAAAGAAGGTAAATATATTTTGTTTCTTTCAGTTATTTTTTTATTCTTTCATAAATGAGCAATATGCTTGTCCAAGAGCTAGGAGCTATTTAATTCTGCTTTAATTAGGTTTTACTCTATCACCTAAAGATTTTGTGCTATAAGGGGTGTTGTAATACCTCATCTGTCCCCAAATGCTAACCACCCATTGATGGGAGGGGAGAGAGTATTTTGCTGGGAACGGGACTGGTTGTTATATATATTTACCCTACATTATTATGTAAGCGTTACTGTAGTCTATAACAACAAAATTTATGGTTTAGCATGTGCAATCCAATGTTGGTCTCGATAAGATGGTTCACATTTGGGGATAAATGGGGGATTTATGACACACCCTGTAGTAAGAAAACCATACATGATAAGGAAAAACTAACTATATTTTTGAGATCAGCGCACTCAAATTATATAGAATCACCAACTAGTTTGTAAAAATCGATCGACAAGTTTTCAAATGTGTACTGGTGTTATTTGTTCACAGTGATTAACAATTTAATAATGGTATTTATAGTGATTAGTAGGGTGGAGTGTATTTTTATGAAAATCAATATTTAGAAAATCAGGGGTGCTAGATATTTGTCAAATGTCTAAAAATGAACATTGGTAGTGGTTTTGGGTGGTTGCAAGTGATACTGCATCAGCAACCACACCCTATATGTATCACATCCATACGCAACTATAAAAAACCCTGTATTTTGCCTATTTTGGGTTCTATAATAGGTAAAAACAATCTAAAAACTGTTTATGATTTTTTTTTATGCTGAGACTGATAAAATTATTTCGAAAAGTGTAAAACAGAGTTTTAACACATTTTCATGAAAAAGTAATGCATGTTGACCATATATTACAAATTTACACTATAAAATTTCATCAAAATAAATGTAGAATCTAAAATTCTTGCTTTGTATTAAACTTTTTTATCAGTTTATGGGATTTTATACACTGCTGGATCATGCCATCTCTTCTATTGAACCCAATGACAGCTGCAGATGCCTCAGTCACAAGCTTGATATGGTGTTCTACCACTTGATTGTGGCATGGCTGTTTGAACTTCAAAGGATTTTTTCTAATGTTCGCAAGTTCAGTTGATGTAAGATGGGTAACTATTGGAGGCTCTGCTGTCAAGTTATCAAGGTTACTCATCTTTTCATACGATTTAGCATTTTCATTGATTATAGGCACCTTAAATTTCCTGACAGTGCGGTCTCTTGTATAACTCAAACTGTCATAATCATCATCATTCACATCATCCTCAACTTCCAAATCTCCGCCAGTGAAATCCATTTTGACTCTGATGTCCTGGGTTGTTTTCTCTACTTCACCCCTTAGTGCCAGGATCTTATTTACTGCAGTGTTTCTTCTCTCCCTGTCCTCATCACCAAGCATTGATATTATAATGTTTTCGGGGTGAGCAAAAAAAGCATTCCTCCTTAGGGTTTTTAGGGCAATGTCCTGTACTTTCTTATTAGGAAACTTGGAGATTCTGCTCAGAATTGAAAAGAAGTTTCTTGAACCATCGGTCACTGAGTGATTCTTCTTGATTTCAAACTAGCTGGGGAAATACATTTTTAAACAGAACTCAGCAACAGTTATCAATACTGAACTCAGCTTTTTCTGTGAAACATAGAATCTGAGTATTCTACAACCTAATGTCAGCCATCTTGAGTGATTTAATGGCCCAACTTCTAAAAGTTCAAGGTCCTTTTCAATAATCCCTAGCATGACTGCCATGCATATTCTATAAGCATAGTATTGGTCACGACTGAGATCATCAATTACATCATTGGGCAATATAGTGAAATTCTGATTTCTGATTGGCTTAAATTTGACAACATCCCATTCAGAAACCATACCACCTAGCTGTTTTCCTATTGGCCCTGAAAAACTATCAGGGCTCTTCGTAGTCCCATCGAGCTCCATGAAAGCATGATGAAGAGGTAGCTTGTTACAATGTAAGAGGCATATGATCCTTTGCAGTGGTCTTCCAATAAGCTCTTCAAAGACTCTGATTGCCCCTGAATTATGTCCAGACATCACTGCAGTTCCATCTGACCCCATGACTTGCAGGTTGTTTTCCAGATCAGTGTCCTTCACTGCTTCATAGAGACTTAGTGCAATTGATACACCATTCCCATTTTCTGGGGTAACATGTGTCAGATAATGTCCTCCTGAAACATTTTAAACAAAATTTAAGGAAATAATAAATGTATTTGAGATCAGTAGATTACCAGGTATGACCAATGAACATATATAACTATTGCATAGTTCTTACTCCTTAATGTTACTAAGACCAAATTTATGTTATCCACTAAAAATTTAAAACATACCATACAGAAAACAGTGGCTTACCCGGTTCTCCGACTATAACATAGTGCTCTTCTACTTTGGTTTGTTGATAATGTCGCCCCTCTAATTCTGTCATTCTCACAGTACCATCCTGTCGGCCATCAACATAAATGCTGTCCACTAAACCAAAGAATACTTCTTCCTCAGCTCTGATCTGTTACGGTACTTACACCGTTGCCTTCGTAGTTTACTGCTGTATTAATGAAAATTGTTTACAAATTTATAAGGCTGGAGGTAGCACTGATAAACAGGAATATGTACAACAGGAAACAATGAACAGTGATGGGCTAAATACACTGACTTTTATGCCTGAGCCCAATATATTTGAAATTTATTTTTCCATGTTACAATGTATAATATGTATAATTAAATAAAATTACTTTACTTCTTCTTAGTAGTAGTAATTGTAATTTTGTTAAAAAAGCTCCGGAAATGTGGATGAAAATGTAATCAGGATAATTTTGAAATCTTACCTGTCAATGATGTTAGTGTTGTCATCATCAGTGATAATGCCAAAATCTTTTAAAACTGCTGATGCTATTGCTGCACCTGCTCTGTCGGAAATTGAATACCTGCAAGATTGTATTTTGAAGTTGAGAAAAATGATATCCATTTTAAGTCTACCGAAATGACATGGCACATACAACTAAGTACAGTTATTAAAGAACAATCACAATTCACAAGTGCTAATTTACCTATCAACAGCTCTGCACAGGTTCTCCAGATCTTGGTAATTACAGTGAGAGGAACCAGCAGGCTGTGGATCATCTCAAGAGTCTTCTGATGGAGTTTCGCTAGAGCTACCAGTAGTGTCTGGACTGTCTGGTTGAGGTTGTGATGCACTTGCCTCTTCTCTCTGGCTTTGTTCACTGAACAATTAGTATGACTAGATGACTAGATTTACTATGCCAAAATATATATATATATATATATATATATATATATATATATATATATATATATATTATATATATATATTAGGGTGTCCCAGCCTCACATGTGAAAATAAAAATTTGCAAGAGTGAAATTGCACACCCCTTTAATTAATTACACTTGAAGAAAGGAAAACATGGGCGAAATTTCATTGGCCTATTAGGAGGGAAAGGGTCCCCTCATTGACCTTGTTTATTCAACCCTATATGAACAAACGTAAATGCTCAGCATTAATCATTCTAGAATGGAAGAATGAAATGTAAATTATTTCTAATGACTAAATTAAAGGAAATGGAAATTCTTCCTAATGGCACATTTCATTTCGGGGGACAGAGGATCTTTTTGTCTGCTGAGGGGAACTGCTGGCGGTGGTATTCGATGACTTGGTACACGAGCTGCCATTCCTCCTCATTTTTTGTCAGGCCCTCGTTGAAATCTTCCGCCAGTTTCACCACCCATTCTGCCGCGTCGTTCACAGACTTCAACGATGGTGCACATCCTTCGAGATCTTTGGGGTTTTTTGGAACTGGCAGCTTCAGGCAATGAAAAAGGTTTTGAGTCCTTTTCGTGACCAAGGTGCTCAAATCCGACCGTCTCATGGTCAAGACACTATTTCCCTCCAGCTGACGCAGATCTTTTGGGTTTTCGGTCTTCTTGTGCAGGTTTTGGAGCATGGCCGTCTTCTCTGCATCGGTGGTTTTGGAGGAGAACATAGCGAGTCCAGCTAAATCTTCGCTTAGGTACCAGAGGTGGCCCCGGAATTTTGTCAATGCGGCGGTACCTACATCATGATCCACCGCCTTGTACCGCTCTAGGTCCTCCAACAGCTCCAGGTCATTGACGGGCGCGTCCGCCATCAATGGAGCCTCGAACCACCTCTGGAGGTGGTGATGGCAAAGACGTTTATCCTGCGTAGTGACCGGACCTCGTGAGTGGTCAGGTGGAATTGGCTTCGGAAGATGAACATCTTAAGACAGTAAATGCCTTTGGCCATCCACCTGGCCCGGTGGTATGCTCCAGGATGATTGTACCGGAGATCTCGTTTGCCATGACCATCGAGGAAGACCAGAGCGAGGATCAGGAACTCCCGGTAATTGTCTCTTGGGTGGCCAACTTCAAACTGGTCTTCAATAAAGTGTACAATCTGCTCATTTTTCAACGCCACCCATTCCAAAAGGATGTCGCTTGGGCCATCGCCGTTGAATGGAGAAGCCTGCTTCTGGTCGATGAACTCCCATTGGGATTTGAAGCGAGCGAACAGCGCAATTTCGGGGCCAGAAGACCTGAAGAACAGGTCAAAGACTGAGGTGATTACCAATTCCATCATGTGGTGTCTGCAAGCCAGGAAAAGAACGCGGCGGTCCATTTGGTCCTGGATAATCGCACAAGCGCCGCTGTGAATACTGGTATTCGCCGCTGTTGTGTCGAAGCAGAGACCGGCAATCCATGGTTGAACTTGCGGCCAATCATCCAGCACCTTCAGAACAGCTCCAGCCATCCGCTGTCCCGTGCTGTCAGGGATTTTTGGGATTGCCAACAACTTCTCAAGATTCTTCCTGCTGACCAGCACTGGTATGCGATCCAATTTCCCTCCATCCGAATCAGGGAGGAGTTTGCCATCAAAGTGGACGACAAGCGGCGTATCAGGATTGAACTCGGTCTTGATTCCGGCTGCCAAGTTCTTCCTGGACTTCTGCCATGAATGGTGAAGACTTGATTTGGACAAGGTGACCGAGGATAACTCAACTCCCGTGGCAGCGAGTGCTGGAGCCACAATGTGCATCGCTTGGCGTACTGAGGTTCCAGTTCGATCCAGGGCTGCAGCAAAATTGGGATATTGGATGATCCTCCTTGCCGACACTTGGCCGTCCTTGGGAGCGGATCGAGGAGCCGAAGGACCAGGAGAGGAATATTGGACATCATCATTGGATGCTTCGGCCATGGACTCAGAAGAAGAAGACCCACTTTTCACCGTTCCTTTTGCTTGCAGTAAGTCCATCTCCTCGCGGCTTTTCTTCTTCCTCTTCTCTTCAGCTGCTCGGCGTTTCTCCCGCTCCGCTGCCCTGCGAGCAAACTCCAGGTCCTCTCCTCCGATGTACATCTTCCGCACGGTTCGCTGGTCATTCAGAAAGTCTCGATCTTCGGGGACTTTGATGAGTTTCATGGCGTTGGCATGAGCTGTTTCGAACAGTGTATTCAGGTTGACTTGGAATCCCTTTTCCCGCTCCAGTTGCTTCTCTCCCCCACGGTTTCGGTTTCTGGCAACCTTCTCGTAGTCCGTGGAGAGGGCCTTGATCCTCTCGACGCACTTGAGCTTGTGGGAGGTCGGAATAGATGCCCGAGCCCACACCGCCATAAACTCATCAGCTACCACATTGGCAGCTTCCGCCGTGGACATTTTTTTCTTCCGAGTGAAGAACAACAGACGTCGAAGAACATCTCCCACTTTCGGGAGTTGACACAGCGTTTCCAAGGGTTCATTTCGCAACACCCCCACCAACCACACAGTCTCCTGCTTTCTTGTATCCATAACCTGAAAAGAAATATGCTACAATTAGTATAAGGTAGAGAGTAGCCGTTCAGCAATAGTAACACATGGTTTGAGGGGACCCTTAAAATTAAAGAACACGAATGAAATTCATCTTGCTGGCATGTTTTCATGAGTGGAAGAAATTAGGGGTGTGTGCATGACAAACTTCAGGAACAAAAAAAATTGGGACACTCTAATATATATATATATAATAAAAAAATATCAAAGGTTTAATTAAAATGGTTCGTCATGATGTACTCTCTGACTAACCATAATTCCGCTCGTTGTTCATCAATTATTCTTCTGTATCTAACATCTGCCTCTGTGAGCTTTTCCTCAAATCTTGAACAGTATCCTAGCCTCACAGATTTTTGATCCTCATAGAAGGAGAAATCATCCTGAGTCATCCTCAGCTTAAACTCCTCCTCGAATTTTCGTTGTTGAGAAAGATCCTCAGAAAAAATATCAAATAAAAAATCAAGCTCTTTGACAAACAATTCTAGTTTTGCCAAATAGGTTGAACCTCTCTTTGTGACAGAGTATTGATGAAACCTGTTAATGCATTTTCAAAGTTGAAATATTAAAAAAATCAATATTATTTTCTTAATTAGAAATTAAAAATTGTGGTCACAAATCGCTTAAATATTTTTTAGTTTAGAAATTTTGGCTGAAATACATAGATAAATTAATTCACAGGTTTACAAACCACATCACAACAAAATTATATTTAAAATAAAAAATTTACTAGTGGCTAAGAAGACATTCTTGTAATTAATTTAGTACTACCCAGGATAGAAAGTTATGATGACTTACCATGAAAAGTCTGCTGCTAGTTTGTCCACCTTTGTCACAATGGTGCGCAAGGATAGTGGATAAACATTACACCAAATCCATTGTTTCCTCAACTCATCTGCAACTTTTTTGATGTTTTCCTTGGTTTCCCAGTTTGGCTCCTTAAGTAGATGCTGAACAACTTGTCCAGTGGTAGGTAATTTTCCATTAGGAAAACTGTTAATGGATGGAAAACTATGGCCACCGTGTATGACTTTTGTTGTCTGGCTTCTACATTTCTTAAGTAACTAAAAATCTTGAAGACGTTAAACTAGTGTTAATTGAATAGGTTATAAAAATTCAGAAAAATAGAAGTAAATATAAAGTAGGTTGGACAAAAACAGCTACTGATTTTAATTTAACTCTCAAAAAAAATGTTTATACATCAATGTACACTTTTGAAAATAATTTTGTTGTTCTCAGCATCAAAAAAATCATAAGATGCACTTTTTAGATTGTGCTTCTAGGTATTATAGAGCCCCAAATAGGCAAAATAAAGGTTTTTCTTGAGTCGCATGTGGGTGTGGCACATATAGTGTGTGGTTGCTGATGCAATATCACCAGCAACCACCAATGCTCATTTTTAGACATTCGACAACTATTTAACACCCCTGATTTTTGAAACTAAACAATCACTCCACCCTAGACTGATTAGCATAGTATGAATACCATTATATAATTGTTAAAGATGACTGATTATTAGCAATAAGAAATGGTTATACAGTCTAATTGTTAAGTAAGTATGCTAATTCAGGTAGGCTAAAGAGATATGCTGAGGTAAACACAGAATGAGTGATTAAGCCAATAATAACTGAAATAATGAAAGTACAGTGTGGTACAGTAAATGCAGGGTTTCGGAGCCGGTAAAAAAACTTCTGGCTCCGACTCCGGCTCCGGAGCAGAAATTTTTTACAGTCTGGCTCTGGCTCTGGCTCCGGCTCTTTTATAGTAAATTCTGTTAATTATAAAATAAATATCTAGATTTATATAACTAATTGTCCAATTTAAAATATTGCACAAAAATATTTTATTATTAAATCACTTTAATACTCAAAATTTAAATTTCTTATGATTTTAAATTAGGCAAATATAATGATAGAATGAAGTTATTTAAATAACTAAAGGAAAATGATGAAAACTAAATGATATTAAATATTTATTAACAATGGTAGCTTATATAAATTAGAGAAACTTGCCTCCTAATTAGTTCAAAGTTCAAACTTAAGAATTCTCGTATGGAAAATAGTAACAATCAAACTTTCTGAGATAATATATGCATCTTTTTTTAAGTGTTGAAACTTGAAAGCTTCATGAAAGCCAACTTGGCTTGAAAAAGAGCTGAATATTTCAAAAAATTCAGTTTTTAAATTTTAATAGGTTATATTATTTACTTATATTATTTACTTTAAATTTTTAATAGGTTATATTATTTACTTAGATAAATAGTTAGTACCTACCTACCTAAGGTCTCCACCGCCATAAATTTTTTTTTACCTATATAATTAAGTGTTGTTAAGACAAATCTTCCCAAATATTTAATGGTTAAAAAATGGAAATTTGCAGATTATTCCTGCAACTCCCACACCTCCATAAAATCCAAGAATCCTATGGTACCATTTTTCGTAATATATTACAAGAATTATAATTTGCAACTAAACCTATATTTAACAAATAACAATTTAGGTAGCAGTATATCGCCCGGAGCCAGACCATGGAGCCGTATTTTCAAGGTTTCTGGCTCCAGCTCCGGCTCCGGCTCGAGGTAAGCAAAATTCACTGGCTCCACCAACTCCGACTCCGGCTCCGAAACCCTGAGTAAATGGATCACGTCGGTAAAAATGAAATGCATAAAAGAGCACATAAACATTCAGATGCAAAATAAGTAAGTTATATTAGTGAACACAATAACAAGGTGATACAAATGGGCTTACTGCAGTCTTAACGGGAGATTTAGTTTGAATGGTATTGAAGACACTTTTTAGGGCCTATGCAATTGGGCTGAGTTTGTTGACTTTCCAGCTTTGAATCCTGAATAGTCTAGCATGATGTAACAAAACATTGTAGGCCGAGTGAGGGCTGACAAGAGGCTTACCACGATGCTGGATAACTCTGGAGACTGAAGAAACCTATGTGAAGGCTTACCATCCTGCGTTTCAATGTGGATAACTCTGAAGACTGATGAGGGCCTATGTGAAGTTCGACCATATTGCGTTTTGCCATAGATAACTGAAGATGTGTTGGCCTACTGACAGGAGGATGTGCTTGATACTTGTAGAATGGGCACTGATCAAATTGTGGTGAAGGATGAGTGAAGCCAGGGCCAGGAGGATGATGCTAGTAGAGTAATGTTTGCTTCCTGCAGGATGAAATTGTAGGCTGCCTCAAGTGTTGATTTGCTTTGTGTATTGTTGAGGTGTTGCTTGAGGGACTGAGGCTGGCTGAGGTTGAATGGCACTACATGAAAGGAGTTTCACAAGGAGGAGTAATGAGCAAGGTGAGGATGAGTTTAGCGAACTATGGCTTATATAGGCTTCGAAGATGCTAACTTTTCGTGGGCTGTTTGGGAGAAGACAAACATCCTTTTGTTTTTCTCTCCTTCAAAATCACATGTTTTTTGATTTCTGATGATTCCTGGATGTTTGCGGACTTGAGGAAAGAACCTCGTCAGTCAGTCTCTACAGGCCTAACAAACTAAGCCTAGCCTCTGTTTGTGTTAGTGTAAATTTCAAAGGGTTGGGTCCTCACACATAGGCCACCATATAAGAAAAATTATATTGGGCTATGTTTGATTGTCATCATCCTCATCCATTGGAAATTTCCAGTGGATATTGGTGGAGAGTTTACTATAAAAACCCTAGGCCCTATGTCTTTTCGTTAAAAAGTTGTGTTTGAGGGGGTCTTCAAAAGACCTTGTTAAGTAGTGTTTTTTTTGGGGGTGGGGGTTAATGTTTAATTTATATGCCTTTGGTATTTAGTGCTGCCTAAGGGTAAAAAGGAAATTACCATACCTTATTTCGTTGGCCCTCACTTCTAGTTGCATGGCGCGCAGCTGTCTATTGCGCCTCTTTCGATGTAGGTGATGGGGTTACGCAGTGAGTTTATTTGGTTTAATTAATATAGGCATTCATTACACTTAAATACCTGAAGGAATAGGCCTATCCTTTTGAGTTATAGGAAGATTAATCATGTCTCCCTTGCCTAAAGCTTCGCTTGTATCTAGACAGTTCCAAGATGGTCTTTGTCTTAAGAATTCGCTAACTTTACAAAGTCCCCAAATGTCTAATTTTTGTTTTCATTATTTCTTCTTCTGTCATTTTTATGTGTCAGTGATGGAAAAATTTGATACAAAATAATACATTTTTCTTATGTGGTTCCAATGCCAACATATTGGGTTCTTTTGTATGACAATTATTTCCATTCCCAGGAGGCTATGTTGCCAATCCTGAGTTGCTTGAAATGCTCCAAAATTATTTGAGTCTTACCCCTTTGATGGTCATGTCTGTAAGTTTATGGGTACACAGTATACTGCAGACATGGGGTCATTATCATTGTAATGGTAATTAATTATAATTAATTACAAATCTCTTGTAATGATAATGTAATGATAATGAAAGAAATTTTGAGGCAATAATGGTAATGATAATGGTAATGAAAGGTCTGTAATGAGTCATTACACATCATTACATTTTCATTACAGTGTAATTTCAATATATATATATATATTTTTTTTTTTTTAGTAGGGTTGTTTAACTCTTTCGCAACATCTTAGGTCATATGACGGAGGGGGACCTACAGCTTTATGTGGTCTCCGAACCACGGGTCGCTACATAATCTGGGCATGGAGGATGGTCTCCCATCCAACTACTACCCAGACCCAATGTCGCTTAACTTTGCTGATCTCTGGAAAGCAGTGTTACGACATTGGCCACAACGTAGCTCTATATATGCACACATCGTTATATATATATATATATATAGCGAGGAATAGGAGGACGAAAAGATGGTACATGTTTATTAACAGACGTTTTGGAAAAATTCAATTTCCATCATCAGTGCTAAAAATTTTAAAAACAAGTAAAAATAAATAAGTATAATAAATAGAAACGAACAACAAATTAAAATGGCGCAACAATTAGCGAGAATCAAAAGCAAGTTACAATGTGTATTAAATTAAAAGATTAAAAGTTAAATGATATAAAGTATAAAAGTATGGATAATAAGTAAAATATAAAATGGTTTAGGTGGAACAGAATTGTAAAGTTTCTTACCAGATTGTAATGAGACTAATTATACAGAAGATTGGGAATGGTTGCCTGTTGAAAGAATTCCATTGGGACGATGGAGCCGGGCGGAGTGATGGTGGATTTCTTTTGAAAGTTTATTTGGCAATGTTTAAATTGAAAGCGGAACTGTAATCGTTGAGGGTTGGCTGGATACTGAGGATGTAAAGGGACTCAAGTATGCGGAGGTTGATTAGTTGGTTGGCTGAGTTAATGATTTTGAAATTGGAGGAAAGTAACGGGTGGTTGTGGAGGTGGCAGTGATCCTTTATTGCAGATTTGGAGGGTTTGTTCAAGGGCTGTGAAGTTCTTGTAGAAATCCCACGATGCTCGTCCACTCTTGTTTGATATTGGTGGATGGTACTGCCAATATAGTTCGCTTTGCAGCGAACACAATTAAAAGCGTAGATAGTGGACGAAGCAAGTGGCTGGGGTGTTTTTTCTTTATGGTTGAGGTAAGATTTGATACTATTGTTATTGGTGAAAGTGAAATGAAATTTAATTTGGGGGTAAAGCTGCATGAGTAAGAGACAGAGTTCTGAAAGTATTTTGTGGCTAATATGGTCATAATAAGGGAATGAAAAATATTGTACGTCTTTTTTAACAGTGGGAATTTTAAGGGGGGGTTGATAAGTATTAAGAAAATTTCTGGTTAAAGACTAACAGATGTTTTGGGAAAGAGTTATTAATGCTGAAGTTAAGAATTAACTCTATTTCATGGTGAAAAGATATGTATGAGGAGCAAAGATGGTAGGCACAGTGGATTAAAATTTTAATACTGTTTATTTTATATAGCAAAGGGATGTGGCTTAGGAAATTAGTACCCAGGCCTGTGTACGTGGGTTTTCGATATATGGAAGTGCTAAATTTGTTGTTTTGTTTAGTTATTGTAATATCTAGGAAGGGAAGGGTGCTATTGGATTCGTCTTCTTTGGTGAACTTAATATTTTTATGTTGGGAATTAAGGTAGTTAAGAAAAAGGGGGGCGTGGTTGGCATTGTGAAAAAGGAGAAAGGTGTCATCAACGTATCTTTTATATAGGCGTGGTTTATAATGAGTGGGGCAATGAAGTAGCCAGTTATTTTTGTGATGGCTGAGGAAGATGTTCACTAAAGTGGCACTTAAGGGGGATCCCATTTAAACATTGGCAAATAAACTTTCAAAAGAAATCCACCATCACTCCGCCCGGCTCCATCGTCCCAATGGAATTCTTTCAACAGGCAACCATTCCCAATCTTCTGTATAATTAGTCTCATTACAATCTGGTAAGAAACTTTACAATTCTATTCCACCTAAACCATTTTATATTTTACTTATTATCCATACTTTTATACTTTATATCATTTAACTTTTAATCTTTTAATTTAATACACATTGTAACTTGCTTTTGATTCTCGCTAATTGTTGCGCCATTTTAATTTGTTGTTCGTTTCTATTTATTATACTTATTTATTTTTACTTGTTTTTAAAATTTTTAGCACTGATGATGGAAATTGAATTTTTCCGAAACGTCTGTTAATAAACATGTACCATCTTTTCGTCCTCCTATTCCTCGCTAAGCTACGCTTCCCTAAGAACAAACGATTCAACCAAGTTATATATATATATATATACATTTAACTGCAATGACTGCGCAGTATATTAACGTATAGAAACGACGTAAGTATAGAGGAGTGTTCTGCACACGAGGAAGAGAAATAACAAACAAATGAAAAATAAGGCACCCACCCGGGAATCGAACCCAGGATCTTCCAATTGCCGGTCAGACGTGCTAACCACTACACCACGGAGCCACGATAGTCAGAAGTTGTAATTCTCCTACATAGGGCAGAAACCAATGCCTTGAGAGGACACCCTCGCAAATCGTGAATATGTACATTTAACTGCAATGACCACGCAGTATATTAACGTATAGAAACGACGTAAGTACAGAGGAGTGTTCTGCACACGAGGAAGAGAAATAACAAACAAATGAAAAATAAGGCACCCACCCAGGAATCGAACCCAGGATCTTCCAATTGCCAGCAATTGGAAGATCCTGGGTTCGATTCCCGGGTGGGTGCCTTATTTTTCATTTGTTTATTCTCTTCCTCGTGTGCAGAACACTCCTCTATACTTACGTCATTTCTATACATTAATATACTGCGCAGTCATTGCAGTTAAATGTACATATTCACGATTTGCGAGGGTGCCCTCTCAAGGCATTGGTTTCTGCCCTATGTAGGAGAATTACAACTTCTGACTATCGTGGCTCTGTGGTGTAGTGGTTAGCATGTCTGACCGGCAATTGGAAGATCCTGGGTTCGATTCCCGGGCGGGTGCCTTATTTTTCATTTGTTTGTTATTTCTCTTCCTCATGTGCAGAACACTCCTCTATACTTACGTCGTTTCTATACGATATATATATATATATATATATATATGGCTTCTGATTCCTCCCACTCCTAGCCAGCACCAAAGTGGTGCAAGTTGTTCAATTTTATGGCTGCTCCAGCTCCCTCTACAGCTTCTCAGAACCCTATTGTCAGCCAGGTGGACAGCTACCTTGATCAGCCCTGCACTGATGAGGACTGCAATCCCCTGACATGGTGGAGGGACAATGCACATCTGTATCTTGACGTATCTGTTCTTGCTGCCAAGCATCTTTGTATCCCTGCCTCCAGTGCACTGGTGGAGTGCTTATTCAGTATATTCAGTATTGTAATGATCATTACACTGATAATGAAGGGCTTGTAATGATAATGTAATGATTATGATAATGAAACATAAATGCTGTAATGATAATGACAATGAAAAATTTCTGATAATGATAAACATTGTAATGACCCCATGTTTGGTATACTGTAATACATAACTCGACTGCTTAAGGGTTAAATGTGTACTAAAAAATTTACCACTCAGGGCTAGGCCTACATATATTTGTTTTATGAACTAAAATTTGATTATATGATGATATAATACTTCAAAACCCCCACATAATAATTATGGGTGGGCTAGATAGCTGTTGGGGTGCTGATTCCAAATCTGTTTTCAGATTTCCTCTAGACATCTAGTTTTTGAGATGAGACTGATCATAATATATATAGTAAATATAATATATATATATAATATAATACTATATATAATATGCATATAACTATATATAATATAATACTATATACAGGGTGTCCCATAAGTCTGGCATCATAGGAAAAATAATAAAAAAAGGCAAAACAAAAGCTTTTATTTACAGAATGTGCTCAATATGTCCACCATTGTTTTCAGTACACAAATTCAGACGTGATACCCAGTCAGCAAGCACACGGTGAATGATGTCAGGAGTAATGGTGTTACATGCCCTAATAATGCGCTGCCGCAAATGTTCAGCACTCCTAATTTTCTCTGCGTATACCAGCGCTTTCAAGTGGCTCCAGAGATAAAAATCTAGTGGCGTGAGATCCGGGCTTCTAGCTGGCCATTCCACAGGCCCTCGACGTCCTATCCAATGACCAGGGAATTGTTGGTACAGGTATTCCCTTACTTGGGTGCTGTAATGTGCAGGAGCGCCGTCTTGCTGGAACCATGTTGGGAAATTTCCTTCTTCATTCAAGACACTGGGAAATGCTTCTTCCTTGAACATACGTAGGTAGGTGCCTCCAGTGACATGTTCATCGAAAAAGAGGGGGCCTATGATGCGATCCTTCCAAATGCCACACCATACCATCACCTGAGATGCACCTTGTTCCTTTGAAGAGTATACCAGTGAGGGTTGTTTTGAGACCAGTAGCGGGTGTTTTGTCGATTTACCTCACCATTTCCATAAAAAACAGCCTCATCACTGAACAGAATGGTGGACAGGAAATTGGCATCCCGAGCATATGAATTATGGTTTGTAGAAATAGAAAAATATAAATTTCTCCTATGATGCCGGACTTATGGGACACCCTGTATACAATTAGAGATGTGCTGATACAAAGATGTTGGCCGATACCGATACCCACTTTTCAACTGATACCAATACTCCAATACTAACAAATGGCCGATACTTTGCTGATACCGATACTTTTTGATTAATGCTTAATCTGTTAAATTATAAAAAAAATACAAAGTTACTTTTATTTTAATATTAGAAATGGGGGAAGTTGGAGACAACTGTTATTGGATGAAATTAACAGTTCAAAAAAATTCAAACACAGTCATACTGTCAAAATTGAAATAGAATATAGTTTTATGAACTTTTATCCAGTATCCACCTGTTTGTTTAGCTCAGGAGTCAGGACCCTGGGAGCACAACTTCCCGTACAATGGTGAGCTGAGGACAGTTTCCATCAGGGGTGTGGAGTCGGAGCCGGAGCTGGTGGAGTGGTGGTTTTTGGGTGGAGTCGGAGTTGGAGCCATTAAAAAATGCCGGCTCCATGGCTCCAGTTACCTTGCCCATTCATAATAAACCTAATGCAACTTTATCTTACCTAACCCAACTTTAGTACTTTACCTAACTTAATATAGTTTTTATTAAAAATGCATATTTATTTTTTTCAGAAACGTCAATATTTGTAATATAATTATTAATTATAGCTCCAAAATCATATATCATTAACTAAACTAAGACTAAACAATAAGCATTTATCATTTATACATAAATAAATTTTTTTAAGCCCTCAATAAATGAATAAACTTAAAGGATCTAGAGAAAAGTCTATTGTATTTGAATATTTTACTACCACTGAAGATGATAAATACTATATTTGCACTTGCGAAGTGACTGATGCTGGTGGAAATATTTTGACATATGGAGCAAAAATTAGTACACCTTCAAGCAAAACCAACAAGAGCATTCAATTTGATGCGTCACATAAGTCGTAACCATCCTGAAGTGTTCAAGATTATAGAAGAGAATGAAAAGAGGCAAATACTTAAATCTGCCAGTACTTCTAGTCAAGTAAGTCAACCAAATCTTACTAAATATTTTGTTAGTCAAACAGTCACTGTGTCCATGACAGCAGATCAGTTCAAGAATCACATTATTGAGTTAGTGGTAAAGAATTCTTTACCTCTGTCTGTCTTTTGTAAGCCAGCCATGCTTAGTTTATTAGGAGGAATGGCTCAAAAATTCAAAGTTGGTTTAGATAGAAATAGTATTCGACATTTGGTAATAGAAAAAGCAAACGAAGAAAAATGTGCTTTAAAAAATAATTTACAAGGACATTTTGTATTTTTAAAAATGGATAGTTGCACACGTTTAAGAACAAACTACTTTGCAATCAATGTTAGATTTGTTGATGGCAACAATAAAACCATTACCCGTACATTAGCAGTACGGGATACGCAAGCCCAACATACAAGCGAGTACCTTCATGGGCTTGTGAAAGATGTTCTACAAGAGTATGAAATAGAAAAAGAGCGTGTATTGTGTATTGTAACTGATAATGCCTCCAACATGATCAAGACCATTGAGAAGTTAAATGAAGACCAAGAGAGAGAGGAGGAAAATGATATATAAACAGTTGATTCAAATGCTGAGACCCCAGAACTGGAACCTGATGATGCAGCAGAACTTGATTTAAATAATATCATGGATGAAATTTGAAGCCTCTCAAGAGTCCATCATATGCGTTGTGGTGTTCATACTTTACAGCTAGCCATTCATGATGGCTTAGCGGATAAACACGCAGCCATTCTTATAAGCAAAGTGAGGCAGGTTGCAGTAGCTGCGAGAAAACCAAAGATCCAAGAAATAATTAAACGACGTGCTGGAAAAGTAACAATTTTAGATCAAGCTACTAGGTGGGGTAGCACATATATGATGATAGAGCGCTTATTAGAACTAAAACCTGTACTTATTGACATGGTGAATCCAGAAGTTACACTATCAGAAGTAATGTGGGACCAAGTGAAGAAACTTAAAAGTTTGCTTTACCAACCATGTATCACTACAAAGACAATTCAAGGCGAAGACGACTCCTGGCCAATTTTTCAAGGAATGGAAGTCTCTGATCTACTGCCTTTCTAAGACAGGGGGTACCATAGCTGAAGGTATCAAGACCTCCATGGAAGCAAGAGAAAATCATTTACTGGAAAATGATGTAATGTTAGCTGGCATTTATCTTGATCCTAAGTACAGATGTTTATTAATGGATGAACAACAAAGCAAAGCAATGAATGCTGTATGTGATATAGCAGTTAGAATGAGAAAGTCTCAAGAATGTCCAGAACAGGAAAATGAAAACATTCCATCATCATCTTCTACTACCACTTCTGATAATGAATTTGACTTTGAAAAAATCATTGACAAACAACATGGTGCAAAAGAAAAACGTTCTCGATCAGGATTTGAAAACGATGTGCCACACGGCGGTCCTCTTAGTACCTTGACTAAATTCAAGTTAGCCATATGGGAATCTCTTAGTGAAGTTAAAAAATTTAATTGTCAGTCAAAGATGTTAGTACAAGATGCAATAGTTAAGTACCCTGAAATTATACGAGATGTCGCACAACTTGTTCTTGCATTACCCTCTACTCAAGTTAGTGTGGAACGTTTATTTTCAGCACTTAAAATCATAAAATCTGATTTGAGAGCAGTAATGAAAGAGGACTTGATTGAAGCAATCTTGTTCTTAAGAACAAACTGTTATACATAATTTTGAATTTTAAAAATCAGTTTATGAAAGAATTAAAGTATGAATTTGTTTGTTTCAAGTTTTAACTTTTAATGCAGCTAATATCATTTGATAAGTTTCTTTTCAGTTTTCAGAATTTAATATTTTTTTGTTAATCATCAAAATTGTATTATAATTTTTTTTTGGATTTATGTATTAAAAAGGTCAAATTGGAAAAAATTAGTCGTAATTTTTATGTTTTAATGTAGCTAATGTCATTTGATAAGCCTCCATTCAGTTTTCAGAATTTAGTTTTTTTGTTCATCATCAAATTTCGATTAACCCTTTCATGCCGGAATTTTATTTGAATGGTTAAAAAATTTATATTTTTGTTCAAAACAGTTTATTTCCATAAAATATAAAAAATGACTTTTCCTAAAAAAAACTAAAAAACTAAATAAATTAGAACATGGTCATTCAAATGACCATCAGGAGTAGGACCGTATGTGAAAATTTGATTTAATTTTGCTGACATTTTTTTAATTGTTTTTTTTTTTACCTGCATTATGTTCAAAAGTTAAAAATATATATTTTAATCATAAAAGCAGTTTAGTTTCATAAAATGTAACTAAAAAATGACTTAAAAAATAAAAAAAGTCATTCTAATGACCATCCAGATTATATGAAAATTATTTATTTTTTATGATATTTTTGAAAGCAATTTCTCTGTGGGGTGAAACATAGTCCGACACCACATTTACAACATTTTACTTTTGTATGTGCATTTACGCATACTCTGCAT
Organism: Bathynomus jamesi; assembly: GCA_023014485.1. Lineage (NCBI taxonomy): Eukaryota > Metazoa > Arthropoda > Malacostraca > Isopoda > Cirolanidae > Bathynomus > Bathynomus jamesi. The sequence continues at coordinate 448,969 of JAJOZX010001029.1, read as the reverse complement.
CTGTGCTGATTGCTACTCCATTCTGGCCAGTGTGACATGTTATCTAATCTAGTGGAATCTGCAGGGTGTGCACCAACTTTCCGCCTCTTCTTTTCTGTAGGCCCTGCTGATCCAGTTGGTCTTCCTCTTTTATTGGGGGCTTTTGTCATGAGAGCCACTGAAATATTATCTTTGAATGATAGGAGAGAACTTTCTTTCCCACTTTTTGTGTGACATCTTATCTGACGGTGAAGAAGCCATGCGTTTACGACGCTCAAATCAAGCAAATAAAAAAATATCCTCGTATACCATTTTCTGCTTTTGAAGTCGATTCGATATAACTCAATGAGCATATCGGAAAGATCAACTGCCCCCATATATTTATTATATTCTTTTACTGCAAAGGGTCTATCGATTTCGATTCTTTTGGTTAGTTTCCCATCCCAGCGACTGCATTTATCAGATGGTTCTGTTCCAGCATAATTTGAGAGAAGATGTACTTCTTTGTTATCATACCACTTTATTGCAACGCTATCGCTTATCTGTTCAACACAGTAATCATGACTTCCACATCCTTCCATCTTCAGTTGCTTTTCACTTTTGAATAGAGCTCCTTTTAGTCTGTTAGGCCTAACCGTACAGATGCACAAAATACCCTGATTTTTTAGTGTTTCAACCAAAGCAAGGGAGGAAAACCAATTATCAAAAAAAACTTTATAGTTTTGGTTCTTTGGCACATTTTCTGTCAGTTTCAAAACAAAAGAAGAAGAGGAACCAATATTTTCTGTCTTCTATGCTTCCTTTCCCAGTGTATACAATGAAGTCATGAACGAACCCGCTTATGCCTGCCCGAGAGACAACCTTATACCCCCATTTATATGGTTTTCTAGGATTATATTGTTTCATTGAAATGTGAGCTTTAGTCAGAATTATTTGTTCATCAACTGCTTGATGTTCTTCCTGGGGTACTTTCAGACAATTCTTTCTAATGGAATTGATTACAGGACGAATTTTGAATAGCTTATCAAATTCTGGGTGCTCTTTAGATTTCTGCATAGTATTATCATTGAAATGTAAAAAACATTTTATCTCTTCAAACCTGTCACGACTCATTGCATCAGCCACTTCATCGTATCTTGAAACTTTGCTCCAAAAATAGCGATACGTAGGTGGTTTCACTATTCCACATTTCATGAGAATCCCTAAGAATGTCTTTAGCTCTGATTTATGCAATCCAAGTTCTACCCCCCTAGATTGTAAAGCATAGATATTAGTTTGCTCTGTAATATGATGCACTAAATCTTCATCAAATATCATTTGGAAAAATTCTAAAGGTGTTTGATCATCCAATGATTCATCACTGAAGAGTGTACCTTTCCAAGAAATATCTTGAGGAGGAACATAGTCAGATTTATGCCAACGAGGAATATCACACACTCTTGATTTCTTTTTGTTGTTATTAGGATACAGCAGAGAAAGGGGCACGTTATCATCTTCATTTTCCGAATCATTCTCTATTTCAATTTGCGATGAGCCTACTAAGTTTCTAATGATTTCTTCAGATTCTTCAGCTTGATTATCTTTATCTAATATTTCAATTGGAGATAACTGAATTTCACTAAATTCTGCTTCATCTAAACTGTCTTCTGAATCCTCTCCATCTGGGCAAAAAATAATTTTCAGAGCTTCACTGGCAGAAAATGTTTTCTTTGACATCTGTTTAGCCTTTGCATATTCATTTGATCTATCTTGGGTAGAATTTGATGTACTGGGAAAGTCTTCTTTGTCTTTCATTTCTTTCTGAAAGTGAAACAATTTTATTTGAAACTAAGTTAGTGAGTATATATATATATATATATGAGAGAGAGCGAGCGTGTGTGTATGTTGTGTTATGTGTGTGTGTGTATATATGTTTTACACTAAATATGTAGAAATGTCCTGCTCCCGTGAGTCGTTTGTACTAAATTGAACCTTATTGCATAAATGAACCTTATTGCCTTCAGATATAAGGCTCAAAACGGATTTCTTCTTTATTTTACAAAAATAAGAATAAGTAAAAAGGTCCAACTTCTCCTAATCGTTTGGTACTAAATTCAACCTTATTGCTTTCAGATATAAGGCTCAAAACGGATTTCTTCTTTATTCAATATTCGCCATTTATGGCATGCTTTCAGATCCTGATGGCCATTTGAATGACCATGAAAATCAAGTTCATTATTTTTGTACTAATTCAATTATATTTGATATTTTTATTTTATAATATGCTTACATAAATTATATTTTGCTTTTTGTACCATAATTGCAACAAATACAAAAAATAAATCTTTACGAAAGTAAGCACAGAAATAATGGAACGTAACCTACTTACCATCAGCAAGACAACTTTTCTAAAACATACACTTCTAAGCAAATGCCTGAGGCAACTGAAGGCTGAACGAAGTTTTACACTATATATAAGTACAAAGGTCCTGCTCCTATGAGTCGTTTGGTACTAAATTCAACCTCATTACATTCAGATATAAGCCTAGAAATGGATTTCTTCTAAACAGTCATTCAAATGACCATTTGGGGTCAAAGGGTTAATATAATTTCTTTTTGGATTTATGTATTAAAAAGGTCAAATTTAAAGAGTATTTTTAGCCTTTATTGCAAATATCATTCAACAGTGTATTCATCTGTCTGTTGTTGAGTATGATCAATGACCACTATAACTACATTTGGATTTTGATAACTTGACAGAACTGGAGCCGGAGCCGGAGCCAAACATTTAAAAAAGATGGAGCTGCAGCCAAAAGTTTTTTTTCTGGCTCCACACCCCTGGTTTCCATGACCTCAACTACCAAGCATGCCCTTGGGAATAACAATATTTCTTGACTAAGTTGACTTGTTAATCTGCATTGTGTGAATAATAAATAAAACATAAAAGATGACGTTTTCTTCCTTTAATCACAAAAAAACTAAAATTTTGAAGAAATTGCAAAATGAAAAATTCCATTGTAAGGTATATATATAAAAAAAAAAAATTTCCAGTAAATAATGATAAGATTAATAGAAATTAGAAAAAACTAAAATTTTGAACAAATTACAAAATGAAAAATTCCATTGTAAGATACTAAGATATAAAAAAAAAAAAAAATTCTAATTTTCCAGTAAATAATTATTATTAAGATTAATAGAAATTAGAAACATGGATAATTAAACATTAAATATATTCTTAATATTCAAAATCGAAAATTCGTAAGTTGTAGTGAAGGAACATTAACATTTCGCCTCTTTCTGCACTTAGATGATTCCTGTGTGGAGTGTAAATATTGCCCCCAGTGCTAACTCTCACTTTTAATTGATGAAGGGGAGAAGACAGGTACTTATTTGCAAAATGGCTTAATGTTGGAAGCGTAACTGCATTCTGTTTCCACCACTTTAAAGGGTCTCCATCCTGTGATTGTAATTCCAACATTTGATACGTGGTCATTTCATCTTTAATCAGAAATGTTGTGCAGTGCTTCTTCTTATTAGATGAACTTCCTGGAGTTGATTTTTTTGTTCCACTTCCCTCACTATCATTATGGTCCTCTTGAACCAATTGGTTCATGCACTTGTCAAAGTCAAATTCACTGAACTCATCACTTATAATGTTGTCAGAAGCACTCGCAGTCTCTGCATATCTTCTTCATTTGTAGTACTTGTATGTCCACTTTCTTCCTCTTGAACAGCTTCGCTTCTTTTCTTGACACTATCTATCATTGCTCTCTCAGGTTGCTTTCTTGCATTTTGGAATCTTCACTAGATTTATTTTGGAACAAGGAGGTCTTATATCTGGGGTCTAGGTATGTGGCTAGTATTGGATTGTAATCATCCAGATAGCGTTCAAAGCAACTCTTCATTGATGCGTTAATAGCCGAAAGAGTACTTCCAAGTCCAAAGAATCTGATGTCAGTTGATGCTTTTGCTATGAAGACTTGTAGAAACTTTATTTGAGGTATTATTTCTGAGATAGTAGCAGACCTTTCACTCAACTGAACAGTAATTTTGTGAAATATTTTCAGCACCGCAGTAAACTTCCCAATCAAAGTCCACTTGTTGGCATCAAATACAGGGAGGTTGGGAGTATCAAGGCAGTAGTTGGCAATTGCAGTTTTTTGCTCAAACATACGTTCAATCATGAAATAGGTGCTATTCCACTGAGTTGGAATATCCTGTATCAGTTTGTGTTTGGGCAAGTCATGCTGTTTCTGTAGCGCAGCTAGTTTGTTGTATGCAAGTGCTGAATGGCTGAAATGTCCAACTATTTGCTTGCAACTTGCAATCATATCCTTAACTATTCATTGTTTGAAAATACTGTCATGAACCATGAGTTGTAGAGTGTGGAGGAAGCACGAGAGACTAGCATAGCCTGTGTCTTGAATACTTCGGACAATATTAGCTCCATTATCCTGTACAAAAATGTGAATCTTGTAGGATGGTATTTTAAATTCCTGAACAATACTTTCGATCACCTCAGCAATGTTTGAAGCAGTATGGGATCCTGGAAAAGGTGCAACTCTAAGTACAACAGTTTTTTGCTCAAAATTGATGTCAATACAATGTGCTGTTAGGCTAATAAAAGCCATATCTGAGCTGCTTGTCCAAATATCAGTAGTAAAACTGATGTTCTCTGCTTCTTCCAATGCAATCTTGACCTTATCCAGTACTTTTGTATGAATATCGGGAACAATTTTTGTAGAGAAATACTTTCTTCCTGGCAACTCATAATTAGGTTTTAGCTTCTTCATTAGTCTTTCAAATCCAACGTCTTCAACAATAGAGTATGGTTGGCAGTCAGCAGCAATCATTTCTCCAATGGCTTTGTGAATGGTTTGCGACTGGGGATTGTTGATGTCCCAAATTTGCTTCCGAACATAAGTTTCATCCAGAGTTATTTGAATTTCATTCATAGAACTTGATGATGTTGATGCACCAGTATTCTTTTTTGCAGGTTTCCTCTTGTTCCATAGCCTTTCTTCTTCTTTATTTAATTCTTCATTCTTCTCCTTGTGCTTGCTTTGCAGGTGTTTTTTAAGATTTGCTGTATTAAAAGATTTCCCCTCTTTTCCTCCATGTGACAATAATTTCTTGCATTCTTTGCAGACTACTTTAGACTCGTCATTTTCATCTATGTTGAAATACTTCCAGACGAGAGAGGATGTACTTCTTTGACTAGTAGAAGCCATGATAACGAAATAGAATGCAAGATTTATCAGCCTCAACAGTGTCAGCACTCAGCACATTTGTCACTGTGCTTAAGATGATGTGTGACAGTGACAAATAACACAACTGCATTCTGTGGCTGGTGCAGTCAAACTAACATGCAGCATGAGACAGCTCCACTTTCCCATCACTAACACTCCTCCTCCTCCCCCAAACCCTACTAGTGGGCATTGGTCAATTTAGCAGTGTAGTGTATTGTATCATAGCTCTATGAAAGAATATGTAAGCACACATAGTAATGAAAGTTATAAAACCAATATTTTAATATGCCTATATTATTATAGGAAATTATAAATACTACACATGCGAACATTGCAATTTTTAGATTTGAGATAGCCTGATAGGTGACACGGACACCATCGTTGAAACACTTCTTGTTTTAATTCGCTAATTTATAATTGTTGGGAATTCGTGGCACGGCATCATTTTCAGCTGACTATATTTATCATTATTTACCATATTTATCTCAGAAGCTGTTTTATATATAATAATACTGTATTACAGTATACTGGTTTGAAACGTAAATTGGCCAAAATTTCAATAATGGTCTATGAAATTACTGTCAGAACTTTGCTTCATGCGAGTTACAGAGGCACTTGAGACCAAGTTTGGCCTGCTAAAATGAACTTTATTTATTATGGTGTAAGGTCCAAATTTGCGTGCTACATAGAACTCTTATGTCTTTTTCAGTTGAAGGTGAAATAAGAGCGATATTTGCAGGATTATGGTATGGATTGGGAAAGCTGGTGTTAGGGTAGGAGTACTGTTAATGTAGGAGCACTATAATAATTAATAATATTAATATGATAATATAATAATATCATCTGTGTTAATCAATTACTGTCATTAAACATAACTTTGTCTTGAATCACATAATAAATAAAGTAGAAAAGTATCGGAGTATCGGCCATATTTTCACCTTACCGATATCGATACTCCAAAAAAAGGCTGATACTAGTGATACTGATACTATCGGCACATCCCTATATACAATATATAATATGCATCCTTTATATAATATAGTAATATATATAATATGCATATAACTATAGATAATATAGTAATTTATATAATATGCATATAACTATATATAATATATATATGTACCATATATACTATATATAATATGCGTCCTTTATACACATAGCGGAGTATTTTGTCATTGCAGCTTAGGTGTATGTTTTTGCTTTACTGTTTCTGTACCCTCATGTATGGTATTTTGTCATTTCAACTTAGGCTTTCCGCAAGTTGTCTTATGGTATTTTAGGTGAGAGCAGTTGCTGGCCACAAATTTACAAATGTTGCACATATACACCCTTTTATTCTTTGGTGTAACAGTCACATGTCTAGGTTTGTGTGTGTGTCCCACTTACACATTTTATTTTTTTGGTGATTTACATCAACCCACTCATTGATTATCATGCCTCGAAAGTGTAAAAATCACCCCAACAATTTCTGTTATGTGTGCAGCTCATTCGCGACTAAATCACAATGGCGTACAATCATGTTGGATCTTTGGAAAACTTGCCAGTTATACTTCGGCTGTCCACTAGGCGACCAAGATAAGGCATGGGTGCCACATGTTATCTGTACTACTTGTTCAAATGGATTACATGACTGGTTGAACCAAAGGAAAAAGTTGATGCTGTTTGCTATGCCCATGATATGGAGGTAGCCGAGAGACCATCATGGCAATTGTTACTTTTGCAATATTAACATAACTGGATTCTTCATGAAGAACAAGCGTAACATCATTTATCTGAATGTAGACTCCGCGATCAGACCGATCCCTTATGATGATGATTCCAGTACCTCTACATCATGGACTCAATTCTTTAGAAGACGAAAGGGAATCTGATGAAGGTGCGATTGGTGAAGATGCAGAACCTTTGGCAGATCTTTAATACACACCTGACAAAGAGTGATTGGAGCCAGAGAGGCTTACCCAAAATGAGCTGAATGACCTCATTAGAGACCTAGCCCTCTCCAAAGAGAAATCAGAACTTCAACAAGGGAGACTCGAGCAGAAACACTTACTTGAGAAGAACATCAGTGTGTGTCACTATCAAAAACAAAACCATGATTTGGCAACATTCTTTACAGTAGACAGTCCGCTTTGCTATTGCCATGATATCAATGGACTTCTCAAGAACTTGTCACAGGTACATACACCATCTGAGTGGTGCGGACTAGCATGTGTCACTTTTGGACTTCTTTGAAAAGTTATGGTGCTTACCTCTTATATTGTGACAAATTGACCAAAAACCATGAATAAACCAAAAAAATACAATCGGGTAATATTTAGGGTCCCCAGCCCCCATTTGAAAAATAAGCCCCCTATTCACACAAAAAATGGTGATTTTTGGAGATATTTTTGGTCATATTTTTGGGCTTTGAAAATATAAATCAAAAAAGCAGATGGGTTTAAGTGAGCAATACTTTTTTGATTGAGAGTCAAAGTGGGAACAACTTTGCACATGTTTAGTAAATTTTGCAAAAAAAAAAAAAAAAAAAAATGACAATTGTAAAATATGCAAAGCCCCATCGGTTTTTTTTTTATTTTTTATTATGAAATACAAACACAAAACAATTTTAATCAAATAGAAACAAAGTGCTATTCTTGAAATTATAATGAAAAATTGTAAATGAAATGAAATTATAAATGGAAAGAAATTACAAATTCAAGAGACCTTATTTGGAAAACTTTGGGAAAACGCCTGTTTTCCTCTACAACTTGAAGCAATGCCTGAAATTCACCTTCATCCCTACATGAGCCATGAAAATCCTGCAAAAGTTTGATACCCCTTTCTGCAGTGTCATTAACAACCTTAGTTGAAGAGAGTATTCTCTTCATCTGTTGAAAATCATTGTTGCTGTCCCACATTACAGCTGGAGTCCTTATCCAATCTCCCATTGAACCAAGGACTTGGCATACAAACCATGAGTTTGGACCAACTAATTGCTGAGTTCTAATTCGTTCTTTTAGGATGGGAAATATCGGCTTACCCTGTTTGAATTCTGGTGGTTGATTGAAAGAGGAAAGTTTTTTGGCCACCTTGTCCTTTTCACTATGAGGTAAATCTCCAAAGAGAGAAAGGGTTACAAGTTCTTCGGATAGGTACCAGTAATGACCTTTTAGAGTGTTGAGGACAGCTTCCGCTACTTCCATGTCAATCTTTTTGTACTGAACTAATTTGTTGTACATAGGAGGAGGTCATTTTCAGGAGATTCAAGTGGGTTGGTGACTGATAGCCAGTACTTGGAGTAGATCAGCGATGTAAACAAGCATACTCTTTCCAGCTTTTTTATTGTAACATTATCATATCTGGCTTGGTCTGAAAATGCTAACATCTTATTCATATACAATATGACAGCCATCCATCTGGCATGATGGAGAGCTCCTGGCTTGATCCAGTGTATTCCTCTGGCAGGAATTTTTCCTAAAATGAGCATAGTTGTTTCAGCTACCTCTTTGTAATCATCCCTGGGAAGGCTCTGGTTATCTTTGAGCAAATCTGTCATAAAATCAATGACGCATTTTTTCAGGTCCTTGAGATGTCTGTCATTGATAGATAGCTGTTTGAAGGGTTGCTTAGTATCTAGCTTCTCCCATATAACATCGCTGAAGGTCTTGAAAGATTCGTTTTTGGGTGTAGATTTTCCAAATACCTTTATATACACTGCAGACAAAACTCGTTCTGCCATATGGTGGCGACAAGCAAGCCATAATAATTTTTTCCCAAAGTGGTCTTCCAGTACTTTACAAGCCCCTTTTATCCAACCAGTATTGGATGAAGTAGTATCGAATACCATTCCATAAACTTATCCTGTAATTTCCATTCTTGGATTGCGCTAAAAACAGTACAAGCTTGTGTCGATCCAGTTGAGACACTGATATCGGTATCGAGAGAAGTTTCTCAACATTCTCTCCCAATATAAGTATTGCCAATTGATCCTGCTTTCCTCCTGAAACATTCAGTATCATTTTGCTGTCCCAGTGGACTACACAATATTGAGGTGGGTTGAACGACTCTTTAATCGTGTCAACAGTAGCTTTCCTCGACTTCTTCGCAGCTCGTGCAGAAGTACTTTTTGATAATGACATCTCTTTTAAATCTAGCCCACATTCAGCTGCTACCACAGATGCAAATGTTGAGCATTGTTCAAATGATAGTCCTAAACGATCAGCTGTATTAGATATTAATGTTGACTGTAGTAACTTAGGATGTTTTGATGGGCCTGGGCTCGGAGTAAAATCATCATCACCATTACTTGTCCACTAACTCACCTTCAGATGATTCAAGTTTGTCTCTCTCTCTTCTTCTAATGCCTTTTGCTCTTTTTCTTTCAATTTTCTTCATTCTTTACCTATTCTAGCAGTCTTTTTGATCAGTTTGGCTACATAAGCTTTATCAATCGGACCCAGAGAATATATTCTAGCACTTTGCTGATCTTCCAAAAAGCAAAGATCCTCATTCTTCTGTTGTATAGTTCTCAATGTATCATTTTGGATCTCATTACATACATTTTCAGTTGATATATCAAATAAGTTATCTAAATGAGACAGAAAAGATATTTTTTGGGTTTCATAACATTTCTTCTTTATATTTTTACCCAACTTCTCATGCTCTTTTATCAAATCCCACAACATTTTTTTGGGTCCTTTCTGCTTTCTAACAGATTTTGATGGAATGCCAGCCATAATCCACACCTTTTCTACCTTATCTAATACAGTGAGGCCTTGCATAACAAATTTAATTCGTTCCAGAAGGTCATTCGTTAACTGAAAAATTTGTTATGCAATGTATTAGTTCAATGGGATTTTCAGTAATTCGTTCCAGAGCCCAAATTTTGACCCTTTTTGCGCTTGTTTACCCATTTTTTAAAGGTTTTTTAGTGTAATGTGTTCTTATTGTTATATTAATGTTATTCTCTGTATATATTTTAAATAAACATGCTAAATAAATAAATTAAACAGTTAAAAATAAAAATATTTTTATTTACCTTGGTCTTGGAGGTGATGAGCTTGAGTGGGCTGGAGATGAGGCTTGGAGGAGGATGGGAATTAATGGTTTCTGGAAGGAGAATCTCCTTCCATTAGGACATCTGGGAGGTCAATTGATTCTCTCCTGGGTGTCCTATTGCCAGTTGGACCTGGTTGAGGGTCATCAGGATCAACCACATCCACAGAAGATGTTGAAGTTGAAGCAGTGGGGGCTGTTGTAGTCTTGAAGTAGCTGTCAATTTTTCTCTGTTTCTTTTTGCCTTCTGCAAATTCCCTGAAATATAGCAGGACTTTGTCTTCGAAATGACAGATAGCAAGCTCAGTAACTTCAACATTAGGGTGCTTGCTTGCAATGGCCTTCACCTTGCCCCAATGTAACATTAATTCTTTGACTTCAGCAGAAGTTATTTTCTCTTCTGTTTCATCATCATCCTCACCAGTATCTGACCCTGACTCTGATTCCTTGACCAACTCCAGAAGATCTTGTGCAGTCAACTCCTTCCCATGGTCTGCAAGAAGTTCTTCAACATCCTCTTGATTGACTTCAAGGCCCATGTCTTGACCCAACTGGACAATTTCAGCCTCTACATTTGGTTCATCTGTTTGAAAACCTTCAAAATCATGCACAGCAGATGGCACAACTTCTTCCAGGCAGAGTTCATTGCTCTCACAACATTCTTGACAGCCTCCAAAATGTTGTAATGCTGCTTCCAGAACTGTGTTAAGGTTACAGAATCCTCACTGGAGGTTGCATTATGGCACTGAGCAAACATGAACTTTGTGTATAGCTTCTTGAAGTTTGAAATAACCTGCTGGTCCATAGGTTGGAGCAGTGATGTTGTGTTTGGAGGCAGATATTTCACAGTAATGAAGCTGAAACTTGTCTTGACAATTTTGTCCAGATCTGGGTCATGGGCCTTAGCATTGTCAAGAAGCAATAAGACCTTTAAAGGAAGTTTATTGGTCTCCAGGTATTTTTGCACTGTAGGGCCAAAAACTTTCACAATCCACTGATTAAATAGGGTTCTTGTCACCCATGCCTTTTTATTGTGTCGCCAAAACACCCCAAGAGTAGATAGGTTCACTTTCTTCTGCTTGAATATCCTGGGATTTTGGGAATGATACACAAGCATAGGCTTAATCTTCAGGTCCCCTGATGCATTCCCAGCCATAAGTAAAGTAAACCGGTCTTTCATTGGTTTATGGCCAGGCAGTTTGGACTCTTCTCTAGTAATGTAGGTCCTGTTCGGTAGCTTTTTCCAAAATAGGCCAGTTTCATCAGCGTTAAAAACTTGTTGAGGCAAATAATCCTCCTCCTCAACAAATTCTGCAAATTCTATTTTAAATTCCTTTGCTCCCTCAGTATCAGCACTTGCAGCCTCACCATGCCTTATAATGTTCTTAATTCCTGACCTTCTCTTGAAATTTTCAAACCACCCACGACTTGCATTGAATAATTCATATCTTTCAACTGATGCTGGAAGGGATTCCTTAATTTGTTCATATATTTGCACTGCCTTGTCACTAATGAATGCCTTAGTAATGGATTCCCCCTTCATTTCCTTTTCTCTAATCCATATCAGTAAAACTCTCTCCATTTTCAGCAATAGCTTCCCTTCCTTTAATAAGTCTACTTGTAGCATCACTTACTTTAGTTTTCATAATTTCTTCCTTCTTAAAAATCGTCAAAACTGTACTGGCAGACAATCCATATTCAGTAGCAAGACCTTTGGTGCTCATTCCAGATTCACTTTTTTTAATAATGTCCTGCTTCATCTGGAGACTGATAGTTTTCCTGGATTTCTTTGGAGCATTAGCAGATGATGAAGGTCTTTTAGGGGCCACGACTACACGTTTATACACTTATAAAGCTAATAAATTAAAATTTAATAGTGAGCAATTGTGTTGTATTATTGTAACAACATGTGTTATCGTAAGCCCACTTGGTTCTCTGTAATTCACTTTTTATCTTTATTATGTGCACTGTAATTAACTTTATTTAGCACTAATAATGCTTAAAAGCATTATTATTTATTCACTATATTAATTAATGATATTATAATGATAAATCACTGTAAAGCAAAATTAAAATTTTTTTTATAGCAATTGTACACCTGCTCACGACAGCTACCAACCTCCAACTGAACAGAAAATGTGTTATTACGTTTTTCATTACCAAATTCATTCTGCAAGGTAAAATCATTATTTAAATCAATGGAGCCTTATGGAGGTAATTCATTAAGCAAAAATTTGCTATTTAAGGCATTCATTATGCAAGGCCTCACTGTACTCTCAAAATATTTTCTTCCTTTGACACATTGTCGCTTTTCATTTGATCCCTTCTCAAGAAGAAAAAGTGACTGAGAACTTCACTATTCATTGGAAGCATAACTTCCTTCTTTTGCGCATATGTCTTCCATTAACTTTCCCAATAAAGAATCATATTTTCTTAGGTCTGTTCTTAATATTGGCCTACTGTTAGCCATGACTATTGACTAATTTTAATAAACTATGAAATTAAGCAAATCTATAATAGAATGCTGAAAGAAAAGCAAATTTATCATACATTTGGTTATATTTGCATGTTTTTTGTAGATAAAACCTGGAAATACTGTAAATAAATGTTTTTGTAATGAAAATGGGGGGGAAAATTTCATAAGGTCCACTCGAATATCAGCACCATATACAACTAAAATAGTTTTAAAATGTTCACAATAAGAGGATACCGTTATTCTCTATATTTTGGTAGCAAAATTTTTGAAATACAATGATTAGTAAGGAAACTATGACATAAAATATCTCCAAAAATCACCATTTCTTGTGTGAATAGGGGGGCTTATTTTTAAAATTGGGGGTGGGGACCTTAAATATTACCCAATTGTCTTTTTTTTTTTTTTTTTGTTTATTCATGGTTTTTGGTCAATTTGTCACAATATAAGAGGTAAGCACCATAACTTTTCAAAAAAAGTCCAAAAGTGACACACCCTAGTGGTGCTTCTTCATTGATTCCTCACAGCGAAGCTTGAAAGTGGTTCTCCTGCATAATGGGAACTTAAAGCTGTCCATCCCAATCATCCACTCCATTCATCTAAAGGAGATGTACAATAACATGAATATACGGTACTACACGAAGCAATCCAGTACAGCACTCATCAATGGAATATCTGTGGTGATCTCAAAGTCATTGGTATGTTAATGGGCATGCAAGGAGGGTTCATGAAATACTGTTGTTTTCTATGCCTATGTGACAGCCGTGCTACCACGGATCATTACATCAGACGTGACTGGCATCAAAGAAGCACATACGAGCCAGGAATGGGCAGTGTCCACTGTGCTCCTTTTGTTGATCCAAAGATGATTTTTCTGCCACCTTTCCACATTAAGCTTGGTTTAATGAAAAATTTTGTGAAAGCGATGGGTAAGGCGAATTTGAGAGGGTTTCGATACCTTGTTGAGAAATTTGCAAACATCAGTGCCATGAAATTGAAGGAGGGAATCTTTCTTTCCCGAAAACCTTGGTGCACTGAGTGATGAACAGGAAGAATGCTTCCATCAAGACATCCAGTCAATGAAAAATCACTTCCAAGGTTTCTGGAATGAAAGTATGCTGGCAGACTACTGCTGGATGTTGTACCACAATGATCTTGACAAGGTTTACAAAAGAAAATGTTTTTAGATTGGTGTACATTTCTTTTTATGAATAAAGTTGTACTTTTACAATAAAGTGTGCTGAAATTAACACCAGTCATATTTCGATAACTAGATGTGCTAGAGGAAAACCAAAAGCAGATTTGGAATCAGCGTACAAAACTGGCCTAGAAATGTGTGTGTATACATCTTTGATGAAAGAAAAAGTTTTTGTTGACCAGCATAATATGTTCTTTATACAGGGTGTTCAAAAAAGAAACGCAACCCACAATAGAAAAGAAAATGGTTGGGTTATAATGATATTTGCATTCTCTATGGATTGCATTTCTTTTTGAACCTGTATAACCACTTAAGAATTGCTGAAGTTTAATTCATTTGTATGGTATATTTAAAAAAAAAATTTTTATGGCAGTTATAAGGCTCAAATAGTTCAGAGTTCATTACAATACATTACCATAATACCATTTATTCTTACGTCAAATTTGGATAATAGTTTTAACCCAATTCCCAATTTATGACTACATTTAGAAGCAACAAAATGGTTTTATCACTTAAGACAAAGTTGTTTGTGGGCTGTAACTTTGGCAACCTTCACTTCCCCCCCCCTCTTCTCTCCAATTGAAGGTCGAAACTAACTGTGGTTAACTTTCTAGTCTTAATCTTTCTCATCGTCGTAAGTAATAATTTAATCATACCAAGTACTGTACTTGACAAATTTATGAAAATTTGAATTCAGTCATGTTAACATTTTTAGATTGTTGTTAGCTGACCAAAGGTCAATTGAGAGCTATTGGTTAGGTTTACTGTCATTGTCATCATTGTAAACATTCATAAATAAAGTGTATTAAATATTAGCTTTACCATTTTAGTTTTGGCATTTTTGGAGTATTACAGAGTATGTAGTTACTGTGCAATTTATTTTAAAATAGGATGAGGATGTATATTTTGTAATACAAACTTTTTAGAGTTGTCAAGAATGAAATCTTTGAATTTTAAAATACATTATCAATTATCGAAGGACCCATTCCCATCCTACTTTGGGGTGAGCATGATGCTTGAACTCGGGACTGAAGGCACTTAAAACACACACACACACACACACACACACACACAAGAATATATATATATGTGATCACTAATGGGAATCAGACATGGGGTCAATTACTGGGTTTCTATTACTATTACTTTTGATTCCTTCTATTACTATTACTTTAACTTTCATCTATTACTATTACTTTTGTATGTGAGGTACTTCACTCATTTGAAAAGGATTTTTATGTCTATTTAAACGCAATTAGAAGCAGTGTGTTAACAAACAAACACTTTATTTCAGACTCAACAGGTACAAACATTATACAAGAGGTCCATAGAAGATTAAGAGATAGTTGTCTGGAGCACTGACTAAGTAGGCCAGTGAATCACTGTGTATAATGAACATATAAATACAATGATCCAACCATGAGGTGGTGTGCCAACTATCACTAACATAAGCAAAGCTATCACCAGGAAGACTACACATGGATGAAAGGGTCAAGTTATTATCTTCACAGAAGGCTTTTAAGTGGTTGCTAAACAAAGAATTATCATTAAGCACATTAGCATTAAAGTCACCAATAATAGCTACACATGTCATATCCAACTCATCAATAATACTGCTGACCTGCCCCAATTTAATGAGGTAATCTTCTTCATTATCAACTGCCTGAAAAGGCATGTAGATACACAGAATTACAAATTTTTTATTGTCTACATAAATTTCTATTCCAGTTAGCCAATTCAAACCAAGTTTTAATTCACTAATATATTTCCCATACCCCAACCTCCATAGAATAGCTACCCCACCAGGTGGGTGGCCTGCAAGGAGACCATCTTGTTTATCTCTGGTGGCCTCCCCTATCCCATGAAAGTTACTGGACAGGCTATTCAAGTCCTTTAAGTCCTGTTTCCTGCAGACAGAGAATATCAGCATCCTCTAACACAGTGTTTCTTAACCTGGGGTGCTGAAATTGATTTTAGGGGGTGCTGGAATGAACAAAATAAATTATCAAGTAGTACTTTACTTACTTTATTCCTGTAGTAGTGTAGCAACTGTAGTCTCTGTAGCCAGGTGAAGGGGGTGCTGGACTGCCTAGACCTAACTACAGGGGGTGCTGATGTTGAAAAAGGTTAAGAAATGCTGCTCTAACAGCTTATCAATTATGATCCGCCTGTGTTTGCTGTTATTGCTTAAGCTTAGGCCTCTACAGTTATAAGAGATTACCTTGAATGTTGCAATCGGGAACATGCAGGAGTTCTGCCAGCCATCTCTACATGTTGAATTCCACTTATACCAGGCACAGCAGTTACGGCATTAGACCCAGCTGGATTTTCCTCCACAGTACGATGCATGATGTCTCCATAATTACCCTCTCCAGCCTTTGCGAGAGGGGCTGCAGGTGTTTTTCTTTTCTTGTTCTCATAGAACTGCCATACATATACCCATTCTATCCATACTGCTTGATCCATAAATACCCCTGGATGATCACAGACTGCTGTAACTTGAAAGGTATTTAGAACTGCCGTACATATACCCATTCCAGCCATACTGCTTGATCCATAAATACCCCTGGATCATCACAGACTGCTGTAACTTGAAAGGTACGTAGTCCATCTGGGGTCAATTTTCTTACATGTAACCTGAAGGTTCACTTTATCTTCCACAAATGCCTGCAGCTCCTTGGCCATAAGATCAGGTTGACATCTCGAGACAAAAATGTTTGCGGTCTTTGTTGGTACAGCCATCATACGATCTGTTTTGGCAGCCCCTATGATACCCTGCTGTTCTCTGCCAGCCTTTGCCACAGGCTGACTCCCTCTAGCCAATGCAAGAGTGGGACCAGACCCCCTTGAGGGACCACCACCATTAGCTGCTGCAGTAGTTGCAGTTCTCAGAGGGGTCACTTGCTTCTGGCCCTCCTTACCACCATTGTCCAAGATGCCTCCTCATCATGACCCCTGACTGCATTCCCAGCATCCTGATTCACCAAGCCCCCTTGGGGGTACCCTGTGTGAGATGGTATTGAGCTGCAGGGATCCAGGATAAGACTGAGAAGCAGAGGGCTCTGCATTCATGGATCCAGAATGAGGCTGAGAGCTCTGCACTCATGGATCCAGGCTGAGGCTGAGAGGCAGAGGGCTCTGCACTCATGGATCCAGGATGAGGCTGAGAGGCAGAGGGCTCTGCACTCATGGATCCAGGATAAGGCTGAGAGGCAGAGGGCTCTGCACTCATGGATCCAGGATGAGGCTGAGAGGCAGAGGGCTCTGCACTCATGGATCCAGGATGAGGCTGAGCGGCAGCCAAATAACAAATATTTGTTTCAACTAAATCATTACAGTTTCAGAGAATAGGTCTTGATAATTTTTACTTTACTGAAGGAAAAATTTGCCAAAATATTAGTTTGCATACATGTTTATTTTAGTTTAGAGTAGATTTAGTTCATTTTTCAGTTCTTTGTTCACACAATATGTCCATTGCCACTATAATAGAAAAGTAATAGACTATTATCTATTAATTTGCTTTCTATTACTATTACAGCCAAAAAATTATGATCTATTACTATTACTT
Organism: Bathynomus jamesi; assembly: GCA_023014485.1. Lineage (NCBI taxonomy): Eukaryota > Metazoa > Arthropoda > Malacostraca > Isopoda > Cirolanidae > Bathynomus > Bathynomus jamesi. The sequence goes on along the minus strand of JAJOZX010001029.1, from coordinate 431,483 downwards.
GAAAAATCCTGTAATAGTCTATTACTATTACCTTTTACTAGTACCCCATGTCTGATGGGAATAAAGCAACATTCCAGCCTTGGGGACTCAGTGCTACCTTAATGATAAGATTTTGGGTATATATCTAGTGGTATGTCAGGTGAAACCAGTGTCACCATTTATACACCCAACAAATCACTTCAATTCGTCTGTTGCTCAATAATCTTTGTGTCACATTTATATCACTTGTACAGTTATTTACACATTTACTAATTACAATATATTATTTCATGTTTTAAGCAATCTACCTTTACTTCTCACAATTATGCACTCATTATTTGTACCTTTTTAACAGTTCACACTGTCAGTTTTGTAATTTAAAATTTTTATAGTTTGTGTGTGTGAGTGCGTGTGTGCGCACACACTCAGGCAACTGGGCATTACTGAGGTTGAGTGTGTGATAATTCACAGATGTAGTGAGGTAACTGGTCCTGATTGAATTTAGTTGTGCTAGGTTAGGTTAGGGTAGATTAGCAAGTACCTAACTTTCATGACGTAAAAAAACCACTCTTCGAATGTTCACTTGCATCTGAAACACTTCTCATGCCCTTCTCAGTTCGATGGCATCATGGTTAGATTAGTTTAATTAGTATTTTCATATGTGGATTTTTAAAAAAAATTGGTTCCTTGTGTGTTTTTCAAACTAAGTCAGCTCACCTGTCTTGATGGTTTTCTAGTTAGTTTATTTTACATTAGTGCTTTAAAAGGCCTGGAAGTGCCATCACGCACGACGTGTGAAGCACCGTAGGTGCAGAATTTAGTAGCTCTGTGAGGGTCACTGATCCACCAGGATTCCTATGTGAATGGGTGTGTATTAGGGTGATTAAAAAATTGACCCAAAAAATTTTTTTGGAATTTTTTTTTGGGCCACCCTCTGATTATGTTTAATTTGTTAAAAAAGTAATGCATGCAAATTTTGAATTAAAAAAATTAATTTTTAGGGGTCGCTACCATAAGTTGAAAATCAGACACAAAATAAGAAATATATGCTGTTTCCACACCACCCTTGAGGTAAAGCATACGGTGCGTTACCTTTTTTTTTTAAGTGGAAGTTCCCCGGTAGGCCTATCATAACCACTACATTTTCAAATTGACAGTTCTTCTGTAATAATAATCAGAGCTGGGCACCGCAAACTCAAAATCACTTCCGCAATCGCAAATCCGCAAACTCAAACCTTACCTTCCGCAACCGCAAATCCGCAAACTGCTTGCCATTTTTGGTACCGCAAACGCAAACCATATTTCCAATTTTTACAGTGCTGGGCACTTCCGCAATCGCAATTTTAACTATAAAAAGTATCCAAAACATTAAAGAGGTATAAAAAGTTTTTATATCTTTTTAATGTTTAATGTTTTATGTTTTAGCCTTGTTTTTATTAAAAACAAGGCTAAATAATTTATTACAATAAATCACTATTGTAGAAGAAATAAAAATACTACATATATTGATATATTATATTGAACAAAAACACCTCTTGCAAGTAAATAGTAAATAAATTAAATAATAAATTTAATCATTTGAATTTCATAAATTTTGAGACTTAGACACGTTAGAGAAGACTGTACTGTAACTGTAGTAACTGTACACACATTACATTACACAAGTTAAATTAAGTTAACACTGTGACTGTACACAACTTGAACTCACTGTACAACTCAACCCCTCTAGCCTCTACAAGTGTACGCCTCTGGCTTTGTCAACAAGTTCAGTCGTCCTCCTCCAGTAACTGAGCCAAATCCAGTTTTAACAAGTCCATGTTCCCCTTCATGAACACGAGACGTTGGAAGTTGTCAGAGGTCAGGCTGGCCCTTTTGGGCTTCATTATATCTGACCCATGGGAGAACAGTCTCTCCACGGCCGTAGAGCTGGGGATGGCCGTGTTATACTTGAGGAAAACATGAACCCAGGCGGGCTTGGCCAGTGGCCACGTGGGAAATTTGCGGAAAGATTTGCGTTTGCGGTCTTAGTTCCGCAACGCAAATTCACTAATTTGCGATGACTTTGCCGCAAACGCAAATCCGCAAACGAAAAACATACTTCCGCAATTGCGGAATTTGCGGTTTGCAGAAGTGTTTGCGGAAGTGCCCAGCTCTGATGATAATAATAAGACTTCTGTAATAATAACAACCTTTTGTTCATTATATTTCACTGTTAATTTCTTGATGATAGTGTCTTCTTGTTTTTATTTGGAAGAGCAGCTCTATATTTCCTTACCACTTGGAGGAGATACTGTTTCTGTTCTTCATCATTTGTGATTAGTTTGTTGTATTCATTGACTAATCTAACTCCTCTTTCTGCATTGTCATTAACAACTTGAATTTTTCTTATGACTTGTTTTATGTTGTTGTAGCAGTCATCTTCATTCCACTCTTCAGAGTTGTTATTAAGAAACGTTGATGGTAAACCAAGTCTATTAAAAAATTATTTTGTATTTGCACTAACAAAGTCTTCAGTTCTCTGTTTTCAATAAATTCAGGGTCAATAACTGATTTTTTTCTCTGGATTTGGTTCGGCACCATTTTGCAATGCTTGCTTCATTCGGTTTTTAGTTTGGTGTAGCACGCCATCATCAAAGAAAGCAAATGCTATTAACTCCTCTGAAAGATACCATAAATCAGGGGTCACCAACCTTTTTTTTGTTCACCACCCACTTTTACAATTTTTTGAAAATTAAAAAAGCTTATCACCCACCTTAGATCAAAAAGAATAAATCAACATAATCGATAAAATAAATAATGAAATAAATGTTTAATTACCTTTAATGTGAGCCCACTAGTGGGCGCTACCACCCAGGTTGGTGACCCCTGCCATAAATGATTCATCATTTTCTTCAGGGCAGCAGTTGCAATGCCTTCATCTTTTAGTTTGTACATTGCAGTTTCTTCAACATCTCTAAATCGAGATGAGGAGTGAGAACTGAAACTGACGCTGTAAACCAGGATTTAACATATATGTATGTGGTACAGCAAAGAGGCAGATATCTCTAAGGCCTTTTTCTTCTCTGGGTGTTAATTAAAATTGTGTTTTAAACAACCAAATTTTCCCTTCATAAATGACTTTTGCTATCCATCTTGCTCGGTGAATGCCAGCTGGTCTTCTGAATGAAACTCCTCTCTTTGGTACTCCACCAAGGAAAATGATTGTCAGTTCCAGCAATTCTTTGTAATCGTCATGAGGTTGATGTTCTTCAAGTTGAGTGGTAGCAAACTCAATCACTTCTGCTTTTATATCAGTAATACTGGGTATGGTATTTGGATCATCTAATGCTGTTCTGTAGTTTTTTGTGTCTAATTTTGACCATTTCATTCTAAATTGTTTGAAAATTGCAATATCAAGTCCTGATGATGCAGGCAATGAATGCGAAACAACAGCTTCTAACACTATTTCTAGTATGTGATGTCTGCAGGCCAGCCACAGCATACGTTTGTTCATTTTCTGTTCTAGAAGAACACAGGCACCATTTCTACGACCTGTATTCAATGCTGTGGTGTCAAAACACATGCATTTTATTTTGTCTGAGATATCCCAATCCAAACCAGCTTGGTGGATGGCATTTGCAGTTAATTCTCATGTGCTTGCAGTGATTTCTGGAACACCAAGAAGTTGATCAATGCCATCTCCTGAAATCAGTATAGGGAGTCGTTCAACAACTTCTTGTCCTGTTATGTCTTCTATTAGTTTTCCGTCCCAATGAATGGTTAAAGGAACATCAGCTTTAAACTCTCTCTTTAAATTTTCTCCAAATTTTTTCAGAAATTTTCCTCTTGCTCTTCTTATAGATGAATAACTGACATTGAATTATTCTACATTTTTTCCAAGACCTTCAATTGTTGGTATCATCACTAATGATACACTTCTATTGCTCATTTTTGTTACATCAAGGGCTGCAAGCAATGTATCATCAAGCAATTTTTGTTTCTTTTGTACAGTCTGTTTTGAGGTGGACGAGAGTTGACAGCAGAACCTCTTACACTCATGACAGTCAGATGACTACTGAATTATAGCTGTACAGACAATACAGTGTACAAGTGCTGGTTGCCTTCAATATTCAGTCACAACAGTGTGTAAATGGTTACAAGAGTGTTGTGTTTGCTCAGCACTGTTAGCTCTATGTGCATTAACGCAATTATCACATGGAATAGATATTATAAGAAAAACATCACAGTTCAAAACTCAATTTCCTGAAAGTAAACAGAAAAGTAATAGTTTAGATTATGGTAGCAACCCCTAAAATACATTAGAATCACCTGAAATTTTGTATACATTATGTTTTTACCAAATTAAACATAATTAGAGGGTGGCCTGGAAAAATCTAACAATCGATATTTTTGAATCACCCTAGACTGTGTATGCTTTACTTTTTAGCTTTTCTACTCTTCATTAAGGGGTTCCAAAAAACCTTAGCCCCCCCTATTTGCAGCTTACATGTTTACTTATATCGAAATAGTTCTTAGTGATTATAAAAATATATAAAATTCTTTATTTATTGCAGGTATTAAAATTACTCTAGCTGATAAAGTGATAATATAATGACTTCTCAATTAATTGGTGATTTGGAGAGGCAACGTGTGATAGATCACATACGAGCAATAACATTTCGGGAAGCTCATGATGCTGGAGCCACCTTTATGAAACGTTCATGGCTTGCCAAAAAGTTGCGAAGAAGTGAGGACTTCGTCAAAAGAAATTGGAATAAAACTTTGGATGAATGTGAAATGGATACAACCAAATCTGGGCGCCCAAATTTGCCCCACTCTCAGGAAACAAAGGACATCATTGAAAGCGGTACGCGTAAGCGGAAAAACAGCTGTGCTAAACTTTCTAGAGAGATTGAAGTGTTGAGAGGAAAGATCATTAGTGGTGAGATCATTCGACTGTACCGTCATAGGCAAGGTTTAAAGCCTTGGCATGAACTTCCAAAGCCAAGAAAAATTCAACTTAACATCGATGACAGAATGTGGTTTGCCCATTATCTTGAAGATTGGGATGTGGATGATTTCATGCATTTAGATGTCTCCGATGAATTTTTTGTTTACATAACATGTCGGCCTAACTACCAAAATGATCGAGTGTGGGCCACAACACCAGATGAAATCAATGACAATGAACATTATCGCGAATTATTAAAAAGTCCAGACTGTGTTGTTTTGTTCACTGCAAAGAAGCTCTCGTGGGTGCTGAAGCCAAATGGTCAGAGTTGGGATGGACAGTATTTTCGTGATATTATTCTATCCCAGCATGTCATTCCTTTTCTAAGAAACCCAAACAATGTTATGGATGTCGATCAGGTCACACTTCTGCACGATAAGGCCCCCTGCTTTAAGGCATTAGCCACTCAATCAGTTGTTGCGGAACCATGAGATCGATTTCTTTGGAAATGAAGAATGGCCAGGAAATTCTCCTGACCTGAATGTCTGTGAACACATTGGATCAGTTATAAAGGACAAAGTTGAATGTCTCTTGTTTCAAGAACCTGCAGCAAATCAATTTTCGAAGGATACAATGACGCAACACATTGAAACTGTTTTAGCAAATTTGCGTAACGATCAAGATCTATTCACGTCACTTTTGGCAAGCTACTCAAAGCAAATTCAGGCTGTCTTGGGCCCAAAGCCAATGGCTGGAACAAGTTTTATTTGTTTCTCATTAAATGCAGGATTAAATTCTCTTTTGTAAGGTATGTTTAGTTTTACTGTACCTCTAATGGTTTAGGCCATGGGCAGGGGGGCTAAGGTTTATTGGAGCCCCGTACTTCTTTATTTTACATCCAGGTTGTCTATGCCTTCTCACCCCAAGTCTATTGGGAATCGGGGTGAGAAGGCAAAATGAGATTTTGATAATGTATGTATGTGTATGCTAAAATCTTGGCTTGGCACATTTCCTTCTTTAGTTAAAGGATGATATCTTATGATGATGGGTTTTATGTACCTTATTTATAGAAAGCAAAATCTCTCTTGAGCGGTTGGCAGTGTCAAGGCAAATAAGCTGGAATGAGGAGAAACAGCTGCAGCAGAAGGAGTTGTTAAGACAAGAGCAGTTAAAATTTTTTAGCGACAACAACTTTGTAAATTCAGGTAAAACAAAAGTGTCACCAATATTTATGGAAATGCTTTTATTTTACTGTTGATGTTTTTAGAAGTTGAATTTTAAAAATATATTTAAAGAAGCTTTTATTTTAGCCTATAGTACACTTTACCATCCCATTTTGTTTTGAAATGAAAATGAAAAGAAACCATGATTGCATTTTAAAAAGTTGTTTTTTTCAGAAACGTCAAAAGAAAACCGAAAGAGGTTGAGCAGTTTGTGTTCAGAAGATGGATCGGTCATCGTGAGTGAGGGTGGTTATGATGGGGACGAGGAAAGTGTCAATTTCTCATCGTCAGAAAACCTTCCTAGCATGGTAAGAACTTGGGAAATGGGTAATGGTGCTGGTAGCTGTAGTGCAGTGAACGTAACTCACACTTGTAACAAAAAAAAATGATTCGATTTTGGACAGTTTCTATTTTAGGAACTGATGCCTGTATTGAAATTAAATGATGTTAAGAAATTAATACGTTAAAAGTAACCTACACCTTTTCAAAGTGTACCTCTTCGTACATGCAAAAAAAACCTCTCTGGCATAGACAAAACATGTATTCATAAGTAAAAGTTGAGTAGGCCCTTTGCAATTAGCAACAGTACATACATACATAATAAAAAAATCTCATTTCCCAGCAAATTGTGGTGAGAAGGTAGAAACAACTCCGGTATAAAATAGAGGAGTGAAGAAGAGGAAAGGCAGAAAGTAAAGCCAACAGCCATCACACAGGTTCCCTGGTGGATCAGCGCACCCCAACAATACTAAATCCCACACCTGTGGCATTTCATACATCATGCATGTTGGCGCTTCCAGGCCCTGTAAAAAAAAAAAAAAAAAAAAAAGCCCCGAACTTGTGTACTTCTAACAAACCACCACCTACTTGCAGCCATTTCTCGTCCATCACCCAGATCAAGTCCATGTTTCCTTGAACAATCATTCACCATGTCTATCTCGGCCTTCTCTTACCTTCGCAAACACGCTTATACAGTTTTCATAACTTGGTCATCTTCATTCTTTCAATGTGTCCAAGCCACTATAACCCTTTTTTCGCACGCCGCAAAAATTTCTCATTATATGAGGGGTCCTGCGTCTTAAGATACCTAAGTGCCAAAATTAAAATTTGGCAGAAATTGCCTCCAAAGTTCAGTATTCAGCAATAGTATCTCTGTTATTAATTGAGCTAGAACGTTCATTTTTGGCTAAATTAGAGTTCTAAGTATGCTAATGACGATGTTGATGAGTTTTTGGAATAGATTTTCATATTTTATATTATATATACAGTATATTTCTTTTAATTTTTTTATTTTCTTATTATGCTAAACTTTGGGTGAACTTTTGGCTGGTGATAGAGGTGAAAAAAGTAGTTCACTTCATAAGGTTTTCAACCATACTTCTAGTGTCGTAAGGTCATTATAACCCAAACCATGCGATAGAGGAAGGGTGAAGTGATGTCCATCGAAAACACGTTTTTGCCTGTGGTGGCGCTTAGATAATTTAAGACGCGTGACCCCTCATATATCTAAGTTTCTTTCACATCATTCTACCATTTCACACCCATACAAAAGTGTCAGTACTAACACACCTGAAGTCATATAAACATTTAACAGCATCTCTACCCAGTCTCTGCTTTCAGCGCATCTGCCACTTTTCTTCCTTGAATCACTACTATTAACTTAATTCGCACTTTGCCTCTTTCATTCAGTACACATCCCAGATAGTTAAAAGGCTCTTCTACCTCTTGTGTTTCACTATTATATGAGTCAGACTTTCCTTATCTCTCTCTCTCTATAGTCAGTAACTTGCTCTTACCCACATTCACTATCATCAGTCTCTTCTCACACACTGCCACAGAACTGTTAGCCTCTTTCCTATCACATTCACTCTGAGCAAACCATATGGTACATCATCATCCGCATACAACAGATTCAACAGGCCCCACCTATTTCCATCACAGATCAGATTCACTCCTTTTTCATGACTCCATCCATAAACAGATTGAACAGTCACGGAGACATCACACATCTTTGATGCACACCAACACTTGTATCAAACCATTCACTCTGTCCTACCATACATCTTTCCCACTACATTTAAGAGACTTGTACTTCTGTAATTTTTTTATTCACTCCCTTCATTTTGTACAGTGGAATAATTATTGCTTTCTTCCAATCTTCAGGCACATTCCCATTTGACTAAGCACTCTGACATGTGCACCACAACCACTCTAACCCTTTCAACCCCCCCATACTTATTTCCCTATATATTCCATCCACACTTGCTACTTTTCATTTTCCAGCTTGTGAACTGCCGCTTCCACTTTAATTTCACCCATGGTTATGTTCTCAGCAGTCATGTCCTGACACCACCAAATCCAACCATATTTATATTTACACTCCTCTTCCACCCATTAAACTCTCAAAATATTCAATCTGTTCCATAGATCCACATAGTATTTTGTGAGCATTTTTCCATTTTCATCTCATCAAACTTACTTTGTTTCATTTCTGCACTTTCGCACTTCCTTCTGCAACAACTTTCTATTCTCAACATAATTCACATTCATCCTCCATCCAAACTCATAGTTACTCTGTTTTAGTTTATTACACTTAGATTGATGTATTTAAGAAGTCCATTACTCTCTTATTCAGGACCATTCCTTTCTTTGCCTTAAATGAAATATTAATGATAAGCAGTTGTTGCGTTTTTTTAAAGGAAAAAACATTGATACAACCTGAAATAATAGAATGCATCAACCTGTCTAAATACTGTAGTTGTAGAGAGTAGTAAGTGTGTCATTTTTATATTGTAGCTCAAAAACAATCTTGTGGTGCGAGATGAATTAATAGGAAAGAAGACAAAAGGTGTGAAAAAAACGGCGTCTCCTGGAATTCGGCAGGGCTGTTTGATCAAGATGCATCACACTCCTCACGAGCCTTCAGTTCCGAAGAGAGAATCGCTGACATCCTCATGTCAAGAGGAGGTAATCTTTAACCAGTTTGAAGCTTTAACTGTAGGAGATTAGAAGTTTTTTCGGGTTTGACCTACAGTAAATACTCGATGAGTCAGAATTCAGGATGAGTTGGACTCGGCCTCTGTCAAGTGCTATTATTCTTTTGTTTATTTTACTGAGAGAAGTGTTTTATTTCCTATGTCAAGTGCCATTATTATTTTGTTTCTTTTACTAAGTGAAGTGTTTTTTTTAATACTGTATTGTATGAAAAGGTAAACAATAAAATGTTTTGTGTTTCATGCTCAAAATAATTCCAGCAGCAGTAAGTGAAACAAAGTTTTATTGTTTTTTAATGTTTATTTTGTTTATTTTGAACATTGTATTAGACTCTCACTAATCAAACTTTAAAGGTTAGAGAGTATTTATGCCTCTTTAGGGGTAAATAGGGGGGGTAATTAAGGTAATTCGCGATGAGTCTGACTTTTCAATGAGTTGGACTGGCTAGAGCCCTATATAGTCCGACTTATTGAGTATTTACTGTACTTGACCTCTTGATGGTGTTTCTGCAGAGGATGTAAGTTCTCTTCATTACAGTGTATAATGACTAGTATTAATAGTATATTTTTGGTGCAGGAAACTACTAATACGAATGAAATAGAAAATGCTGAAGATGAAGCGAAAAGCAAGGAGAGAGAAACCTTAAAATGTGAAGCCATGTAAGTTTTTTATTTTAATTACTATATGAATAAATGGTATATATATATATATATATATATATATATATATATATATATATATATATATATGACCCTTTATTCATATATATACACTACCAGTCAAAAGTTTAAGTACACTTTGAAATATTCATAAATTTCAAATTTTGTTTAAAGTTTTTTATTTATTAACTAAGTTGTCATGACACAAATTCATGAGTACAAACATGGGAACTTAAATAACAACAAATCAGGACAATTTACCAAAAGCAAAGTCTAAATTTTACATTCATCAAAATAGACTCCTCTAGCAGCAATTACAGCAGAACAAATTTGAGGCATGCACTCAACACGAGAAAGAAGATAGTCTGGTGAAAGCTGCTGCCAGCACTCTTGTAAGAGTTCCCAGAGCTTCTGAGCACTCGATGGCTGCTTGTCTTTCACTCGTTGATCCAGTTCATTCCACACTAGCTCGATGGGGTTCAGCTCTGGGGACTGTGCTGGCCATTCCATAACTGTGAGTTGACGTTGCCGTTCTTTCTGCTTCAGGTAATTTTGACACAGCTTGGAAGTGTGTTTAAGATCGTTGTCTTGCTGCATTATGAACTGTTGGCACAACACACTGCTGCGTCATTCTTTCACCTGCTCTGCGCCACACAAATACTTTGCGTTTGGATCCAAAAACTTCAAAACTTTGATTCGTCAGTCCAAAGGACAAACTTCCACTGCTCAACAGTCCATTTTTGGTGTTTTTTAGCCCAGGCTAGCCTTTTCTTTTTGTTCTGGAGTCTCAGCACTGGTTTCTTTGCTGTAGTTTGTCCTTTTAATCCTGCCTCTCTTAGTCTTCTCTGAACAGTTAATGTTGAAACTGTTGTACTTCTGGAGTTGTTCAGCTGGGCTTTGATTTCAGGTGCTGTGAGGAGTCTGTTGTGCAGACTGACGACTTGGATATACTTGTCCTCTGAGTCTGTTGTGGTTCTTGGTTGCCCTGACCTTTTTCTGTCCTTATTTTGACCAGTTTCTTTGTACCGTTTAATGGCACAAGCAACTACATTCACAAACTTTTAATTTTTTGGCAATTTGCCTCAGTGATTGGCTCTCATTTCTCAAAGTTACAATCGACTGTCTTTTTTCTGTTGTTAACTGAGCTTTGGCACCCATTTTTGCTTTTTGAAACACAGAAATGTACCTTAAACTACACAGTTGGCTACTCTGCAAGGATTTTATATGTAAAGACCTGCAGCGCATGTTAATAACTGAACACATGTATTAACATACTCCTGAAGAAACACACTACCCGAGTAAAGACTTTTAAACTGTTTTTGGACTTTGGTGCAGAGCTAATGGCATTAATTTTAGGTTGCATGATAGACGTAAATTAACACATTTTGAAGGCTATTTTGAAGAAGCTTCTGTGTTACAACATACTGCAGAGGGCAGATGCACTGAAGCATAAAATATGAAAGCCAGGTAAGGAAATTCATCTCTAGTACCTGATAAGTTTACATTTGAAGTTTGTCGTGAGCTAAATAGCAAAACATTGGAAATTAGTAGGTGTACTTAAAATTTGACTGGTAGTGTGTGTATGTATATATATATATATATATATATATAATTCATTAACGAATATATTTCATTTATTGACTTTATTCATTACTATATTATTTGATTAAACCAAGGCTAGTGCACGTGGCTTGCCTTGCTTGTTTTTCGAATCTATTAGAAAACGAGGTTTCATAAGGTTCATTTTTCCTTGCTATGGGCTCATGAAGTAGAGTGTGGTCACCCTCCATGGGAAAAAGGAAAAAAGGAAAGAAAAAAGTCAGTCGAATAGCGGACAGATAAGTTTTATTAATACTCTTTCTTTTACAGATCCTTTGTCAGTAGCTTAATTAAGTATATATCCATTTAGTATAAATTAGTGTTGCAAGAGCCTGTTTCTGCATTTCAAGAACATTTTTGCAGCACAATAACCACGCGGTAGACCTACGTTGTAATTTATTAATTTCCAAATGCTCGGTTTTTTTTTCCATTAATTAATTAATAGCATGGCACCCCCGTCAAGTCCTTGCAGTAGCTGTGAAGGAAAATTTGCCGCTTACGCGTTTATGTTGGCTAATAATAATGAACAGTTAGTTTGCAGGTGGTGCTCAAGCATGGAAGTGCTGAGGAATGAGTTAGAATGTGAGAGGTAGGCCAGAGTGACGCTTGAAGAAAGAGTGATGCTCCTGATGGCAAAATTAGAATCCCTTGAGACTCCAGTTATGACCCCTTCTGCTTCAGTTTCTACTAATAATATAAATAGTACGAATAGCCCTCTCTCTTCCCCTAGTTCCCAACCCTTCATTCAAGTGCATAATGGAGCCCCATTGAGAAAACCTAAGACTTGTCTACCAGTAATAACAAACAATAAGTTTTCTGTTTTAGGTTTTGAAGATGCTGATGATCCAAAAATATGATTCATTGGCGATTCCATCGTTCAAAGGCAGTTCGAGGAATTCTGTGGGAGAAACCCTCGTCATAGGTGCCGTTACTGCTACCCTGGTGCAAGGGTGGAGGATATAACTATTAGTGTTGACCATTTTACAGACGGGACCTCTGTGGACACAACGTATGTTATTCATGTCGGTACTAATAATGTTTTAAATTCTAGATCGGAAAAGCTGCTGGCTAAGTACAGGGACTTACTAGAGCAATTAAAGGAAAAAACTAAGATTGTTTTAACAGGTATACTTCCTCGAATTATCCAACATAGTGATTTCTACAGCAAGGCGAACTATATTAACAATAACCTAAAGTCTTTTTGCCAACAGGAAGGAGTGCATTTTGTGAATTTTTGGAACAGTTTCTACGGCAGGAGGGACTTGTTCCTCGGAGATGGACTTCATCTTAATGATGTTGGAGCTGCGCATTTAGGAAGACTATTTCATAATACTGTGTCTTCTTTTCAGGCTGCCGTAACTCGAACGGTCTCTGTGTAATTTCCTCAAATTTCCCCTGAGCTCGCGAAGGTGTCTCAATTACAAACAATTTGAAGATTCTATCCTTAAATGCTCGTAGCCTACGAAATAAAATGAATTTTTTTCTTTAATTGCTTGTAAAGACTATGATTTAATTGCGATAAATGAATCGTGGCTTAGCACTGAAACACGTGACTTTGTAGGGGAGTATCAAATTGGAGGTTATAGACTTTGTTAAAAACAGAATAGTAGGTGAGGCGGCGGTGTTATGTTGTATATCAGGGATAATATTGCGAACATTATAGAAGTAAAGCACAGAATTCCAGAACCGATAGATTCGACTATTGCAGAACTTAAATTGACCGATTTCAAACTTCTTGTTGCCGTTATATATAGACCCCCTAATCAAACAGCTGATTCGGACGAAGCGTTATATAGTGAACTAAAGAGAATAATAGGTAGTGAGCAGGCCTTAGTTATGGGTGACTTTAATTGCGCCAACGTGAATTACGATACAATGCAGGGAGACGTGGAAGGTAATTGTTTAGTTAATATTCTCGAGGATAGCTTTCTTATTCAAAAGGGTGGAAAACCTAGGAGATTGGACAGTATTTTAGATTTAGTAATAACTATGGATGATAGGCTAATCCTGGATCTTCAAGTAATAGAACCATTAAGCAATAGCGATCGCAATATGGTAGAGTTTGTCCTCTCAGTAAGTCACTCGAAACCAGCTAACTCTACTAAAATTCCTAACTTCCAGTGTGCAGACTTTTTGTAAATTTTGAAATGAATGTTCACATGTCAATTGGGAAAATGTAATGGGGATCTCCAATGCAAATCTAATGTGGGAATCGTTTGAAACAGTATTTAGGACTATAAATGAGGAATGTGTACCATACAAAATTAAGCGTGCGAAAGTAAACAACAAGCCCTTGCGGTTTACTTCTAGAGCAGGAGATATAAAGAGTAGAGATAGGGCTTATAGGCTACATAAATGCGATAAAGACAATTTATGGTTACGAAACAACTACATATCTGTAAGACATGAAGCAAAAAGTGTAATAAAAAAGTCTAAGCGCGAATTTGAAATCTCCATAGCTCCTGATGGCAAAGAAAAGCCCAAGCGATTCTTTCTATACGTCAAAAATAGGAATCCAGTAAAAAGTATCTTGGGGCCGTTGAAAAATGTTAATGGAGAGCTAGTTTCTGAAAATGAGCAAATGGCTACCTTGCTAAATGAATTTTTTGTCAGTTTTTACTATAGAAGATGTAACGAATATCCTATGTTCATAGACGTGATACCTTTTGATAATGGTAATACTTTGGATAATATTGTGGTTAGTTAAAGGGAGGTAATGCATTATATTAAAATGCGTAAATCACCTGGTCCAGATTCCATATATCCCATACAACTAAAAGAATTAAAAGAAAGCATTATTGTGCCGCTAACAAAGATTTTTAATGTGCCTATTTCTGAGGGGCACTACAAGATAATTTCAAGTTAGCAAATGTAACACCTATCTTTAAGAAAGGCGATAAAGGTGCAGCGGGAAATTATAGGCCAATCAGTTTAACGTCTGTTGTAGGTCTGCTACTGGAATCAATAATTAGGGATCGTATAGTCAAAGCGTGGTTGAAGTTTACGATAGTCATTGAGTGGTTGATGTAGTGTATTTAGATTTTCAAAAAGCGTTTGACACCGTACCGCACAAAAGACTCATTGAAAAAACTAAGGCTCATGGAATCAGGGGTGTAGTAATAAATTGAATAGAAGAGTGGTTGCGAGGTAGGAAACAGAGGGTGGTCGTTGATGGAGCGGAGTCGTTTTGGCCTAATGTAGTGAGCAGCATTCCTCAGGGTTCTGTATTGGGCCCCTTGCTTTTTCTTATATATATTAACGATTTAGATGTTGGCATAGTCGGTACAGTTTCAAAGTTTGCGGATGACACGAAGTTGGGTGGTAAGGTGATTAATGACGAAGATAGAGGTAAAATCCAGGAAGATCTGAATAAAATCATTGATTGGTGAGTCACATGGCAAATGAGATTTAATGTCGATAAGTGCAAAATTTCGCATATAGGTTCGTGTAACAGTAATTTTGTGTATAGTATCTCAGGGAAGGAGTTAGCAAGCATAGAGCAGGAAAAAGATTTAGGAGTTATAGTCACTGGTGATTTAAAAGTAGCGAAACAAAGTACAGCAGCTGTCAATAAAGTGAACAAAGTGCTAGGTTTTATAGCTTGGAATTTTGAGTACAAATCGCGCGATATTATAGTTCCTCTTTATAAATCATTAGTTAGACCCCATTTGGAGTACGTGATCCAATTTTGGAATCCGCATATGTGCAAGGATATAGACAAAATCGAAAGAGTTCAAAGATGAGCAACTAAGATGATTCCGTCGCTTAGGTCAAAGTCGTACGAGGATAGGCTTAAAGAGTTAAAATTGACTACACTCGAGACCAGGAGGCTAAGGGGTGATCTAATCCAGGTTTTCAAAGTTATGAATGGGTTCGATAACATAGAGATAACTTTTTCGAAATATCTCAATATAATAGGACTAGAAACAATGGGTGTAAGTTGACAAGTAGAAGGTTTGAGACAGCAGTTGCCAAAAACGTTTTTAAGTATAGAATAGTAAACAGCCGGAATAGTTTGCCGGTAGAAGTAATTAGTAGGACGTCTATAAACATGTTTAAAAATCGATTAGACGCATATGTTGATAGATTGGGTATAGTTTAAGGTAGTAAAATTAAGGGTTGGATAAGATAGATTTTTATTCTCTTTTCATTAAAGATCACAATAACCAGACTAGAGGTCATAGTATGAAATTATTTAAGCCGAGATGTGGAACAAATTTAAGAAAACATAGTTTTACAAACAGTGTAATTAAGTTTTGGAACAGTCTGACAGAAGAAGTGGTGACTTCAGATACAACTGATTCTTTCAGAAGAAGGTTGGATAGTTTGATGTCTGCAAGGGACATCTGGTGATAGTGTTTAAGCCCATTTTTATTGCATGAATGGTACTAGTTTATTTCATATATGTTACCGGTATGTATATTTTGGTGATAGATCCCACAGTTCAACACAAGTGTTGTGGGATATAGGGAGGCAACATCTTGGGTTAGGGGATGCTCTCTGTCCTTACACACCCCATTTAAAGTGATTCCTCTGCTGAGCGGTGGCCCCCATAATACTGTGAGGTATTGAAAAACTCATGATCTTCACTTGCCCCACAAACATCTTTAAATGGGAGACCCAAAATGGGGGCACACATTTCTACAGCCACACCTACACTTTTCCTCCTAAGTATATATATTGTAATGTGTATGGTTGTAAATTGTGACTTGGTCCGCAATTGATATGGACCGTGACTTATTTTTAGTTGGCAAGGTACTGGTATTGACTGGATTCTTTGGATCTGATATATTTGCATGTCAGTTATAAATAGATATAGAGTGTAACATATTTGTGGATAGTAGTCTATTATGACTTGATCCTCAGGATCCAGAGATTTTATCTTTATTTTTAAATTGATAATTAATTAGTTTTAAATTGATAATTATTTAGTTTTGTAAAAATTGGTTGTTGCCAATGTACAGGCAGTGTTTACATAGTGGAGCCACCTCGATGGGCCGAAGTGGCCCCTAGTGTGCCCACTATAAAAATTTCTTATGTTCTTTGTGGTTTGGAACCCACTTAAAATTGTGGGTCCCCTCCGCCACCACGGAGGACATGCACAGTACACAATTATGAACACAGTTAGGTAGACCAGCCATGAGTGGATCCTAGAGTCTTTGTTGGTCTGTAACATTATGACATTATAACATTATATATATGTATGTATATATACAGGGTCTGTAAAAAAAAACAGCCAAATTCAAACCTTTATTAAAACAAAACCATTTATCTAATTAAGTTGAATTTTTTACACAATAAAGTATAGGTAATCACCTATTATCCTTTAAATTTTTATGATGATATCTTCAGAATTGTTAATTTTATTAATAATTAACTAAAATGTGAGATTCTCCTACTTAAGCAAACATAAAAACATAAAAGCGTTACACTACAACACAACTTTACAAAGAGGCCGCTAATGAAACACTGAAACGCTAGTCGGGAATCACGGCACTGCCGCACGGCGACATGTATCGTACCAGTTCAGTTTGCAAGTTAGTATTTAGATTTGGAATTCGGAATGTGGCATAATTCTATTAATTCATAAAGGACATCTAATGTCTAATGTAACAGTAATTTTAATAAAGCGGGACATTTATGAAAATTTGCTCCAAATGCGGGACCTTTTCGGGACATTTTGAAAAGAGGGACACGTCATAAATTCGGGACTGGTCACCTTATCCATGATGTGCTGCGTGAGGTTAGTGAGTAATGTTGTGGTTGAGTGGTGAGGTCTGAATCCATGTTGAGTAGGCGATAGTGGTATGTGTGCGTTGGTGATTTGTAAGATTAGTCTTTCTGTTACTTTGGAAGGTGTGCATAGTAAAGTAATGGGTCTATAGGAAGCTGGTTCTGTTGGATTTTGGTTTGGTTTGAGTAGTGTAATAATTTTGCCTTGTTTCCATGTCAGGAATAATACAGTGTTGGTATGAATATGTGCTGATGTTTGTGAGAGCTAGTATTCCCTGTGGGCCCGTGTTTAAGGTGTATGTTAGATATGTTGTCTGGTCGAGTAGCCTTCGAATTCTTAATGTTTTTGATGATGATGGTGGTCTGGTCTGTATTGAAGGGTGTAATGGTCGTATCGGGGTTGTAGGTTTTCTTGTGTCTGGCTGCGTGTTTCTGGTTGTTGTCTCTGTTTAAGTGACTTATCTTTGCGTAGTGATTAACTAGAATGTTAGCTTGTTGTGTATATGTTGGGATATTATTTTGGCTGCGACAGATAGCCGCGTGTGAGGTGTGAATGCCGCTGTTAGAGTGGGTAATGCTGTTTATAGTTTTGTATAGCCTGGATGTATCTGTAGAGTGGTCTAGTATTGTTATGAATTCCCTAGATGTTTGTTTGTTTTTCTTTAAGTTTGTTGTTTATTTCTGTGTTGAGCTGTTGTATCTACTGTTTTATGGCTTCTTCTGTGTGTGGTGTTTGTGTGTGATGCTTGAGGTTGTTACGTTGCCCTATGAGGTGGGCTATTTCTCTAGTGTAATTTGGGTTGTATTTCCTAATGTTGCCCTTGGGTCGTGACCGGACAGCTCATACCAGGACAACACATACCCGGACAACTCAGACCCGGACAACTCAGACCCGGACAACTCATACCTAGGACAACTCATACCTAGGACAACTCATACTCTCTTCAACAATTACCACCCCAATGTTGATCTTTTCATCTATATTTATTATTTATTGCAAACATATAATAAATAGAGAACCATTATTTACATAGGATAAAATTTGAATGCCCGGTTAGGTCAACTGTACGCCCTTGACGATTGGTTAGGTTAGTCGTGATATTTTCGTTAGTTTTAACGAAAATATCACGACTAACCTAACCATCGTCAAGGGCGTACAGTTGACCTAACTGGGCATTCAATGAACCCAACCGTGTATTCAGTTGACCTAACCGGGCATTCAATGAACCTAACTGGGCATAGATATATATATATATATAACTTGCATGATTTCAAATGTTTAATTTAATTTTTAATTTTACAAAATAAATGTTTTCATTAATTTTAAAATAAATGTTTTCATTTCAAAATGTTTTCATTAATAACTTGCATGAATTCTAAATGTTTAAATTTAATTTTTAATTTTACAAAATAAGTGTTTTCATTAATTTTTCATTTTTTTCTGGTCCTATGTATGAGTTGTCCTAGGTATGAGTTGTCCGGGTATGAGTTGTCTGGGTATAAGTTGTCCTGGTATGAGCTGTCCTGGTATGAACTGTCCTAGAACCCCCTTGGGTATGTATTTGTTTGCATTATTGATGATCTGATTAAATGTTTTGAGTGTTGTATTGATGTTTATGATGGGTGTGCTGTTTAATGTGGTGAATTGTTCCTCAGTCTGTATTTTGAACTGTTCCCAATCAGCTTTCTTGTAATTTCTGTAAGTGTCCTAAGGCTGTTGGGGCAGAGTGTAGAACGTGTTGTAATGATGATGGGCAGGTGGTCAGATGACAGTTGTTTTTCTGTTCTCCAGTGTGTGTGTTACTAGTGAGGGGGAATAGAACGTTCTCTCGGGAGGAGTTTGAGTATCTTGCTTGATGTGGTATGTGTGTATGTTCTTCTGTATTGTTAAGAATGAAGAGGCTGTTTAGTTGTGTGGCTATGTTGGCGCCTCTGGTGTTGCTTTGGTTGTGCAGATACCAACTAGTGTCTTTAGCGTTGAAGTCTCCTCCTAAGATGACATTAGTGAGATTGTGTAATGCATATTTTTGAAGTTATTGATGTTCAAATCTCAGGGCGGTTTTCTTGGGCCACCCGATATATATAAATAAGCTGGAATTTCTCGATGTTAAATGGCGTGTTCTCTCCTGACTATTCGTATATTCTGTTCATGTCCCTCTGCGAGGCCTCCACCTCTTTTGCATCGCTGATCTTTGTATCATCTGTAAATGATATTACTATACTATTGCTGTTTACTTCATTGTGCATTAGCATGTAGCGTCATTGGGCAAAGTGTAACGGATCAAGAGGCACATTTCAGGTTTTGTACAATTGACCTCCCTAAATTCAAAAATGAAAACAAATGTTTTTTGTGACAAGTGCAACACCTCCTTTTTCGCATGTGAAAATCGTGAAAATTGCTAGTTACCCATAACTTTTGGACACTTGCTTTCCTAGGTTTGAGCTATCATTTGACCCCTTACAATGACTGCTTTTCAGGAAAATAGAAAAAATTTATTTTTGGAATAACATATACACTGTAGGTAGGTAGACGAGATAGTTTTTTAGTAAATGATACATTAAAATCTTGTTTAGTTTTGAATGACGGCATAAAGTCACGGATTTAAGTACTGCTCTAATGTAACCATCTCTTGAATCCTTTCCATACACTGCCCCAGACGCTTCAGTTACCATCCTAACACAGCGTTCTACACCTTGGGAGTGACATGGTATCCGGACAACAAGGGCTCTTCAGTGATCTTATCGAGTTTGTTCGACAGAGAACTGCTTCGTGAGTGGTGGTTTCCATTGTGCACTCCTCCACTGGTGGAAGTAAAATCTTTCAAATTCTGAGCACTTTGTTGGATTCTTGGTGGCCGAAATTCTCTGACTTGCTGTTGAGTAGGTTTGGGAGCTCGTCGAATGGTCTTGATTACATCGATGGCCAATTTCCAGTTTGCTTGATCTGCATCTGCAAGCATTGCCAGTAGAAAATTTTCAGGGTGAGCCCAATATCATTTCTTTGGATCACAGGTCATGTGACAGTCTTGCTAGCTGGTGGCAGTAATCGTAGCAGCTTGATTTGCTCCAGGAAATGTTTTGGGCCATCTGTGCACCTTGGATGGCACTTGATGCAAACCACATGGGTCCATAGTGGCACACGACAAACTGTGTGAGTGAATACAGTTCATCACTTGGCTGCGCCATCGCTACATATAGCCGACAAATTCTGCTGGCAGTTTAACCCATCTTGCATGGGAGATTGTCCAGGCTTCTCTCGTAGAAGATCTTCATTAATGACACCAGTCCTTATCGCTTTCATCATTCTGTAGAGGTAGGCTTGGTCACGACTCAATTCAGTAAGGTCAACATCCGGGAGAGTGTGGCCATCAGCAATACATTGAATTCCTCTAGAGGAAAGTGGCAAACTTTCACGTGTGGCCAAAGCTTTGCCAATTGGTCCTTTCCATTGAGTTGCAGATTCTGTTCGGCCGATGAGTTCCTTGCACAAATGGGGCAGTGGGAGTTCATTTAAATGCAGACTACAGATGAACCACTGCAAAGGGCGACCCAGGCGGCACTCTAGCAGGTGTATTGCTCCACTTCTGTGCCCTGTGTTTGTGGCTGTGCTGTCGGCTCCCACTGCAATTATCTTGTCTGCAATACCCATTTCTTCAATCGCATTTTGAAGTCCATCCGCAATGACAGTGCCAGGTGTCAGATGGCTTAGATAGAAGGTTCCAGGCTCTCCGACCAGCACATAGTGGTCCTCAACTTTCTTTGTGCTGTACCATTTGTTTTCCTTTTTCTCTTTGACAAGTGTCATGTCTTTCCGCCCATCAAAAAATAAAGCAGTGACTTCCACATCGTGGTAAGTTACTGCTTCCTTCAGATCCCTCCGTACCTTCTGCCGTGCTCTCCATACTTTGTGGTGGTCAATTACGTTTATCTGATCATCAGAACTAATGATGCCATAGTCAACCAATGTTGCAGTGCTGATAGCTGCAGCAGCCCTGTTCGATACACCATACCGGTCAGCTTCCAAAGCAACAGTGGGAATCGGTGTGATGTTCCTGTCCTGGGCACTATCATCCATCCACTCATCACCAACACTTTCAACACTAGAGTCTGCTTCTGCTTGAGCTGATTCGACCACATCTGCAGAGGATGCTACCTCTTGCCGTTCCGTTTTTCTTCTATTCTCTTCTTGTCTTTCTTGCATCCGATCCTCTCTTGACTTCCTTCTCTCCATCATCTGAGTCACATTCGTATCCACCCGACTGATCTGCATGATCCGCGTGGTTCTCTGGTCGATCAGAAAGGCATGCTCTCGTCGTGGAACTTTCATTTCTTTTTCACAGTGGCATGCAGACAGATCATCGCATTGGCAGACAGCTATGTCAAACAATTGATTCAGGCTTTCCTCGAACTTCTTGGTTTTTGTGGCCTGCTTGCCTTGCTTCGATGCTTGTGAGCCTTTTCCAATCGGAGCAGCTTGGTCTTCACATTCTTGATTGGCTGTGATGGAATGTTAGCACGATTCCAAAGGTCAATGAGTGTTTGGCATACCTCCGGAAGAATCTCCCTGTTGCTGGTGTACTGGTTCTCCTTCAAGAAGAGGAAATGCCTTGTAACTTGTATACGGGTTGGAAGTTCAGACAGAGGAAGCTCTGATAGTGGAGAACCAAAGACAATGTGGCTGGCAGATCCCCATGTTCTTTGCGTGCTCATTGTACCAGCAAAACTCAACAAGTATCACACAGGAACACTGAAACAAAAACACAAACGTATAAATAAAAAATATATATGATTATGAGTATATATATATATAAGGCTTGGTTTATTGGTAAACAATAGGTTTACCAATATATATATATATAAATATATTGCACACACATATGTATTATGTATATAAATATCCATAGGTATATATATATACACCCTAAGACATATAACAAACTTATAAACAATGTAAAACACAACAAAACAAAGAAATGTGTATAATGTATATATCACAAAACGCACCTTTCGTTAGTACCTTGGGGTTTTTGAACACCCCATCCACAGAAAAAACACTCGTTTCTCTCAAGCGAGCTAGCGTAGAACTAAGAAATTCCAGGGGATGACTCACTGAGAATAATTAGAAAGCTGCCAGAAGTACCATGTCATTCAGTGTTGCCAACTGTAATTAACAAGAATTTTGTATTTTTTACATACGAAAAAGGAGGTGTTCTGCTTGTTGCAGAATTTTTTTTATTTTTTTTCTGAAATCAGCAAGGTTGATTGTACAAAACCTGAAATGTGCCTCCAGATCGCTCATGATGCTACACGCTATTGTTCATGTATTTGTATGATAATGAAAAGGAGCTGCGTACTTCTGATTGTTATACCTTGAATTTTAGCGACCTGTAGACGTTTCCTGAGGAAATTGTAGATCCATTTTCCAACTTTGCCTGTTATTCCCATACGTTTCATTTTATGCGCTATTATTCCATGATCACATTTGTCGAAAGCTTTAGCGAAATCTGTGTATATGACGACGTAGTTTTCATTGCCTTCAAGTGCGCCTGGATATTGTTGTAGTGTTCTATAAGTTGTGATAGGCATGATCTTCCTGATCAGAATCCGTAATGTTTTCGTAGAGTCTTGCCAGTGTCTCCAAGAAGTAATTTTTTCTCTTTTTTTTCAAATACTTTGGTAAGATGGAACGTCAAAGACACGCTTGAGATCTATCCCCTCCTTTATGCAGTATGTAGAGACAGTGTTTGTTCTTTTGAAGATACTCGGTATTTCCCGAGCCTAGGGATCTCCATAGCCAGTATATGGGTGTGGCTATTTCATTTTCACAAATTTTAATCAATAATGCGTTCCATTTGTTCGACCTGAATCCGAGTGTGATTTCATTTGTCCTAGAGCTCGCGCTATATCTTTTCGGATAAAATCAAACTGTTATACAATCTCCGGGTCTGGGTAGTAGTTGGATGGGAGACCGTCCTCCACGCCCATATTATGTAGCGACTCGTGGTTCGGATCAAACGTAAAACTGTAGGCCCCCATCCGTCATATGACCTTAGATGTTGCGAAGGTGGTTAGACCACCCCAATAAAAGAAAGTGTGTATATATATATATATATTAGGGTGTCACTAGGTAATAGGGGGAAAATTAAACGATGGATATTTTCCTATGACACCCCCTAAAATTGTTCCATTTGTGTAAAACATACGGAAGAGAAATTTGGTCCTGATTGGTCATCATTTAAAGGTCGCCCTCGTCACTGAAAAGAAGACCCATTTGTTGACGTCAACAAGCTGTTCAGTGTTCACAGCTTGGGCCGAACCAGATAATAAAAAAAACAGGCAATTTGGTGAAATAACGAAAGTAAGACACTTAAAAACGCAAAGAATACAAACAGTTTATTATATAATCAAAATAGAAGACATAATTTGGCGAATAATGGTACAAAATGGAGAAGCAACAAAAGCAAAACTTTGAGAAATAAAATACATCTACAGTAGCAGAAATAATTGGTGCTCATACGCTGATCAGTGATTAGTTCTTTCGCGTCCTCACTAATGCTGATTTGTTCGGAGCTGGGTGTTGCTTTCTGTGGTCAGTGACACTTGAACGAGGAACTGGAGCTGTTCTTCTTTCACTGTCAACTTTCCGTTCAGCTCCTTCACCAGAGCCACGGCCCGTTCTGCTCTGTCGTTCACCACTGCAAGTTTGGAGACTACATCCCGAGCTTGCACGTATTCAGAGTTTGACGTCCATGAACTGGGATGGTGGAGCAGAAAGCAATCTGGCAACTGAAGATTTGAGAAGAATCCTCGGGTGTTCTTTGTGATCAGTTGCTCAGTCCTTTGCTGTTACTGAGGAACATAGTATCAAGAACCAAAGGTCGTTTTGGCGGCATGTGAGGGGCTTCTTGATCTAACGCTGCAACCATGCTGCACTTCACTTCCATCGATATCCTCTCATCAAAGAACGCCAGACCCACTGCCTCCTCCGAATGGTACCAGGTGCGCAGACAGCTTCTTGGTGGTACCATCAGAGATCTTCTTGTGCGAGTATCGAAGGAGCGTCCTCATCAATTCCCAATCATTCAGCGAGCTTCGATGGACAGATGAGCTGTTGCCCACGCTTTCATGTAAACTAGAACAGAAAAGAGGCAGATATCTCGAATTCCGCGTTCCTCAGTGTTCGTCAGTTTAAACTGTCTTCGGAAGAGCCAGATCTTAATGGCATAGAGCCCCTTAGTCATCCATCTCGCCCGGTGCATAGCACCAGGGGCGCGGAAGTTTAGTCCCTTGTATGGAACTCCTCCAAGAAAGATGACGGAAAGATCGAGGAATTCCTGATAGTCATCACGAACTTGAAGTGCTTGTGATTTTGCAAACTCAGTGAGCTCCGTTCTATGCTTAAAAATAGCTGCTTTGGTGAACGCATCTGTGTCCGCAGTTTGGAACTGTTGCTGGTCAATGCGGGTCCAATAATCATGGAAGCGCTTGAAAAGCAGAATTTCTGGACCGGTAGATACTGAATCTAGCGATGCTGCGAATGCCGCCTGTAGCACCAACTCCAGTACATGGTGTCTGCACGCGCAGTGTAACAGGTCACGTCCAACTTTTTCTTCCAGAAGAACACAAGTTCCTCCACGGTGGCCTGTGTTTGTCGCGGTTGTGTCGAAACACATAGATTTGATATGATCGGTCACTCCCCATTCATTCAGGCAATCTATGATGGCATTTGTTTGTGCCAGCGCGGTTCTTGACAGAAGTTTTGGCACCCCGAGGAGCTGCTCTGTCCCGGAGCCAGATACAAGAATAGGTAAGCGGTCAACATATTCTCGTGACGTCAGATCTTGCATGAGCTTTCCGTCCCAGTGAACAGTCAACGGACTATTGCCTTGGAAACTCGCTCTTCAGTTGCCGAGCCTTAAGGGTACGGAATTTTTCACGCTGACGATGAATGGATCCACGATTGATGTTGTAGTCGCTAGCATCATGCCCTAAGCTGGAAGCTGCCTCAAACAGCAGATATGTGGCCTTTCTTGACGAGAGTTGCGTGCGATCAAGCGCTGCCGCCAATTCCGATGTCATGATGTTCTTCGTTGCTCTTTGTTTAGACGCTAACGAACCACCACATGCTCCTTTTTCTTCGCTATCATCTGAGCTGGAGGATGAGGACTCCAAAACCGCTTCGTTGGATACTGCCTCCATTTCAGCTGCTGATCGCTTTCTTCGTTTCTCCTCTTCCTCCCGACGTCGAGTACAATCTTTGACTTGGCGCTGATGGGTCATGTCCAAACCTGCCATTGAACCTGGACGTCCTTTCTGGCGCTGCTGCTGAAGGAACTCCCAATCCTCTGGGTACTTGACCAATTTCTCACAATCAGCGTGGGCGATGTCAAAGAGACGATCGAGGCGTTCAATGAATTCTTTTTCTTTCGTCTTGTGTGAATCGCTCGTCCTTGAGGCGTGTTTTTTGAGTCCTTTCCACTCCTCGAAGACTTTATCCAGTTTGCTGACGCAGTGTGTCTCGAGTCTGGTTGGAATGTGAGCTTTCTCCCAGAAGGACATCACTGCTCGAAGTGACTTCCTCAACGCGTCACGTATTGTCATTTTCTTTTCATGGTGAAGGTAAAGGAAGTAACCGAATGCTTGCCTGTAGGAAGGAAGCTTGCATCCTTTCACCTCATCAACCGCTGCCCCTAATAGGTATATACACTTCCGGGTTTCCATCACCAGAAATCACGTAGCTGAAATGAGAAACGGTGAATCGTTAAGTATTGTTCACTTTATTTCTCAGATATTCAGACACACACAGACACACACACACACATATATAGAGATATATAGATATCTAATGAACGATTATGGAGACGCCGCGCAAGCATTAAACTTTGGAAGGCGGGGGCGACCTTTTATAGTTATTCAAATAAAAAGATTTTTCAGTCACCATGTTTTCTTTACCAATGGAATAGATTCGCGGGGTGTCAGCATGAAAATTTCAAACTTTGCATTTAAGTGACACCCTAATATATATATTATATATGATGAATAAAACCACGAAGGAAAGGAAACACAGAATGGTGCTCAAGCGCTTTCGTCTAATGACATCCTCAGGAACACTGAAGTACATAAAGAGTTACAGCCTATATATAGGTTACAGGAAAAAAAATATATATATATATATATATATATATACACACAATAAACGGAGAGTTAAAAATAAAATTAAACATTAAAGGATTGTGGGAGAAGCATACAAATTTGTAAGGAAAAACTACCGATTTTTAGCACAAGATCAAATGAATTGTTTCCAACCATTGTTATAGAAGGAAAAAAAAATACAAATTTATACTGGAAATCTGCCCGGGTTTTAGCACTCTACCCTTCTTGTTTAAGTTCGATGTATATAAAAATAAATTGAAAAATAAAAGTTATTAGAGTAGCATACAAGTTTACCAAAGATTTAGCGTTCTACCCTCTTATCTAAATCTGTTCTGAAGGAATTCGAAACAACAGGATCGAGTTGAAAAAGACCTTTGCTTATGTTGAAGTTATTTGTAAGTTGGATAATGGCAGACTCAAGAATATTTCTATTAACAATGTTGTTAGAGTGAAATAAAAATGAAGCATTATTCCAATCAATACAGTGGGATAACTCTGACAAATGGACAAAAAGGGCACTGGACGACTGTCCTGTTCTAACGGAATATTGATGCTGTTTTATACGTGTGTGCAAATCCTTTCCCGTCTGACCTATGTAAAAGGAATCACATTGTTTACAACCAATTCTACAGATAATGCCTGAATTATTGGTAGGGCTATTTTTTACTATGATATTTTTCACAATATTGTTATATGAAAATACTACATTAATATCCAAAAGTTTAAGTACATTAGCAATGCCTAAAAATCCCGGGAAAAATGGAAGTACTTAAATATTTTTTGACAAAGTACGAGTGTTATTATTCACACGATAGAAAGTTCGTTTTGCCTTGTTGAGACAAGATTCCATAAACGCAGATCGATAACACAGATCACTTCCAATACCGTTGATTTTTTCTAATTCGGCATCGATGTATTCCGGACTGGCGATCCTAAGGGCGCGGAGAAACATTGAAACGCATTCTCAAAGATCATAAGGACTTAATTCCGCTTTTCATGTCCACTTCACCTTCTCTGCCCTACCTTTACGGTCTTATTAAAACTCACAAACCTGGCAACCCTATGCGCCCTATTATTAGCTTGGGGGGGCTTTATTACTTATAAACTCTCCAAATGGCTTGTCAAAGTCTTGTCCCCCATTCTCGGAACTATCTCTGATTCACATGTAAAAAATTCCATGGATCTTACTGAAAAATTGAATAATGAACGTACTGCAACCAACGATAGATTAATCAATTTTGACGTTTGTTCATTGTGTTTACAAAAGTGCCGATTTGACGATATGCTTGACTTTCTCTCCCGAGAATAACATAAGTATGACCTGCCACTACCTTCACACATTGTTTTGGAACTTATTGAGCTTTGCATCAAAGACTGTAAATTCACTTTCAATAACGAGTATTATCAACAAGTTTTTGGGATGGCCATGGGCAACCCCTTGTCGCCCCTCCTCTCCAATATTTATATGAAGTTTTTCGAAATTACTTACATTCCGAGAATCCTGGGGGTTGGCATCCCTTGGTTGCGGTACGTCGACGATATTTTGTGTATCTGGCCCATGAATCGTGACCTGGATAACTCCTCCTTCAGTTAAATGATCAAGTCCCCTCCATTAAGTTTACTTTAAAAGTGGAACAAGATAACTCAATCCCGTTTTTGGATGTGCGTGTACATAGGGAAAGCCCAGGTTTTAAGTAGTATCTATCGGATAAAAACAAACAATTTGTCCTACGTACACTTTTACTCTGGACATGACACCCCGACTAAGGCCATTTTTTCTTCAATGTTTCTCCGCGCCCTTAGGATCGCCAGTCCGGAATACATCGATGCCGAATTGGAAAAAATCAATGGTATTGGAAGTGATCTGTGTTATCGATCTGCTTTTATGAATCTTGTCTCAACAAGGCAAAACGAACTTTCTATCGTGTGAATAATAACACTCGTACTTTGTCAAAAAATATTTTAGTACTTCCATTTTTCCCGGGCTTTTTAGGCATTGCTAATGTACAGGGCTATTCAAAATGATTCACCTGATTTCAAATGAGAATATTTTTTAATGTTACAAATACAGTGTGATTTGTGATACATCAACCAAAAGAAAAACTGTCCAAATTTTGTGTCTCACCTCATAAATGCTCTATGTGACTTCTCCTAGTTACACGAGCAACGTCGACACGATAGTCGAATTTTTCCCATACTCGCTCCAGCATGTCCTCAGACACGCGCGGTCGTCCTGTGGACTTGCCTTTACACAGACATCCTGTTTCCTCGAACTGCCGATACCACCGACGGATGCTCTGAGCACCCGGTGGATCTGTTCTGTAACGTCGACGAAACTCACGCTGCACTGTGACTACCGATTTACAGCTCGAAAACTGCAACACACAAAACGCCTTCTGCTGTGCGGACGCCATTTTCACACTGACTGTTTGTTGCTAGGCTAGGCCACGGCGTGACTTTGGAGCCCTCTCGCGGTGATCTTGTAAAACACGGAGATTTCCTCTTTCATGTGGTGTATGCCCAGTTGATGCACGGCTGATAGGTACGGAAGTATTCTCAGTTGAAACTTTAAACTTTTGGATATTAATGTAGTATTTTCATATAACAATATTGTGAAAAATATCATAGTAAAAAATAGCCCTACCAATAATTCAGGCATTATCTATAAAATTGGTTGTAAACAATGATTCCTTTTATATAGGTCAGACGGGAAAGGATTTGCACACACGTATAAAACAGCATCAATATTCCGTTAGAACAGGACAGTCGTCCAGTGCCCTTTTTGTCCATTTGTCAGAGTTATCCCACTGTATTGATTGGAATAATGCTTCATTTTTATTTCACTCTAGCAACATTGTTAATAGAAATATTCTTGAGTCTGCCATTATCCAACTTACAAATAACTTCAGCATAAGCAAATGTCTTTTTCAACTCTATCCTGTTTTGAATTTCTTCAGAACAGATTTAGATAAGAAGGGTAGAACGCTAAATCTTTAGTAAACTTGTATGCTACTCTAATAACTTATTTTTCAATTTATTTTTATATACATCGAACTTAAACAAGAAGGGTAGAGTCCTAAAACCCGGCCAGATTTCCAGTATAAATTTTTTTTTTTTTTTTTATGTATCTACAGGGTGTCCCATAAGTCCGGCATCATAGGAAAAATAATAAAAAAAGGCAAAACAAAAGCTTTTATTTACAGAACGTGCTCAATATGTCCACCATTGTTTTCAATACACAAATTCAGACGTGATACCCAGTGAGCAAGTATACGGTGAGTGATGTCAGGAGTAACGGCGTTACATGCCCCAATAATGCGCTGCCGCAAATGTTCAACACTCATAATTTTCTCTGCGTATACCAGCGCTTTCAAGTGGTCCCAGAGATAAAAATCTAGTGGCGTGAGATCCGGGCTTCTAGCTGGCCATTCCACAGGCCCTCGACGTCCTATCCAATGACCAGGGAATTGTTGGTACAGGTATTCCCTTACTTGGGTGCTGTAATGTGCAGGAGCGCCATCTTGCTGGAACCATGTTGGGAAATTTTCTTCTTCGTTCAAGACACTGGGAAATGCTTCTTCCTTGAGCATACGTAGGTAGGTGCCTCCAGTGACATGTTCATCGAAAAAGAGGGGGCCTATGATGCGATCCTTCCAAATGCCACACCATACCATCACCCGAGATGCACCTTGTTCCTTTGAAGAGGTATACCAGTGAGGGTTGTTTTGAGACCAGTAGCGGGTGTTCTGTCGATTTACCTCACCATTTCCATAAAAAACAGCCTCGTCACTGAACAGAATGGTGGACGGGAAATTGGCATCCCGAGCATATGAATTATGGTTTGTAGAAATAGAAAAATATGAATTTCTCCTATGATGCCGAACTTATGGGACACCCTGTGTGTGTATGTATGCATATATATATATATATATATATTTTTTCCCTGTAACCTATATATAGGCTGTAACTCTTCATGTATATATACACATATATATATATATATACATACATATACATATACACACATACATACATACATATACACATATACATACACACACATTTAACTGCAATGACCACGCACATACTCACATACACATACATACATACACATACACGCATACAGCAAAAAATTGAAAAATAAAATTGTAAGAGAAACCTACAGATTTATAAGGAAACAAAGACAAAAACAAATTTTTACCAAAGATTTAACAACCTGCCCTTTTTGTTTAAATCCATTCTGAAGGAATTCAGAGCAACGGGATCGAGTTGAAACAGACCTTTACTCATGTTAAGGTTATTTGTAAGTTGAATTATAGCCGACTCAAGAATATTTCTATTAACAATGTTGCTAGAGTGAAACAAAACTGAAGCATTATTCCAATCAATACAATGGGATAACTCTGACAAATGGACAAAAAGGGCACTGGACAACTGTCCCGTTCTAACGGAATATTGATGCTGTTTTACACGCGTTTGCAAATCCTTTCCCGTCTGACCTATGTAAAAGGAATCACATTGCTTACACCCAATTTTATAGATAATGCCTAAATTATTGGTAGGGCTATTTTTTACTATGATGTTTTTCACAATATTGTTATATGAAAAAACTACACTGATATCCAAAAGTTTAAGTACATTAGCAATGCCTAAGAAGCCCGGGAAAAATGGAAGTACTAAAATATTCTTTGACAAGGTGCGAGTGTTATTATTCACACGATAGAAGGTTCGTTTAGCCTTATTAAGACAAGATTCCATGAACGCAGATGGGTAACACAACTCACTTCCAATACCGTTGATATTTTCCAATTCGGCTCGCCATTGAAAGTGAATTTACAATCCTTGATACAAAGCTTAATAAGTTCCAAAACAGTGTGTGCAGGTAATGGTAGATCATAGTTATGTAATTCTCGGGCGAGAAAGTCAAGCATATCATCAATCGGCACTTTTGTGAACAATGAACAAACGTCGAAACTGATCAATCTATCGTTGGTATTAATGCGAACATTATTCAATTTTTCAGTGAGATCCATGGAATTTTTTACTTGTGAATCAGAGACAGTTCCAAGAATGGGAGACAAAACATTAACAAGCCATTTGGAGAGTTTATAGGTAATAGAGCCCACCGAGCTAATAATAGGGCGCATAGGGTTACCCGGTTTGTGGGTTTTAATAAGACCATAAAGGTAAGGCAGAGAAGGTGAAGTGGACAAAAAAAGGGGAATTAAGTCCTTATGATCTTTGAGAATGCGTTTCAAGCCACTATTGAATGATTTGATGACATCATCCTGCGGGTTCTTCCTAAGTTTGTCGCCCCTTCTCTCCAATATTTATATGGAGTTTTTTGAAATTACTTACATTCCGAGAATCCTGGGGGTTGGCATCCCTTGGTTGCGGTACGTCGACGATATTTTGTGTATCTGGCCCATGAATCGTGACCTGGATGACTTCCTCCTTCAGTTAAATGACCAAGTCCCCTCCATTAAATTTACTTTAGAAGTGGAACAAGACAACTCAATCCCGTTTTTGGATGTGCGTGTTCATAGGGATAGCCCGGGTTTTAAGTTTAGTATCTATCGGAAAAAAACAAACAATTTGTCCTACGTACACTTTTACTCTGGATATGACACCCCTATTAAAAAGGCCATATTTTCCTCAATGTTTATCCGCGCTCTTAGGATCGCCAGTCCGGAATACATCGATGCCGAATTGGAAAATATCAACGGTATTGGAAGTGAGTTGTGTTACCCATCTGCGTTCATGGAATCTTGTCTTAGTAAGGCTAAACGAACCTTCTATCGTGTGAATAATAACACACGCACCTTGTCAAAGAATATTTTAGTACTTCCATTTTTCCCGGGCTTCTTAGGCATTGCTAATGTACTTAAACTTTTGGATATCAGTGTAGTTTTTTCATATAACAATATTGTGAAAAACATCATAATAAAAAATAGCCCTACCAATAATTTAGGCATTATCTATAAAATTGGGTGTAAGCAATGTGATTCCTTTTACATAGGTCAGACGGGAAAGGATTTGCAAACGCGTGTAAAACAGCATCAATATTCCGTTAGAACGGGACAGTTGTCCAGTGCCCTTTTTGTCCATTTGTCAGGGTTATCCCATTGTATTGATTGGAATAATGCTTCAGTTTTGTTTCACTCTAGCAACATTGTTAATAGAAATATTCTTGAGTCGGCTATAATTCAACTTACAAATAACCTTAACATGAGTAAAGGTCTGTTTCAACTCGATCCCGTTGCTCTGAATTCCTTCAGAATGGATTTAAACAAAAAGGGCAGGTTGTTAAATCTTTGGTAAAAATTTGTTTTTGTCTTTGTTTCCTTATAAATCTGTAGGTTTCTCTTACAATTTTATTTTTCAATTTTTTGCTGTATGCGTGTATGTGTATGTATGTGTATGTGAGTATGTGCGTGGTCATTGCAGTTAAATGTGTGTGTATGTATATGTGTGTATATGTATATGTATGTATGTATGTGTGTATATGTATATATATAATATATGTGTATGTACCTTACCTTACAACCTTACAAAGGTTCCGCGCGATGATTTCTCATTTCGCGAAGGTCAAGCTTGTATGTGTATGTGTATATATATATATATATATGTGTGTGTGTGTGTTTGTATATATGTATGTATATATATTTGGTTATGCGGGTATACATGTGTAGTTGTATTATTTGTAATTTTTTCAATTTCTTTTTATTTCTTTATTCTTTTGCGACCTACCGTTTTTTCAGACAATAATTATAAAAACAAACCTTTGGTAATTTTTTCCCTTATGCATATATATATATATATTCTGTATATATTGCGTTTATATTTCGTATATATACCTTATATATGTTGTATATATTTTTATGGTTCTTTATATATCATCTAGGCATCATTTTGTTTTCCAATTTATATTTACTTGTACTTTTTTATTCGTTTGTGACCATAGTATGCATGATTCAGACAATAACTAAAAAACCTTTGGTAATTTTTCCCTTATAAATTGGTGTGCCTCTCTTAAAATTTATTTTTCAATTTATTATTATTTTTGATTATTTTTAAAATTTTTTTTGGTTTATTTCTTTATTTCTTTGTGACATATATATCAATTTGGCATCATCTATTAAATTGATTGTAAACTTCCCTTTTGAGCTTGAATTTGTAGACTCCACTTACAATTTTTGGTTTATTTCTTTATGGTTATTTAGGCTGTGACATATATATCACTAAGGCATTATTTTGTAATTAATTTTTTTTTTTTCCCCAATTTATATTTATTTTTATTTCTTTATTCTTTTGTGACCTCTTTCATAAACAAGCCATTTGAATTTATATTGAATGTCGGCCAAAGTGCTAAAAGTGTCATTTTCCCATACAAATGTGTTTGCTCCTCCCACAATTTTTCTTTACTTACTATATATATGTATATGTGTGTATGTATGTATGTATATATATATATCTATATATATATTAATATATATATATATTATATATATATATATATATATATGTATGTGGTTTTTTTATTTGTTGGTTTATTTCTTTATGGTTATTTAGGCTGTGACATATATATCACTAAGGCACTATTTTGTAATAAAAAAAAAAAATTTTCCCCAATTTATATTTATTTTTATTTCTTTATTCTTTTGTGACCTGTTTCATAAACAAGCCATTTGAATTTATATTGAATGTCGGCCGAAGTGCTAAAAGTGTCAATTTCCCATACAAATGTGTTTGCTCCGCCCACAATTTTTTCTATGCTTACTATATATATATATGTATATATATATATATATATATATATGTATATATATATGAATATGTATGTTTATTTTTGTAACCTATATATTGCCTTGATCTGTCCTTTCACTCCAGTGTTCCTGAGGATGTCATTAGACGAAAGCGCTTGAGCACCCCTTTGTGTTTCTTTCCCTTCGTGGTTTTATTCATCATATATATATATATATATATATATATGAAAACTATTTCACGAAAGTAACACGTGAAAAATATTTATGATGAATAAAACCACGAAGGAAAGGAAACACAAAAAGGTGCTCAAGCGCTTTCGTCTAATGACATTCTCAGGAACACTGAAGTACATAAAAGGTTACGGCCTATATATAGGTTACAGAAAGAAAAAAAAAATAATAAATAACATACATACACACAAACATATATATATACATACATACATGCATACATATCTACACACATACATATATATATATATAAATATGCAATAAACGGAGAAGTAAGAATAAAAATTAAAAATTAAAAATTAGAGGATTAACAAAGAGGCAAACAGATTTGTAAGGAAAAATATCGATTTTTAGCACAAGATCAAATGAATTATAAAAATACAAATTTATACTGGAAATCTGCCCGGGTTTTAACACTGGCTTTTAGAGTCAAGTTTCGATCTATATAAAAATAAAATGAAGATTAAAAGTTAATAAAGTAGCGTACAAGTTTACCAAAGATTTAGCGTCCTACCCTTTTTATCTAAATTTGTTTTGAAGGAATTCAAAACAGGATCGAGTTGAAAAAGACCTTTTAGATAAAAAGGGTAGGACGCTAAATCTTTGGTAAACTTGTACGCTACTTTATTAACTTTTAATCTTCATTTTATTTTTATATATATCGAAACTTGACTCTAAAAGCCAGTGTTAAAACCCGGGCAGATTTCCAGTATAAATTTGTATTTTTATAATTCATTTGATTCGATATTTTTCCTTACAAATCTGTTTGCCTCTTTGTTAATCCTTTAATTTTTAATTTTACTTCTCCGTTTATTGCATATATATATATATATATATATATATATATATATGTGTGTGTGTATGTATGTATATATATATATATATGTTTGTGTTATTTATTTTTTTTCTTTGTAACCTATATATAGGCCGTAACCTTTTATGTACTTCAGTGTTCCTGAGGATATCATTAGACGAAAGCGCTTGAGCACCTTTTTGTGTTTCCTTTCCTTCGTGGTTTTATTCATCATATATATATATATATATATATATATATATATTATATATATATATATATATTTGGTTGGTTTGATTCAGACGAACGTCTCGCTTTTCACTCCATCTTAGACCTTAGTTTAACGTGAAATCCGCCCCTCCAGCATCTTAACCACTAGGCTACCCATTTATCTTGCAACCAACTTTTTTTTTATTTTGTGGAAGGAAGAAGAGCTGGGTTTGCTGCGCGCCACCTGCTGTCATCGGGGCCGATGCATTCATAGTCTGACGATAACCACTTCTCTTCATCGAGGCGCGCATATATATATAAATTTTTTTTTTTATTAGTACGAACGTATGGTTTCCATCACCTTAATGCAGCCTGTTATCTCGCTGCTTGTACCTTTTTACTATATGAAAGTCGCCCCCTTTTTTTAAAGAGATTTGGAATTAAAAGATGTTATTCTACAGTAAATGCTTCGGTTGTCGGGACTACGATGCTGCTGTGAAGGCATACACGAACCTCATCGATCTCTACCCATCGCAGCCTACGAATTACAGCAACAGAGCAGCTGCCTTCATCGCTCTTAATTCTTATGAGGAAGCCGTGAGGGATTGTTCAAAAGTAAGAATAACAATGAAGAGGCTGTGTACACGCACGATCTTGCAAAAATGCACGCACCAGGTTTCGAATCCAGCACCCTTTGAGGAGTAATCCCTTACGCTCCAAGTAGAAGTTAATACGACCTGGTGTATATTTCAACACCCGACGCTTCCGCGTTCAGACGTGTTTTCTGTACTACTATTCCACTGCAGAAGAGGTAATGACAGCATTTTTTTTTTCAAATATCTCGTTCAACACTGGGTACCCATTTCGAGTGCAAGGGACATTGGTACAGAAAACACCTCCCGACACGAAAGTATCGTGATCTCTTGGGTGATGAAAAATACGCGAAGTGCCATCATTTACGTTGTTGCATAATGGTTACCGCCATCGCCTATTCAAGATGTGCTGGGTATGAATCCTGATTATATACGAGGCCCTTAGAATAGCAATGGCGTATGCGCCAAAATCAAGTTTTGAGAAAAACGGGTTTAAAGTTTTTTTGAATTACTTTTTTCAAGACGTATCAACTTTTGATATTCACAGTGGTGAGAGAGAACAGATTAAAGAGTATGTTGCAACAGAGAACGGAAAGTCGATATTGCTATAGATTGCTATTCTAGGGAGCATATATATATATATATACACACACACACACACACACACACACACACACATATATATATATATAAATAA
Organism: Bathynomus jamesi; assembly: GCA_023014485.1. NCBI lineage: Eukaryota > Metazoa > Arthropoda > Malacostraca > Isopoda > Cirolanidae > Bathynomus > Bathynomus jamesi. Next base: position 394,923 of record JAJOZX010001029.1, on the reverse strand, counting down.
ACCTTTGGGTTAGCTTCCGCCCAAATTGTTCATTCTGACGAAGGTCAAGCTTTTTACTCCACCTTAGACCAACAGTTTGACGTGGAGTCCGAACCACGTCCCACCAGCAGCTCAGCGTCTTAACCATTAGGCTACCCATTTATCTACCAACCACTTTCTTTATTGTGTGCAAGGATGAATAGCCTGGTCTCGAACCCGGGGCCGATGGATTCGTAGTCAGCGACGCTAAACAAACACACAGTCTTATTTATTTATTTACAGGCGTTGGAGTTCCTGTGCCCTCCGACGAAAGAGAACGCCAAATCCCGACTGCTCTGTCACGTGAGGCGAGGAACGTCTTACGTTCGGTTAAGAGACTTGAGCGCGGGATTGAGGGACTTCGAAGCTGCTTTCCGATTGGATCCAAACAACGTTTCTCTTGCAAAAGATGCTGCAGTGATCAGAGCGTCTTTGAATGCGTACGCAGACATCGGGGAAGACACGTCAGACAGTCAGAGAAGTAGTGAAGAAGAGTCAGAATGTCAGATTGACCTCGAAGAGGGAAGTAACCGAGTAGGAAAGGAAGATTCTGCCTGATTTTTGTTTTTGCTCTTTAGGGTTGCTTGAAGGGTGTTTACCTTACTACCTTCTCATACTTTGGACGTCGACGTTCTGACGAGTGATTTTGTTTCTAACTTTCGATTCTGTGACCTGTATTCTTAGGATTAAACTGGTTTCTTTAATTGAAAAATGTAGACAAAAAGCTTGTGCAATCTTAATAATAATTTTCTTCATTGTCTGGCTTAGAGAGGTGGACCTTTAAAACGGGTAACTTTGTGCTTTGGTGTAATTTAATTGGATAATTAGTGACGTAAGGAATCTCGAAAACTCTTACCTGACAGCCATAAACTGTCTTGCCCTCTTTTTAAACCACTCGGAAGTCGTGTTCCATTGTTGACTAAGCATTTGCAGACCTGTAATCAGTCGTGTGTGAGTAAAAATAGGTGATGTCTCGTAGTGTTAGTACATTATTTTAATTTGTAGATTGTCGAAGTGAACTATTTCGTTTTCACTCATCATTGTCACAGTGTTAAGTAGTTAACCCAGAAGCGGTCACTTACAGAAAAGACACCTTACATCATGTAAGCATCTCGTGGATTGATGAGATTAACGAAACGCGTGTAAGTACGCCCAAGAATGGCATACAAAGCTGCTTTTTTTTTTTTTTTTTTTTTTTCCTAATTTATTTGGGTAGTGAAAGCATTTAACTTTTACTGCCTATAGCCCTCTTGACTGCAACAGGAAATGGTAATTAAATCCCTAATGTTGCTACACACCTTCCAGCAACGAGTTTGTTGTGTATCCTACGAAATGGCGCCGATTGTATGGTACCGAAACCAAAGCATGAATACCAAATATGCCCTACTTAATCTTTTAAGGTTCGAACGATAATTTACTTGCATTTAGGATGTTTGGGCTTATTGAAATGGTTAGATTCAAATTATTGCATAACACTGCGACTGAAAAGCACCTATTAAAACCGTAATTATCTTTGCAGTATGAAGTTATCCCTTTACTTTTTTCTTGCATAGTGAATTTCCTTTCATGATGGTGTTAGTACAGTGTCCTGCTTAAATAAGCTGATCCATTCCACACCTAGGGAGGAGGTTCTAATGGACATATATAACCAGATGCCAACCCGCATTATAACCACCACCAAATTTGGGAGTGAACATGTTCACGCAGCTTCTCCATCCCGAGATACATCCTTCTGAAGCAAAGTGCTGGAATCTTTACTCTTCAAATACAAAAGAATGTCACAACTGATCAGACATGTCCATTTGCATGGACCAATATCATTATTTCCTCTCTCTCTTGGAAAGCGTCCTACACGAAGCTGAGTACAGAGAACATGTAGCTAAACGGAAGTCACATTGCTCCGTCAAACTAATGAGGAAATGATACTAGTGGTCCATGCAAATGAGACAAGTTTGATCAATTTTGGCACGCTGTCATCATCTCAAATGAATCAAGATTCCAGTAGTTTGCTTCAGGAGGATGGATCTTGCTATGGGAAACCTGTGGAGAGGTGTTCAATCCCCAATTGGTTAAACTCAATGTGAAATTCGATGAATTTGTTATGGTGTCAGAAGGCATTTCGTATACTGAAAACTGAACTAGTAGAGGAATTTCTTGATTCACCTTGCATATCCATCGTAGGTAAGAATCTCCTGCCTGTTTCAGAATGGCAACTTCACCTGGAGAACAATGTTTCAAGAGGATAGTATCGTGTCCATTCTGTTGATCAAGGAGGGTGGTGGTCTTTTTATTCGGGCACGACAGTGTAGTAACGTAGTGATGACTAGTAACCTGTTATATCTTTAGAATAAAAATAGTTGGAGAAACTATAAAATGGATTGAAAAAAGTATCTCGTGGAATATATATTACTTTAGGACTGAATTTGGAAAACAAAATCTACCAGATTTAGTTTAAATGACGTTCAAATTGAAATAAAAGCAGGTACTCCAGTAAGAAGATGGGGGGGGGGGGGGGGGGGGGGGGGAGAAATCTAGTAAGTAAAAAAAAAAAAGGATAGAACAAGCCATGGCTGAACCAACTGAGCCAAATTAGATATCTATTAGATTTTTTGTTACACTACTGATTTAGATGTATTTAAAAAAAAAAAGTTCCAGGTTGCGAAATTCGTCAGTATTAGAATTAAGTCAATCATCCGCACTTTCACAATCTTAAAATAGTTTGGTAACACTGAACAGCTGTAACTATTTTTTTGCCATTTTATTTTTTGTATTCCTAATAATAAACATTTAAAAAATAAAAAATCTTTTCCTAACTTACCTATTAATGTTAATTAGGTTTTCAATGAAGCCTTATTAATAAATATGGAATTTCCTTATATTAATTTCGTAGAAAAATGTAAAAAACTAAAAAAATAGGATCTTAGCAGCCATAAATATGCAGGCAGCACCAACCCATGGGCTTTTTCTCTCTCCAATGCGCGCCATTTTCCAGAACGTTCCCATCATGCTGCAAAACAAATATTTTGGGAGTTTTTTTTAATCTCAAAATAATAACCAACTGGCCAATCAAGTTACGCATAGTTTACACAGCCTTGGTGCTTTTGAAATTGTACGATAAGGCATGACTTGCAGATTCAGGATTCCAAATGCACTAAAGCAAACCAAGTTGTATAACCTACAGAATTTACCAAACTTTCAAAAATTTTAAACTTTAAATAAACTCCTTAACAAAGAGCATGTCTGAAAAATGTCTAGCATAGTATTAAGAAAGGACGGTGTTTTAATAGCTGTGCATTCGAGAGCACAGATTTGCTGCAGTAGCTCATGGGAGCCTCAAAAAATCTAGAAGCGTTACGAAATCATACTTACACCCAGGGGCGTTCACGCGAGAGGGCACCAGGGGCCCAAGCACCCTCATTTTTCAATGGTGCCCCCTCGTTTTTTCGTCAACTGCTTACAGATAGATTTTATCATAAACCCAAAATCCAGTCATAATATTTGAAGATAGTAATTGGTTACTATATATATATTATTAATACTGTATAATTTCCCATATTGCTGATATTTACTATATATATTATCAATATTGTATAATTTCCCATATTGTTGATATGAAGAGAAAATCCTGTGATTAAAATTAAAACGTAAAATTTGTTGTGGAGAACGCGCCTACGAGATCGTTAGGAAGGATATCTTGTACATTACTTAAAGAGCTGAATACTGTCTTCAATAACCTTCTCAGTCCCATGACAATTATTTATATGTATATTATGTAAGAATAATAAACTTGTATATCTACCAAGTTATTGTGTATCTGGTTTCACCCTAATATCATGGACATACAAAGGATGTCTATAAAATCCATATTTTTCAGTATTTTAAGCCCTATAATTTGCCCTCTTAACTGACTCCAGAAGGCAGGAAATACTGTCCCCAAACAACGTAATTTTAAAAAATTTCCGTGCCCTGGACCCCCCTAGAACTCGCAAATACTTGCCCGCCCCCCCCCCCCCCCCCCCGTATTTGGAAGTGCCCCCCTTACTTAATTGATTCTGTGGACACCCCTGCTTACACCAGATTCAGTTTGATTTAATGAATTCTCAAGATTAATCAAATGTAAAATCTGGAGTAATTTGGCTGGCTGCACCGTCACATGATGGCATTTCATAGGGTTTCATGTAATTAAGACTAGGTAATGCTTTCCATTCAAATGCTGCACTTAAGTTATGACAAGTAAATAAGAGGCATACTTCTTTTTGTAATATGCTTAGTAATTCAAAATGAAAAATACTCTTTGGTATAATGCAAGGTTTCCTAATCTTTTATAGTCATAGACCCCTTTCTAACCCTGGTAACTTCCACGAACCCCTCTGCTTCTCCAGAGCGCTAATTTGCTAACTTTCTAATACAAAAAAAAAAAAAAAAAAAAATTGTGAAAATTAGTGTATGACTATTATTTATCATCATAAGAATTAACTTTTACAATAAAAACTAAAAAGCATATAAATATAACGCAAATGTCAAACAAAACCATGAATTATTATTTTTGTGAATGTAATAATACAGGGTGTCCCATAAGTCTGGCATCATAGGAAAAATAATAAAAAAAGGCAAAACAAAAGCTTTTATTTACAGAATGTGCTCAATATGTCCACCATTGTTTTCAATACACAAATTCAGACGTGATACCCAGTCAGCAAGCACACGGTGAATGATGTCAGGAGTAATGGTGTTACATGCCCCAATAATGCGCTGCCACAAATGTTCAACACCTAATTTTCTCTGCATATACCAGCGCTTTCAAGTGACCCGAGAGATAAAAATCTAGTGGCGTGAGATCTGGGCTTCTAGCTGGCCATTCCACAGGCCCTCGACGTCCTATCCAATGACCAGGGAATTGTTGGTACAGGTATTCCCTTACTTGGGTGCTGTAATGTGCAGGAGCGACGTCTTGCTGGAACCATGTTGGGAAATTTCCTTCTTCATTCAAGACACTGGGAAATGCTTCTTCCTTGAGCATACGTAGGTAGGTGCCTCCAGTGACATGTTCATCGAAAAAGAGGGGGCCTATGATGCGATCCTTCCAAATGCCACACCATACCATCACCTGAGATGCACCTTGTTCCTTTGAAGAGGTATACCAGTGAGGATTGTTTTGAGACCAGTAGCGGGTGTTCTGTCAATTTACTTCACCATTTCCATAAAAAACAGCCTCGTCACTGAACAGAATGGTGGATGGGAAATTGGCATCCCAAGCATAATTATGGTTTGTAGAAATAGAAAAATATGAATTTCTCCTATGATGCCGGACTTATGGGACACCCTGTATTTGGAATTCTGTTTGGAGATACCACCGCAGACCCCCTGAGATGTGACCATGGACCACAGATTGGAAACCCTGGTATAACATCTAAAAAATAACACGTTCTACAGTAACAGGTCTTAGTTATTTATATATAATATGTAGCAATTTGTATGGACTCGTATTATAGCCTAACCTGAACTTAATCAATACAGCAACATGACTTGTCATTATCAGTATCACAACCAACCACTGACATGATTGCTTACAAAATAATCTCCAATACCTTTACATTAAGTCATACAAACCAAGTCTGAAAAATAATGTCATCACCAGCTAGATTTTGTTAATTCTGGATTGCCCAAATCTGAGCTCTTGAACATGGACTATGTTTTACAAAGTTTTTCCACCAAAACATCAAATAGTGATAACCTAAATTTATGTAATGTCTTCAGCGCATGTAAAACATACAGTATCATCCTATCCAAGCACCAGACCTAAAGTACTATTTAGTACAGTGGTACTAGACAATTTGTGTGGATTTTCTAAACTTTAATTTATATTATTTCATTAAATGTAGCATTTATGGATTATCCTTAATCCTTACCCAGTTTTTTGTCGATCTAAAAGGGAGGGAGCAAATGATCTTATGTACGTGCAAGTGCAAATCATCAGCAGTACAACACACAGAAGACTTTGGAAGTTGAAGATAGCAGACTGCAATAAAAATGTAATATTTATTAATAATAAGGCATCAGTGATTTTTCTATAAAACACTTTGCCAATATTATTTATCCTTATTACTCTATTTTTCTCAAGTTATTTCTAAGTTGCATTTGTATTGTTTTGACTGCTATTAAATCTGGACCTATATACCCATTGGATCAACAAGACCAACATTGACACACTAAAATACTAATATAATGTTAAACTGTAGGTCTAATGTAGGGTGACAAGCTTGACCTTTGTCAGAATGAACAATTCACGCAGAAGGAAAGCCAAGGTTAACCGAGGTTATAACCTAAATTAGACTAACCCACAATAAATGTCAATAAAATGTTAAACTGATCAGATATTGTACTCCTGATCAAATCTGGGTAACCAGTGAAAAATAAAGGATTAGATCCTACGTGTCATTTCACACTATTTTTTTACAAAATTGACTGACAGTTTTAAATAAGAAAAATATAAATACCTTACTCATTCAAAGAATTATAAATCTGGTTAGCATTTCTAAGTGAAACTAATACATACAATACACATAGGCTTACTGTGGCCTACCATTTATTCTAACCATTCTTTGAGTGGAGAATTTGGAGGGGGTGGGGGTGTCATAAAATCTCGCTGCAAAGATAATAGCTACATCCAGTGTGCCATAGCCTACAATTGGTAACTCATAATATTTACAAGCTAGTTAAAACAAAGTTCTGGATCTTACACAAGGTGACTTAGCCAAGACCCTAATCATTATTTTATTTAGCTGAATACAGTAGACTCTATAGAATTTGGCACCCTTTGGGATTTGCATGTGCCAGATTTTAAAATATGCTGTGTTTTCGAGAGGTAATTTTATAATAATAATAATAATAATAATAGAGCACAGGGTAAACAAAAAATGAACATGAACTTAACTGTTTTATTAATCCAAAGATCATAGTTATAAGAGCCAATGGGCCAGTAATGTGTTATAGAACATCATTGTCAATTGAAAGTAATTAGGGAACTTTATTTATTTGAAAATTGTATTCTAAACTTAATCTAAACACATTGTTGTTGCTACATCGACAGTGTGTGGAAGTTGATGCTTCATCAGTAGATTTTGCCATTGCTTTCTTGAAAAGTTATTATTATTTTCATTTATGATTTTAAAATTAGTGATTTCAAAATGTGCCTGATTTTGGAGTATGCCAGATTTTGAAGTGCCAAATTTTCAAGAGTTTACTGTCTTGGAAATTGAGCTAACTTAGTTTAGCCACGAATATCACAGACCTATTACCTGATCTGGTTGGGTCCTATACGTACACTTAAATCAGTCTATTAATTGAAAGCTTTTTCACCACAAATAGCTATCATATTTTGAGAACTGAAGGTGTCCAAACAAGGAGCATAAAAAACTTAGCTTACCTCCTATTTAATTTCATAAAATTTAATCTGAAATATTGTCAATGCATTCAATGTTATAACATTAAAAATGTTTTATTACCAAGTGCTTTTACCTTCAGTATGATACCAAAAAGGTTAAGACTCAATAACTCCAAAAAGGTTGCAGCACTTTTCTACTACCTTGTGCAATCTTGAAGTTTAATTATTAATTTTATATATAGGACTATGGTACTTTTTGTGAAATTTTACAAGTGTAGATATTGCATCATCTAGGTTTTCTATATTGGGGCTTAAGTTCTGATTGGAAAACCTGTTCAGGGTTACACCAAGATCCTCAAAACTAACCAACAGGAAAGCACAGCTCCATTGAAACTACAATCGCAAAGTTGCTCAATTAGCACTGCAACATGTCAAGAAATGAAGAGGATAACTTAATATGTATTAAATGATATTCAAATACTATGCAAAAAGTAAGTAAAACTACCCCTTCAAAACATTTGTAGCCAAGTATTTCATTCCATCTACAGAATAACTATACCCACAGTAACTGAGTACAGTACTGGTATATACATAGGATAAACAGTGAACATTTGTTTTAATAAGCTCTTTTTTCCTATGCCTCACAGTTCAGCATTTTTAATTTTGTTTGGTCACTAATGGCTGGTATAAGAATACTTTTTCTAAATCCAATAAGCATACATGCAGAAACTGCAAAATGTGACCTGCAAACTTTATAAAAATTTTGGGAGATGATACTGGTACCTAAACTTCCTGAAAAACCTTGTGCCTGTATTATCAAACTAAATTAGGGTTCTTGAGTTTGACACACCCGATGTACAAATCTGTACAAACCCTCAAAATATTCTAAACTCTGATGCCTAGATTTGTCCAGAAAAGAGTATCTTTCTAGACAAAATTTCATAATGGAAAAAAAGAGTTGCATTTATGTTACCATGATTTCTTCTTTTTTTTCCCCTTCTTTCTCCTGGGTGGCTGGATGCATGTGACAGGTGTGGGCATGGTGTAGAAAATCTGATCACGCACGCACTTTTTAAATTTTAGGGTGGAGTGAAAAAATCAAAAGTGTCAAGATCAAAATTGAGGGGGTCTAGATAGTCATCTTTTGTCCAGGATTAAATTTTTAAACTGATTTTGGGTGGTTGCATACAAAACTGACTGCTACTGGCCAATTTATACAAATCTTGTGCACATGTGACCAAAATTTGAACCCAGTGACCTATCTCAGTCAATAATGATGCTCAATAATGCAGCAAAAAATCCATTTATATTTTTGGCCAAAAAATTAACTAAAATAATCAAAATTGCAAAATATAACTATTATAACAATCAATTTTCCAAACATAAAGGAGACATGAAAAACACTGACAACCATAAACAATCTTCTCAGAAAACAAATTAAGAAAAATTCAATAGAGAAATTAAATGTTGATGATAAAGAAATTACTGATGATACTGCTATTGCAGACTCTATAAATGCACATTTTACTTCAATAGTAGATAAGCTTCACTCACAATTAATAAATAATGATCACACATCTAGAATATATGCCACCCAGCCCACTAAACTCATTTTCTTTTGTTCCTGCTACCTCTACTGAGGTCCAGAATATCATTGGTAAATTAAAAAATACAAAAAATAACATTCATAACATTCCTGTACCTATATTGAAACTTGTTAAAGAAAAGATATCTGTAACTTTGGTTAAAATTATCAAAGTATTTCCAAAGGAATATTCCCATCAATGCTAAAAACTGCTTGTATAACACCCCTTTTTAAAGGGGGTGATCCTACACTAGTAACAAATTACAGGCCAGTGTGTTCATTATCTGTGTTCAGCAAAGTTTTTGAAAAAATTGTAAAAAGTAGAATGCAGCAATATTTAGAATCCTACAAATTATCATCTCCAAATCAATGTGGCTTCCATAATAATAAAACAATGGAAATGGCTATTTCAAATCTTATGGAAAATATATAGTATATAGCTAAGGAGAACAAAGAAATAATTATATCAATATTTATGGATTTGAGTAAGGTGTTTGATGTAACAGACCATAATATTCTACTTAATAAATTATATTGTTACGGCTTTAGAGGAGCAATCAGTGATTGGTTTAAGTTATTTGTCCAATAGATATCATTTTGTATCAGTAAATAAGGTTTGCTCAACTAAAGTGCTTGTCAAACATGATTTGCCACAAGGCTCAGTTCTGGGTCCACTGTTATTTTTATTATATATAAATGACCTTCCATGTTCATCTGATATACTGAACTTCATAATGTTTGCAGATGATAGAACTGTCTCTTTTTCTTGCAAAGATGTTAATACAGCTAAGAATATATTTCATTCAGAATTCATCAGTGTAATGAAATGGTTGGCCACCAATAAACTCTTCCTAAATACCAGTAAAACAAATTTCATGATTTTTACTAATAAAAGAAATGTATATCTTGATGAACTTAATGTTAATGAAATCGTCATAGAGGAGTGTACTGTAATAAAATTTCTTGGTGTAATGCTAGATAAGAATTTGCAATGGAGTGATTATGTAAATTATATTGCGAAAAAGACTTCAAGGAGAGTTGCTATAATGTTTAAACTTAGAAATGTAGTCTCAAAACAAGTTTTATTGACTCTTTATCATACTCTTGTTCTTCCTTATATTGAGATGGTGTGGTTAACACACCAAGTTGGTGGGAACTCCACTATTGGGAAGGATTCCTGAGAGCTCCCAAACCCCTCAGTAGGGCCTGGGTTTCAGTAATCCCCATTGGGCCAGAGCTTTCTTAGAAAGCCAGGCCTTCAGAGTTACTAAAAATGTTTTTCCTTCTCTTTTTAATTGATTATAACAGATTTGAAATTCTCTCAGTATAGAGAATAATCAAAAGCTTAAGGCAATCATATGCCCATTTCAAGAGACTGGAAAGCATCTCACTTCTCCTTGATGGTGTGGTTGGTGATCCTATAGTCTTGTTTTTACCATTGGTGTTTTGTATTGCTTATCCATTAGCTATAAGAACCATGTCTCACATATTTCGATCACTTAAAATTATCATGTAAATATCAATCATTTTTTGAATGCCTGATTTCCTTTATAAAAACCTTGTTGAAAAACCTAACTTCAGTTATCAATATGCATCACAATAGATTTTGAGCTTTCTCAGGCTGTGAACTAAATTGTACCTTTAACTGCCTTATGAGCAACATATTAATGCAAATACATATCCCAAAATTTTAGAACATTAATTAATTATCATTGTTAATTTTGCTCCCTTTTCTGGCATCATTGCACTCATGGATTCCTGTGGGTCCTGTCTACTGATGACAGTGCTGGGGGGATAATCTAAATGTTGTTGGTTTTTTCCTCTTTATCAGGGATTTGTTTTTGGCTGGGACATTTGCTTATTCAAGTGAATTTGGACAAAGCTTTTTCTTCTCCAATACCTGCACAAATGCTGAAGCCAGTATTCACATGTTTTTTTGTTATAAACATTGCTTTTGTTTGCACTGATTGAGCCAAGAATACCTTTAATGATTGTGATATGAAGTGGAGTTTAAAATGACACATCTGGGACTTATCAGGTTTATGCAATTTGGGTAAACACTCATTGACCTTGCCCTAGTGACTAATATTCTGGGTTTTTTTTTTGTATTAGTTATGTAAGTTCTTTTTTTTCTCTAAGTCTTGTCTCCTTTGTGTGGTAATGGGCTGGTGATGGCCAATAATTTAATGGTTTTATTTTATGTTGACATTTTTGTGTGTGGTATGGGACTAATGATGTTTGTTTCTTTTGTTTTGTAGTAATATTTTTTTTTGCCCAAGTGCTTAGTTGGTTCTGAATACACATTGGTGTCTGATCAACAAAATTGTTCATATTTTCTTTAGTTACCTGTAAAAAACTTGCCTGCTCATGCAGTTAACTTTGTAAGTGTTATTGTTGTTTCATTGATTAAATTAGGCAAAGGACATTTTACTTTTCTTAAATCCTCCTACCATAAGCCGAAGAATAAGTCTTTAAAAGAGACAGACTGGCTATGCCCCAGAGATCTTAAAGGTGAGAACCCAGTTCCAAATTGGTAGGAGCCGCCTATCTGACAATCTCAACCATACTAAAATTGGGAACTTGCTCACCTCTTTTCTCTCATTCTTAGCAGTGCGGGTGGTGCTGAAGTCAAAGGATTATTTTTATTCAATTGAAGGCCCTGTGGGTGGTTCTCACTGGCAGCTAAATCTCCCAACTCAGCAACCAGTAGCAGCTGCTGTGACCCCACTAACAGAGTATCCAGTAGGTGAGTAATGCAAATGCATCTTTACACAGATACACTTGCCAGCATCGCGCCCCCATTTCAATATAACATACTGCACCCTTGTTTGGGGAAACTCCACTAACAATGCATTAAATCCACTCGTGCATTAAATCCACTCGTATCAGACCAGATATAGATCAAAGCTTGTTATACCTCAATTTAGATTGTCTTCATCTCAAAAACTACCCATTTTCATTGGATTGAAACTATAGAATGACTTGCATGCCAATATAAAAAATATTGTGAATGTAAATTTGTTTAAAACAAAGTTGAAATCCTGATTAATAATGGCATACTAACAAAAATCTAGGATTAATGTCCACTAATATTACTTAATATTGTCCATTAATATTGTAATACATGTTTTAACTATTAATAATACTTATTTACTTATTTATTTATTTACTATTATTAATTAATAACAACTAGCTGCTTATTTTTAATAAGAGCCCAGTAAAGCCTAAAGCTTAAGGGCCAAATTAAATAAAATAAATAGTCAAGCTTCACAATTATTCATGTCATTGTAAATTGAAAAAATGTATTTATTTTATTATTATTAATAAAGGTTATTCTATCTATCTAAATTGCAATTTTCAACCTTTTTTTTTGCAAATTTTTTTAGAAAATTTGTGGTAAATATGTACAATTTTCAACTGAAAATATTACAAATCAACTTTGTTTAATGAGTGATACTTTAGATTAATCTAAAGTAATAAAATATAATCTAAAACAACTTCAGAATATTGTATTTTTGTATTAAACACTTTCATCAGTTTTCTTGATTTTATCTCTTGTCAAATAATGCCATCATGACAGTCAAATCCTACCACAGTTGAGGAAGCCTCTGTTACAAGTTTAATGTGCCTTTCTACAGCCTGATTGACAAGGCTGGTTGAGCTTCAGTGCTTCCTTTCTTATGCTTACGAGTTCTTCATTGGTTAGAGATGCTATGATAGGGGTCACGAATGTCAGGTGAATTTGAATTTAAGTTTATCATTTTGAGATACCCTTGAGCTTCATTATTGGTTTTAGGCACCATGAATCTCCTAACACTACTATCTCTCACAACACTCAAGTCAGGCTGTAACTCTGGGACTTCAATATCCTCATCCTAATCAATTATCAGGTCACCACCTTCAAAGTCATTATCTATCACTGTTTCAACTGATTCATTCCCTCTGACCAATAGTACTTTGTTAACTGCGGTGTTGCAGATTTGTGGGTCTGAATCAGCAAGCATGGCAATTAATACATTCTCAGGGTAAGCATAGTATGCATTTCAGTAGAGGGTGTTTAGGGCTATCTCCCTAGCTTCCTTGTGAGGAAATTTCAGGATCTTTTGGAGCAATATCATAAAAGGTCTTAGCACCATCTGTGCATCAATACTCCATCTTGATCTGGAACCAACTTGGAAAATAGACCAAGATACAAAACTCTGCAAATGTGACCAGAACTTATGGAAGGCTTCCTTTGAGATGTATAAAATCTAAGGAGTCTACATGAGAAGTCAACCACCTTGAATGACAGATTGGTCCAACTTCAAGGAGCTCAAAAGGTCCTCCAGTACTTCATTATGAATAACTAGAAATTTTTAATTCCTAATTGGCTTGAATGAAATCACATCCCACTGAGATACACTTCCACCAAGTTTAACCCCTATCTTTCCTGAAAATGAGTCTGGGCTCTTTGTTGTTCCATCTAGAGTAACAAAGACGTGATGATGGGGGAGCTCATTAGTGTAGTAGGCAAATTGCTCCACTGCAAAGGTCTACCAAGCAGTTCTTCCAGGCATCTGATAGCTCCACCATTTGAACCAGTCATTCTATTATTCTCATCAGATCCTACCATGGCAAGTTTGGTTTGTAATTCAGTGTCTTTGAGGGCCTTGCATATGAGGCATTCCATGTCAAGTGTACACACTTTTTGGTGATTTCTGCCACTCATCTCACTGATTTTAATGATTTTTGGTGTGGTAGTTGGGTATGATGAGTAATGAAGTGTGACCAAATTTTAGCCACTTGGGTCAAGTAGTTTGGGAGTAATGACCACCCACCCAAATTTGGGGTCAGTAGTGCTCCATTAAAAAAAAGTTGCATTTATATTTCACCTTTGACCTTGACCTCAGGTCAGAGTTCAAAATTCAAGGTCATGAAAATTGGCATAAGTAAAGACCTTTAGATGAAGCATATTCAAGCAAAAAATTGGAGTGGGATCTCAATGGGTTTGCTTTCCACAAGCATTTGAAATTGTGCATGTTGGAAATTTTGAGCATTTTATTTAAGATAACTTCACAAATAGTTCATATATATACATATTATAGCTACATACATGATTTGATATATACCTATAGGTAAACATCAAGATTTTTACAAACAAATTATTTGGTTCTCTAAAAGTATCAATAATTTTTATCACAAATCCTATATAATTTTTGCAATTAAAAATAACTTGAAATTTAGGTGTTTGAAGTTTGAACAGTGAACAATGACTAACTTGTACCTAGTATTTCTGATGAATTAACACTTCATATTGCCGTGCTGAACCTGAAAAATATAAATTTTATACCTATTAAAAATTTAAGTAAAATTATCACGATAAGGAGTTGTTTTAAAAAATTAATTAGCAAGGTAGGTAGTTAAACCCCTCAGTTACCTCCCAAGGCCTAGGTGTGTACCTCATTCCAACTTCTGAAGGACCTAGGCCTAGATACTATGTAGGGTGTCAAAACAGGTTTTTTTTTTATTATTCTGTATTAGTTTAGAGATCTTGTATATTCCACTGTATGGCAGAAACAAGCATAGGCATCAGGCATGCACTAGTGGAGAAAATAAATTTTCTAACCTCTAAGCTACTAGGATTCTAACCCAGGACCATTTATTCACAGTCACAGGCTCTAACAACTAGAGGGTTAGAGGGATTTCCACTATTTAATAATAATTTAATATTAGGAAGCTGTACAATTTACGATAGACTAATACTTAGAACTGTATTCATAAGTGTAATTATTAAAATATAGTTAAAGTATATAGGCATACATGTCAATAAGCAATTTAAATAGCAATACTCACATTTTCCATGCAGTTTAAGTTTTTGATTATATGTTTTTGACAATAAGTTTGTATCCAGTTTCTTGATTACTTTTTAAGAGGACATTTTTTCAGGATCATGTTGGCTTCATTGGTTTCCTTTTTTGCGATTGCATATGTTCTTCCAGTAGCTATTGTTGGGTTTATGATTGTGAGGATGTCAGACAAATCTACTCTAAGTATATCAGAATTTTCAGGATGAGTAAATGACTTGTTTGGGCCACAAGGGTGAAGGAAGTTTACTTTCACTTCACCCTCACCAGGATATGTTTCCATCACACGCCCAATCCACCAGTAGTTATCATACTCCACTGTTACATATCCTGACATTTTCAATTAATTGAGTGGTTTGTTGGGGGGAAGTGAATTCCTTTTGACTTTCAACTGAGGCACTGTACATTTGTACTTCTAAACAATTTTTTGTCAGTGATATGAATGAATGTAATTTTTTAGTTCCTGGTATGGTTCTTGCTTTTGATAAAATTGGATCTAAAAATTCTCTCATTTGAGTATTGTTCTTGTGCTGCAAAGTTAAAAGACATTTGAGTCAATTTTAAGGAACAGAAATTAAAAAGATCTTTTGGGGACAGAATTTGATTTTCATATGGCCTACAAAGACTTTCTTTTGATGCTTCCCTTTTGATGGTTCCTCCGACACCATCCGATGGTCCCTTGCCATGGCTGGTAGCAAAAAAATGCCACTCAGCTTTAACTCCAAATTCTTCATGGTGGTGGCATAAATTTAAAAAGTTTTTGCAGTTTTTGTATTGACCTGCACATCCATCAGTAAAATAGATAATTCTGTTTAGTAGCTGAAAATTTGACTCAATATGATTTATTAAAACTTTTATGAATAGATGCACTGCAACAGTATCATGTGTATTACACTCAGAGATAATAGTTAGAGAGCTGTGATTTACTTTTTCTTGCTCTTTGTAATAATAAACCCATGGGTGAAGAGTTGCTTGGCAATTATTCCAGTGAAATCCTTGAGCACAATCTTGGACTACAAAGGAATAGTTTTTGGAAAAGTCCCAATCACCAAAAAATCGCCTTTATCCAGTTCATTTTTAATTTTTTCTAAATACTTGGCTTGTTGTTTGGCAATGAAATCATGATGCCTTAGTTGAGTTAGTCAAGAAATAAAGGTATCTAGGAAATCTTCTAAATAACACAGTCCAGCTGAGATCGATCTGTTGTTGTCCACTGTTTGTACTGGATTTCATCAATACCTTTTTCTTCTTAACATGTATGAAGAGAGTCCTTTAGCGAATCAGGCCAAGGGCATTGATCACACACTCCTAAATAGCAAGAAGGTTGACTTTTGTCACAAATAATTTTGGCTAAAGAGTCATTCCAGCTCAACTGGTACAGATTTCAGAAAGTTGGTCGGGTGACCATCTCCGATTTTCTTCAAATTTTCAGGGTTGATTCATACACCATTCAATAGCTTGAATCTAAAATTTTAGCTTCCTCAGTCAAAAATATTTAATTTTATGGTCGCTTAAATGGCCCCCACCTTCGACAAAAAATGCCCATGTTGGACTTGATCGGCCAATGCCTTCATTTTGAGAGGCTTTGAAAAGTGTCTTCTAATAGGAGTAGAAGCTTCAAATTTGTCATGCCAATACAACTTCTGGTGGGCTTTTCAATTTTGCAAGCTAAAAGGCTGTGGAACAAATAGTTTCTGAGTTACAAGGGCTTAAACATGGCTCCATTTTGAAGCTTGCATCAATTCCTCCCACTTTTACGACTACCATTTTCAAAAGTTTTAGTTTTACATCAATCACAGCTGTTTTAATACTCCTAATAGTCTCTATGGGTTGTAAATTTATGAGTGAAATAAAAAAATAACCAAAAAAGGATTTATTTCTATTTTTAAAAATTTCCAAAAGTTGATATTTTCACAAAATTTGCAAAATTAACATCAACTTTGGGGCTTAATATAAAGGTGTCCGAAATTAGTCAGGGAGTTGATACTTCTAGTAAAGAAAGATACATATGTGTACAAAAACATATATTAAGGAATAGATCTCAACTCAACTCCTTCATATAGTTTTGGCTATTCAAAGAAAAGTACTTTTTGTGAAAAATTCTGAATTTTTTCAAAATTTTGAAATGTTTAAATTTCTTTTTACAACATTGAATTGTAATTTTACTTCCATTTTATTACTTGGTAAGTTAATTCACAAATGTTAAATTATCTAAATAAGTTTTACTCATAAAAAGACAATATATACCTAGATTATTACTACATTTGCAGTTAACACAACAGATGGACCAGCTTGTAGGCTCAATACTTGGATCTACCTAAGTAAATCATGTAGAACCGTGTTCTACTGCTCTTTAAGCACTTCCTAGTAATTTAAATTATGCAGTTAGTACAGATAAACTAGCAGTAACCACCATTTTCAGTACAAAACCTTAAATTTAAGTAGCTTTGTTGTATTACTTCCCTTAATACAAGTGTACAGTACTTAGCTATATACAATAATGAATTCCTGAGTTTTTAAGCATGTGAATTATTGGCTATAAGTTCATATTCTTTTTTTAATGTGTTGTTTTATGTAAATTCGTATGTAAACTTATATATAGCTAATAACTCTTATGTTTAGACACTGACTCAGGAATTTATTATTGTACTCAGGCTTTAAGTCTGATTGTCTTCAACACTCCATGGCCTCACAGCCATAAATTGGCAATTTATTATTCAGCTTGATACAGGTCTGTAGTTACTTAGGCTTTTTTTAAAATACTCCTCAATTTTAGATAAACAATCATTTGATAACTTGTACTGTCTCCCCATTTTCCCAGCAACTGTAGGTGGTTCAATTGAACACAAAACATGTTGGAATGGAATCCAGCAAACGTCCTCTTGTTCAGGCCATTTAAAAGGATTCTTTTTCATGAAATTTACTAATAGATCCTTCTCAGTATCACACACTTCAACTATGTTTCCAACAAACCAGTCACCTTCATAGAAACAGGCCACATATGTACCAGGTTTATATTGGTAAGCCACATTTTCTTGTGTAGCATTGAGGAAGGAAAGTTGTACGTTAAAGAAATTTTCATCACTAGAAATTTTGTACAGTTTAATGCCTGTTGATGAAGGTCTAAAGCAGTGATATGAACGGGTTCCTGGGATTGTCTTAATTAAGGAATACCTTTTTTCTAACTCAAATAAATTAGCATTTTCCTCAATTTTAGCTGAATCAATGTACAGAAATTGTATACCATTAATATTAGATTTGCACCAATCGAACATCTCTTTTGGATTGGTGATGTGACCTTTACTTGTTGCTTGTAGACTTGCCCGGGCAACTAACCTTTTGACGGTGCCACCAACACCATCACAGGGGCTCTTTCCGTGAGAGGTGGCAAAAAAGTTCCATTCACATGTTAGTTGGAAATCTTTTTCATGTAACACTGAATTAATGATGTTTTTATAGTTTTTATATTGACTTGCTGCGCCATCGCTAAAGTAACAAATATGTTTTAGTTTAGGATTCTGACTTTTAAGTAATTTCAAGGCTTCACATAAAAAAGAATGAACTGCAGTTGTGTTGTGTGTAAGTGAATCTGATATTACACAAAAATTTGTAACTTTTAGTTCACCATCAACTTTTTGATAGCAGACTACCGGATGCAAGGTAGCCTGGGTATTGTCCCAGTGATGCCCTTGTACGGCATCCTGAATTATAAAACTATAGTTTTCAGAGAAGTCAACAAGCACTAATGCTGTAGAATCATTGAGGTTTTCTTTACAGTCGGACAAATATTTTGATTGGGCTTTTGCTATGAAATGGTGTACTTTCAACTTTTTTGCACTTTCACATATGTCTTCTACTACATTCGAAACACTTTTTGTCATTGTGACCAGTTGGGTATGGTCTGTATGAAGCCACTGCTTAAAGGAAACCTCATCATCCATGTCATAATCATTGTTTTCAAAAATGGTAAGAAGCCAATCCCGTAATTCATTTAAACCAGGACATGTTTTGCAGTTATTAATCATGCAGTTTCTGGTTTCAGTGTTGCAGACTATTTTCCCTAGTAACTCTCTTAATTCTACTTTGACGGGGAGTGATTCACATAAAAGTTTAAAGTTCTGGTGTATTTCACAAATGCATACATTGTGTGATCCTTTACTCCCCACACCCATACACCATTTTGGTCTCAGTTCAAAAAACTTTGATTTGGAGATTTTGTCATTTGGATATTTATTTTTGTAAAGCGTATATAATTCTCTGATATTTGTCAACAACAGTATTTTCTGCTTGTGAACCTTCCCTTGTGGTGTTTTTATTGATTTGTAGTCTTTTTTACCAGGGCATTCTCTAGTATATTCATTGTTTTGGAAAAATTCTATCACTCTTTCCTTTATTTCATCGCTTATACCCTTGCTACTCTTTTTATTTCTCATTATAGGAAGGATACCTTCTTTTCTCTTTAAGGCCCTCACAGCATTAACCATTCTGGCTGACACTTCAAATTCTTTCATAATTCTTTCTCTGGACCAGGTTTTACCAATTGGAAGGAGTGTTAGAATTTGTATCTTTTCTTGTCTGGTACTAGTTTTACACTTTTCTTTCAGTTCCTCTATCATATGCTGATAACACTTTTCTTCCTCACTCTCTATAGGTTTCTCCGCTTCCTCATCCAAAATGCTAGGCTTCATATGAAGTACTTTTGACAGCTTTGATTTTGTTGATGTTTCAATTTGCTTTAGTTTCCTTTTCGCGTAAAACTTTCGATCTCTTGCTCTTACATACTTAATGGGTGAGCATTCTAGTGAACCTAACGTTTCGTCAAATGTCTCCTTAACTATTTCTTCTGGAACATATTCATCACTACCTGAGTCTTTTTCATCTTCAATCGTCTTGGCTCTAGAGAAGCATGTTGAGCAAAGTTTCTGTCCTGGTATCAGATTCAGTCTAGTTGCTATGTCTTTGTCAATAATTTGTAGTGATTCTGCAAATAAAGTAGGGTAATGTAAACTCTAAACACATTGGAAAATAATTTTAAAACCTCAACATTTGGTTATAGGCTATTCGTATAAAATATTCAAAACATATGCATTCAGTAGCACAGTATATAGCCTACCCTATTAAAATTAAATAGCTAATTTAGGTTACAATTTACAATATAAACTTCTTTATGAAATATAAATATATTAGTACCTATATTTACTTACTTGTTATCTTCTTTCGATGATTTCTCCATGGATCTTGGCAGCTACGTTGCATTTGTTGGTAATGCATTCCAAACATTTTTTCATGGTGGTAGCATACAGTAGCACTATTTGGGTTGATTACAGTTGCTTTTGTTCTCCACAATAGCAGTTTCCTTGTTTCATCTGTCAGCTCATGTAAGGTATACATACCCACCTTCCTGGTGAGTCTGTGTTCATGACATGGATCATCCAAGTACATACCAAAGCTGCACTTTGATTCTTGATTAGAATAAGCCATTATTACAGGCAGTAAAATTAAGTTAATTGCTCTAGTTAAATTTTCTGAAAATAAAAGATCATGATCTATAAAATAGGCCTGGACATTAATGATTAACCATCATGTTTTACATTTATAAGAATATACAAAGCGAAATGAGCTACCCAGAGCCCTTCGAGTCGCTGGTTGTTTTGGCAGACATATTAAATTTCTGTATGTTTTAGACTTTTTACATATCATTACAATTGTAAATCAACTTAAGTAATAAAATGGAAGTAAAATTACAATTCAATGTCATAAATAGAAATTTACAAATTTACAAATTTTGCAAAAATTTGAGATTTTTCACAAAAGCACTTCTTTGAATCACCAAAACTATATGGAGGAGTTGAGTTGAAATTCCTTAATATATGTTTTTTACACATATGTATCTTTCTTTACTAGAAGTATCAACTCCGACTAATTTCGGACACCTTTATATTAAGCCCAAAGTTGATGTTAATTTTGCAAATTTTGTGAAAATATCAACTTTTGGAAATTTTTAAAAATAGAAATAAATCCTTTTTTGGTTATTTTTTTATTTCACTCATAAATTTACAACCCATAGAGACTATTAGGAGTATTAAAACAGCTGTGATTGATGTAGAACTAAAACTTTTGAAAATGGTAGTCGTAAAAATGGGAGGAATTGATGCAAACTTCAAAATGGAGCCATATTTAAGCCCTTGTAACTTAGAAACTATTTGTTTCACAGCCTTTTTGCTTGCAAAATTGAAAAGCCCACCAGAAGTTGTATTGACATGACAAATTTGAAGCTTCTACTCCTATTAGAAGACACTTTTCAAGGCCTCTCAAAATGAAGGCATTGGCCGATGAAGCCCAACATGGGCATTTTTTGTCGAAGGTGGGGGCCATTTAAGCGACCATAAAATTAAATGTTTTTGACTGAGGAAGCTAAAATTTTAGATTTAAGCTATTGAATGGTGTATGAATCAACCCTGAAAATTTGAAGAAAATCGGAGATGGTCACCCAACCACCCCTGTACCAATTGAGCTGGAATGACCCTAAAGCGCAGTGGTAACTACTCAATGGAATTTCTTCCTCACTGGTAATTTCTGCCATTCTAGAACCTGTCATCATTAACTTAACATTCTGATGAATTGTGCAGACGCACACACTATGCGTCCCACTTGCCCCCACCAAAACACATTCTTTGGGGCATAGCATCACAAATTTCAAAAAATCCTAGAGAGAGAGCTGGAAACTTGAGCTTAAGTTATTGACATGCTTCTTTTAGATTACATAAAACTAACCTCTTGATATTTTTTTCATTCACCATTTTCTTTTATTGTTACACAGTCCTTCTTGCCTGCCATTTGTCTACTAATTTCATCATTTCTAAAAAACTCTAACAGTGTTAGTTACTTCCAGTGGCAATTCTTTCCCCATCTTTGGATTCAGTGACGACAATACTCCCTTTTCTTTTGCAAGCTGCTGAGCCTGAACAGCCATTCTTTGTGAACAGTTAAATTCTTGAATTAGCTTTCTTACACTCATTGATGGTGCAAAAACAGTTAGAATCATAATTTGGTCATGTTTATCCGAGTTTTGATATTTATCTTTCAATGTTTGGACAACACCTGGCTCTTGAGAAATAGGGTGGAATGTATTTTTATGAAAATCAATATTTCAAAAATCAAGGGTGCTAGATAGTTGTCAAATGTCTAAAAATGAACATTGGTAGTGGTTTTGGGTGGTTGCAAGCAATGTTCCCTCTAATTTTTTTTAGTCCGTGTGCGCAAGAAATTTTCGTTGTTCATACATTTAGATTCATGGTGAAAAATTGTGCAAACTTTTCTGAGCGCTATTATCTTCAAAATGAAATATATATAAATATTATTTCCATAAGGTGATACCTTGATCATTACGGTACTATTAAATGGATATTAAAAAACTGTTTACAATATTATATATTCTTAAAAAAGAAAACATTTTATCCATTCTAAAAATATGAATAAAATAAAAAATAGTAAAATAAAATTCAACAAAATGAAGAAATAAAATAAAAATAACATTAATTGAAAATGACAATTTTAGTTATCATTTCTCAAAACAATTTTTAGCATTTAGCAATTTAAAATAGACTATCATGATTAATACATGATTTTATCCAGTCATAAAATAGGAATAAAATAAAAATAATTTTATTTTTTATGAATTATGAGATAATTACTATTCATTTTTATGCAAAAATAAGAAAGAGAAGGTTTATATTCAATGCGTTAATGTATAAAAGAAAAAATTGCAAATACATAGAGTAAAAAAAAATCTGTATTGCGTAATTGCGCAGACATCGGCGAAGTCGGGCGGAAGGGGTTAATACTTAAAAGAGCGACTATAGAGTATGTTGATGCAAATGGTCAGACCTTGCGTGACTATAGTTTTGAAATTACTTCATTTACTGTCGTGACTCATGGTACACTTGAGCCTGTGCGCATTTTATTTTGCTGTGTGCGCGGGTTTCACAATGCGTGCACGCGCGCACACGCGCACACCTTAGAGGGAACATTGGTTGCAAGTGATACTACATCAGCAACCACACCCTATATGTATGACATCCATACGCAACTGTAAAAAACCCTGTATTTTGCCTATTTTGGGTTCTTTAATAGGTAGAAACACAATCTAAAAACTGTTTCTTATAATTTTTTTTTGATGCTGAGACTGATAAAATTATTTCCAAAAGTGTAAAACAGAGTTTTAACACATTTTCATGAAAAAGTAATGCATGTTGATCATATATTACAAATTTACACTATAAAATTTCATCAAATAAATGTAGAATCTAAACAAATTCTTGCTTTGTATTAAACTTTATCAGTTTACAGGATTTTATACACTGCCAGATCATGCCATCTCTTCTATTGAACCCAATGACAGCTGCAGATGCCTCAGTCACAAGCTTGATATGGCATTGTGGCATGGCTGTTTGAACTTTAAAGGATTTTTTCTAATGTTCGCAAGTTCAGTTGATGTAAGATGGGTAACTATTGGAGGCTCTTGCTGGTGACACTAGGGCGTGAAATTGGATAGACATTGCACCAAATCCAGTGTTCAATCAGACTTAGTGAACTGTATCATCTGCTTGTCTGGTTCTCTTCTGCCATTACATATTGGATGACATCTTTATGAAGAGGAAGCTTTCTATTGGGGAATGAGTCTGTGCTTGAAAATCTGTGACTTCCATTAAGAATTTTAACTGTCACTGAGTCTTAACATCCTACTATGCAGTATTTTTTGGCAATAAAGTTATCAAAATACATGTATTTATCAATTCTATAAATTCAACTTGAAAAGAAAAATATAAAATATAATTTCAAATAAACAAAATATTTGGAGAAAAAGGGACGAAAAATTGAATTTTTTTTTAGCAAAAATGACAAAATATGGATTTTTTTTTTTGATGCATTACTGACCCTGCAGCCCTCTGCAAATGTTTTAATCTGTTTCACAAGTAAAAAATACATCAGTTTTTAAATTGTCTTTCTATCATGTCCAGAATTAGAGATAGGTCACTGGGTTCAAACTTTGGTCATGCGCATATATGATTTGTATAAATTGGCTGGTAGCAGTCACAGTTTTGTATGCAACCACCCAAAATCAGTTTTAAAGTTTAATCCTGGACAAAAGAAAACTATCTAGACCCCCCTCAATTTTGATCCTGGCACTTTTGATTTTTTCACTCCACCCTATAATGTTAATATGTCTAAGGATCAGACATGGGGTAATGGTAAGAGACTATCACAAGATTTTTCAAGTAATAGATCATAATTTTTTGGCTGTAATAGTAATAGAAGGCACAGAGACTAACAAGATTTTTCAAGTAATAGATCATAATTTTTTGGCTGTAATAGTAATAGAAGGCACAGTAATAGATAGTAGTCTATTACAGTGGCAATGGACATATTGTGTGAACAAAGAACTGAAAAAATGAACTAAATCTACTCTAAACTAAAATAAACATGCATGTGAAATTGTGAACTAATATTGTGGAAAATTTTTCCTTCAATAAAGTAAAATTTATCAAGACCTACACTCCTACAGTCTCTGAAATTGTAATGATTAGGTTGAAACAAATATTTAACACACTGCTTCTAATTGCATTTAAATAGACAAAGATACTTTTCAAATGAGTGAAGTACCCTACATACAAAAGTAATAGTAATAGATGAAAAATAAAGTAAGAGAAGAAATCAAAAGTAATAGTAATAGAAACCAGTAGGCTAATAGTAATAGAAACCAGTAATAGACCCCATGTCTGCTGAGGATACAGTAGAAAAGCATTTTGTAGAAATAAAAAAATGCATGGCTTGGATTAGGTGAAGTCGAGATGTATTTCTGCCACCATGATTTCTTTTTTATTCTGGAAGTATATAACGGGTGAAGGCATGGTGTTCAAAATTTGATTTCTGTATAATTCCTGTTTCAACCCCTTTCCTGTAGAAGCACTTCATCACTTTGCCTGCATGATGGTTTTGCACATACATGGAGTTTAACCTTTACCCCTCTCTTAATCCTTTTCAAGGCAGCCTGAAGTGGATCATATGGGTGTTGTTGGACCAATACATCAGTAAATAGAGCTGTACATATTTTGTATAAAAGTGAAACCATATGTTTGAGGTTTTAGTGACAATACCAAGCAGCAAACTCGCATAAAGTTACCAGTATTCTTAAGTTTGTGAAATTATTTAGAGGCACACCAACACTTAAATAATTTGTAAATAAAATAAGAAATAGCCTATCTATCTCTGAAAACGACAGTTAACTAACTGGTCAATTGATCTTATCTAAAAAAAATTTTGAACTCTTGGATACAAAGAAAGCAAATTAGTAACCAATTTCAAATAAATTGTGACAATGAAACTGATTTAATTGCACCATTCTGTAAGGTAATTTCTCATGAATGATTTGTTGTAAATACGAGGGTAATTCAATAAATATCCGCACTTTTTATTTTCACAATTTTATTTTCACATTTGATAGATTATAAACACCACTTCTCAACATAGTCTCCCTGTTTTTCAATACACTTAGTCCAGCGATCTACAAGCTTCCTAATGCCATCACAAAAGAATGTTTTTGGCTGTGTGCGTAGCCAGTCATCACCACCTTGGAATCACTGACCTCTCAAAGCGTCTTGTTTGGTCCAAACAGGTAAAAATCCGAAAGGTGCCAGGTCTGGACTGTAGGTTGGATGGTTGAGAATTTCAAATTTAAGTTCTTGAAGGCATTTTCTAGTCTGTGCAGCAGTATGAGGGTGTGCATTGTTGTGTAACAGAATAACACCTTCCAACAATCTCCCTCTCCATTTTGTGCAAATTGCTTGCTTTAACTCATTCCAAAGCATATCAGAATACGATGCACTTGTTACTGTAGTTCCACACTCTAGATAATGTTCAAGAATAGGGCCTCGTGTATCCCAAAACAGTGTTAGCATAACTTTACCTGCTAACAGCTGCACTTTGAATTTCCTTGCAATGGGAGATGTTGGATGCTTCCATTGCATGCTCTGTCATTTGCTTTTTGGTTCATAGTGATGGATCCAGGTTTCATCTCCAGTGATAATGCGCTCCAAAGAGTTTTCACCATTATGATACTGCACTAAAAGATGAGAGCAGACAAACCTTGTGAAAGCCAAGAATGTCATGAACTATCAAATAGGCTGACCCTTGACTGATGTCTAATGAAGATGCAATTTCTTTTATTGTTATTCTTCTGTCATTGAAAATCATGGCTCTGGCTTATTCCTGCTTGTCACCAGACATGGGGCTGATTACAAAATTTTATTATGATTTGATTATGATTAGTGGGGTGCAAATTTTTTTTATTTTGATTTGATTATGATCAGTGGATTTGCAAAAACGTTGACTATGAATTGATTATGATTAACATTTTTGATTATGATTGGATTATGATTACATGGCTTAAAAATATTGATTAAAATTTGAATTTGTTTGCCATAGTTAAATATGATTAAATTATGATTACTATGTCAGATATTGATTACACTGGTATGCATATGAATTTTTTTTGTCTGCTGTGAGGGTTTTTTCAACTCATATTATATAATTCGACCATGCTGAATTCGAAAATGACATTGGTTTTCCTCAATCAGGTCAGGTTTTTTCTCTATTGGCCATTTATTATAAGTCCAATTTTATCCCCAAATTTATTGATTTTTTTAGCTTAAACACTGTAGATACAAGTAATATTATAAGAACACTCGTGAAAAATGAAAACATTGTGTGAATAAATACTTTTATTCATACAATGAATATGGAAAAAAGTTTATTGAGGAAGGAATTAAGTTTTTTTAGCTTTCCGTCTATGTTTTTCTTCGGGCACGTCTCGCTTCAAACACCAGCAATAGTCCGCCAGCATATTGATATCCCAGTTTCCCTGGTACCTCTCTTCCATTATTTTGATATCTTGGTGAAATTGTTCACCCTGTTCCTCACTATAATCCCCGCAATTTTCAGGAAAATAGTCCAAGTGGGACCACAAAAAGTGCATTTTTATAGACATGCGCGACCCATGAGCTTTGAAAGCTTCCATCAAGTTTTTGACAACGGACTCGTATTCTGGACTTCTACGATTGCCAAGAAAATCAGTGACAACTGATTTGAATGCCTGCCAGGCATTCTTCTCAGTTGGAGTCATTGCGTTTTCGAACCGAGTATCCTTGATCAAAGTTCGAATTTGAGGACCATCAAAAACCCCAGCATTTAGTTTAGCATCAGATATATGAGGAAATTTACTCTCGAGATATCGGAATGCTGAACCCTCCTTATTCATTGATTTGATGAAATTTTTCATCAAGCCCAGCTTAATATGAAGTGGTGGGAGCAAAATTTTTGTTGGTGGTACAAGGGGCACTGAAACAACATTATGCGACCCAGGTTCAAAATTCTCTCTGGATGCCCATTCACGCTGTGCATAGTGCTTCTCATCCGCTTGGCTATCCCATTTGCAGAGGAAACATGGGTATTTCATATCCCCCTTGCATTCCCAATACAAATGCCACAATCTGAAAAAAAATGAAAATATTTAAAGAATTTAGAGAATTTGTTCTATCAGATAAAAAAATCTATGCATTGGACTGTATCACTTCTGTGGGGAAGTTAAGTGTTCTTATACACTCTCAAATAACCTTTGGAAAAACAACATAGTCAATAGCAATAGTTTACTTATGATATTAGTATTACCTTCAAATCTCCACAGATCCTCCAGTTATGTTGGTCGTATACGAGAGCATCCAGTAAAATTTTCATGTTATCATAGCTCTCAGTAAGTTGTACGGAATGTGCTACAGGGACTGATGCAACCCTATTCCCAATGTTGAGAAGTACTGCTTTCAAACTTCGTTTAGACGAGTCTATAAATAGCCTCCATTCTGATGCGTTATATGGCAGGCACAAGGATTTGATTAGCCCCTCAACATTGCAGCAGTACACTAAGGAAGAGGTATTTTCATGCACTGCAAAAAACTTGCGGAATTCCTCCTCTCGTTTCCTATATTAGGAGAATGTTGTTCCCGGAGCCAGCAAGTTGTCCTCTCGAAGTCGTGAGCCCAAGATCTCGGCAGCTAATTTGGAAAGTCCTAAATCCCTGGTAAGATCATTAAGTTTGGCCTGGTTGAGAGGCCTCGGCTCATTTGAAGCAGTATTTTGAGGTATATACGACTGGGACTGGTCATTGGTCATTGATTCATCATCAGAATCATCGAAGTCCAGGGTTTGAGGTGGGTCAGGTATTGGAATTCCAGGATCATGGGGTACAGGTCTCATAGCAGAAGGAATGTCAGGGTATACAACAATGTGTTTATTCTTCTTGTTAACTCCTGAAAATAGAAACACAGAAACATGGATATAAAACTTGCATATGAAATAGAAGAAGCATTCAGACAGTGGTGGCTCGTGAGGGAAGGCTGCGGTCTGTAAGATATGAAATAGGTCGATGGAGTCTGTATATTTTCTTTCTTTTTCATTCATATTGTCCCTTCCGGGACAATATGAATGAAAAACAAAGAAAATATACAATCATTGTATATGTAAATGTAACTTGTATAACAATATGTATGTGTAAATGTATTTTCTATAACAATATGTATATGTAAATGTATGATTACCATTATGGTGAATATTATGCTATATATGGTGAATATTACATTATGGTGAATATTATGTCAAGTTTCATACGAGGATTTCAAAATATTTAAGAAAAATAAATTTATAAGCCCACCTTGGAGGTTTGTCATGCAGAAATAGCAATCTGTCACGTGATCCTTTCCTTCTCTCCAAATCATAGGAATTCCAAAAGGCAAAGATTTCACTCTGCCTTTGCTCCATCTTCTCAAATTTTCAATGCACGTCTTGCAGCACATATGAGGGGTGAAATTTTTGTCCTGGTCCCCTAGCTTAATTCCAAAGTATGCTCTATACATTGTCTTCACAAATTTAGTGATTTGGGACTGGTTATTTGGCATGGTAACAGTCCCACATATGTAGCAGAATCTATTGGGATAATTTTTACACGCTCTATTCATTATGAAATATTTAATCTATATGCCTGAAAAGTAAAAAAAGATATTATACAAGTGAAACAAGTGATGATAGATGTTACTGTTCCAATTCCGCTTTGACAAAATCATGAAAAATTCTATTTTACTTATGAGGCCATAGCCGGATAACCTGAGCTGATTGAGAAAAATGGATTGCAGATTCGAAATCAGCAGGAAAAACTATAAGAATCACTTACAAAACCGTTGACAGCAAAATTGATGCATACCAGTGTTATGCGTATTTAAATATGGAATCATGAGTAATAGCATACAAGCAGAATATGTTAATGAATAAATGTACAGTGTATACAGCAGTATTCTAGTATATGTACTATATTTTACACTCAAAAAGTCACAAAAGAAAACATCTTACATAAAATTATTCTTCCATCATTATCACAGTGAAGTTACAATAAACGATTGATATGTTTATTACATTTCACATAATACACTTTAATCATTGAATAATCATTGATTATAACATTCGTAATTTTGATTATGATATATATTTTCTAATTTTGATTATGAATTGATTATGATTAATAATCAACCTCATGTCTGCTTGTCACCACTGGTTGAGTTGATGTTGGTCATCCTGAGCACTGAGCATCTGTCACACATGTCCAACCTTCCTCGAACATTTGAATCCACTCACACACACTTCGCTGTGGTAACGCATTATTCCCATATGGGTCATTCCATGTCAAATCAGACACCAAAAATGCCAACTGTCTCTAATTTTGTTTATACTTAGTACACTTAAGGACCCTTATGAGAAATGTAGATACCCAAAATTTCACACCTCTGTGACCTCAGGATGCTGAGATATGAGGTCACGAAAGTTGACCTTTTGACCAGATTTTTTTTAAAATTTAGTATATCTAAATTGTCATATCTCAGCTTCTACTGGACCGATTTACTTCAGTTTTGTGTCATTTTAAAGCTTGAAACGAGTAGAAGTTTTTGTCTATCTTGAAATATATATCATAAATGATTCATAAAAAAGTTGTAGCAGTTGGAAATATTTGAGCTTGAATAAAAAAATAATAATCTCCAATATTATTTTTTTTTTTTTTTTTTTCCCAACGTACCTCTATCCAAGCACAATATTGTGTAAAAATTTCACTAGTCTCTCGCAAATACTTGAGAAAATATAGCACTTTCAGTGTGACAAATTTTTTTTTAAAATATAAAGTGACAATGAAAAATCGTTGCTATTCCTATGAAAAATGATGTGGAATAACTTTTTTTTGAAAGTATATACAGCATTATGACAAATAAAATAACTAATTTGGAGCTTTAAATTTGGCACCTATAGGTGTACCTATTTTTGTCTATGTAGGCGAGATTTTTTCTAAAATTTTCCAAACACACATGAAAACTAATTAATTTGTTTTGAGTGTGGTACTTTCTAGTAATTTTAGCATTTATTCTAGAAGAATAACATGTTTGAATTGAATTTAATATTATTTTCATCAGCCCAGTTGAAGAGAGATATCTTGCCTTCTTGTAAAATTTTGTGATCCCCTTTAGTTGTTGTTAATCTGTAAAAATAATTAAAGTTTGTTACATAAAGAAAAATTATTGACTAAATCTGAAATTAAATAGAGAAATTATGAAAGCGAAATGCTACTGATTAAATTAAATTATTGGTATATAGCATGGGTTAAATAGTTGTTAATTTGAAAATTCTAAATTTAAATAAGTATTTTAGGTTATCTTTCTTTGAAGTAATTCTTTACAAGATTTAGACTTTTGGTACGTCTTCTTTTACTAAATTGTACTCTCTCCCATTTCTCGTCATTACATCAACTTTTCTGATGATGCTTGAAAATCTTATTGTCAAAATATCTAGATGTTGAGGATAGAAAAATGAAAGACTGGGACCATGAGGGTGTAAGAATGACACCTTCAGTTCTGGATTCTGTTGATTTTTCCAAAACATATGATAACCACCAGTGGTCATCATAATCTATAGCAACAAAACTATTTATATCATATTCTTCTATCATTTCCTCTTCCTCAGTTACTTTTACAATTGTTGACTCATTAGATGCCAAATATCTTTTAACAGTAATTGATGAAAGTGAAATAGGTTTCACATGGTGCAATTTTAGAGTTCCAGAAACAGTTTTAGCTTTTGAATTTCAGTCTCTTAAAAATTCTTCTTCTTTGATGGTCTTCAATTGTTAAAAATTTAAGTTTTTAATGTTACAGTTAGCAAATTCAAACAAATTTCATGGTGTTATTATTTGGTTATCATATGGTCTTTGGAGGCTTGCTTTTGCAGCTAATCTTTTAATAGTGCCCCCCAATCCATCACATGGTCCTTTTCCATGTCTTGTACCGAAAAAATTTCAATCCACCTCCAAATTAACCCTTTCGCTGCGCGTGATTGACATTTTTTTGTAATGTGACGAACGAATGCTGAAAGTAAAAAAATGGGCATAAATTCAAAGTTCGCGGACATTTTCAATTTCAGCCTTTCTATTTAGTTTACCCTCACAAATACATTTTCATTAATTTTTCTTAATATTTTAAAAGGCTAACTAAACAAAAGCAAGCAAAATATAGGTGTACTTACCTTGGTTTTCTTTAGTACTTTTTTTTCTGTGTGGTAAATTTCGAAACAAGGTGTGACACACAATCCTGGATTATCAGGGCAGGTTTTGCATTGGTATCTTGTAGTTCTTGTTATTCCATGGAGGTAGCACACCCTACACCTCTTTGTGCGGTTGCGATTTTTTTCTGACAAGTTTTTCTGGAAAATGTCTACCAACAAGCCTTGGGATAGCTACTTTTTCAAAATTTGGATTATTGGTAGATGTTAGTTCTTTTACTAGGCTTAGTGTGAAATCCATAAAAGGTACTTTCATTTTTTTCAAGAAATTATAGATTCCGAGGGCATCAAGAACACGGACTTGCAGCATATGTATTGCTAATTTCTTGTACCATTTTATGGTTTTCCTTGTCATCGTATAATAATGAAGCACTTGGTCAGTGCGATCTACGAATCCCATATTTTTATTATAATCTGTGATGCATGCTGGAATTTGTTGTTGAACAATCCCTCGTCTTGATCTTCTATTTGCAGATTGGTCTACATTTGAATGTGTATTGGATAGCATATAAACATTTCTCTTATCGGAATATACAAGACAAAGAAGATCATCTGTCTCAAAAGCGTGTTTCTTCCCTTTATCTACTTTCATGCTACGTAGTTCTCTGGGTAAACCTGCCCTATTATTTCTTACTGTTCCTGTTGCGCCAGTTTTATTATCTTTCAAATACTTATATAATTTAGGAGATGTGTAATAATTGTCCGTATACACGATGATGATTTTTTCCCTAGAAAATCTCCCAGCAAATCTACTACTACACTTTCAGTTTTTGAAAAGTTCCCTCGAGTGTCCATTGCCCCTGTATAAACTTTGCTAGCAATTGTTACCCCATTGGAATCTACAACTTTGAAAATTTTTATTCCAAACCTGGATCTCTTAGACTTTATATACTGTCTAAATCCCAAATGACCTTTCCACAGCAGCAAAGATTCGTCAAGACTCAGATTTTTTGTTGGGTAATACTTTTCTCGCAAGGATTCGTTCATAATGTTCAAAAGATTTTCTATTTTGCAAAGTCTAAAATTAGAATTAGGATCTACCTCAGCAGAATTATCAGAAAAGTGCCAAAACGAAAGCAAATTGCAGAAACGATCTCGTTTCATTATTGATGAAAATGCGGGTGTGTAGATAAGTTCATCTTTTCCCCAATACATATTTATTTTGGGTTTATGCAATATACCCATTAGCAACAAGACTCCAATGAATTTTTTCATTTCCTCAATGCTAGTAGGCTCCCATTTTTGGTAGCGAGAGCTTGGTTTCAGATTTGGGTGTGATTGAAAATAATGTTCTGCATATTTATTAGTCTCATCAACCATGAGCTGAAAAAAATTTTCAGGGAAAATTTCTGAAAATACACCATACATTGAAACTGAATCATTTGTTATATTTACTCTACTTGTTCCCATAAATGAATCTATATCACGCTGGGAGCCTACATTTTCCCCTAAATTCCTCCACACAAAAGTAGGCACATCTGTTTGTCTGCATTGGCGCTTTCTTTGCAGTTGGGATATATTCTCGTTTTCACACGAAGTTCCATCACTAGAATCATTATCACTTGGAAAATCATGTTCAGCAGGCTCTAAATCATTTTCATTTTCTGTATCACTGTTAGTAAATTCTTCACTTTCACTCAATAAATCACTAATATTGTCGCGATTCAACGCAGAAGAACGCCATGATTCTCCCATGTAGGGTACTGCAGTTATATGGCTGCATATGGCACTTATGAGTGAGTAATGGGATAAAAAAGATGCCAAATATCACCAGAAACTAAGGGAATATTAATACTGAGGATGCGTAACTATGTAACCAGGGAACGATAATTCGAAACAAAAAATGGTACATGATTGACGCTGTCACTAACGCGTTCTGGCTATTAATTTTTAATGATTGACAACGTCAATCACGTGCAGCGAAAGGGTTAAAATCCTTTTTATGGTAACAGAGGTTAAGGAAATTTTTACAATTTTTGTATTGGGCAGCACATCCATCCAAAAAATATAATTTTTTTATGAATGGAATTTTTTGTTCTATAAATTTACACAAGTGGCATTGAAAAAGATGAACCAAGACAACATTGTGGTTATTACATTCTGAAATAATTACAAAATTTAAGTTCTTTAGATTTCCTTGGGCCTTGAAATATAGAATGAACGGATGAATAGTAGTCATTTGGTTGTTCCAATGGAATGACTGAACTTCATCTTGGAGAATAGCTGAATAATTTTCTGA
Organism: Bathynomus jamesi; assembly: GCA_023014485.1. NCBI lineage: Eukaryota > Metazoa > Arthropoda > Malacostraca > Isopoda > Cirolanidae > Bathynomus > Bathynomus jamesi. Next base: position 361,153 of record JAJOZX010001029.1, on the reverse strand, counting down.
GAAGTCGCATACAGCCAAAACTTCATCATTTTCCAATGATGTTTTCTTATCCTGATAGTAGTTTGATTGCATATTTGTTAGGAAATCATGGATCGGAAAATAAGTATATAAATTAGAATTTAGAAGGGATTGTAGATATATTATTTTTTGGTTAAAAACTAATTAAAATTCAGCCTTTTATTTCATTAGATTTTTCAAATGATATTCTAGTACAAGGTTATTTTGTCAATATCAAGATATATTTTTATATGATTTTGTAATAATTATACATGACATGTTCAATAAGTATTATTAAATTATTGTTATTATTACCTGATACTGCTTCGATTTTTCACAAAATTCTTCTATGTAATCATCTGCATTCAACTGCATCAATTCTAAATTTGACCTATCGGTGTTGGTCCATTTTTGAATTGAATGTTGTGAACATAATTTTCATCAAATAACGTTTGGAGCTGAGTGGTTAAATAGGTGGTATCACCACAGAGATTACATTCCATTAGGCAACATACTTGTGAGGGAGGAGTGCACATTCGGGAAGGTAACAATTGGCAGACATGACTGATTTTAGGCTCTGTAATTTTATCAATTTTTGCCACAATGAACATAAGTTTCAGGTTTTGGTGGATAACACAAACGCATACTGAGTGCATACCAGATCCGCCTGCAATTACACATTGTTTAGGCCTTAATGAGGCAAATTTACAAAATCCAATTTTCATCCTTGGGTATTTATTTTTAAAGGCCTCATATGCTTCTTTTAAGTTATGGAGAAGGAAGTGCTTCTGTTTATGTTCCCTCTGACCTTGTTCATTAATAACACTCGCAAAATCTTTTTTACCCAGCATTAATCTACTTATGTTTTCATTTAAATAAAAAATTTTAATCTTCTATTCCCATTTCCAGAACTTTCCCAGATTTTGGATTTGGTTCTGACAAAATTCCAGAACTTTCTACCATTTTCTTAGCAATGCATGCAGTGTGCTTGGTAGTATTGCATTCTTGGCATATTTTTCTTATACTCCAGCTTTTGGGCAGAACTGTTAAAATTTTAATTTTTTCACTTCTTTTAGTGCTTGAATCGTTAAATTTTTCTTTTAGCTAGTCTAAAATTTCTTTATAATCCTTTTCTTCCTATGATGTTTCTTCCTCTTCAACTACAGTTTTCCCACTAGCAGCTTCTAGTTTTCTTTTGAACGTATCTTTAACTTGTTTAAATTTTTTCAGTCTATATGCCTTTTGAGTATCTAATTTTTGTTTTTTAACTGGACAGTGGACACTCTCCTATTTCTTTTAATGAACTATTCAGCATCACTAATTCAAAATTTACTGTTAGAGACGCTGAACTTGAACCTGACCGTGATGACACAAATTCAAGTGGTCTTTCGGATATGACAGAGCCAGAGGGATGAGATGAATCAGTGTCTGAATTTTCAGTATTTTCTTTTAATATTTTATCAACAAGAATTCTGCATGGATTACATAGTCTATGATTTGCAGTTAATTGAAGATCAGGCTGCTTAACGATTATTTCAGGTGGAACTACTCTTAGTCACTTAGTTCACCATTTCCCTTGATGCTCATTGAAACTTGAAAGGATCAGCACATTTTCTTTTTAAATTAAGCGAATCCATTTCAAAATTTCCTAATTGAAATAGAATAGGTACCTAGCTAGGAATTTCTGAATATATTACATAGAGATGATTTATTTTATAATTTCCTAAAAGATCTGAAAAAAAAAAAAAAAAAATACATGTACACATAAAACAGTTATTTGTACTAGGAGTAAATGTTTGCATACAAATAACAGATACAAAAATAGGTACGGTATACCTAATAGGACATGTCAAATTTACAGCTCTCAATTAGTTCTTTTATTTGTCATAATGCTATACAGTCAACCCTCGCTATAACGGACCCCGTTAGAGTGGATATCGGATAAACCGGACACACCACTGGCGACGTTAACCAGGAAAAGAAGAAGCGTGTGACCCTGTCGGTGACCCAGAAGCTGGAATTAATCAAGAAGTTAGAGGCGGGTGCTTCGGTGGCCAAGGTGTGCGTGGAGTATGGCGTGAAAAAGCAAACTGTTTCCAACATTCGTAAGGCTAAGGACAAGCTAACTTTTATATTTTTATTATATTTCATTATTTTCTGTATCATTTATCATGTATCATGTTCAGCAGACAGTGCACAGTACTGTATATAGTATCTCCATTACCGTATCGTATATGTATACCGTAGGTTACCAGTACCGTCGGTTATATCGGACAATCGGCTATAACGGACACCTTTTCCCGCCTATTAGTCCGTTATAACGAGGGTTGACTATACTTTCAAAAATAAAAGTTACTCCGCAACATTCCATAGGAATAGCAACAATTTTTCATTTTTTTTTAAATGTCACACTGAAAGTGCTATATTTTCTAAAGTATTTGCCAGAGAATAATGAAATTTTTACACAATATTGAGCTTGGATAGAGGTATCTTGGGACAAAAATTTTTTTTAAAAAAATCAGATAATTTTTTTTTTTTACTAAAACCAAATATTTCCAACTTCTATAACTTTTTTTATGAATCATTTATGGGATATATTGCAAGATAGACAAAAGATTCTACTCCTTTTAAGTTTTAAAATGATACCAAAATGAAGTAAATCAAACCACGGATCTCCATTTTTCCTGAATACAAATTGAAAGTGGTGCAGCCATGCTCACTATTCATACAATATGTGATGGCTACGAGTAGCCTAAATAAGCCTATACTGTTGCTAGCCTAAATAAGCCTATAGATCTCAGTTTTGCTCATTATTACGTAACTCGAATGATCCCAGGGTAAATTCCACAAATTTCCCCTGTGCTTGCAGTCGCAATTACAAACAATTTGAAGGTTCTATCCTTAAATGCTCGTAACTTACGAAATAAAAAAAAAAAAATTCTTTAATTGCTTGTAAAGACTGATTTAATTGCAATAAATGAATTGTGGCTTAGCACTGAAACACGTGGCTTTGTAAGGGGAGTATCAAATTAAAGGTTATAGACTTTTTATTAAAAACAGAATAGGTAGGCGAGGAGGCAGTGTTATGTTGTATATCAAAGATAATATTGCAAATGTTATAGAAGTAAAGCACACAATTCCAGAAACAATAGATTTGACTATAGCAGAACTTAAATTGAACAATTTCAAACTTGTTGCAGTTATATATAGGCCCCCTAATCAAACAGCTGATACGGACGAAATGTTATATCATGAACTAAAGAGAATAATAGGTAGTGAGCAGGCTTTAGTTATGGGTGACTTTAATTGCACCAACGTGAATTATGATGCAATGCAGGGAGACGCGGAAGGTAATCGTTTAGTTAATTTTCTCGAGGATAGCTTTCTTACGAGGTTGGACAGTATTTTAGATTTAGTAATAAATATGGATGATAGGCTAATTACTGATCTTCAAGTAATAGAACCATTAAGCAATAGCAATCACAATATGGTAGAGTTTGTCCTCTCAGTAAGTCACTCGAAACCAGCTAACTCGACTAAAATTCCTAACTTCCAGCACGCAGACCTTTGTAAATTTCAAAATAAATTGAAACATGTCAATTGGGAAAACGTAATGAGGAACTTCAACACAAAACTAATGTGGAAATCATTTGAAGCAGTATTTAGGACTATGAGGAATGTGTACCATACAAAATTAAGCATGCGAAAGTAAATAACAAGCCCTTGTGGTTTACTTCTAGAGTATGAGACATTATAAAGAGTAGAGATCGGGCTTATAGGCTACATAAGTGTGATAAAGACAATTTGTGGTTATGAAACAACTATATATCTCTAAGGCATGAAGCAAAAAGTGTGATAAAAAAGTCCAAGCACGAATTTGAAATCTCCATAGCTCATGACAGTAAAGAAAATCCTAAGCAATTCTTTCAATACGTCAATAGAAATCCAGTAAAAAGTGTCTTGGGACCATTGAAAAATATTGAGAGAGATCTAGTTTCTGAAAACAAGGAAATGGCTACCTTGCTAAACGAATTCTTTACATCAGCTTTTACTATAGAAGATTTAGCAAATATCCTTACAGTCAGAGACATAATACCTTTTGATAATGGTAATAGTTTGGATAATATTGTGGTTAGTGGAGGGGAGGTAATGCGCTGTATTGATGAAATGAAAATGCATAAATCACCAGGGCCAGATTCCATATATCCCATACAACTAAAAGAATTAAAAGATAGCATTGTTGTGCCACTAACAGAGATTTTTTAATGTGTCTATTTCTGAGGGGTGTGCACCAGATAATTTCAAGTTAGCAAACGTAACACCTATCTTTAAGAAAGGCGATAAAGGTGCAGCGGGAAATTATAGGCCAATCAGTTTAATGTCTGTAGTAGGTAAGATACTGGAATCAATAATTAGGGATCATATAGTCGAACACTTAGAATTGCATAACTTAGTTAGAAATACACTTTTTTTACACAGCACGGTTTTAGGCGAAACAAATCTTGCTTAACTAATCTTTTAGAATTTTTTCAAAGCATGGTTGAAGTTTACAATAGTCATCAGGCGGTTGATGTAGTGCATTTAGATTTTCAAAAAGCGTTTGACACTGTACCGCACAAAAGACTCAGAAAACTAAGGCTCATGGAATCAGGGGTATAGTAATAAATTGGATAGAAGAGTGGTTGCGAGGTAGGAAACAGAGGGTAGTCATTGATGGAGCAGTCGTCGTGTTAGGCTAATGTAGCAAGTGGCATTCCTCAGGGTTCTGTATTGGGCCCCTTGCTTTTTCTAATGTATATTAACAATTTAGATGTCAGCCTAGTCAGTACAGTTTCAAAGTTTGCAGATGAAACAAAGCTGGGTGGTAGGGCAATTAATGACAAAGATAGAGGTAAAATCCAGAATGATCTGAATAAAATCATTGATTGGTCAGTCACATGGCAAATGAGATTTAACGTTGATAAGTGCAAAATTTTAGATATAGATTCGCGTAACAGTAATTTTGCGTATAAGCTGTCAGGGAAAGAGTTGATAAGCGTAGAGCAAGAAAAAGATTTAGGAGTTATAGTCTCTGGTGATTTAAAAGTAGCGAAACAAAGTACAGCAACAGTCAATAAAGCGAACAAAGTATTAGGTTTTATAGCTCAGAATTTTGAGTACAAATCGCGCGACATTATAGTTCCTCTTTATAAATCATTAGTTAGACCCCGTTTGGAGTACGCAATCCAATTTTGGAATCTGCATATGCGCAAAGATATAGACAAAATCGAAAGAGTTCAAAGATGAGCAACTAAGATGATTCCATCGCTTAGGTCAAAGTCGTACGAGGATAGGCTTAAAGAGTTAAAATTGATTACACTCGAGACTAGGAGGCTAAGGGGGTGATCTAATCCAGGTTTTCAAAATTATGAAAGGGTTCGATAACGTAGACAGAGAGAGCTTTTTCAAAATATCTCAATATAATAGGACTAGAAATAACGGGTGTAAGTTGACAAGTAGAAGGTTTGAGACAGCAGTTGCCAAAAACTTTTTTACGCATAGAATAGTAAATAGCTGGAATAGTTTGCCAGTATAAGTAATTAGTAGCACATCTATAAACATGTTTAAAAATCAATTAGACGCATATGAGTCATTCCAAGCCAAATGGAACAAAAATAGGCATTTTGGGGTTGATCATCACCAATCATCACAAAAATTTTTTTGCAAGTTGGCCTAGGGTAGATATACTCGGGAAAAAAAAAAACTTGTCCAGCTGGGCATTGGGACCCGAGATATGGGGGCTGAACGCGTAGGGACCAATTTTCAAATGCTTATATCTCTGGTTCTAATTGAGCTAGTGTTCATTCTGGTGCCAAATTAAATATAAAACATAGCCCTGCCACATTGCTCTAAGTGACTGAATCAAAAAAATAATTAAGGAAAAAAATGAGAAAAAATAAAAAATTTTGACCCCCCAAAAAAAAAAAAAATTCTAGGGACGCCCAAAAAGGTTATCTATAACCCAAAAAATTTTTATGCTTGGCTGGGCCTTAGTATTGGCACCACAGCACTCAACATAGAGCTGGTATTTGTGAATTTTTCATATTTTAGGTGTAAAAATATATAAAATTCAAACATATGTTCACAATTTTTATTACATACATACTTCAAAGATTTTATTATACAAGTATTAATAGTTTAATATTATTATTTATTTATTAATTATTAAGATAAGATATTAATTTTTTTTTACATTTATATTATATACATACGTACCAGAACTAATCTATATAGACAGTTTTTCTACAAATGTGTAATAACATTTTACAGCTTAAGATTTTAACTTTAAATTACAGGCTAAATTTTTAAAATATTTTTATAACTGGTTTTATAAACAAAGTTGTATATGTATATCATATATGGAAATTACCTATTTAAATTGTAAATCAAGAATGGACTCCAGGGTCTGTGTCGATGGATCATAGAAATAAATTAATTAAAAAATAAAAAACTATACATATCTATTATCTATACAATTTAACTACGTTCTATAACTTAAATATTTTTCAAGTTCTGCGGATGCTCTATTCTGCTCTTCTTTAGTTAAGTAATAGGTTCTACCAGTTGGTGTGGTAGGTTCGACAACAGTAAGGATGTTATGCTGGCTTATGTTTAGAATGTCCTGATTATCAAAAGTATAAGAGACACTGGGTCTGGCTTGCTTCACAAACTTCACCCTCTACTTGTACCTCCGTATCTATGATCACCCCAAGATACCAACATCCATCGTATTCCACCATCACATATCCTGATCTTGCGCTAATTGTTTCTCGTGCGACATCTCCAATCTCTTTACTCACCATCTCAACTCTTAAATGTTCGGCCAGGGAATATTCTTTCACCTCTAATGTTGTTGTGGATGTAGGCCGAAAGAAATGAAGTTTTTGGGTCCCAGTTATTGTTTTGGTGTTGTTAAACCTTTCTTCTAATTTTTGTTTTGTAATCTGCTGTATTCGTGTATTGAAACAAAATAGATGGCATACTTTCATTTACATACTCAAAAAGCTGAAACGGTGTCATTATTTGGTTCTCGTACGCTCACTGTAAACTCGCTGTTCTCGCTTTTCTTTTAATTGCACCCCCTGTACCATCACTAGGGCCTTTCCCATGACTGGTAGCATGGAAGTGCCAGACAGCTGCGATGCCGAAATCCTCTTGATGATGGCAGAGGTTTATGAAATTTTTTCTATTTTTATATTGGCCAGCGCAGCCGTCTGACACGTAGGAAATAAGAGTTGTTTCAGGTAATTCAGCTTTTAGGAATTTAATCAGATGTTCTTGAAATAGATACACTGAAACAGTGTCGTGTATGTTGCATTCTGAAATTATAACAAAACTTGTGTAAAATTTTGCCCTGATGGTTATAATGAATTACAAAGGGATGTATCGTCGCTTGGAGATTGTTCCAATGGAAACTTTGTACTTCATCTTGAAGTACAAAGGAGTAGTTTTCAGAGAAGTCAAGGACAACAACAACTTCCCCAGGTTTTAAATTATCCTTAGCTTCACTGAAAGCCCTGGACTGCATTTTTGCGATAAAATCATGACGTTGATAGATATGAAGTTGTTTGACAAAATCTTCAATAAAGTCATCGGTGGTCAATTTTATTGTTTCAAGAGTCACCCAGTCGGTATTCGTCCACTTTTTAAATTCTACATCATCAATTTGGTTTTCACCGAAAATTTTTCGCATCAGGGTCATTCTCTGTCAGATCAACCAAAAAAAATTGAAATTAACACCCTCATCTCTCATATTTTGCTGAAATTTGGTTTATAGGGAGTTTGTGAGCCCTGAATCCATTTCTGAAATTATAAGGTCAATCCAACCAACGGTTCAAGAGATATGACCTCGGGCAATTTGAGGTCACTCGCGAGGTTACTAACATTTGGCGAGCCATAACTTGGGTAATAATTGTCATAATTATATAAAAGTATATATATTTAGAATCAGAAAACGACAAGGAATCCAAATATGCAAGTTTTAGAACTCTAGGTTGAAAAATAAAAAAGTTACACTGTAACCAAAATTTGAGGTCACGATTTGACCTCTGGGGTATCAAATGAGAATTTTTTTTTTAAATGTAAAAAATGAAGGCATAGGCATTGGCTATTAGAATCAGCAAAAAAAAGTTTGTTTATGTTAGTATTTTTCATGTAACTAACATATAAGTGAACACCATATTCATAAGTTGTGCGTCAATTCTACCTATTTTTTCACACTTAAGCTCATAATTTGACCTATAGAAATTAAAATTACATTTTTTATAGATATAAAAAACAAAGTCAGAGTTCTTGACTAATAGAAACAATCATAAAAAGTTTGTTTATGTTGGTACTTTTCATGTAACTAACTTATAAGTGAACACCATATTTATAAATTGCTTGTCATTTCAAGGAATTTTTATATCTTAGCTATCAATTTGACCTCAAGCTCCAAGAATTTAATAAAAATTGTATTTCACTGCTAATCTACACTGGCAATAATAGTTATAATAGTGAAAGGGGAAGACTAAGCTCACATGTAGCCTAAACAAACCTGTTGAAACATGTTGCTACTTGTCTAAGTGCAGAATCAACACAGATAGTTGCAAAATTCCTTGTCTACAGGTTAGTACAGTTCCAGCCAGCACTGTGGGTGGCTGGTGGGTATGGTGTTTTAATGAGCCTCAGAGACTATCAAGGCCTAAAATATTAAGTGTGTATAGCTATATATTTTCTAAAAAATATATATTACCTAATTGTAAATCCTATATCTTTACAGATCAAAATACAATGGTTTGGCACTTGGCACTTGAAATACTGCCAGGACCCTATTCAAAAACACAAGAAACGCATAACAATCAATCTTAGAAAAGTGACTGATGTACTTGTTGAAAAATGTGCTGGAAGAGTGAAAAAAGACTCATTGTTGTGTGTGAACTGCTGGACACTGATAATGAAAAACCCCACTATACTTAGTACCACTGAAAACAACGAGTCTGAGCAGGATTCAAATGAATCATCTACTATCAGTGGCTTGAGTAACATCTCTTCAATTCAAGATCTGGACAATGACAGTGATTGCTTGATAAAGGAAAATCCTTCAACTTCAGTTGAACCAGTTCTAGCATTTCTGGACCAAACACCAGTTAAAAAAAGTAAGTAATAAATTAATATAATAACTTATACTTTACTACAAGGTCTGTTTGATCTACTATATAGCCAATTATATAGCATTTAAGGTACTATAATTAATATTTAATTACTAATATTCAGGTGTGTGAAACCTTTTTTTCTGTTCTTTTCAGAAGGGATGTCATTAAGCCAGAAAAAGCGCAAGGCTCGTGGTAAGCTATCATCTGCTCAGAAACACCTGAAGGAGAGGCTAGAACTCAGTTATGGTGTTCAAATTACCGAGGAGGTAAGTGATACTTCAAAACCTGAAACTAAATCTGAAAAACATCTAGACAAATTAATGAATGAATTGAAACAGTCATTCCTGGAGAGCAAATGTCACCATCACAAACTACAAATATTGACACTCTCACCATACACAATTGAAAAAACAGCTAGTTTCTTTCAAACTACAACATACATGGTGAAAAGAAGCCGTTCACTTAAATCAGAACATGGAATCCTTCCGAAGATTCCACTAATGAGCAAAGGAAAAGTGATATCTGAAGAACACAAAGATATAGTTAGAAGATTCTATGAGTCAGAAGAGGTTAGTCGTATGTGTCCTGGCCAAAAGGATTGCGTGAAAGTTATCAGTGCTGAAGGTGCAATGAAGGTGCAAAAACGATTGGTCCTCGGGAATTTAAGAGAGATGTTTGAACTATATAAAAATGATGAAAAGAATCCTAAAATAGGATTTTCCACATTTGCAAAATTACAGCCATCATATTGTGTGCTTGCCGGTAGTGGTGGGACTCATTCTGTCTGTGTCTGCACATACCATCAAAATCCAAAATTGCAGCTGGCTGCATTGGGAGAAAGAGGTCTTTCATACAAGGATCTTATGGATTACAGTGTCTGCAGTACAGAAAGAGAGACTTGCATGATGCAACTTTGCAATGATTGCCCAAGAGAAGAGGGTGTCCTGGATTTTCTTGAGTTACTTGACAGTGTGAAATCAGCTCCAAATGAAATATCTTACAAGCAATGGGTGACTGTTGACCGTTGTACAATGGTTGATAAGGTGGAGCCACTTCATGAATACTTATCATCCCTAAGCATGAAAATATCCTGCATGGTTCGTCATCACTTTGTTGCTCAGCAACAATCACAGTACTTCAAGCAGTTGAAAGAAACACTACCACCTCAGAGCGAGGTAGTTATAGTAGGTGATTTCTCTGAGAATTATTCTTTCATTGTCCAGGATGCTGCCCAAGGGTTTCACTGGGACAATTCACAGTGTACAGTTCACCCTTTTGTCGTCTATTATAGATCATCTGCAGACCAGGAACTTAGCCATTTTAGTGTCTGTTTCTTATCTGCATCACTAAAACACAACACTATAATGGTTTACTCATTCATATTGAAGCTTATGACATATGTTAAATTCAGATGCCCACAATTGAAGAAGGTGCACTATTTCTCAGATGGATGTGCTGGCCAATATAAGAACAGATACAACTTCACAAATCTCTGTTACCATGAAGAGGATTTTGGTCTGTCTTGTGAATGGCACTTCTTTGCTACATCCCATGGCAAAAATGCATGTGATGGGATTGGAGGAACAGTGAAAAGAGCTACTGCTCGTGCCAGTTTGCAGAGAACTACAGAGAGGCAAATTCTTACACCAGAACACATGTTTCAGTTTTGTGAAGAAAACTTGAGCAAGAAGATAAATTTTTTCTTTGTAACTACAGCTGATTTGAAAGATGCAGAAGAATGGTTGGAACATCGATTCAAGGATAGTAGGACTATTCCTGGAACTCAGAAATATCATAGATTTGTTCCCCTAAACAAGGAAGAACTGATGGTGTATCCCATTTCAAGTGGCATTGGAGAAAAGAAAAGAATAAGGAAAAGTCATTTTACTAATGAACCTGCAATGCTTGGTAACCTAAAATGTGTCAAACCAGGAGAGTATGTTGGCTGCATTTATGACATGCAAGTTTGGTATGGAATTGTGGAGGAATATTGTGAAGAGTTTGATGATTTCACTGTGAGCTTTCTACATCCCTCTGGGTCATCAGGATCAAGTGCATATTATTATCCATCAAACAAGGATTCATGTGCAGTGCCAGGACATCATATATTAACTGTAATGAGTTGTCCTACCCTAAGAGGAGGCAGCAGAATTCAATACATTTTTCCACAAAAAGAAATTGATGAGAGCATCGAGCATGCAAAAATTGTATTAGGCTAGCACATGAATCCTCTAAGTAGGTCTTCCCCTTTCACTATTATAACTATTATTGCCAGTGTAGATTAGCAGTGAAATACAATTTTACATTTTTTGCCTTTGTTTTTATATCTATAAAAAAATGTAATTTTAATTTCTATAGGTCAAATTATGAGCTTAAGTGTGAAAAAATAGGTAGAATTGACGCACAACTTATGAATATGGTGTTCACTTATATGTTAGTTACATGAAAAATACTAACATAAACAAACTTTTTTTGCTGATTCTAATAGCCAATGCCTATGCCTTCATTTTTTACATTTAAAAAAAAAATTCTCATTTGATACCCCAGAGGTCAAATCGTGACCTCGAATTTTGGTTACAGTGTAACTTTTTTATTTTTCAACCTAGAGTTCTAAAACTTGCATATTTGGATTCCTTGTCGTTTTCTGATTCTAAATATATATACTTTTATATAATTGTGACCATTATTACCCAAGTTATGGGTCGCCAAATGTTAGTGACCTCGCAAGTGACCTCAAATTTCCCGAGGTCATATCTCTTGAACCGTTGGTCGGATTGACCTTATAATTTCAGAAATGGATTCAGGGCCCACAAACTCCCTATAAACCAAATTTCAGCAAAATCTGAGAGATGAGGGTGTTAGGCACTGGTTGATCTGACAGAGAATGACCCATCAGATCTTTCATTCCGGAAAAGTCTCCACACTGCTCACAGGTACCTAAATTGCATTGTGCATTTTGGGTGGAACAAATACCCAAATTTATCCAGTCCTGTGGATGTTTAATTGCATGATCAGTTTCCAAAAATAGCGTTTCAAATTTTGCTCCGATATGCATCAACTTGGTGTTCTGGTGTATGGTACATACACAAACACAGTGTGTACCAGCAGCACCCACTAACACACATTGCTTTGGCCTGAACTCTGCAAATTTTGTGAATCCTATCTTCGCCTCTGGATATTTTTCTTTAAATAGCACATAGGCCTCATTCAAATTACAAAGTACCAGATGTTTTTGCATATGCTGTCTTTTTCCATCTACCATTACACTCACAGTCTTTCCTACCTGGCATAACTCTACTTACTTCTTCTGACGTATAAAATTCCTTTACGCTATTAACAACAGTTGCTTCAATTTTGCTCCCAGTTTTAGCATTAGGATCAGACAAAATTCCTTTCTCTTCAGAAATTTTTCTAGCTATTTTTGCTTGATATATATTAGTGTTAAATTCTTTTGCTGTTCTTCTTAAACTCCAACTTTTAGGTAAGAGTTAAAATTCTAACTTGTTCACTCTTACTGCTCACATTAAATTTTTCCTTCAGAGAGAGCATCATCTCATTGAAATAGCCAGCTTTTTTTTCTATTTCAGTTCCTATACTTTGCTCTTCTTGATCAAATTCAATGTCTGGGGCTCCTTTTAAAACTTTAAAGTGTACCATAAGGCTATTATATACTTTTTTAGCTTTGTTGGGAATGTAAGACTCTCTCCCTTTTAATTTATCTATTTTTATGGGGGACTGTCCATTTGCTACAAGTGATGTATTGAGTTCACTTGTACTACCGGGTACTTCAAATGAGATGTCGATCGGCATAGGCGCATTACTACAACCAGAACTTTGTTTCATTACTGCCCGACAGCATCAGCTGATCTTCATCTGTAAATACATATTTTATTTAATTACATAAACACAAATTACTATTAAACAAATTCACTGAAAAAAATACATAGTATATGCTTAGGTATGAGTCAATATAATTTCTTTATTTTTATTATGCAGTAAATATTAATGTACATATTTTTGGCAGCCAATAGTGGAATTAAGTATAATATTTGATTCAATTAATGAAGGCATTGTTAAATTAAGATTTACTTTTTTACATATATTTTAGTAAATACAAATAAGATACCTACAGTCCTACATATGAAAATAAGGTCGTAATATATGTTTTTAATACGTAAATGCAGAGCTGGGCACTTGCGTTTTTTTGCCCATTTTTTTGCGGTACTGCGGTACTACTACCGCACTACCAAACCGGTACCGCATAATGCAGTACCGCAAAGGATCACTGAAAGTACAGCAGTACCGCTACCGCATTCAAATTTCCCGCGGTACTTTCCGCGGTACCGACAAACACGGTAGTACCGCAGTACCGCAAAAAAAAACGCAAGTGCCCAGCTTTGCGTAAATGGAAGTTTTACCTTGAGATTGCGCGTTCATCTTTTGTTCATCTGCTTCAATGTCTAATTTTTTTTCTACATTGTTTGCAAAAATGATGATCTTGAGTAAATCCATACGCCGGAAGATATGTCATAATATCATTAGTTGGATGCCTCAGGGATTTATCCCGTTTCTGTCCTTGGTGCTGATTATCACTGGCCAACAAAATGAAACTTTTTTTTCTCATCACAAACATGATCACACTTTTCTTAATGCATTTTTCGCGCTGATTCCGAATCTGGTTTTATGTTTTTCCTAGCACGTAGTTATATATAGATACACTGGTTTTGATATTTTTAAGTTTTTGATATTGCTATAAGAAAATTTATGGATGTATAGATCACACTTAGGAATGCTAAACAACAAATACATCATATACTTTATTCATTGTACTTCTAAATAAAGAATATATACATTATTTTATTAAAAGCGCTGTGAGTGTGATTTCCTTTTGTAAATTTGGCCTGGATTGTCACGATACAGCATTCACATATCCATTTGTGAATCCTGACTGCATACCCATAAGCATTCCTATAACTTTTAGATCTCCACAAACATTCCATTGATGACTGTCATATTTGATTGCCTTAAGTAGTATATCCATATTGTCATATGTCTCTTTTAGATGGACGGAATGGGCAATGGGGATGGATGGCATTATATTACCATTATGCAAAAGAACTGCTTTCAGGCTTCTCTGCGACGAATCAATAAAGAGGCGCCACTCAGATGCCACATATGGCTGTAAATAGTCCATTGATGTCATGGCAATAACAGAGAGGACCGTCTACTGAAAAGAATGCTGTTAATTCAAAATTCCGCTTTCGGTAGTAACTAATACGAACATTGTTCTCAAGTAAATTGTTCTCCTTTAGTCTTGAGGCGAGAAGCTCTGATTTCTCTTTAGACAGCGATAAGTCTCTAACAAGATCATTCAACTGTCCTTGGGTTAACCTTTTAGGCTCTAACTGTCTACCTTCAAGTGTACTCTGGTTCTGTAGATGGTCCGGAAACGCCAGTTGCACCTTCATCACTTTCCATGTCATCTATGATAGAATCTAGCCTATCACTTGGGAGAAGTGGAATGGGCAATGTTTCATCATGTTTTACTGGTCTACGTGCTGAATCCAAGTTTGGATATACAATCTGGTGTTTGTTCTTGGCAGAAAACCCCATTAAGTTCACACTACAAAAATAACAGTCTTCATGATGATCTCTCGGCTCCCTCCATATCATGGGTATGGCAAATGGCATTGAAGCTTTCTTTTTGTTAAGCCAATCACGTAATCCATTTGAACAGCCAGAACAGATTTGATGTGGCACCCATGGTTTATCTTGGTCACCTAGATGGCAACCAAAGTATAGCTTGTATATTTTCTTAATGTCGTTGTAATACTTCGTCGCTGTGTTTTAGTTGTCAACTGGCCGCATACGAAACAGAACTTGTCAGGGTCATTCTTACATTGTCGAGGCATGTTGACTGACCTGAGCAAACTATAAATTAAAAAAAAATGTACACCAACTTGACACAAGTTCTTGGACTGGACTGATCTTTTGACACACAAAGCACGGCGTTGTTGCCTGAATCACAATGCTGCTAGATGTAAAAGCTCACACCTGAAATACATAAGATGTATAATTAAGATAATTGAAATAAATAAGATTAATAAACTAAAAAACACAATAAAATAAACACAATCAAATGTTGAAATATTAGTATTTTGCCTATTTAAAATGGTTAAATCTGTGTAGTTATATATATGCCTTCATCTTGAAAACTATACATGCTAGAAAAACTCTGAATGCAGTGCAGTTTTGGAATCAGCGTGAAAAATGCTATCCAGCCAACACAAATTGTACTCTGATGAAAAATCTTTGTTGACCAGTGTTATTAGGGTCCGCACATTTTCTTTAAGTTTCTTTGATTAACACTTTTATCGTCCATTATAATTATATACTATTTTTTTTAATAATTTTAGCTATTAAAAATAACATTAATCTGGAAAAAAATAAATAATTAATATATTTTAGTCGAGAGCCCTATTTAAAACCTATTACTAGACCCTTGCAAAATAAAACATTTAATAGAATATAACTTTATTGAAGTAAAAATATGAAAAATTAAAAAAACCAGTTTTATGTTGAGTGCTGTGGTGCCTATACTAAAGCCCAGCCAAGGATAAAAAATTTTTGTTATAGAGAACCTTTTTGGGCGTCCCTAGAAAAAATATATTTTTTTGGGAGATCAACTCCTCTTTTTTAGGGGGTCAAAAACAAAAAAAAAAATTTTCGCTCATTTTTTTCCTAATTATTTTTTGATTCAGTCACTTAGAGCAAAGTGGCAGGGCTACGTTTTCTCTTTAATTTGTCACCAGAACCAACTCTCTAGCTCAATTAGAACCAGAGATATAAGCATTTGAAAATTGTCCCTATGCATTCAGCCCCCCCAAATTTGGGCTCCCATATCTCGGGTCCCAAGGCCCAGGCAGACAAAAAAAAATTTCCGAGTATATCTGCCCTAGGCCTACTTGCAAAAAAAATTTTGGGATAATTGGTAATGATCAACCCCAGAGGTATTTCATTTGACTTGGAATGACCCATATGTTGATAGATTGGGTATAGTTTAAGGTAGTAAAATTAAGGGTTGGATAAGATAGATTTTGATTCTCTTTTCATTAAAGATCACAATAACCAGACTAGAGGTCATAGTATGAAATTATTTAAGCCAAGATGTAGAACAAATTTAAGAAAACATAGTTTTACAAGTGTTGTGGGATATAGGGAGGCAGCATCTTGGGTTAAGGGATACTCTCTGTCCTTACACACCCCATTTAAAGAGATTCCTCTGCCGAGTGGTGCCCCCAATAGTACTGTGAGGTATTGAAAAACTCATGATCTTCACTTGCCCCACAAACACCTTTAAATAGGAGATCCATAATGGGTGCAAACACATTTCTACATTATTGTACAGTCTTTACAGCCACACCTACACTTTTCCTCCTAAGTATATATATTGTAATGTATATGGTTGTAAATTGTGACTCGGTCCGCAATTGATATGGACCGTGACTTATTTTTGGTTGGCAAGGTACTGGTATTGATATATTTGCATGTCGGTTATAAATAGATATAGTGTGTAACATATTTGTGGATCGTAGTCTATTATGACTTGATCCTCTGGATCCAGAGATTCTATCTTTAGTTTTAAATTGATAATTATTTAGTTTTGTAAAAATTCGTTATTGCCAATGTACAGGCAGTTTTTACATAGTGGAGCCACCTCAATGGGCTGAAGTGGCCCCTAGTGTGCCCACTATAAAAGTTTTGTATGTTCTCATGTTCTTTGTGGTTTGGAACCCACATAAAATTGTGGGTCCCCTCTGCCACCACAGAGGACATGCACAATACACAATTACGAACAGAGTTAGGTAGACCAGCCATGGGTGGATCCTAGGGTCTTTGTTGGTCTGAAACATTATAACATTTTAACACATAATACAGGGTGTCCCATAAGTCTGGAACCATAGGGTAAAATAAGTAATTCATGTTTTTCTGTTTATGCAAGTGCCCATGATATCTTTGAGTAAGGAAGAACTCATCCAGGTAATTCTGCTCATAGGAAATCAGAGTCAAAGGGAGGTCACTGAGGAATTTAACAGATTGCATCCCGACCACACGCTGATAACACATAGCTATTGGCAAACTTGTAGCAAAGTTCAGGGAAATGGGATCCATAGGAGATAAACCACACAGTGGACCTCCAAGGACATCCACTAATGATGACACAGCCACTACCATCCTCACTCATTTCACAAACAGTCCCCAAAAGTCTCTTCGGCATTTTTATTGCAGTTTTTATCATTTTGCCCTATGGTTCCAGACTTATGGGACACCCTGTATATTATCACTAAAATGAAGAGTGTGGATACTTATTGAAGTACCGTTGAAGAAATTTCACTAATAAAGCACATTCCTATAATTAACTGTTTATTAGCGGCTAAACTAAATTACTGTAGCTATATATATACTGGTAATACTTTCACAATGAATGTCAAATACATTTCCTTACTAAGTGAAAGTATATTTTGTTTTACCTAAAAATTTGCATAATTTAAGAGATGCACTAACACTAATTATTCTATTAATTTTATACTGATGAAAGAAACCCTTTATATTTCAATCATCTAATGCATGGGTCGGGGAACTTTTTTGGGTATTACCCAAAAATCTATTTGAGCAAAATGAAATTACCCCCAGACTTCAAAGTAAACAAAAATAAGCCAATTGCTCTTAAAATTGTTGCATATGGTATACAAAAAATTTAAATTCAAAAAATGTTTATTGGATCCATTATGATGGAGAAATAAAAAAAAGCCACACATGCTGGCATAAGAATAGCACACAAACAAAATTAGTAAAAAGGATTGAAGAACTGACAATTTCATTCAAAACCTCTCCACTTCAGGTTTTGGAAAAATGATGCGGTTTCATTTTTGATACATCAAAATCAGGATGTAAATTCGTAATATTCTAAAATTTAGAATAACGCCACATTTATGTAACAAAATAAAATAAAAATATACGAAAAAGATATCAACACAAAGTGTCAAGCCCTAAAAGCACCTCTTCGTTTCATGATATCATACACACGACTGAGGCTCTGAGGGAAGTGTGTCTCATACCGCACGCATTACCCCCAAAATTTTTAAATTTACCCCATTTGGGGTAATTTACCCATTCCCCAACCACTGATCTAATGTAATGCAATACATATTTATGCTCATGGTATAAGATATTAAAGATTTGTAACTGATTAATTTCAAATAAAATGTGAATATACTGGGAGGACTATCATTCATACCATTATACAGTATATTAGTTTGTAACATTTTTTTTACTTCCTTCTTTTTCTTCTTAAATTAGTCTTACCATACATATTACTTTGATTAATAATAATAATATTAATAATAATAATATTAATAATAATATTATTAATACTGTATCAGTTTAAATGATTCACAAATAAAACTGCACATAATTGGCAACACATTTATGGCAAATTTTGAAAAACTGAAATTCAGTTGATATCATGTGATATTCCTTGTCCAGAATGTTAATAATTTCACTCACCTACAGGGAGCATGAGAAAGGTATCAGTGACTTGTGTATTATTTTTTTTTTTTTTTATGCATGAAGGAGGGGCCAAGGGTGAATACCTGCAAATAAACTTAGTGGAGTTTATTTATTCCTTTGTGATTTTTATTAAATCTTAATTGGTTTCAGGCCAGTCAGGTGTGGCGAGTGTCTAAGCACTAAGCAAATACAGTGCCCGCGAAAAGTATCCGATCACCCTTGAAATTTGTATTTTTTACATAAAAAACAATGTTTAAATGTATACTAACCTTATATTAGTATTTTGTCATCTGTCCTTTGGTTTGGATGACTTGTTCTAGACGTTTTGGCATGGATTTAATCAAGTTTTGACAAACTTCCACTAATATTTCCTTGCACCATACCTTTTTGATGGCCTCTTGTAATTTTTCGACTGAGCCAGTGTCGTGGCATTCAACCTTATTTTTTTTTAGCCACAGATTTTCTATCGGATTGAGATCTGGACTATTACCAGGCCAATCCAAAATATCAAATTTATTGTCAGTAATCCATTTTGTCACTATTTTGGCCCTGTGACATGGTGCACCATCATGCATGTATGTTTTTGTCCTTTGGATTGCCATTGCCATTGGAAGTTTATCCTGTAGCATTGCTAAATACCGTGCACCATTCATAGTTGTGTTCTTCGGAAGAAAATATAAGTTTCCACGCCCATAGTAACCGAAACAACCCCAAACCATCACACTTGGAGGGTGTTTCATTGTCTTTAGGGTGTATTTAGGGTCCATCCTATTTGAGCCAATAGGCCGGCGAACCTTTTTTGGACAACTTCTGAATGTCAAAAATGTCGACTCATCGCTAAATAAAACCTTCTTCCAGTCATCAACAGTCCAATGAATGTATTTTTTACAAAATGCGACACGTTTTTTACGCATTTTTTCATTAATGAACGGTTTCTTAGCAGCATGGCGAGATGGTAATCCGAGTTCTTTTTGGAGCCGCTCCTGGATAGTTCGTTCAGAAACACCAGATAACAAATTATTCATATTAAATTTTATTTCTTTCGCAGTTATTGTTGGGTTTTTCAATACTAAACGTTTCATAAGTTTGTCTGTTCGCGAATTTTTCTCGGTCTGCCAGATCGTTTTTTAGGGACTGGCGTGGTTAGGCCACCATTGTTCTTAGCCCGTGAAACCCATAAATTAACAGTACTTTGGGATATGTTTAATTCCTTAGCTATCTGTCTCTGTGATTTCCCACATGCATGCAAAGCAACAATAGCACCTCGACAATCACTCTTAAGTTGTTTTTTAGCACACATTATATATAAATTTTATTTACACCAGTTTCTGTAAAAAAAAAAAAAAAATCAAGAAATTTACACAAACAGTGAAATCTGACAAATTTGAGACACAGCCACCCGCAACGAAGGCTACCAGAACACTAATTTGAGAATGCATTGGATAGCTCTCATATCAGCGAGCAACCTCAAAGTTACCAGATGTCGCTAGAACAAATAGAAAGTGAATTACGTGTCTCTGAATATCAAGGGAAAATATTGTATTTTCTTGAGTGATCGGATACTTTTCGCGGGCACTGTAGATACTAAATTAATATCTATAATCTATTTCTCTCTTGTCAAACTTTATAGAATTTTTTAAATTTATTCTGTTGGCCTATAAAACTTCATAGGCATACCATAGTGAAAATACATATTTCCCAAATTTTGTAGGCCCTGGGCACAGTGCCCCCTTGATAATCTGGCTATGACCCTGCCTAGGCAAACTCTTTTGTCTTTGTTTCTCATCTAGTACTTTCCTTCCTGCTGAAAGTTCACTTTCATTTAGCCTGTCCCGAAGAAGGGTGGCCACTCTCAACCCTCCAACTATCATCCAATTGTTTTGATTTCTTGCCTTTCCAAAGTTTTTGAGTCTACCTTAGTACAAAGATTCTAAAAAACACCTTCTCACAATCTCCTTTCAGATCATCAGTATGGGTTCTGCAAGGGGCGCTCAAATGGCAATATTCTTGGTCATCCTCTTTTCAGGATTTCGGTTAAACTTTTGCTATTGTGCTAGACATATCAAAAGCTTTTGATAGTGTATGGCACAAATCTTTAATTTTGAAACTGCCCTCCTTCAGTTTCTATCCTTCTTTCTGTGCCTTCATCTCTAATTTCCTTTCTGGCCAATCTATGAGTATATCTGCAGTTGTAGATGGCCAGGGTTCTGTCCTATCACTCACTCTTTTCCTTTTATTTATTAATGATCTTTTAATTCACACCTCCTGTCCTATTCACTCCTATGCCGATGATTCTGCTCTTCACTTCACCTGCTTTCCAAATCATCTCTCTCAACAGGTTAATCAGTATTTTCTCAACCTTTCATCTACTCACCCAGTCAACTCTAGAACAATCTTCCTCAATCCACCATTCCCCCTGTCTATGACCAATATTTCAAATGCAGCATGCCTAGGCATCTCAAAAACCCTGGACCTTGATTTTGGCTCTCTTTTTCTATGGGTGAGAGAGCTTTTGCAGGCATTTGCCCTTGGCCCCTCCTTCCTGCATAAAAAAAAATTGGGGGCCAAAGAAATCAGTGGAGAATTTACCCAACTTCAACTTTATTTACTGTATTACACTAAAGTAGTGAAGTACAGCCATCCCTTGCTTAACGAATGTTCATTACAATGAAGGTTTTTATTTAATATGGTACTACTTTTGAATATTACAAAGGAAATTTCGCTATATAATAATGAAGGTATTGGCAGTTCCCACAACACAGGCAAGCTCTCTCCCCGACCCAACATATGGTCTCCCACCATCCCTGCAACACACTTTCGCAGCATCAGTGTTCATTGGGTGTTCTCACGTGTTGCATTCATAATGAAAGTGATGTTCTATGAAGTGTTATTGTTACTATTTTGTAACCTCAATATATATATATAGCATGGCATCAAAACTTCAAGCTCATCATCATTACCCAATCCAATGAAGAAGATGAAGGTGATAATGATAGAAATGAAGCTAGATATTGTAAAAAAAGTGCGCGCTAGGAACCAAACTGAATTTTTCCCATATAAAACAAGAGAAAATTAGGTTCCACTTAACGAATTTTCACATAATGAAGGCTTTTTAGGAATGTAACCCCTTTGTTAAGCGAGGGAGGGCTGTACTTAGTCAATTGCCTGAAACATATTCATCAAGTACCTTTTTCTGATTCCACTGATAAGACACAAAATTTAGAGGAATGTCAGCACTCTAGCAACATATGCCTCCTGAAACCCACTAAATAGAGAATAAAAATTTGAGTACACTGTGATTCTGTCGCTGGTTAGACCTACATTTAGAGATATACCAACTGCAAATTATGGCTGACTGCCAACTACTACACTTTCAAAAGTCATCCAACTATAAGAATGCATTCTTACTTAGATTTGCAAGCAAAAGTATTTTAATTTCATGGCTGCTACACACTTATTAATTTCTATTTAAATATATCTGTAATGCATATGCAATTAATTTAGAGCTCTTGATATAGGTTTCATAAAATTTAATGCATGCCTCAATGGCAACATCAATAATTTCACAATAATAGATTATTATTTGTTCTAGTGTTCTACTATGACTACCATCATAGTCATTTAGTAGAGTAGGCCTACTGAATAAAGTTACACTACAGTTTGAAATAATTAGGCTTACCATTTCAGAAAGTCTTGAAGGAGGACTTAGCTATAGGGCCTATTGTGAAATGAAATTTCAACTTAATTCATTGTTTTATATAACCTATGCTATTATTTTAATAGATCTGGAAAGAAAAAAAGGCGTTATAAAATATGTTAATACATGAAAGTTAATGCAAATTCTCAAAATAATATATGTTAGAGGATTGTGTGTGTCAAAGGTTTAAGGAAAGCTTAAGAAGTTAAAGCTCAGCTAACTTGGCCCTAATTAAGACTTAAAATTTGAAAATATTTGTATTTGCAGCTCATATTAGCTGTATTATTTCTCATTTGCAAAAATATATATACACAGGTAGCCCTCGATTTACGCCGGGGTTAGGTTCTTGGGGGGACAGGCGCAAATGGAATCAGCGCAAATGGAACCCTTTATATAATGGAGTCAATGGGAAATCACAGGGTTAGGTTCCAGGCACCAAAAATTTTACCTAACCTTTTCAATACTAGAGTATTTAAAGCTCAGAAATAAACTTTTTTAATTAAAAAAAGTGTTTTATTTTTAACCTACATAAATATAATAAATAAAAAATAAATTAATACATAAAACAATTAAATTTTGTACACTTACCTTCACATGTTTGGAGCCCACACGTGGTCTTATAAGTGCCACTGTCAGGCCCCTGCATTGATGTTTTTTGACAGTGGCATAATGCAGAAGTTTTAGTTGGCTTTTGAAGGTCCTGGTTGAGGATCTGTTGAAGGCCCTGGTTGAGAAGGTTGCCTTTTTTTGAAGAAAGAATCAAGTGTTGATTGCCTGGATTTCTTCCTCCTTTCTTTAACAATTTCAAAATAAGGGCTCAGGCTTGATATGACACTCCTTTTAACTCTGGCACTCCTCTCCCAGTCGTGATCAATGTCACAGAGATCATTAGTGAGGGACTCTACACTTGCAAGAATCCATTGTAGATCACTGCTCTTCATAATTTTTAGAGGAGGGTCTTCTTCTTTCTCTTCCTCCTGCTGTTGGCTAAGTTCTGCAGCTAACTCTTCAAGGTCTTCATTTGAAAGTCTCTCTGCATGACTTTCCAAGAGCTCAGTTACATCTTCAACTAACTTCTTCTAACCCTGCCTCTTGTGCCAGCCTGCTGATGTCTTCTACAACATTCTGTTGTGGCTCGAATCCTCTAAGTCATGCATGAAATCTGGGAGAAGTTTACGCCACACTCCATTTAGGCAATTGACAGTCACTTCTTGGCAGGCTGTGTTAATGTGATTGATGCCCTTTAAGATGTCAAACAACCACCAATATTCTTTGATGGTAATGTTGGACATGTCTAAAGCTTTTACCATTTCTCTAAATGTTTGCCGTAGGTAATAAGCTTTAAAGGTGGCTATTACTCCTTGGTCCATGGGTTGCAAAACTGATGTTGTATTAGGGGGCATGTAGACAATATTAACTTTAAATACAGTACAGTACTAGCTGTACAGCACTTATACAGTATATATATATACTGTATATACAGTTTACATATATAGTAGTTACATATTTTTACCATTTTTGGCGATTTTAAATTTTTAATTTATAAAAAAATTACAAAAATAAATATTCATGGCCTTGTGGATAGTGAGTGACTGGCGCTATTGAGAATCTGCGCAAAATGAGGTGTATATATATATATGTATATATATAAATATATATATATATATATATATTAGGGTGTGACAGTTGCCCCAACTTTGTCCTACAATGCTGTTCAAAATTTTGGTGTTGCATATTGACATAAAAAATACCCACGTGCAATTTTTTGAAGATTCATGCATATTCGAGTGAGCACCAGCAATTTGAAAAATAGCGATTTTGCTTATATGGCATACGCGCCTATATATGAGATTACACAACCATCATAAGGGATATTAACAAATCATTTGCCTGTCTTAATTAAAAGCTGTTATCACTAGCACAAAAAAGTTAATCATTCTTATTCTCTCATGGTACATTAAGGGGTTTTATCATATATTCACAAGGTATTTCTCTAGAGCAAGAAACCATGATTTCTGTTCGGAAACAGATGATCATTTGCGCTGATTAAGAACGCAGAGTATCATTTTCAACTACTTGAAGGACTTCTTGAAAGCGCTCCTCATCCCTGGCAACATTAAGAAAGTCATGGCAAAGTTTTACACCACGCTCTGCAGCCTCATTGACGACCTGAAGCTTGTCCACAACCCATTTCATGTTCAGGTAGTCGTCATGATCTGCCCATTCACTGGCTGGACTGTGGAGAAACTGATAGGGCATGCCTAAAATGGTGAAGAACCGGCTTGAGTCGCCCAATTAGGTCCACCAGGGCAGTGCCACTTTCTGGGACAGGGGGAAGATATGGCTTTCCATAGCCCCCATGATTGAGCCCCACTCTCTTAGTAACTTCAGTGCCTTCATGGCAAAGAAGGGCCTTCCTCATCTCCTCTTTTGTCCTTTCTTGTACTTGGGACGAGAACAAAGCCAGTGGGGCTAACTCCTCAGTTAGGTACCAAGTGTGTCTACCGAGTGCCACACGTGCTTTGTCAACTATTGTGGCGTCATATGGGGCAAATTCAGCCAAGGTTTCGACCAAATTCAAGTCATTCAGTGGCGCACTTGCTGGAACGGGGCAAACAATCCACCATGGGACATAAACAGCGACTGTGAACACAGCAAACCGTTCTAACTTGCTGATTTGACTTTTAGTCACAACCTCGGCTTTGGGAAACTGCTCTTTGATCTGGCCTGACAAAAGAACAATCTTGAGGGTATAGAGCAGTTTAGCCATCCACCTTGCTTTGTGAAGTGCGCCTGGGTAGACCATTGTGAAGTTCACTGGCTCGGATCCTTTAGTTACAAGCAGCAGACAAAGCTCTACCAGCTCCTTGTAGTCGCCACGTGTAAATGGTTGGGCTAGAGATTCACGGAAGAAGTCAGCCATCTCCTGCTGGCACTCCTCAAACACTCCAGGCATTGCGGGGTAGTAGTATTTCTTTTTTTCATTGTACGCCAGTTGAGAGAAATGGTTCTTGAACCTAGAAATGCAATTATTGGGATTATTGTATTTCGTACTAATCTATAATATTGTTTTAGGGGTATTAAGATTGATATGATCGATCATTTGCTTGGTGTTAGTATATCTTTATAGTCTAATAAAAGAAATTCCACTAAATTTGTTCATTAGATAATAATATTCCTTGTTATTTTGTAAAGCTTATAACTCACCTCTGGAAAACCATTATGTTTGGACTTGAAGAGCCCTCCACTTTCAAGCAATCCCAGCAAACACCTAGGATGACTTCGCCCACATGCCTGCGACAGGCGCACCAGAATACGGCACACTCTAATTCCTTTTGGAGGGAGACGCAAGCAGCTGTTTTTTGTCCTGAAAAAAAAATGTAATTGTAGTTTAAGGCCACCATTTCAGGCACGTGCTTTTTGCAGATTTCTGTTAAATCATTCACTGTATTTTGGTATTAATGTCGTGATAAATTCACGCTGATGTTTGAAATAGGTTTACCTGTATTGGATGAAGTTGTGTCGAAAACCATACCAACGACATTCGGGTCATTCCATGTCAAGTCAGCCACCTAAAACACTCACCCCTTTCAATTTTGCTCATACTTGGCACAATAGCAGATATACATGCCAAACTTAAATTCCAAAATTATTAGAGCTGACTGACCTTTGGTTACTGAGATACAAGGTCACAAAGTTGTGACATTTTGACCTTTTTTGTGTTAAATGACTATTTTCAAAACGGTGTAACTAAAAAACTATTAAAGCTAGAGCATTGATTTTGGTCTCATTTTAAAGCTCTTTAGTAGCCCCTTGTTTATTGTCTCTTGTTAAATATCTCTACTATGAAAAATAAAAAAATCCCTTCAAAAGTTGACCTTCGACCTTGAATAAAAAAAAAATACCTTCTCCTAAAAAATTCAATTTTTTTACATTAATACCTTGAGTCATGTACAACAAAATCCCAAGAAGCTGTAAGTGGCTGATAACTAGTTCAATGTATAAAAAATAATGAATTCAAGCAACATTTTGAAAAAAGTCATTTTATACAAAAATTGTCAAAAAGTCATGACTTTGTGACCTTGTATGTCAGTAACCATTTTTGTCTAAGGTCAGCTCAATCTCTTACAAATACAACCCATATCTACATACTATCTGCAGCCTTCTACAAACAAGCAAATGCTTATTTTTAAATATTTGTTCTTTACCCACCTCACCTGTAATGTTGTGCATGTATGTGATGGTTTTCAGTAGTTTACAAGATTCTTGTGGGCCACCCAATTTATTGTGATTTCTAGAAGAGAAAACAATTTTTAATGTATACCTAGATTGCTACCTAATTAACAAATACAAGTAACATATTAAAATGTACATACAATATGTATAGGTATAGTGCTCATTGATTTCCATTTATCACAACTTAAAATGTATGCAGTGTATATATAGTTACATGACCATTTTAATTTTGAATTCTTACCTTTCTGTGCTGTAGATCTGCCAAAGCTTTGGATGCCTTCAAAGTAACTTCTTTGCAAATCCTGTATGTTCGTCCATTAGTAGTAGATGCCTCAACTTGTGTTAGAATATCTGAATATGGTAAGATTAATTCATCTGGTCGACCAGGATACACAAATGATGGGTTTGGGCCATGAGGATGAAGGAATGTGACTTTTACTTCTCTATTCTCTGGTATCTTTTCCAGCACATATGCCACCCACCAATGGCCATCATATGCAGCAGTAGTGATGTTAAAAAACCATTTTTTTTGTCATGTTTTTTTTGTCATTTTTTGTTTTTTTTGTTTTTTTTAATAATTAATATAGATATTGCCAATTTAATTATAAGGTATACTTTTGCAATGATATATATTATAAAAGTAAATAAATAAATAATAAAATAGGCCATATGGTACCAGTATAGAATGTCCTTTTCAGCCTATTTACAGAAAAAAACTGGCCTCTTTCTTGCACTGAAAGTCTTGTATCTTGAGATCCATTAAACTTGCGAGAACACTGGCTGGGAGCTGACTGCCCATTGTCCAACCTTTCTAGGACTCTCCCATCCATGCCTCGGATTTTGAATCTCCCACTTAACTATCCTTTAGACCCGCGATGACATATTTCCCCCCCCGAGACCATCCATATATATATACATACACCCATATACATATATACCAATATATACATAAATACTTATACACACATATTTATATCTATTATATACCCCATACACACGCATACATCCAGAATTCCAGATATATACGCACGCATACTCACATATATACCTACACAAACTCATACACCTCTATTTTTCCCTTTCATTACCTCCGAGATCATTTAGCACATACAGTAATATCCATACAGCCAAAAGAAACTGATTAAGTACAGAGAGCAGCAAAGCTAGTATTTATATCCCAAAATGCAAAATTCCAAGAAAGTGAGGTAAAACATGGTGCTACATTGGCTTTGTCAACATCCAAATCTGCAATAAGTACCAGTACCTGTGATATTGAAACTATATGCTCTAATCAATCTAGTGATAATGAGATTCTTCAATGGAAATAGAATCAGATAATGAAAGTTAAACAGCATTAGGTTAACACAAAGGTTAAAGAAAGAGATGAATATTTTTATTTTTTTAATTTTTCTATTTGGAATATATATATATATATATATATACACTGGTATTCTTGCCAATCACAATTATATATATTGTTTTATACCAGTATTAGGTATTTTTTATTATGTATATTATACCAGTACCTGTGATATTGAAACTAGCATATATGCTCTACCCAATCTAGTGATGATTCTTCCATGGAAATGAAGGTTAACAAAAAGGTTAAAAAAAAGGTGAATATTTTCCTTTTCTATCTGGAATATATATACTGGTACTCTTGCCAATCACAATTATGTATATTGTTTGAAACGAGGAAGAATGTTTTATGTTCTAGTTAAAAAATATATATACATATAAAAAATGAGGGTTTGTTTTTCTTTTCTATTATATACTTTTTGCGTGATTCAGTTTTTCTAAAAGATGACTATATATACTAGGTATAACCGTATAAGCATGGTAGTATAGTAAATTATAGGTAATACTAATATACTTATTAGATTAAAGGAAGAAAAATATGGAATAAGTTTAAAACAATAAAAAACAAAAAAAACAGACTATCTTCGTTTTAAAAAAAAAAGACAAAAAAAAACAAAAAAAACAAAAAAAAACAAAAAAAACGACAATAAAAAACGACTCACATCACTATGCAGCAGTAACAAAACCATGTATTTTCTCCTCAGTCACAACTTCTTCCTTTTCAGTAACTTTCTCAATATTTGAATAATCTGATAATGAATAATGTTTAACCTTAAGAGAAGTCAATGAAACTGGCTGTAAATGGTGTAATTTCTGTGTACCAGCAATAGTCCTTGCAGTTGAGTGTCTTTCTTGGAGAAGTTGGCTTTCCTCTTCATGCTCTTTATTGGTTGAAAAATGACATTTTATATTTACAATATTTTCACTTGCAAATGTATATAACTGTTCTGCAGTAAGGATCTGTTCATCATAAGGTCGTTGTAGACTAGCTTTTGCAGCTAATCTCTTAACTGTGCCTCCAACACCATCACAGGGTCCCTTTCCATGACTTGTTGCAAAAAAATTCCATTCTGCCTCAATTCCAAAATCATCTCTGTGATGGCAAAGATTCAAAAAGTTTTTGCAGTTCTTATACTGTCCTGCACACCCATCTGAAAAGTAAATTATTTTGTGGATGGAACCGATGGATGAGATATTATCTTTTAGGAATTTTATCAGATGCTTTTGAAACAATTGTACAGCAACTGTGTTATGGATGTTACACTCTGAAATAATAACAAAGCTAAGGTGAGCAATCTCATCTTCCTTTTTATAGTAAATAACAAATGGATGTAGAGTAGCCATCTCATTGTTCCAGTGAAAGCTCTGAACCTCATCTTGAAGAATAAAGGAATAATTTTCAGCAAAATCACACACAGCAAGGACCTCACCATCTTTCAAAGACATTTTTGTTTCACGGTAATAAGTTGCTTGCATCTTTGTCTTGAAGTCATGTATCTGGTATTCTTTCAGTTGGTTACAGAATTGGTCAATATATTCATCTGTATTCAGTTCTACTGATTCAAGATTTGACCAATCTGAGGCAGCATTTCTGTGAGGCAGGATTGCATTCCATAAAGGCAACACAATGACGTACATTCTTAATAGGTGTGTCATCATTTGCAGTTAATTTTTCTAATTCAGCTCCTACAAACATAAGTTTGGCATTCTGATGAATTGTACAGACACATACTGAGTGAGTTCCTGTTGCTCCAGCAATAACACACTGCTTTGGACACAATTCTGCAAATTTACTGAATCCCACCTTAACCAAAGGATTTCTTTCTTTGAAAATATGATAGGCTTCTTTTAAATTGCAAAGTAAAAGATGCTTTTGCAAATGTATCCTTCCTCTTTCATTGTCAATGATACTACAATAGTCTTTCTTTCCTGGCATTGTTCTACTGATGTCTTCTGAAAGATAAAATGCTTTAATAGCGTCAACAGTATCCTGTTTAATTCTTTTCCCACCCTTTGGATTTGGGTCTGAAAGGACACCTTTTTCTTCAACTATTTTTTTAGCAATAGATGCTGTATGCCTTGTTGTGTTCAATTCTGAAGCAATTTTCCTAATGCTCCAACTTTTGGGCAATACAGTGAGGATTTTTATTTTATCACTTCTTTTAGTATTTTCATTTTTGAATTTTTCCTTGAGTTGATTTATTATTTCTAAACAGTCTACATCTCCAGATGGCTCCTTAAATTGTGAGTCAGAAATCTCTTTTCCTGCAACTGTTTCCATTCTCTTCTTAACTGTCTCTGTCACCTTGCTTAGTTTTTTAGCTCCATATGACTTTTGCTCTACAAGCTCTCTCTTTTTTATGGGTGATTCACCAATTGAAACAAAAGAAGCATTCAAAGTACACATCTCATGGTTTTGCTCTGAAGTTGATGCATCACTATTGTCAACATTTTCAATTTTCTCAAGATCTTCAGGTGGTTCACTACTACAAGAAGAATCATCATTTATGTCTGAATTCAAAGTGCCTATTCCTTTCTCAGGCAAGGACTCAAGATGTTCTCTACACTGCTTACAAAGTCTGTGATGTAGTGTTAAGTGCAGATCGGGAAACTTATTTACAAGTTCCTGTGGTACAATTCTCAAACTCTTCTTTCAACACTGACCTTTGTGACGCAGCAAAGGATCAGCACACTTCTGTTTCAGTTTTAAATGTTCCATGTTTGTACTCTGAAATCACAAAAGCACAAAGAAAATCCTGAAAAGAAAACAATGAACAATTAATGAATTATTAAATAAATTTTTATACATGTATTTAGTAAAAATAAATTAACTTTAACTTGAAGTCAGGAGTCAACTCTGTAAAGTTGACAGTACTTATATACTAGTTGGGCCTTTGGATCAGCGCTACTCCAGTAGATTTGGGGCTGTCGAGGGGTTTAACCCTGGTTGTCTTTTTTTAAGACTTCTTTTGGCACAGGTCACAAAAAGGTTTTTGAACTAATAATGTTAAGTTGAACTAAGTCTTCACTGACACTATATCAGAACAGAACTTTTAAATAAATGAACTGACAAAAAAAATCTAAAATTGAAGAATGATGCCAACTTCATTTATTTTTTATACATTGAACTAGTTATCAGCCACTTACAGCGTCTTGGGATTTTATTGTACATGACTCAAGGTATTAATGTAAAAAAATTGAATTTTTTAGAAGGTATTTTTTTTTTATTCAAGGTCAAAGGTCAACTTTTGAAGGGATTTTTTTATTTTTCACAGTAGAGATATTTAACAAGAGACAATAAACAAGGGGCTACTAAAGAGCTTTAAAATGAGACCAAAATCAATGCTCTAGCTTTAATAGTTTTTTAGTTACACCATCTTGAAAATAGTCATTTAACGCAAAAAAGGTCAAAATGTCACAACTTTGTGACCTTTATCTCAGTAACCAAAGGTCAGTCAGCTCTAATAATTTGGGAATTTAAGTTTGGCATGTATATCTGCTATTGTGCCAAGTATGAGCAAAATTGAAAGGGGCGAGTGCAAAAAGTGCCATTTTGTGGCTGAGTTGACATGGAATGACCCTCTCTGTTCACACTCCCAATCGACCAGAAGTTGTTTGGTTGCTGTTGATATCAAGTCTCCTTGAACCAGGCCAGCTTTTTGAGTCAAATGCGGAAGAGGTGGGACTCCAAGAAGCTTTGTGCCATTGACACCAGACACAAGAATGGGCAGGCGGTCATCAGTGCCTTTGGAATCCAGCATGTCCATAAGTTTACCATCCTAGTGCACCAGTACTTTGTCTGATGGTTGCCATTCATCCATGATTTTTAAACTTATTTCTGACACGATGGACGACGGTGCTAGCTCAAACATGCACCAATCTCCAAGAAAATTTACAGGGGTGTTTCCTAGATAAATACACAACACAAACTTTGAACAGCATTGTAGGACCATTTTTTGATTTTTGGAGGGCAACAGTCACACCCTAATATATATATATATACAGTGGTGGGCACGCGCAACAATTTTTGTAGCGCCGCAACCGCAACTCTGCTGAAATAGTTGCGCCACACGCGCTAGCGCAACCCTTTTCAAAAAGTTCGCCGCAACTTTTTGCGGCGCAACTGCCCACCTTTGCATTTAGCGTATATCTGCTGTGGTGGGCACGCGCAACAATTTTTGTAGTGCTGCAACCGCAACTCTGCTGAAATAGTTGCGCCGCACGCGCAAGCGCAACCCTTTTCAAAAAGTTGCGCCGCAAGCGCAACCAAAAATGTTGCGCCGCAACTTTTTGCGGCGCAACTGCCCACCTTTGTATATATATATATACACACACACACACATGGTGTACATAAAGTCAGGATCTATTTTTGTGAAGCACTTGGAAATTATATGGAATTCAATCATAAAATGATAAAGTGGTAACATTTATTAAATAATTAAGAGTAGGATTCAACGTGACGCCCATCAGTATCCCTGCACAGCTCAAATCATTCCGCAGTATTTCTAAACACATTCTGGAGCATTTGCCGGGTTATGTTATCTGCAGCAGTTCATATACGTAAGTTTTCAAGACTCGTAATCTTCGTCTGATAGATGTGCGATTTGATAAAGCCCCATGCAAAGAAATCTAAAGGGGTTAAATCTGGTGATCTCACTGGCCAAGGTCTGTTGCTTCCGCGTCCAATCCAGTGATTTGGAAAACGTCCATTTAGATAATCCTGAACAATTTTGGCATAGTGACAAGGAGCACCATCATGTTGATAGACGACAGTACTAACAATCCTATCCCTAATCAGCTGAGGTTCAAGGAATTGCTGCAACATGTCCAGATAAATAAGCCCCGTAACTGTAGCTTCAGCAAAGAAAAAAGGACCATAAACCTTAGATTTTGTTAAACCCATCCAGACATTAACTTTAGGTGAGTCTCTTTCCCAATTTTGGACGAAATCATTCAGTCTTTCATCTGCCCAAATTCAACAGTTATGGCGATTTACTTTTCCACACGTATGGAAAGTGGCTTCATCACTAAAGAGAATGTTGTCCATTAAATTATCACTCCAGATTTGTTCTACGAGATCAGCACACACAGCACTTCGTCAAGGGAAATCTTCCTCATGTAAATCATGGAAAACCTGCAAATGATAGCTTTTCTTCTGCAAATTAACTTTCAGAATTTTGTGCACAGATGACGTCGGGAGGCCAAGTCTGTGTGATGCAGCACGAATGGATGTACGTGGCTCTTCAGTGATAATTCTGCGTACTGCATTCACGGTAAGATCTGACATACACAGTCGTCCTGATCTTGCTTCATCATTTACAGATCCTGTTCGTTTAAATTTGTTCACCAATTTTCGTATTGTCTTGTCTATTGACCCCGGCTTATGAAATCTCCTTCTAAACTTCTCTCTGATGTCATTGTATTTCTTTCACTCGATTCGCCAAATTACTATTGCCACACACTCTTCTGTATTCATTCTAAGGGCTTCTGAAAAGAAAAATAGAAAAAATAATTATTTCACAAAAATAGATCCTGACTTTATGTACACCCTGTATATATATATATATATATATATATATATATATATATATATATATATATATACATATACTTGTAAGAGAACAGCAAATAAATTTCAATTATTGGGTAGGTGTAATTATTGACATATGCAAGCCAAAAATGAGCAACCAATAAATAATATTTCATTTTTGAGTTACCAGTTCACTCAATATTACCATATACCTTAACCACTGGGTCCATTTTCTTTTAGTCTAACATTATAGAAAATGGAGTGTAAATTATTTCTAAAGGAAACGGATAAAATGGGTTATGTTTGTACTTATAATGATAAGTTAGATATTTAGCAAACATTTAGCAACTAAGCCAACTACAAGTAGTCAGCTGAATAAGCCAACTGTGCCAACTACTGACCATTTATCAATTAGTCAGTACATCTCTAGTTTACAATTTCAACATTTACTTTGGATAAGAAAAATACAGAAAATGAGGGCGACATCTCTGGTAGAAAGAGGTGTAGGGCCTAGGGTGCATCGGCCTATAAGGGGTGAAATTTCGAACTTCGGATATTGATTCGGCCCTATGATATTATGGTTATAATCCCCAACAAACCTTCAGTGTCCACGTTTCAAGCTGTTCTGACAATATTTAGTGGGTCCACCTCGAAGATGAAAATTTGACAATTGTGGAATTTTATGGTTTTACTAGAAAATCTTGTGTGTAAGCGTTGTAGATTTTGTTTGAAAAAAAAATTTTAAATATAGTTAGTTTTAGGCAAGTTTTAGCCTCAATTCATGAAATTATGTCTTTTTAGACTTTTTTTGTATTATTCTGAGAATCATGAAGTGAGTTACTAGGATGCGGGACGAGGACCCAACTTGCCAAGCATCCCACCAACCACCTCCACCTATTGAAAATGGTATTTCATGATAAAATACTTTTAAAAATTGATTTATTGCTTATTGATATCTTAATTCTTCTTCTGTCCTTTTTTCTTTTAAAACAGATGATAAAGAAGCTTGTCTCTTTCTCAGATTAGGAGTGGCTTTTCTGTCAGCTTCTACAACTTGGAGAACATTTTGAAGATGTTCTTCAGTCCTTGCAGCCTCATAAAAGTCACTGCATAGTTTTACTGCCCTCTCAGAGCCATCATTTATGACATTTATAGCCAAAAGTTTTTCTTTGGAAGATATAAATGATGCTGTTGTTTTCCATTCAACAATCTCAACCATTAAAAAATCATAGTCTAACTGTAGTGAAGAGAATATGAACCATGAGTTTTTGTCAACCAAGTCAGCTAGTGTGGTTTCCGATTGTAGATTGGTAGGGAAATTAGGCTTTCCAAAACTAGATCCATGTCTACCTTCTGGAACCACTGTCTCAATCTTGTGTGGTTTATAGGAAAGTAGATGGTTTGTTATAGCACGAAGTTCATTTTTTGGAACCAAATCGCTGAATAATACAAGAGGAATCATCTCTGATGAAAGGTACCAGAGATGACATTTCAAAGATGTTAGAGCACTTTTTGCTATTTGCTCGTTTACTTCCTCGTATCTAAGAAGCTTTTTGTAAAGCTGCAAATCGTGCCATGGTGCATCAAAAACTGAAGAGCAGGTCATCCATCATGGGTAGTAAATCAGTGAAATGAAGGTTGCAAAGTCTTAGTTTCAGAATTTGTTGCTTGTTTGCGATTGTTACTGAAGGTAGTTTCGAGATATTATCTTCTAGTAATGCAATTTTTAGAGCATATATTGCTTTACTCATCCATCTGGCTCTATGTATAGCACCAGGTCGCTGAAGGGTTATATCCTTATCACTAGGTCCTGCATTTAAGTATAACACAACTAAGTCAGAAAATTGTTTGTAGTCATATTGTGTATGTTGCTTTTCTATATTACTTATTTGAATTGCATAATCAGTCCATTCCTGAAGAATCTCCTGGACAGCTTTGGAGTACTGATTGAAGTCAATTTTTTTTCAATTTTTCATCCTTGGAAATCCACTGAAACTCTTCTCAAAATCTGTTAAAGACATTAATTTCTGGTCCACTCGAAGTTTCTACTTTCATGTCCTGAAACACATGACTCATAATAACTTCAACATGATGCCTGCATGCAGACCATAATAAAGGCCGTCCAATCTCTTGTTGGATAGTTATGCATGCAGCGCTCACATGTCCCATGTTGGTTGCTGTAGTGTCAAAAACCAAGTTCACTATTGAATCTGAGCAGTTCCACAATTTCAGTAGCTTCATAACTTCTTCAGTCAAGTTTTTCCCAGATTGGCCACTGCCACCAGCACTAGGATATGATGGAATACCAAGTAGTTTGAGATCCATTGAATTTCCAACTGATACGGCTAATCGTTCTTCTGTAACATATTTATCCTGCAGAGTAGAAATTATTTTCGAATCCCAATGAAGAGAGGCCAGTTTAGGAGGATTCCAGGATTTTTTAATGGAACTCGAAATTTTTTGGGCTACTTCGCGTCTTGCTCTATCAGCTGTAGCATATGAAGTTGCCACTGCCTTAGTGTTACCACCACATTCTTCAACAAAAGCTTTTGTGAATGCAGCCTGTTGTGCTGGAGTCATTTTCATTCTTGATGCCAAAGAAACAAGTTTCGGTCTTTTCAGAATGTCATGAGGAATGATAGCTTGAGTACCTAAACAGACTGTTGACTGTGTGGATTTTCTATCTTTTTCAGCTCCATCATTAGCTTCTGACTCACTCTCAATGGTAGTTGTATCGCTTGTGCTACTGCTTTCTAATTCAACATAACTGCAAGAAGCTTCAGTGTCTCTCAATTCCTTTTCTTTTCTCGCATTTTCTTCACATTTTCGAAAATTACTGCGCTTCATTTTGGATGCTAAAGTTTGATCATGAGCTCCAAAAGAAGCAATTCTATCCCCTTGCATAGATTGAAGAAATTGTATATCTTCTGGATTACTCATAATTTTTTCGGCATTTTTAATCCACAGTGGAAAAGTCGTTTTAAGTTGCATTTCCATATCTTCTAGTCTTGTCTTTGTACTTTGTAGCTCTCTTCAATGGAATTTCTCTCAGTTTCGCATTCTTTTCTGACAACAAAATTATTTTCTCACATGCTTTTTTCTCAGTAATCATTGGTATGTTGGCTTTATTGTAGAATGGTTGAATTTCTGTTAAAACAATTTTAGCTATATCTCACTTAGTTCCTCTCTCTTTTAGACCCTGTTGCTGGTGAAATAGGAAACATCTAAGAACTTGTTCACTTGTTGGCAAGCGACATCCTACAATCTTTGCATCATTATTTGTGATGCCAGGACCTAATCCAAATATACAGGTTTTTTTTCGTGTTTTTACATCAACTTTATCTGCACCACTTGAACAAGTTTTACCACTAGAAGTGGCTTCACTGGCTTTACCACTATTATCCATTATATCATATATCAACTATTATCACCAACATATATCAAAAATTGACCTGTAATAGAAACATAGATTAATATTAAAGTAGTCTACATGCCTGAAAATAAGAAAAAATAGCTATACAGTAGGTATTTCATGATGGCAAATGATGTTTATTAATAGTAGCTATGGCTTAAACACAAGCAAACTAAACATACTAGGCCTATAGTACCTTAAGGATCATTCAATTCAATAAAATAAAGGTATGTGAAAAAAATAATTTAAGGCAATTTATCCCAAAAATTGTCATTTTTGTAAAAGTTTAGGAGCTAGGTAGACCCAGTAGATATTAATCAATTGACCTGAAATTTTGCATGTGAATTTTTTTTAGGGAATGTAACCATAATAACATAGGGCCAAATCAATTTTTGAAAATTGCCATTTTTGATGCACCCTAAATTGTATATTGTACTGTTTACACATGCTGCCTCACGAGCTGTTTATCTGGATGTTGAGGACCTTACAGCAGAATCTTTTGTTGCTGTCTTTAAGAGATTCTGTGCATGACACTCAGTACCCAAGACAGTTTGGACTGACAATGCTACATATTTCAAGGCTGGTGAACAGGTCATTAATGACTTGTTAAGCAATAAAGTCACAACTATATGTACAAAATTCAAACAAAGTGGAAGTATATTCCAGTTGCCTCTCCTTAGTATGGTTCTATCTGGGAGAGGAATATACAAACAGTAAAGAATTGCTTGAAAAAAGCAATTGGTAAAAAACAGATACACTTGTTTGAGTTGCTCACTCTCCTGGCTGAGATTGAGAACATCATCAACAATAGACCACTCACTAATGAGAGTGACAACATTAATGACCCGGAACCATTAACTCCAAATCATTTGATTCAGGGAGAACAAGTTAGTCTCCTGCTGAACTACAATATAGACTCTTCAGAAGACCCAAACTGGACGCAGCAACATCATGAACTCCAGACTAAGTTACAACACTTAACTAGAGTTAAAGCTCATTTCATTAAACAGTGGAAAACTGAGTACTTGATGGGTCTAAGGGAGAGACATAAACAAATGACTAAGAAGGATTGGTCTGACACAATTAAGGTAGGGGACCTTGTTCTCATACATGACAGTACTCCAAGACAATACTGGCCTCTGGCTAGAGTTTTAGAACTCAGACCAGGGGCAGATGGGATAACAAGAGTGGTCAAATTAAGGACTTCAATGGGTGACACAACAAGAGACATTTCTCTTTTGTACCCTCTAGAGTCTGGACCCAAAACAATGGACTTTGGAGAGCCCTCTCCACCAACAGTAACAACTGGAGACACTGAACTTCCAGTAACTATCCCCTTGACAGTAGGAGCAGTAACGCATCCTACTACAACATTGACAGACACAAGACCTCAGCGACAAACAGCGTTAAAGGCACGACTAGTTTTACAACAAAAAATAGATGCTGGGGAATTGTAATTTTATCTTCTCACTTTCACTTTTCCTTTACTTATGGTAAAGACCATGAACAATTTCATCCTATGGATGTATATTTTCTCTTCTAATTAAATGCTATATCTTCTCCATGAGAAGGTGAGGATAGTCACTGTTAATGAGATTAACAGGCATTTACAGTCAAATAGTTAGCTAGTCTACACTCAGACATAAAAATTGGTGACAATGACACCAAGATTTTTATCTCCCAGGGCCCCCAGTATATGGAAAACTAATACGTGTGGGTAGTTGGGAGGTAATGAAAATGGTCCACTGAGTAGGTAGGTAGTTAATCTAACAATTATTAAATTCCTTTTATGTCAATAACTGGGTGGATGAAACCAATTGGTTGCTCACCAGAGTTATTCTCCACATTAGTATTTATATACTGTGTGATAGAGCGTACTCAGTAACACACATACATTACCGATCAGCCAACTGGAAAAAAAACCAAGAGGACACTGGTGGAAAAAGCCCTGCGAAAAAGGAGGGAAGAACAAAAAGAGCCAATGAGAGAACAAGACAGAACGGGGAGGAGGCTAGACAATGGAAAAAGATCCCCACCAGCAAGTACGCTCTCAACAATTGAGAAAAGAGAAGGAGGACTGTCTAATAACATTTGGTAAGTGATCAGTTGTGTTTTTAGCCCAGTTAATTAAGAGACATAAATTAAGCTGGGTCAGACAAATTAGGCCTACATTGTGGTCTAAGACCTAGCATCAACTCATAGCTTAACAAAGGTGAAGGTAAATTACCCTAACCTAATTTGGTGAGGAATCCTACTGTGGACCTCAATTTACTCTGCCCACTCTGGACTATTTCCGGAATCTCTAGGCTAACCCCTACAAGCAGGCCCGCGTCTAGAAGAATGGGGGCCCGTGGTTAATTTTTTTTTGGGGGGCCCCCCCTTGGCTACAATTTTTATTATATAAGGATTATAAGCTTTGTTTACGAGGAAAATTAAAGATTTTCAGAACAAACATATTACTTTACTTTATTTATTTAGTTTTCAGAACAAACATATTACTTTACAAATATTTTACTTTATTTTATATATTATATTTTCCTGAATTAATAATTTTATACACACCTACCTACTGATTATGAGCTGGCAACCGATTGAACCGACGAGCCTTTTTTTGTGCAAATTCATTAATAATATTTCGAAAATAGACTTCTTTGGCCAGAGCATGTTCAACATAGAGAATTGCCAGTGACTGTAATCACTTTTGCTTCATTGTTGAACGTGCGCAACATTTCAGTCGCTTTAACTTAGAAAAACTCCGTTCGCCGGTACAATTGGTCACCATCAATGACAAGTACATTCTGTATGCATTTAAGACATTGGGGAAAACTTCTCCAAGCTGATGCTGCATAAGCATATTGAATGCACGAAGCTCTACACTGAACGAATCGTTTGCGTCATCAGAACGGCGGAAAACACCAGCAAATTGAATCATTTCATCGCCAAGTGATTTTTCTAAATCACTGGGATATGAATCGACCAGATTTTGGCAGCCTTTGCGAAGCACTGTATCTTCGCCATCACGGATTTTGTTTAAAATGCCGAATTCGTCGTTTCTCCTGCTTGTAGTCGGTGGTACTTGTCAGCAACAGAGCCTCATCTTCGTACTCTTCAAAGTTGTTGCGCATTGCCCACACAAAGTCAACCAAAGAATCCAGTAGTATGGATGCGCTGTTCATATCTAATGTTGCACTTTGGAGTTGCATGCTTGTTCGGTTAAAGCGGTTCAGGACTGTATCCCAAGTGACAGTAAGAATTGCTGTCTCAAGCTGATTCATCTCTGCCAGCAAACCAGTCGCTTCGAAACTACTGGTCGTCGTACGTGAATGCCGGTCATCGATCTGTTGAAGCTCTTCTAATGCCACACGAATGCCTCCATAGCCCCTACGAAGAGCGTGCGTTGCGTCAGCTCGTCGAGACCAGCGAGTATCAGAGAGTTGCTTCGGGACAGGCGCAGTTTTTGGAAGATGTTTTACCAATAAACACCATCGACTAGTTGAACTGCTGAAAAATGCATATAGTTTTTGGATGAAATCGAAAAAAATGCGCACTTCTGAGCAACACTGAGACACAGAATTGCCGACAAGATTGAGCGAATGTGCCGCACATGGAGTATAATTAGCTAGCGGAATGATGGCTTCAATATGTGCTCTGACACCATTGTACACACCTGACATGTTAGCAGCATTGTCATAAGTTTGCCCTCGACAATGGGCAATGTCAATTTGAATACTAGAAAGATAGTCTAAAAGACGCTTCGCCAAAGCTTGGCCTGTATGGGCCGTATCTAGTTCTAAAAATGTCAAAAATCTTTCAACAGGCCCTTTTGATGTGACGTAGCGAATGACAATTTTCAACTGATCGATATGCGAAATGTCTGGAGTTGAGTCGATGGACACAGAGTAGTATTTCGCTTTCTTGATTTCCTGAACCACTGCATTAAGAACTGCTGATCCCAGTAAATCAATCAACTCTTCGCAGGTTGTTGACGACAGGTATGATGATCATCCTCGCCCTGGATTACCATACTTAGCAATGTGAGTCGCCAAAAAAATATCATATTTTGCAATCAACTCAAGTAGTCCCATGAAGTTTCCATTATTCTCCCTACCAAAAACCTCATCTTCCCCACGCAAAGGCAACCCACATTCAGCACAGCACAAAATCACATTGAGCGAACGCTCCAGAATGGATACCCAATAGCTTTTCTCCATCCTGAGGCTTGTTTCAATTTTCTCATCAATGCAGCCTTGCGCAGAAACACGTTGTGCAAATGCAATTGTAGAATTCCAGTGCATTTGTGTTTTTTCATGTCGTTCCATCATTAGACCAGCATGCTTCCAGTTATCAAATCCATTGACGAAATCAGTATTTCCAGCTGATAATAGGCGGCAGTGGAAGCAAAAAGCTTTACCAGTTGCGGGTGAGTAACAAAGCCATGAACATTCTGTTTTTTCCTTTGTCAATGGATGCACGCGAATAAACATATTTTGTCCAAAATAACAATGCTGATCTTTGTAACCACGCTTTGATGCTGAGAAATTGGCGTCCTTATGCTGGCAGCGTAACCAAAGTGGACATTTTCCTTCTCCCGACTCAGATTCAATTAGTTGAGCTTGTATCTCTGGTTGTACAGGCTGCAACCATAGTCCAACATCCAACAAAATCAGTGGTTTTGGATTGCTGCGACGTTGAGGCCCCTTCTGTTTCCAAGGTAGATGAAGGGACATTTACAGGGACAGACGCTGGAACAGCTTCATGGATAGTAGACAAAGTAGCGGCTTCATGGATAGATGAAGTAGCACCTTCAGTGACAGGCGAAGCAGAATCTTCAGAGCCAGACGTAGTGGCAGTAGCCGCAAAGTACTGTTTAATAGACTGTTTCTGCGATGACCTTCTGTGAGACTCAGCTTTTGCAGTAGCCTTCTTTCGTTTGCTACTTCCACTTTCGTAAGATCGCTTAGACATTTCACCTCACAATAAAAAATCTGAAATAATAATAAATGAAATTAGTAAATGTAATAATAAATGTCAAAACCTAAAATTAAAATAAATAATGTAGAAAATTTGGGGGCCCCCTCAAATGCGGGGCCCGTGGCTGCAGCCCACATAGCCCCCCCCTAGATCTGGGTCTGCCTACAAGGATAGGCTTAATCTACTCTATAGTTAGACTGGAGATATTAGGGGTCAGTTAATTGGGGACCAATTCATACAGAGCATTTTTCACAATATAGTTTCCAAAAAATCATATCTGAACCCAGCTTCCCATAAATCATCAGCATTTTTATTACTCTTTTTATTATTTTCATAATTTTTCTGATTTTTTCATTAAGCTGTACAATTATTTTCTCCAACATATACAAATTAGCTACCTTTTTCAGTTCAAACAAACAAACTTTATTGCAGACTCAACAGGTACAATTTACAAACATTATACAAGAGGTCCAAAGAAGATTAAGAGATAGTTGTCTGGAGCACTGACTAAGTAGGCCAATGAATCACTGTATACAATGAACATACAATTGCCTATGCCAATGCTTCCAGATTTGAGATTTATAAAATATATCAGAGACTAGTCCACTAACCATGGCTTCTATTATCTTATTGACTGACTCACCAAGCCTAGTGATAAATCTAAATACAAAATTGTGAATAACACTGGCACAGTTAGGTACCTTATTGACTACAAACAGCATACTGACACTAGAAGGAGTACCATTTACAAATCTTGGAGTTCTTAATAAACTCCTAAAAACATTATTAAATGCAACATAAAATTTCCTTGAATTATACATCCTGTAGCTACTTCCACCACAAATGAGCTGTATACATTAGAGTACAAAAGTTTTGAACAAAATCAACTTAACATCTAATGAACACTGAAATTTTCTAATCAAAGTATTTCCCTGAGCATATAATTGTCTACATTGCCTTAGAATATCACAGTCATCTGAAAGACTATCCATTAGTATGTAGCCAAGATACTTAGTCTGGGTTACTTCTGACAGCACCATACCATTCAAATGAAATTCAGGAAATTTTATATACTTGTAGGCCTTGGTCTCATAATCATAACATGACTTTTAACAGGATTATATTTTATGTCATTTTTCCTTCCCATACCCTTCACACACCTTCAAAAGTATGCTGAGCCCTTTTACAGATGAAAAAATAAGAACTAGATCATCTGCATACAGCAGATGATTAACAATCATTGTACCAATATAGCAGCCTATTTTACAGGTGTTCAGCACAACACACAGATTATCCATATAAACATTGAATAAGTAGGGGGATAGTATCCCTCCCTGCCTGACACCATTGGTCACAGAGAATGGCTCTGAATTAACCCCACCCCATCTTACAATCATTGTCTGGTGATTATACCAGACTATTAATATATGGACCAAGTAACCAGGTACATTATGATTTACAAGTTTCATGAATAATTTGTCATGATTAACACAATCAAATGCTTTTGAAGCATCCAGGAAGCACAAAAATACATTAGCATCTAAAGTTTGGTATTTACAGACCATTTCCTTCAAGGCACACACACTCGTATCAGTACTGTGTTTCTTTTTAAAACCAAATTGTTATCACTAGTATACAGGTAACATTAAAGTCTATTTATGAGTAGGCTGACCATATTTCCTTGAGACAAAAATGGGACATTGGGATGGCAAAAAAGGGATGGGGGTTATGTAATATTCTGTATTCATGAAAAAGTAAGTACATAAACCAGGACAAAATTGACATTTTTATTAAAATGACGAGACAGCCAGGAAATATAAAACAAACAGTACTGTCCCATTCAAAATGGTACGTATGGTCAGCCTATTTATGAGTATATATTCAAACACCTTAGACATAATACTGGCCAAGGCTATTGGCCTATAGTTATCTTTACTGTTAATTTTACCCTTTTTATTTTTTAGTACTGGCACCAAAACAATAAATAACACTATCTGGCAAAACACCATGTATGAGTAAACCTGTAAAGCATGAAGCTAACAGAAGCACTAATCTGTCACTACTAAATTTCAGATGCTCAGCATAAATACCATCAATACCACATGATTTGTTACACTCTAACATTTTATGGCCTGTTTAGTCTCAGATACAGTAACTCTTATATCTGGACTATAGGTAGCATCACAATTAACATTATTGTTCTTATGTA
This sequence comes from Bathynomus jamesi, assembly GCA_023014485.1. Classification (NCBI taxonomy): domain Eukaryota; kingdom Metazoa; phylum Arthropoda; class Malacostraca; order Isopoda; family Cirolanidae; genus Bathynomus; species Bathynomus jamesi. The sequence continues at coordinate 316,999 of JAJOZX010001029.1, read as the reverse complement.
CAGAGTTGAATAACTCAATGTAGTGTTCCTTTCATAATTTGACTATTTTCTCTATATTCTCAGTCCCAGTCACATTTTCAATATTAGCAGGGAGACACATTGCACTATTATTCATCATTTTTAATTCGTCCCAAAAGTTTCTTGGATTCTAACTGGCAAGCTTAACTCATCCTCATGATTTTTTATGTATATAGATACCTTCTGGGGTGGATCCAGGATTTGCTGGAGGGGGGGTTCAGTATGAGTGCCAAAGGCTTCTAGGAGGCTCTCAAAAATGTGTTTTTAAGCAATTAGCTGGGTGTTTATTCAAGTTCATTAGCTTCTACAACATCTAAGCTATGTACTGATTTGCAAGAAAATTATACAAGGAAAGACAAAATTTGTGATCAATCTTAAAGAAACACTGCTTACAAAAATTTCACAATATCAAAACCTAAATTTCTTTTGAAAATCATACTTTATCATTCTAGATTCATTCATTAATACAAGGGTAGCTACTTCAATAAGTATCTCCACTTTTTATTTTAGTGATAATATAGTACAGGTATATATAATATATACTTGTAATAACAAGCCAAACTGAGATCTATAGGCTTATTTAGACTACTTCTAGCTGTCACATATCATACGAGTAGTGAGCATGGCTGAGCCACTTTCAATTTGTATTCAGGAAGAACAGAGATCCATGGTTCATTTTTTGTGGGCAGAAGGTGTGAAAGGAGCTGAAATTCACACATGTTTATGTGCCCAGTATGGGAATAATGTGTTACCACAGCGAAGTGTGTACGAGTGGATTCAAATGTTCAAGGAAGGTCAGATGTGTGACAGATGCTCAGTGCTCAGGATGACCATCAACATCAACCAGTGGTGACAAGCAGGAAGAAGTCACAGCCACAATTTTTGATGACAGAAGATTAACAATAAAAGAAATTGCATCTTCATTAAACATCAGGGTTTGTGCAAGATGGGTGCCCAAACAATTGACAGAAGAGCACACGTAATCGTATCGACTTCTGCTCTCATCTTTTGGCGCAGTATCATAATGAAGGTGAAAACTTTTTGGAGCGCATTATCACTGGAGATTAAACCTGGATCCATCACTATGAACCAGAAAGCAAATGACAGAGCATGCAATGGAAACATCCAACATCTCCCATTGCAAGGAAGTTCAAAGCACAGCCATCAGCAGGTAAAGTTATGCTAACACTGTTTTGGGATACACGAGGACCTATCCTTGAACATTATCTATAGTGTGGAACTACAGTAACAAGTGCATTGTATTCCAACATGCTTTGGAATGAGTTAAAGCAAGCAATTCGCACAAAATGGAGAGGGAGATTGTCAGGTATTATTCTGTTACATGACAATGCGCACCCTCATACCACTGCACAGACTAGAAAATGCCTTCAAGAACTTAAATTTGAAGTTCTCAACCATCCAGCCTACAGTCCAGACCTGGCACCTTCAGATTTTTACTCATTTGGACCACTAAAAGATGCTTTGAGAGGTCAGCGATTCCAAGGCAATGATGACCTGAAGGAGGTGGTGCACAACTGGCTACACACACAGCCAAAAACATTCTTTTGTAATGGCATTAGGAAGCTTGTAGATTGCTGGACTAAGTGTATTGAAAAACAGGGAGACTATGTTGAGAAGTGATGTGTTTATAATCTATCAGATGTGAAAATAAAAACTGTAGATACTTATTGAATTACCCTTATATAATTGAAGTTATATATTTTTTGACAAAGTTTCGTGTTGACTGAGATATCAGTTAATCTCCCAACTCTCAAAGACTGGATCGACGAGCACCATTCATTGGGGTTGCTGTTCAGCCAACCGTTAAGCTACAGCTTTGTAATCCACAGGCTTGTCATAATGAATGCTTATCAATTCCAAGCCCAACAATCTCTCCATGGAGAAGGTACTGGATACTTTTTTCAGGATTTAGACTTGTGGTGAGGAAATTGTCATCAGTAACCATAACATCTATATGGTAAAGGGAATTTTCTTGTTGACCATCCACCGTGTAAATGGACTGTTCACGAGAGCACCAAGGTTTTCTCGTGTAGCAAATGGAATGCATGAGAGACAGAAACCACCATCGCATTCCTTGCTGTACACCAACCAAGGATAGCATTAATGCCAAGAGTTTTGAAAAGACCAATTACAACCACTCAAACACTTTAGGGAAAGAATAATCCTTTCCTGGTTGAAAATGGTTAGTTATGACATTGAACGTTCAGCTTGTTGCAGAGATCTAACAGGAAATTTCTGACGCAACAGGGCACCAATGTCAATATCATGTACTGATGCATGACAAGCAGGGTTACCTGCAATAAAAACACAATGCAGAGCTACCATATTATAATTTTAAGAAAATTACAGATTTAGCTTACTTTAGTTTTTAGTCTTAACCTTAAAATATATCAAAACAAGAAAAATAGTTTTCTGCGAGTCAGTTTGTCATACAACACGTGTTCCTACCAGTATCACTGGCGCTACTGCGAATCCTCTTTGCAGTTGGGGTAGAGTGTCCTTCATCACTGTCAAAATGAGACAATGAATTTAATATGAGCAATCGATCAGTAACTGTAAATAGTTTTTAGTCATTATTTTAGTTTACAATACAGTTACTAACTTTGCACTGACATGGGATAGACCAAAAAATCAGTCGATTCTTGGTTGCTATTTAACTCTTCTTGACATTGTAAGCCGAAAATTCTATTGAATAAATACTTTGAATGAATATTGCTTTTTAGACTTTTGAGTACACACCGTATTAAAGTAAGACACAGGGTTGACTAACAATCTGAAACAAATGAAACAAAAGGGTATATTACATGCTTCAAGTGTTATTTGTAAAATAACTTTTATGTTCAGTCAGCTTTGGGAGTGGGGCTTTCTGGTTTAGGGGGGGTTCAATTGAACCCCCCAAACCCCCCCTGGATCCGCCACAAACCTTAATGCATACCGTACTTGAACCTGCATTAGCCCTCTGTTTTTGTTGTAATACAGGGCCTTGCCTTGGCTTCACTTGTTCACACCACACAAAAAAAGTATCTCTGGATACATTATTAATGATGTCTTGCGTAATAACAATATACATAAAATTGTCAGATAATTAATAAAACAGTATGCCCGTTTAAGTGGCCATGTTGGCCTTATTTGTTTATTAAGCTCAGTGTATAATACTTAAGATTGTACTTTTATGTAAGGTTAAGTGGCTATGGATTGTGAATGATCTGCAATAAAGATGTTTTGTTCAAGTTATTTATTTTTTATTTATTGTTAAATAAATATTTTCAAAAATATTTCTTATTCTTTCACAGGAAAAAACAAACATCTTTTTTGTGCAGTCCACAAAGTAGTCAAAGTACGCTTTCTCATCTGGCCTTGAACTTGAATTCTCATTGCAGGCTTCATTCATTTTCATCAGCTTGGTTTTTATCCATCAATAATGCAAGCCCAAGACATCCATCATTGGCACAATGATCGATCGATGGATCAATCAACTGTGCATTACATTTACAGACCATTTCCTTCAAGGCATACACACACATCAGTACTGTTTCTTTTTGAAACCAAATTCATTATCACTAGTATACAGGTAACATTCAATTTAATTAAGATTCAGTTTAGCACTGGGAACGCAATTTTTGCATTGAAAATAGGTTTAATGGATGTAGAATGTGATTGCAAATCAATTTTCTTATGACATTTTTTGTGCAAATTCATATTTACCAAGTTATAAAAAAATTTTGAAAAAAAAAAAATCAGGATGATGCTGTCAGTTTTCATAAACATCCCAATGTGACATAACATCAGCTGACCGCAATTAACCAATCAGCTATTGCAAAATGTATTTCACACGTGCTAAAATGATTCTCGTGATGAAGATGGCAGTTGACCAGTTTGAAATCATTTGAAGTTTGGTCATCATGCAGGATGTGTGGCAACAGTGTTCTCTACCTTACTATGCCATTATTCAGCATTGTTTCAACAACAACACTAAGGCTATTGACATTTTCAAAAAACATAGTGTATTGTTGAGTGATCTAATGTGTCCAAAGTACTTTCCATCAGCTTGCATATCATGCTGAACAGCATTTATATTATTGTATATATGAGCACCTAGAAAAGTGCTCCAAGAGAAAAGTTCATATTTGATGTAATTATTCTATATCTACGTTTTGGGGTACTTGGCTAGGTATTTTGGTCATTATGCAGAAAATGACATGGCCTGAAGTTGAATTCAAAAATATATTTTTCTAGTGTATTTTGGTGTGCTCTATTCAAATATAACCTTCATTTCTTGTGCAAATGAACAGAAATACATGTTTGGGCCATGCAATCACAACTGTATTTCTGTTCATTTGCACGAGAAATGAAGGTCATATTCGAACAAAACCAGGGTGTCGGAGCCGGAGTCGGTGGAGCCAGTGAATTTTGCTTACCTGGAGCCAGAGCCAGAAATCTTGAAAATATGGCTCCATGGTCTGGCTCCGGGCGATATATTGCTACCTAAATTGTTATATATAGGTTTAGTTGCAAATTATAATTCTTGTAATATATTACGAAAAATGGTACCATAGGATTCTTGGATTTTATGGAGGTGTGGGAGTTGCAGGAATAATCTGCAAATTTCCATTTTTTAACTATTAAATATTTGGGAAGATTTGTCTTAACAACACTTAATTATATAGGTAAAAAAATTTTTATGGCGGTGGAGACCTTAGGTACAGGTAGGTACTAACTATTTATCTAAGTAGGTAACTACCTAGATACATACCTAGTAAGGTTGGTCCTTCTGACTTGGATTGAACTATTTTTATTTTTAGGTCAATTATCTTGTATTGCTAAATTTCTTTTTTTTCAGATTCTTTGTAATTTGTACTTGATTCTTTAATTATAATTATCAGTCTATGACCCTTCATAATGGATAGAGATTCAATAAAGAAGTCTGATATATTCAAGTATTTTACTGAAAGTTCAGATAAGAAACACTATGTTTGTATTTGTGAAGTTTCTGATGCTTCGGGAAATATTTCAACGTGTGGAACTAAAATTACCAAGCCTCAAAGCAAAAAGCCTGATGTCTCCTCAAGAGCATATAATTTGAAAAGACACTTGAGTCAATTACATCCTGAAATATCAAAAATGATGGAAGAAAAGAAGCAAATGCTTGAGCTTTCAAGACCCAGTACTTCTGCCAGTTCAAAAACTAAAGCAAACCAGCAAAACATTACTAAATTGGACAATTAGTTATATAAATCTAGATATTTATTTTATAATTAACAGAATTTACTATAAAAGAGCCGGAGCCAGACTGTAAAAAATTTCTGCTCCGGAGCCGGAAGTTTTTTTACCAGCTCCGAAACCCTGAACAAAACACACCAAAATACACTTGAAAAATATATTTTTTATTACATTTTATACAATAAAGCATAACCTAACATGTTCATATTACGAGATCTCGTAAATGACGCATTACCATAGGAAACATTCAAGACACCTCAAAATTAACCAGAAAAGTTTGCTCTCGTCATTTTTGTTTAAACTAACAAAAATATCACAACTTAACCTAACTAATCATCAAGGGCATTCAATTAACCTAACTGGTTAATATTGGTTATTTCACCTAAATATCTTCTGATCTTTTCATATTAGGCACTCACTGTCATATTTCAGGCAAGTTAAGGATGAGAGAATAACGCCATAATTGATAAAAACATTCAATGCTTTGTCTTCATCTAGAGCACATTGATGAATCAAGTTCTCAAAGTCGAAACCACATGAATGGCACATCATAATTCTATCACAAATACCATGAAACTGAATCCAATTAGAAAAAAAAAGTAGCCAGAACAGAAAAACAAACTAATTAAGTCGCAGAGTAGCGAAAAACAACCCAAGATTATAGCTACTTGTCGGACCAAAAATGAGTGTATTTATATATATATTATTAGTATCATAATGTTCACCATTAATATGCATTTGCACAAAAAATGAGTGACAAATTTGAATAAAGCGACTAAAACTACCACATAAAAAGTTTTGATTTACAGGTCCAGCCCATGTCATTTAATACATATTGACCAGTATTTTTTTTATAAGAGTACATTACAGGTTTTTGAAATTTTAAGTTAGGTTATGTATTAAAACTGTTTTCCAATTGTTTTTGATGTTGTTTGAACAAAATTAACCTTCGGTCAAACTGCATCAAAAACTATCAGAAAAACACAGTTTTGATTTACAAAACCTGTAATGTACACTTGTAAAAATTTACCCTTGGCTGGACCTTGCACATATCTCACCAAGCCAGAATAATTTGTTTTGCCACAAATTTTTTAAGAAGTCTTTCAATCAGCATGATGTCAAACACTATCTAGGCATTTCCTCAGAAACTGTAGTGAACTAGAAGTCATTTTGCTCTGGTGTGCAAAAATTGGCTGTTTAATCAGGAACCCATCAGTGGCCCAAGTATCTCAGTCGAGATAAATGAGTAAGTACATTGCTCATTATTTGTTTTAAGCGCACTTTTCCAACCGAGATACCCACCTGCATCACTTCCTTATCGAGGCAGCTAAACTGTACCCTCCACCACCTCTCCAGTAAGGTAAGAAAAATAAGCCTACTAGCATATCGCATAGAAATACAGTAAAACTTTAAAAGGTAAATATTTACATTAGGGTCTCCACCCAATTTTGATGCCAAAATACATTTTCCTAGTAGTGTATGATGTGCTTTGTTCAAATCTGGCCTTTATTTTATGCGGAAATAAACCAATCAAAAGTTATGAAACTTCAAAGTTTTAACATATTTTGGTTCATTTCCCCATAAAATGAAGGCCAGATTTTAACATTGCACATCAAATACTACTAGAAAAATGCATTCCAGTGTCCAAATTGCTAGAGAACCTACCTAACCTAACCCTAATATCAATGGATTCATCGTAGGAACACTCAGATCTATACTTTCTACATTTAAAAGACGACTGTAACACACCATGTTTGACAAAAATTTCACACCCTTCACACGCCATATTGGAAAACCAACTAATGAAGAAAATGGAAAACACTCTAGCCGCATACCTCATTTTTTGTAACCAAATGTGATTTTTCCACCCAAGTAGATACACTTATGATGACGTCATTAAAAAATTATGACCAAAATAGAGTTAAGAAAATAATTTCTTTAAAAGCCTATAACATTATAAATAGTATGCAATTGCGCAAATAATAACATATACCATTAGACTCCTAAAATTATGCCGAAATGTTTGATAAAAGCCAGTATTGTCAACTTGGTAGAGACCTTAATATAAATAATTTCCCTTTAAAAGACACTCACATTGCCATGAAACATGCTACAGTAATGAAACATATATCAATTGATAGAGCAGAAAAAATAGTGTAAGCAGCTATGTATAATTTTGAAAATATAAGAACATAAGAAATTTTTATAGTGGGCACACTAGGAGCCACTTTGGCCCATCGAGGTGGCTCCACTATGTAAAAACTACCTGTACATTTGCAATAACCAATTTTTACAAAACCAATTAAGTATAAATTTAAAACTAATTAATTATCAATTTCAAACTAAAGATAGAATCTCTGGATTCAGAGGATCAGTCATAATAGGCTACTATCCACAAATATGTTACACACTATATCTATTTATAACTGACATGCAAATATATCAGATCCAAAGAATCCAGTCAATTTCATTATAGTACCCATCAATACCAGTACCGTGATAACCAAAATTAAGTCACGGTCCATATCAATTGTGGACCAAGTCACAATTTACATCCATATACATTACAATATATATACTTAGGAGGAAAAGTGTAGGTGTGGCTGTAAAGACTGTACAGTAATGTAGAAATGTGTGTGCACCCATTTTGGGTCTCCCATTTAAAGGGGTTTGTAGGGCAAGTGAAGATCATGAGTTTTTCAATACTTCACAGTACTATGGGGGGCACCGCTCGGCAGAGGAATCTCTTTAAATAGGGTGTTAAGGACAGAGAGTATCCCCTAACCCAAGATGCTGCCTCCCTATATCCCACAACACCTGTGTTGAGCTGTGGGATCTATCACCCAAATGCACATAATATATATGAAATAAACTAGTACCATTCATGCAATAAAAATGGGCTTAAACACCATCACCAGATGTCCCTTGCAGACATCAAACTATCCAACCTTCTTTTGAAAGAATCAAGTGTATCTGAAGTCACTACTTCTTGTGTCAGACTGTTCCAAAATTTAATTACTCTGTTTGTAAAACTATGTTTTCTTAAATTTGTTCTACATCTTGGCTTAAATAATTTCATACTATGACCTCTAGTCTGATTATTATGATCTTTAATGAAGAGAGACTCAAAATCTATCTTATCCAACCCTTTTATCATTTTATACACCTCTATCATATCACCCCTTAACCTCCTCCTTTTTAATGAGAACATGCTTAGATACACCAGTCTTTCCTTATATGTCAATTGTCTTAGAGATGGGATCATTCTTGTTACTCGTTTCTATACTTTTTCCAGTTTTTCAATATCTTGTATCAAATAGGGACTATTAAATTGAATGCAGTATTCGAGGAGGGGTCTCACATATGAAATGTAAAGTTGCTTTATAATATTGGGTGATTTGTATTCAATGTGTGTCTGCATGAGATTGAGTCTAGCATTTGCTTTATTTCTGATTACCATACAGTGATTTGAGGGTTTAAGTTCATTTGTCACAGTGACACCCAAGTCTTTCTCTTTATCATCATTTTTAATCCAAAGTCCATTCATATTGTATTCAAATTCTGGATTTTTTGGCCCAATATGCATAACCTTGCACTTATCAACATTAAATTTCATCTCCCACTTATCTGCCCAGGCTGTTACTCTAAGTCTTTTTGTATTGTCATTGCTCCTGCTAGTGACTTAACATTATGGCCTAATTTTGTATCATCAGCAAATTTTGAGGTTTTACATGATAGGCCCTTCTCTAGATCATTTATATAGACAACAAAAAGCAGAGGTCCCAGAACAGACCCCTGTGGGACTCCGCTCAATACGGGTCTCCAAGTAGACTTATTTCCATTTAGATGAACTCTGGCTGAGAAATAGAAAACATTCTTCTATCCAATCAGCTATATGACCTCTTATACCATGGGCTCTAACTTTTACCAACAATCTTGCATGAGGAACAGTATCAAATACCTTTGCAAAATCTAAGTATACTATATCTACTGGCTCTTTATTGTCCAAATGCAATAGGACTCCATCATAAAATTCAATCAAGTTGGTTAGACAGGACCTTCCATTTCGAAAGCCGTGCTGGCTATCATTTATGAGGTTGCACTCTTCAAGGAACTCAGTAACTTTACCTCTAATGATATTTTCGAGTAATTTGCAAATAATGGAGGTGAGAGGCTGATGGGTCTGTAGTTTTTTGCCAAGTTTCTATTTCCTTTTTTAAAGATTGGAGCCACATTTGCTTTCTTCCAATCCTCTGGAATTTCAGTACATATCAATGATTTATTAAAAATAATTTCTAGTGCCTGTGCTATATTCTTTTTGGCAGCTTTTATGACTATTGGATGCATTTCATCTGGCCCTGAAGATTTTTCCATTTTTAATTTATCTATTGCTTTTAGGATATCTAGTTTTGTTACCCTTAATTCATTTATTTCTCTATCTTGTCCTGGTAGTATAAGATCAGGAATATTATTTAAATTTTCATTTGTGAATACTGATGAGAAGTATTTGTTTAGTTCTTCAGTTATTTCAAGATCATCATCTATAGTTTTATCATCTATATGGAGAGGGCCAATTTTCCTTTTCACTCTACTTTTCAAATTGAAGTGACTGAAAAAGTTCTTAGGATTGTTTTTTGAATTCTTGGCTAGGCTTTTTTCCAGGTCTCATTTGCTATCTCTAATTACTTTCTTGCAAATGCTTCTTTTACTTTTATATATTTCGGAGTCTGTGCCACTTTTAGTTCTTTTGAATTTATGAAATGCTTTTGTTTTTTCTCTGATTGCTCTTTTTCTCTGATTGCTCTTTTTACATTGCAGTTTATCCAAGGTTGTTTATTTTTTCCAGTTCTGATTTTACACTGTGGGATATGCTTCCTTTGTATGTTCATTATTATACTTTTAAATTTTTCTCACATACTAGTTACTATCTGTTCAGGCTGTAGAATATCTGTCCAATTTATTAGACACAGATCATTTACTAGTCCATTTATATTTCCCCTTTTAAAATCTGGAACTTCTACTTTATTTTCACTAGGTCTTGAATTACAAACAATATTAAACCGAAGGATACAATGATCACCTGAACCTAGTGTTTCTGAAACCGAGATATCCTGGAAGGTATCTAGATTATTTGTTAAAATTAAATCTAGAATGGCATCAGCCCTGATTGGCTCCTTTACTAACTGGGTTAAACCATTCTCAATTATACAGTCTAAGAATCTCTCATTACTTTCTGGTGTTTGTAATATTTCCCAGTCTATATGCCTATAATTGAAATCTCCAACAATAATAATATTGCTTGTCATTGCTTTATTTATTTCATCAATAAATTGATTTTCTACATACTTATTTTCTTCTCTACTTTTGGGGATTCTTCCAACTGAACATCCCTCAGGTGGTCTATAAATACCCCCTATCCTGATTTACCTGGCATTTTTATGCCCAATATCTATCTATATAGATTCGGTAAATGTACAGTATTACACCCGTCTCCCTTTCGAGGTGAAATTTATATTTTTCCTATGGTTTTTGATGTGTTTTGAACAAATCTGACCTTCAAAACCGTCGGAAATGACTCATTTTTGAGATTACCCCCAATGTTGGGGAAATCATAGAAAACGAGTCATTTCCGATGGTTTTGAAGGTCAGATTTGTTCAAAACATATCAAAAACTATAGGAAAACAAATTTTACCTTCAAAATTGACCTGACCTAACCTATCCTGACCTAACCTAACCTATCCTAATAACCTAACCTAACTAAACCTAACCTAAAAGAAAAATAGGAATTACCTTTAAAATCTAAGACAGAATAATCACAGTACCATCTTTTCTTCATTTTAAGCACAACGTAACTTTTTCTACAATGCCACAGTTTCTGGTCTTGACGATATGTACAATCCGTTTTACAATGTGGACACTTCACTACTGTCGGTAAAACATCATGAGCACGCAGAAACTCAATACTTTTTTCTAAATTTTCATAGAAAGCGACAATACAGCAGTAATAATCGAATGAACACATATCACACAAAGCCATTCCAGTAGCAAACATTCAAATTCGAAATGGATAGAGCGCTCTGATTGGGCTGACATGTGACAGCAACACAAATGAATACACAAACGACCGTACAAACACACAAACGACCGTACACACACACACAAATGACCGTACACACACACAAATGACCGTACACACCAAAAAAATATTTATATCTCGAAAACGAAGCATTTGCGACGAAAATGCTATAGAAGGAAAGTGTCTTAGAATTAAAAAATCTACTTAATGAACATATAATAATTACTGGACATTAGACGGGTGTAATAGTAGAATAATACCACAGATTCAACTATTTCCTCTTTAACAGAGGTAACTTCAACTGGATTCAGATTTGTCTTGGCATAAATAAATACTCCACCACCCTGTGAATATTTACGTTCATAATAAAAAAGTTCATAGCCATCAATTTCATAAATAATGGTATTCTCTCTTTCACTAAATAGACTATTTGGTATCGTACTGAATTTTGTCCAAGTTTCAGTGACAATCATAACATCAGGATTTTCAATACCTATGTATGCCTTGAATTCATTTATTTTATCTTGGATACTTCTTGCATTTACATAGAAAAATGACAAAGAACCCTTGGAATATTTTGCTTGTAATTTAGTCTGGTTCTTGTTCTGTGATGGTATATTATTAGAGATATTAGTTTAAGAAACTATCTTAAAAATCGAAAATTAAAGCAAAACTCAGACGACAGTCCAATACGGCGGACGGTTCAATACGTGACAGTGGTGCTAAACCGAATCTTTACCTCCAAGTCTATTAATGAGTATATATTCAAACACCTTAGACATAATACTAGCCAAGGCTATTGGCCCATAATTATCTTTACTGTTGATTGTACCCTTTTTATCTTTTAGTACCGGCACCATAACAACGGATAACATTGTATCCGGCAAAAAACACCATGCATCAGTAAACCTGTAAAACACAAAGCTAACAGAGGTACTAATTTGTCACTACTAAATTTCAGATGCTCCCTGTGAGAGATAGTCAAAAACGGCTGATAACTAATTGGCCTAATGCTTTCTAAACGTACCATATTGTCTTTAATTTATTCTATTTCAACTTAATAGGTTACTAGCTTAGGCCTAGTTCAGGCAATCCTAGCCTACTTTATTTTAAGCTACGCTAGGCTTAACACAGAATTCAGTTAGATCTCTTGGCAAAAAACTTCACCAAGACTATGACACAGTGTAAATATATCACACTATTGACCAAATGGAATTAAAATACATAATGCTAAAATTTGCCTGGGCGTTGCTGACGTGCACGTTGGTTTGGTTTGGTGTGTTTACAGTAGTTTAGCCCATTAGTTCCCAGCGTCACTTTACTGATTTTGTTTTGGCTATCGCCAGACAATTTTATTCAGTCTCGCAGCGTTGTCACATTGTCTCCCTCACATATCTGGGAGTTTGAAGGTTAAAATTCTGGAAATGCAGTGGAAAATCTGGATAAGTAGATAGATAGATAGATAGATAGATATCCAGATTTTCCACTGCATTTCCAGAATTTTAACCTTCAAACTCCCAGATATATATATAATATATATATATATATATATATATTATATATATACACACACAAACTCAGAATGGTCCCCTGAGAAACTTATATGTTAAACACAGACCGTGCATGGAACAAGGAACTCTTCTGGGAAAATTAAATCCACTATAGTCCAAATAAGTAATGCTAAATGACAAATACCATAGTTTTTCTTTTTCATGATGCTAGCCCGACGTGGGCAACTGGTCTCTCGCAAAGAGGTCCCATAAATATAGCTTCCCTCACCAGCTATCTGCAAAGCAGACAGGATCCAGCTTTGGGACATGGATCTAGGGTTTAAAGCAAGCCTAGTCCCACTACATTTAGAACCTCTATATAAGTAAAAGACTCGTTGCATTCACTATGGTATTTGTCATTTACCATTACTTATTCGGACTATAGTGGATTTAATTTTCCCAGAAGAGTTCCTTGTTCCATGCACGGTCTGTGTTTAACATATAAGTTTCTCAGGGGACCATTCTGAGTTTGTGTATATTAAACGGACGTGTTACGTGCCTTGAAAAGTGGACGCTCAATGTCCCGGTTGAGGTTTAAGTTTTGTTTTTTTTGGCTAAAAATACAATACTTACCCCCTTTTTCTTTGATTTATTCAATCCGACGTGAATGCAACGAGTCTTTTACTTATATAGAGGTTCTAAATGTAGTGGGACTAGGCTTGCTTTAAACCCTAGATCCATGTCCCAAAGCTGGATCCTGTCTGCTTTGCAGATAGCTGGTGAGGGAAGCTATATTTATGGGACCTCTTTGCGAGAGACCCGTTGCCCACGTCGGGCTAGCATCATGAAAAAGAAAAACTATGGTATTTGTCATTTACCATTACTTATTCGGACTATAGTGGATTTAATTTTCCCAGAAGAGTTCCTTGTTCCATGCACGGTCTGTGTTTAACATATATATATATATATATATATATATATATTTTTTTTTTTATTTATTTATTTTTTTTTTTTTCCAGGTAAAGTATTACATTCGTGGATTCATCTGTAAAAGTAGCAGGAAAAAAAATCAAGAATTATCATCAAATATTGCAGAAAAAACAATAATTATCACCAAATATTGCAGAAAAAAAAACAATAATTAATTATCACCAATTAAATAACTAAGGTTAATTGAAATGGCCGGTTAAGTCAACTGTATGCCATTGATGATTGGTTAGATTAAGTCGTGATATTTTCGTTAACTAACGAAAATATCACGACTTAACCTAACCAATCGTCAAGGGCGTACAGTTCACCTAACTGACAAGTAGATAGATCACAGCACTGCATAATTACATGTTCACACTAGAATAATTATAAAGTCCAAAGAGTAGGAAATGCATACTTCACGGCAGAAAGAAAACCAATCCGTGAAGGTTTTCACTGAAATGTTTAATGCAAAGCTGACATGTTTCATAGAAAAAGTAGAATAGTAGAAATAACGAGCAAATAGAAGTACTTGTCTAATACTAAGATGGGATCCTTCAAAAACGTATTCTTCGTTAGGGATAATTTAAAGTTGCACTTTTTATCGTTTGACCGACTCTTTTGGCAACGAAAGAACTGGGTATTTTTATCAAAGGAACACACTTGATTGATTGATTGTTTGAAGTTTTATATGGAGGAGCTCAGCCAATAAGGCTATTTACATCCTCCAAGACCAAAACACCAAGTTCCACGGGAGAACTTCCGCTGTTCCTACATCAAGTGCTGGGTCTATTATTATTGGGATGAGATAGAAAGAGAGAAAGCACACCATCACCCTCTTCAGTTCTGGGGCCAATTCCAGAACACTCGGAAAGGGATGAACATGAGGCCTGGTAGTTCTACTAAACATGAACTGAAAAATGGAACCAAGTACTAAGTCAACAGTAACAACCAGATGGAGTAACTAGGAGGTAACTGATTAATAAACCCGTGGGAATGGAAGTCGGTATACAACGCAAGATTTAAAACTCTTTCAACCGCCCAGATGCCACTACAAACGTGAATACTTGGTCCATAGTGAAGTTTATCAATGGGGGAGAAAAGCTATCCCCACCTAAAAGGACTGATAAAGTAAAATCCCTGACACCATATTGCAAAAGAGAGAATCTTAATTTTTCCTTTGCCTAGTATAACATGGACAAAAAAGAAAGAAATAGGACAGTGTCTCTGGTAAATTACAACTAACACATAATGGGGAGAAGGCTAGTCCAATCCGGTGTAAGTAAGCCTGAAGGCCTACATGGCCAGAACGGAATCTAAATATTATAGAAGCTTTATAGTGGGAAGATGGCACAGGCCAATTTCTTGTGCCCCAAGAAAGCTTAAACATTCCATAAAGAGTCGAGTGCCGTAATCTCTTCCATTGCGTTTTGTAATCATTTTGCACTGCTACTTTAGCTACTGCAAAACCCTCGCCTGGGTGGAAATATAGCGAAGTTATAGCAGGGAGGGAATGAGCAGCCCTGGCCAGTGTATCAACCATCTCATTACCTGTAATTCTGACATGGCTCGGAACCCACTGGAAGGAAACCAGAATTCCTGAAGCAGAGAGGGTCTTCAGTAAAGAATGGATAAAAGTTGTTAGGACCAGATATGTAGTGAGTGTGGGTGAGTTGATCAGGTGAAGAGAGGTCTGAGAGCCTATAATTATTAGGACATTACAAGCATTACTTCTGGATACCAAAAAACAAAATACCTGTTGGATGGCAAATAACTCTGCTGCCTGTATACTAGGATTTGGGGATAGTTTCCAGGAAAAACACCTTTTATGATTTGAAATGAAAATAGCTGATGAACAAGATGGCCGAGGCGCATCTATCTTAGATCCATCAGTATAAATATACAAGTAATCTGGATACTTCTCTTCCAAGTATGCTGTGAAACACTGCACAATCACTTCTTTGGGGACAGGAGGTTCATATAAAAATGGGAGAGACAGACAGGTTGGTACCAGATGCAATCTCCAAGGTGGGAAAGAAGGGAATACTGGAACTGTAAAAAATTTAAAATGTAATTGATACTTATTAAGAAGTCCAGTAGCTCTAAAGAAGAAAGGTGGCTTATTTGCCACAGTCCAGTCCACTGCAAGGATCAAGGGATAATCCACCTCGAATGACTGACGTAAGGGGTGGGAAAAGGGGGAAGCCAGAATATTAAAGTACTTCCTCAGTGTAGGGAGATCTCTATCATACTGAAGGGCATGGAGACCAGTCTCACCCTGTAGGGCAATAATAGGAGTTGATGGGCGGACACCCAAATTAAGGCGCATGCCAGAATTATGCAATGTTTCCAGTTTCTTCTTCAAGGTGAAAGAGGCTGAATCATAAACAATATCAGCATACTTTATTTTTCCTAAGATAAATGATCGGTAAAAAGTGAGAAGTGTAGATCAATCTGCACCTCATCTATGGGAGGCAACAGATTTTAACGAGTTTAGACGTTTCGTACAAGATGTTACCAGGTAGTTAATATGACAAGACCAAGTCAGTCTGGGGCTGTCAAGGACCACTCCCAAAAACTGGTAGGATGTGACCATAGCTACTGGGGTGTTACTAATTTGGATAATGGGATTCACTGGAACCTTTTGATGCGTAAAGAACATAATTTTAGATTTTTCTTGATTCAGAGAAAGACCCCAGGTTCTGCACCAAGATGAAAACTTATCAGTTGCTTTTTGCAACATCTGTTGGGCTTCTAAAGGGGTGTCAGCTGCCACATAGAAAGCTGTATCATCAGCAAACTCTGATGACTGAACTGGATCAATACTTGGCATATCAGAGAGATATGCAGTGAATAACAATGGCCTAAGAACAGAACCCTGGGGTACACCCTTTTTAAAGGGGAAAGGTGTTGAGTAGACCATTAATTAGTACCTGAAATGTGTGGTTGGACAAAAAGTTGTCCAACCATCTTAGTAATCTACCCTGAATCCCCAGTTTGCCTAACTTATAAAGTAGGCCAGTATGGGAGATGGAATCAAAAGCTCGACTGAGGTAAAAAAATATAATAAAAACTAGTGATGTAGCGGATGTCATTTTTGTCACATCCGCGGATGCGGATGCGGATGAGGATGTTTGATTTCAACATCCGCGGATGCGGATGCGGATGCGGATGTCTACATTTTCGTTATTTTTTAGGATATATTCGAGATTTGTTGTGTTTAACGTATATAATAAGTTATTATATAGAGAGAGCTGTAGCTATAATGTAGTATAATTGATTAATTGTACAATAATTGCTGTACTTTTCTCTGAACATATAAAATAATATCAAGCATCTAACTAATATAGAAATCAATTAGTGAATTCGTCTGCAAATAAATTCGTTATATTTTGTCGAGTTTCAGCCACAATTAGAAACCATAATTGTGTTACCAGGATGCGGGACGTGAACCCAACTCAAATGCACCCCACCGACCTCTTTCCCCAACCTCCACCCTTATAGAAAGAGATCTTTAATTAGCTTGATAACTATTTATATTAAGTTTAAAGTTTTATTAGGCATATTTATAAATGAGTAATTAAAATAAACTAAACTAAGATGTTCATCGTTTAATGTTCAAACTTAATTATAGGAAGGTTATGCTTAAGGAACATTAATTTTTCTGCCTTTTCTGCTGCCAGTCTGTTTCTCTTTTCATCATATATTAATCCAGCACTGCTAAATAATCTCTCGCTTGGTACGTTTGTTGGAGGACAGGCTAAATGTTTCCTTGCAAGTTTACTCAAGTATAGATAGATATTCTGCGTATTTTTCCACCAACTAATAGGATTGTCACATGCAGCCAGGCGTTTTTCTTGGTGATAGCTCTCGATCATTTTTACTACATCTTTTGACATCGCGTAGGTCTCGTCATTGCTGCTTGACTCAAGAAACTGAGAGACAGATTCTGTGATAGATTTGCTTGTTGAAGGTGTTGGTTCTGTCACTGAAACTTTTATTCTTTTGGTGGGTGGCGAAGCGACAGATTCAAGAGATTGAAGCTCTTCAACTGCTTTGCCAAGTGATGATTTAACTCGTTCTAATGTACTAGGTGAAAATAACTTAGCTTTGTAACGTGGATCTAAGTAGGTTGTAAGAGAGTAACTTCATACAAGAACAGCCTCTCGTCTTGTCGCTTGCATCACTTTTGCGCACAATGAACTAGTTCTATTAATAGAGTAGAATTTGATAATTTCCGCTTATTAATGACATTTTATCTCAACGGTCCACATCCGCACGACATCCGCAGTCCAAAGTGCGGATGCGGGTGCGGATGCGGATGCGAGAAAATGTGCGGATGTTCCGCGGATGCGGATGCGGATGTGACCTACATCACTAATAAGAACATATTTTTTCCGTCGGAGAGCTTGGCGTATGAAAGTTTCCAACCTCAGAAGTTGATCCACCGTGCTTCTCTTCTCACGGAAACCACACTGCGAATCTCGAAAAATGTGACACGTTTCAAAAATCCATAGCAACCGCTGATGGATCATCCTCTCTAGTACTTTACCCAAGCAGGATAATAAGCATATGGGACGATATGAAGATGGACTTGAAGGGTTTTTCTCTGGTTTGAGGATAGGAATCATGAATGCCTGTTTCCATGATGAAGGAAAGACTCCTGTGCTCAGGCTGTCATTGAATGCTGATAATAGAAATGGCAAGTACTCCAGTGGAAGATGACTAAGAAAATATTTATGTATATTATCCAGTCCCATTGCACCACCTCTTGTATGTTCACATTGCCTTAAGGAGAATTGTAATTCCTGCAATGTAAAGTCCAGGTTATAATCCTCATTGTAATCAAGAAATAAGGAAGACTGCATGTCCCTGCAAAAATCATCATCTTCAATAACTGCTACAGTCCCAAAAAATGAATGGAAGAAGGCCCCCCGAACTTCTGCTTTGTCACGTACATCACTTAGTAAGGAACCATTTACAACAATAGGGTAAGTGCAGTGGTGGGCACCGTTAACCAAAAAGTTAACTTCGATAACGATAATCCGTTAACCCCAATTTTTAACTCCGATAACGATAATCCGATAATTTTACTACAAAGTTAACGGAAGTTAACGATAATCCGTAAACGATAACTATTTCTTTACTAACATTTAAAAAAATCAAGGAAAAAAGCTTTAAAACCCATAGAAAATTTTTATTTATGAAAAATCCAACAATAAATAGGTATTTAACTGTATTTTTATCAAGTTCTGGTCAGACTGAGACTCAGAAGTGCCTGAGACAGAAGCGATCTCAATGTCGAGAACTTCTTCTTGGTGCTCCATGGTTGAAGTTTAAAAGTTGTAGAGAATGCTTGGTAAGAGAGAACTGAACGCTGTCTAGTTGACGATAATACAGAAGAACCTAAAAAAGTAAAATATCATCGTATAAAATATGTAACTAAACTAATAAAATATTAATTCAAACAAAATAGCAAAATTAATTCAAAATAATATTAATTATAATAATATTATAATATATAATATATAATATTACGTTATATAAAATATTTTATTTTACTTAACCTTTTTCTGTGAATTTTCAATAGAAGTAATTTTTCTCTATGTAATTATTTTATCTCTAAAATATTTTATCTATGAATTATTTAGTCTATAAAATAAAAATACTTTGTCCATGAATTATTTTGTCTATAAAATATTTTGTCTATGTAATATACGCAATTGTTATTTAATTCGACGACAATATTACAATCAGTGAATAAAAACTATTATTCAAATTTTACATACTATATATACTTTTTTAGAGATTTACTAACGCAGTGTAAAAATACTTATTCATTAATCATTACTATAAATTAATTTTTCTCAACCGTACATTTTACCATACGTATCTCCATACGTATTAATATATATATATATATATATAATATTATAGGACTTTTACTAACGTTAAAAGAACCTTCATACCTTCAATAAAAAGCGCACAACCTCCCCTTGCGGCGGTTTGAATTCATTCGCGGAGCGGTGATCTTCCGTGAATGACTCCTCGCAGTTAACGTGTTAACGGACTTTAACAGACTAAATATCGAGTTATCGGAAGTTAACTGGTCCGATAACGATAAATGGAAATTAACTTCCGTTAATAGTCCGTTAAAAAAAGTTAACTTCGTTAATTAACTGTTATCAGATTAACGCTTTAGTGCCCAACACTGGGTAAGTGAAGTGTGAATCCGTACCCTTAATGATTTTCCTAATTTGAGTCCAAACCTCAGTGGAAGGTGTAGTGAAACTGAGGTTTGAACAAAACCGACTCCATGAAATTCGCTTTGCCTGACGAATAGTACGACGGGCTATAACAGTTGCCTTATTTAGGACGATCTTATTATATAGAGGTGGGTGATGAGAATAAAAACGTCGAGCCCGACGGCGGGTGGCCATTGCCACACTGCAATCCTCTGTTCACCAGCATTTGTGGTATTTAGGAACAAAATTTCCTATTGTCTTCTTCAGTGTGGAGGTACTTGTATAGAAAAACTATACACGCTAACAACATGGTATCGTATGTGGTACCTTTACTTCTTAATTAAATATAAATTATTAATTAATTGAATTAAATATCTACAAAATTGCCTCGGGATTGGCGACATAGCCTATTGGGAATGAAATAATTGTCATACGTACATAGAACCCATATGTAGGCATCGGGCCTGCATAACAACAAGAAAACCAAATTTATTAACCTTTGGTTAGCTTCCGCCCGAATTGTTCATTCTGACGAAGGTCAAGCTTTTCACTCCACCTTAGACCTACAGTTTAACGTGGAATCCGAACCACGCCCCATCAGCAGCCCAGCGTCTTAGCCACTATGCCACCTAGGGTACCCATTTATCTACCAACCACTTTCATTATTGTGTGGAAGGATGAACAGCTGGGTTTTGCTGCGCGCCGGCTGCCGTCGGGTCTCGAACCCGGGGCCGATGGATTCGTAGTCAGCGACGCTAACCACTACACCACCGAGGCGCATTGCTACACCACCGAGGCGCATTGCCACACCACCGAGGCGCATTGGCATTATTTCGTGTTCAAAAATTTCCACTGCCGACTCATGAAAATTACATCGAGAGAAGAGTCAACGAACTTCGCCAAATCAGCAAATACTAAAATACGAAGATTATATTATATCGGCTCGCTCGGAGCTGCTTATGTTACAGCGATGCTTTAAGCAAGGAAGATGTGCTTTGTCTTCCTATAAGTTCTGAGTGAGGTCCTCTTGATATAAAACTTAATAACTATAAGAAGGATAGGCCTGTTCCTTCAGGTGTTTAAATAGTCACTGCCTATATTAGTTACATCGAGTCAACTCATTGTGTAGCTCCATCGTACCACGGCCCTACATCGAAAAAGATCGTTGCGCCCTACATCGAAACAGAAGCGAGGCCCAACGAAATAATAAGGTAAGGCAATTCTTTTCTTTACCATTAGGCAGCGCAAATACCGAAGGCAAATAAACAGAGGTCCTTTGAAGACCTACATATACGTAACTCTAACGAAAAA
The DNA here is from genome assembly GCA_023014485.1 of Bathynomus jamesi. Taxonomy (NCBI): domain Eukaryota; kingdom Metazoa; phylum Arthropoda; class Malacostraca; order Isopoda; family Cirolanidae; genus Bathynomus; species Bathynomus jamesi. The sequence goes on along the minus strand of JAJOZX010001029.1, from coordinate 295,648 downwards.
ACATAGGGCTTTTATCGTTAACTCTCCACTGAAGTCTGCTGGAAATTTCCAACGGATGAGGGTATCAGGCAATCAACCCATAGCCCTATATAGTTTTTTCATAACTTGTTTCCACTAATAAGGCTGTAAAGTGTTGTATTTTCTCATCTAAGGATCCTTCTATAGAGGGGGCATCAGAAAGTGCTCTAGACCAAATTCTCCAATCTATGTCACGTAGTTTCCAAGTTGGACGTCGTTTATGAGGGGTGGATACTGGTGAAATTTGCAGAGCAGTGAGGACAGGAAAGTGATCACTACCCAGACTTCCATCAACAGCCACAGTACAGTTAGAAGCAAACCTACCTCTACATAACGAGAGATCCAACGTTGAATAACTTCCATTATTAACGTTAAATCTTGTAGGGAGATCTACTGGAGTCAATTACACGAAATCCGAAGAAAGAATAAAATTAAATAAATTTAAGGCAGTTGGTGTTGGAGAACCTGACATACCTGTATCCAAGCCCTGTGTCTACCATTAAAATCACCACAAATAAAAGCTTGTTGACCGAGTTGACCAGCATAGTGTTCGATCTCTATAGTGGTTAAAGAAAGGTGTGGATTATAAACTGTGAGTATATCTAAAGTACTACTGTTTACTTTTAAAGATAAAGCAAGGACCTCGAGAACTCTTGCAGCAAAGTGACGGAGAGGTAATGGTCTAAAGCACAAATCTGAACGAATCAGAAATAGCAAACCCCCACCCCCTCGGCCAACCCTATCTGCTCTGATCTGAGTATAATTAATAAAAGTAGGCTGGAGTCTAGAGGTTAACCAGGTCTCACAAACTGCCACTAAATGGGATTTTTTGGTGTAAATAAAAAGTTTAAATTCTGACAAGTTAGAGTGGAGACTACGGGCATTCCATTGAGCAAACAAGAGGTTAGAAACCTTTGGATATGAAATATTAAGCGGGTTTACGAATTTGGACATGACGTTTCTGTTTGGGTGTAGGCTTAGGTTTCAGTTTATCAAAGAATTTTGTCAGCTGGTCAGTTTTGAGGTCAGTGTGAAAAGCGTCATTAAATAAAGAAACAAAATTGGATAAAGTACTCAAAGTCTTCTTGGAGAGACTACTGCCACTCTGAAGGGTGAAGCTGAATAAACTTAAACATAGAACTTTAATGATGTCTGATGACAGAGCCATAGGTCCAAAAGGGGTAGAGGGTTCAGGGACCGCAGCCCCACCATCCACCCCCACCCCTGGGATATTGCCATAGTCGAGCCAAGTCTTCCCCTCACAACCCCACTCCAAGAATTCTGAATTGGCACAAATTTTAATAGTCTTTGGACAAGAGGAGGCAACATGACTTCCAGAGCAATAAACACATCTCACTGTTTTTGACCTACAAGACTTAGCCATATGATCAAATACCTGGCACTTAAAACATTGAATTGGATGTGGAATAAACTGACGAACTCTATATGGTATATAAACTATATAGATCTTTACTGGAAGAACTTGTGCATTGAAAGAGACTTTAACTTGTTGAATTGGAACATATGTTGAACCTGTTCTTTTTGTGAGTCTACTGACATTTGCTACTGGATAATCATTATGAATTAACTCATCCTTAATAGCTAGTAGATCTTCCTCCAGATCTATAGGTCCTATAACACCATGCACAATATGAGTGTCGTTAACTAAAGAGCAATCCACCTCCCATGGGCCCAACTTCCAGGGAGTTCCCAAAAACTGGGAGGGAAGGGCAGAGGTGGTTTTTATTTGTACCGTGCCAGAGCGTCTTTGAAAGACTGGTGCTTGCATACCCAACCCATGGGAAGTCGAATCCCTTAGTGCTATGCTAAAAGTCAAAAGTCTTGATGCAAAAGAGATATCTTGTTTCTTAGGAGTAATTCTATATAAAAAGGAAGCCCTCACTGAGTCCGAGAGTTCTGAATTTATACGGGCCATTGGCCCAGTAGAAGGAACCTGGCTAAGCCCAACATTGCCCAGTCCCTGGAGACCAGATTGGGTAGAAACATCTCCCCCAACCACACCAGCATCACAAGGCCCATCTACCTCTCTACTCCTAACCTAACGTAAAGAAGGGGAAAGAGCCCGAATAACCGATGGAGCAAGAGAGACATCCTCCTCCATCAGATTCATGCAACCTTTTACTTCGCAACCTCTCGAGATCCGAACTGGTAGCTATATCGGAACTAGGCGAATCCCCAGAACTCAGCCTAGGCAAAAAGCCCGAGCCGAGCCGAGGACCCCTAACACAATGAACCTATCCTATTCAGAGACTAGAAGGTTACAATTAGAAAGTGATAAAGTCTAAATTGTAATTAACAATCGATAGAAGTTTTGGGTATGAATCTTAGTATATGGGCCTAGGCCTAATTGACTAAGCCTTAGCCAGGCAAAGCCTGGCCTTTGATGTAACACTTAGGCCCTGCATTTACTGTAAGAAAAGTGGACTATTAAGTTTGTTGGTTACACAATCAGGGTGTAAATTGTATAACCAAGCCTTAATCTAACTGGTTTCAGTAATCTAATTTAAACTTTTTGTTTTCAAGCAATTCTAGGTACGTCCGATTACCACAAAGGTTCACCCGGAACACACTTTCTCACACTTAGAGCACTGTTTCATAAACAGTAGCAGTTTGTGATTGGCTAAATTTAACATAATCACTGACGGAACATCCAGTGCACACATCCATCATCAACAACGTTACACTCCAAACTGACGCATTTCCACCTCATTGCCACATTTTATAGGCAATTATGCGGCAGAATGGCACAAAGTAGTTCTTATTAAAAATATTAATTAAAATTTTTTGGAGAAATTTAAGAAAAAATTAGAGATAGCAGGGTTTTTACTTATTCTATATCTATATAAATACATGACTTTTATAATTAGAAAGTTGAGGATCACTTTAACATATTGCTTCCCAGGAACCTCTCTTTAACATATTGCTTCCCAGTGTATATCACTTTAACATATTGCTTCCCAATATTTAGGATAAGGAGTACGATAAAAAATGTTCGCTTTAATAAAGTAAAGGCATAAAAAGTAAATCATAACATGTTAAAATATTAGATTGAAAGTAAATTTATTAGAATTGTTGCGCTATATGGTCACACAAAGTAAAAAATGGATTTCGGAAGAATTGGTCACGCCACATCATTTGCCACAAGTACGAGTTGAGTAGCTTTTTTTGCATCTTTTCATTTTCTTTATATATTTAATGTCGGTTAACTGAATGCCCGGTTAGGTCAACTGTACGCCCTTGACGATTGGTTAGGTTAAGTTGTGATATTTTCGTTAAAACTAACGAAAATATCACGACTTAACCTAACCAATCATTAAGGGCGTACAGTTGACCTAACCAGGCATTCAGTTAACATACATTAAATATATAAAGAATGCCCGGTTAGGGCATTTATAGCTTTGTTTACGGTCGGTAGGTTATCTCCTAGATTACCAACCTCTTTCTAACCAACCAACCTTTCTCTTTTTAACATATTGCTTCCCAGTGTTAATCACTTTAACATATTGCTTACCAAGAGGGACCACTTTAACATATTGCTTCCCGAATGCTTTGGGAAGTAATATGTTGAAGTGATCCAAAGCTGATTTTCGTGGAGCCGTGAAAGTAATATTTAATCATATTTTCCGCTGCATTTCCAGAATTTTAACCTTCAAACTCCCAGATATATATATATATATATATATATATATATATCGTAAAGAACGACGCTTGTGTAGGAGAACATTCCGCGCAAGATGAGAAGAGAGAACGAACAAATGAAAAAATGAGGTAACCACCCGGGAATCGAACCCGGGATCTTCCGATTGCCCGTCAGATATGATAACCACTACACTATGGACCATGGTGTAGTGGTTATCATATCTGACCGGCAATCGGAAGATCTCGGGTTCGATTCCCGGGTGGTTACCTCATTTTTCATTTGTTCGTTCTCTCTTCTCATCTTGCGCGGAATGTTCTCCTATACAAGCGTCGTTCTTTACGTTATTTATACTGCGTGTTCTTTGCAGTTGAAATGTGTGTATATATTAGTGATGGATCGAATAACCGCAACCGCAACCGCACTACAACCGCACAAAAATTCACAACCGCAACCGTAACCGCAACCGCCGTTCCATAAGTGCGGTTGCGGTTGTAAAAGCTTAGTTAATTTTAATTTTAGGTTAATTAGAAATATTTATTTTTTTAAAAAGAAAATGATGGGTCTCCTTATGCGTGGAGCGGGAACGTTGTACGATGAGAGGCGTTGCCGCTTGAAAGGTGAAAATGCAGCAAAAATATTATTCTTGAAATTCACACTGCCTGTCATTAAGTTTGACATCAGTTTTTCAAATGAATAATAATCCATAACTTTCCAATGGGTGGAGGCTGGGGAAAGTGGTAGGTGGGATGAACAGTGCGATGGGTCCTCGTCCCTCATCCTGGTAACACACTTAGTGCAAAATATGGTTTTAATTAATTTGACCTATTCTTTCATAATAGCTATATAAGTTTAGAATATACTTCATTTAAATAGTATTTATTTAGTAAATACCTTATGTTGAACACAAGTTTTGCAACACACAAATAGCGGTAGCGGTGTATTGCAAAACTTGTGTTCAACATAAGGTATTTACTAAATAAATACTATTTAGTATATATTATGTACCAAGTGTGGCTAAATCGCACTATAGTGGCTAAATCCAGTTAATAATTACGCATTTTTCCTAGTATATGATAACCGCAACCGCAACCGCGGTTGGAAAAAATTCGACAACCGCAAACACAACCGCAACCGCGGTTGTGAAAAACCGACCACTCGATCCATCACTAGTATATATATATATATATATATATTATATTATAATAAGAGAGCTGTCCGTCTGTCTGTCTGTCCGTCTGTCCGTCACACTTTCAGAAATTGTGAGAAAAAATTGTGAGAAAAAAATTCAGAAATTGTAAAAATATTTCAGAATTGTATTACGGGCGGCAATGTGAAGCTCAAGATTTTCATGACTGTTCTTTTCTGTAGTTTAGCAATGGGGGAAGGGTGGGGATGGGGGTAATGGGGGATGGGTGGGGTAATGGGGAGGGGTGGGGGTAATGGGGGAGGGGGTTAGCCCCCAAGTTGTATGAATGGGGGTGAGGAGGTTTTGGGAGATACCAGATTCAGAAATGTTGACACAATGTGAAGCTCAAAATTTTCACGGCTGGGTTCTTTTTTTGTAGTTTAGCCTGTCTAACCGTCAGCGAAGCGGCGGGAACTGTACTAGTAATTATAATAATCATAGTGAAATTGTAATAAAACCCATAATAATATTAAATTATGTTGTCCTCAATTTCCCAGTCCACGCAGTGATTACTGTACGAGAAGGTAAAACTACCAATGCACAGTAGATATCTAATAAAAACAGAAAATTTGACAGTTCATAGAACAAAAATAATAAAGAGAGTAAATTACCTAAGAATATGGAGAAAAAATAGAAACCACCACCATCTTCAGCTTCTGGGGCGACTCAGAAAATTTGATTAACTAAAATAAATACTTTACAGTCTTTACTAATATCAGTATTCTTACTATTTTTACGTAATAATTACTAATAAATTTATTTTACTAATAACTAGAGGTAGGAGTAATCGATTATATTTAATCGATTACTTCGATTACTTATTCAAATTTTACAGTAATCGATTATTTCATGTGATTACTATCATTAAACAAACGAACGATTTTATGGGAGAGAGAGGAAGAGAATGAGAATTTTGTTATACTTCATTCGTCGCTAGGCTAGTTTTGTTTTTCTTTTTAATATTTAGATATGACTTTTTAATGCAATTAAGTTTTACATGATCATGTGTTAAATCTTTTTGTTTGACGTATTATGCAATCAAGCTATATTAACCATTTTATAAACTTTTTAAAAGATCGAATGACGTCACATATTTAAGCTAGTTAGGCTTATGCTGCCTATATGGCAACTTTGCCCTCAAGCGATGTTACAGTTGTTACTTGTGTATGACGACTGATGAACGTCCTAGAGGTAAATACTTTTATTTTATTATTTTGAATTATTCTTTTCTTTGTCATTAAAATATTTGCTACTTCAGTTAAATTAGTAAAGGAATTTGAGAGCAAGTGTAGTTTACGTCCGCCTGACGCAAAAGGGGACACAAACTACACTAGGTCAAAGTTGAGGAACGTAAACTACACTAGGTCAAAGTTGAGGAACATAAACTACACTAGGATCTTTAGGAGACATTTTTCAAATGAATCCATCAAATAAAATGTTAAAACTAACGAAAATATTACGACTTAACCTAACCAATCGTCTATACAAGCGTCGTTCTTTACATATATATATATATATATATATATGAAAATTATTTCACGAAAGTAACACGTGAAAAATATTTATGATGAATAAAACCACGAAGGAAAGGAAACACAAAATGGTGCTCAAGCGCTTTCGTCTAATGACATCCTCAGGAACACTGAAGTACATAGAAGGTTACAGCCTATATAAAAAATATATATATATATATTATATATATATATATATATATATATATATATACAAAAAAAAAAAAAAAAAAATTATTAAAAGATTGTGAGATGGGCATACAACTTTATAAGGAAACACTATCGATTTTTAGCACAAGATCAAACTACCGATTTTTAGCACAAGATTAAATTAATTGTTTCCAACCAATGTTATAAAAAAAATAAAAATTTATACTGGAAATCTGCCCGGGTTTTATCACTCTACCCATCTTGTATATAAAAATAAAATGAAAATTAAAAGTTAATAAAGTAGCATACAAGTTTACCAAAGATTTAGCGTTCTACCCTTCTTATCTAAATCTGTTTTGAAGGAATTCAAAACAACAGGATCGAGTTGAAAAAGACCTTTGCTTCTGTTGAAGTTATTTGAAAGTTGGATAATGGCAGACTCAAGAATATTTCTATTAACAATGTTGCCAGAGTGAAATAAAACTGAAGCATCATTCCAGTCAATACAGTGGGATAACTGACAAATGGACAAAAAGGGCACTGGACAACTGTCCTGTTCTAACGGAATATTGATGCTGTTGTATACGTGTGTCAAAAAATATTTTAGTACTTCCATTTTTCCCGGGCTTTTTAGGCATTGCTAATGTACTTAAACTTTTGGATATTAATGTAGTATTTTCATATAACAATATTGTGAAAAATATCATAGTAAAAAATAGCCCTACCAATAATTCAGGCATTATCTATAAAATTGGTTGTAAACAATGTGATTCCTTTTACATAGGTCAGACGGGAAAGGATTTGCACACACGTATAAAACAGCATCAATATTCCGTTAGAACAGGACAGTTGTCCAGTGCCCTTTTTGTCCATTTGTCAGAGTTATCCCACTGTATTGACTGGAATAATGCTTCAGTTTTATTTCACTCTGGCAACATTGTTAATAGAAATATTCTTGAGTCTGCCATTATCCAACTTTCAAATACAACATAAGCAAAGGTCTTTTTCAACTCGATCCTGTTGTTTTGAATTCCTTCAAAACAGATTTAGATAAGAAGGGTAGAACGCTAAATCTTTGGTAAACTTGTATGCTACTTTATTAACCTTTAATTTTCATTTTATTTTTATATACAAGATGGGTAGAGTGATAAAACCCGGGCAGATTTCCAGTATAAATTTTTTTTTTTTATAACATTGGTTGGAAACAATTAATTTAATCTTGTGCTAAAAATCGGTAGTTTGATCTTGTGCTAAAAATCGATAGTGTTTCCTTATAAAGTTGTATGCCCATCTCACAATCTTTTAATAATTTTTTTTTTTTTTTTTAAATTTCATTTCTTCGTTTATTGTATAGGTATTAGGGTGCTTTTAAAAACTGAAAGTGTGAATTTCGAGTCACGGAACCCCGCAAATGATGAGGTTCCGGGAGCAAATAAAGCACATGATGTTTTGGGAAAATCATCAAATATTTAGAGGTTGCCCAAAGACCCCAAAGTTTTACCCATATGCTCATTTATTTATGCGCCCTTTTTAAGTCACTTCTAGTGTTTATTAACCCATTGATACACAGCTGCTCGTGTTCTCATCCCCTTTGGCATGCAAATGGGTCAGGACATAAGTGAGATGTGCCTCAGTCCAAGTGCTATTCGGGCCAGCAGATCCAGGTACAGATCAGCCCACGAAGCAGAGGTGAGAGCTTCCTACAAGCCTGAATGCCCTCTTGTTCTTCACTGGGATGGAAAACTTATGGCAGACTTAATGGGAAGAGGCAAAATCGACCGTTTAGCCATCTTAGTTACCGGGGATGGGATGAGCAAGATTCTAGCCATCCCAAAACTCCCAGACTCCAAGGCAGAAAGGACAGCAATCGTCATCATCGAAACCATCGAAAACTGGGATCTTGGCCAGAAGATCAAAGCTCTTTGCTTTGACACGACAGCCACCAACACCGGCATCCATGGAGGAGTGTGTGTGCGAGTAGAGCAGGCTCTCGGGCGTGAAATGATTTACTTTGCGTGTCGACATCACGTGCTGGAACTGCTGCTTGAAGCAGTATTTTCTTTCCTTGTTGGAGACCTTTCCAAAGGACCTGAGATTACGATTTTCCAGAGCTTCCGTAATGTTTGGCCGCAACTGAAATTGAATGAATACTCCACTGCCGCGGACGAAGAGGACACGGCTGCAGTGATCAGTCCCTGGGCCGAGAAGATGATTCATGAAGCAAATGACCTTCTGAAAGTGAAGCATCCCAGAGATGACTACAAAGAGCTTCTTGAACTTGTAGTCATTTTCTTGGGAGGAGTACCTCACGGACGTCGAGTCCTGTGTTCATGGCTCCAGGGCTTTGCACCGAGCACGGTGGATGGCGCGTGGAATTTACTCTTTCAAGATTTGGATGTTCAGATACCAGTTCACGATGCACATGAACCAATGTCCTTCAACATCTCGTGGAGCAAGTAGCAGTGCCCGCCTGATTTCTGGGTTGCGGGACTTCTGTCTCTTCGTTGCTCAAGATTACGTCCTTCCGTGGTTTTCAGCAAGAGAAGCAGCAAGCGCTCCACGAAGCGACTTAGCCCTCCTTCAAAAGTTGCAAAACACCAACGCCGCTGGGTACAAGAGTTTTAATCGGCATCTCTGGTACCTCAGAGGTAAACGTGGGCCTTGCACTATTCGATCCTGCAGTCGATGATGATGAGAAGCGGAAAATGGTAGAGAATATGAATTCCGTTGAAGGGTCAGAAGCTCCCCCCCGACGAGTCTGGATTCCAGATCCAAGAGGAAAGACCCTGGCAGACTTTTGCTCTTCCAATACGTACAATCTGTTCACCCTTCTAGATCTTCCGGTCGATTTCCTGCAAGAGGATCCATCAAACTGGGAAAACAACACCAGCTTTGGTTCAGCAAAGATCAGGGTGGATTCCTTAAATGTAGTGAATGATGCAGCAGAGCGAGGCATAGCATTGATTCAAGAATTCACGAAGGCTGGAAGGACTCGGAACGAAGAGCAGATGCAGTTCATGATTCAAATCGTCGAAGAACATCGTAAAGTCTTGCCGACAGCCTCCAAAGCCACTTTGATGAAAAAATGAACGCCAACACTCGAGGTGTCATGTACTTTAATCGTTAATTATGAATTTAGTGAATATACTCACACGATATATTTGTTCTGAATACTTATTGGAGATGTATATTGGAGATGCGATTTATCATTTAAACTGATAATTAAAATTTCCATTGCCCTATAAATTGAAAATACCTATCAGCTGTGGGCAACCTCTAAATGTTGTTGGATTACAAAGAAATTTTGCCTGTTCTGTTTTCTCATGTATCCTCACAAAATAAAGGGTTCCGCTCCCTTGCATTTTCATTTCGCATTTTTCACCATATACCATAAACACACCCTAATAGGTATATATATATATATATATATATATATATTATATATATATATATATATATATATAGGCTGTAACCTTCTATGTACTTCAGTGTTCCTGAGGATGTCATTAGACGAAAGCGCTTGAGCACCATTTTGTGTTTCCTTTCCTTCGTGGTTTTATTCATCATATATATATATATATATATATATATATATATATATTGACGATTGGTTAAGTTGTAATATTTTCGTTAGTTTTGACGTTTTATTTGATTAGGTATACGCGAACAAAGTTGGGGAACACGAACTACACTAGGATGATGTAGAGCAGTGGTGGCCAACCATTTTTTGATGCGTGCCATTTTTAGGTTAGGTTTAATTCGGATGCGCCAAAAAAAAATTTGTGAAAAAATTACTAATAACTTGTAAGTAAAAATAAAAATATAATATAATATTTACCTTAAATAGAAATATAATGTGAAAAATATTTACCTTAATGAGATTACATCTTAACTGCTTAACTGCTTAACTACATCTTAACTGCTTAAATCTTTGGTTTTTAATATTTAGTGTTAGAAGTGAAAATTTAGCACAATTCATACTAGACCTCGATGCGCCACTTCAAAGTACTTGATGCGCCACCTTTGGCGCAATGCGCCGCGGTTGGCCACCACTGAATTGTAGAGGAACGTAAACTACACTAGGCACCACAGGGGGACGTAAACTACACTTGCTCCGGAATTTGTTACTGTTTCGTAATTAATTTCAAAATAGTGAATACCAGCACTGTAAACCTATCATGTACTTTTGATTCTATCATAGTAATCGTAATGGTAATCAATTACTAATCGATTACTTTTCCGAAAGTAATCAGTAATTACGACTACCAAAAATTAGTGGTATCGCCCACCACTTCTAAGAACATTTTCCTCTGTCCTTCCAAATAAAAATATTTCTGAAAAATGTTTCGAACATGTTAATTAAAATTTAAAAATTACAGCAGACTGAAAAGTTCTAGAAAGTTCGTGGCGGTATGATAGGTCCACGCGAATGCGTTATAAACGTGCTGAATTTTCTAGAAGGCGTCCTTCCACTAGAATAACTAGTATATATAATAAACTGTGTTGCACGTTAGTTAGTGACCATCCAGTCTTTGAGTGGTGAGGTAGTGAATGTGAAATTTCTGTGATTAATATTAGCGATTTCTGAATTGCTTTTTTATGATTTAGTGTTTGGATAAAGACATTCTAATTTATTGTAAGAATAATTTATAAATTATGTATAATTAATTAATAGTATATATAAAATGAATTAATTAGTATATTTAAAATTTCAACTTTAACATATTTTATTTTCACAAAGAATTCCCTATATTATCGGTACTATGTAGCATCCCCTATATTACCAGTAGCCTCCCCTAGAGATTACCATTAGCTACGGCCCTGCCTTAAAAAGAGTAGAAGACAATGATGATGATGATGATGATGATAATAATAATATATACACACATACACAGAAATCCCCAAATACATGTACCTTAGATCTTGGAAATGAAATTGGTTTGCCAAAGAAATGTGAATAGCAGACTCAGGAAAAGTCATAAGAAAAAACAGAACTCAAGCTAAGAACAATGTTTTTAGTCTGATAAGCTGTTTCAGAGGAAGACGTTCATTGTGGAGAGTTGGACATTCAATGATGAGATGTTCTATACAAACAAACAACAAAACATCTTTATTGCGGATCATTCACAATCCATAGCCCCTTAACGTAACATACAAGTATAATCTTACGTATACACTGAACTTAATACAAAAATAAGGGCAACATAGCCACTTAACCTAGCATACTGTTTGATTAATTATTTTTATCTGACAATTTTATGTATATTGTTATTACATGAGATATCTTATAACACTTATAACTCTTATTATAACAATTTAGGGTGAGTCAATTTTAGGGAGCAAAGTGAAATCTTTAGATTTTCAAAGACTACTAGTGACCAAATGATGTATTTTTATGTGCTAAATCGAAATATGGCTTTAAAATCCAGATTTGACCAATCCTAGCTACTTATATTTGAAGTTGAAGTTTACGAAAAATCAGCAATTTTTGCGAGTATTTTTTTATTGTATATAACTACATTTTACATACATTACATACAATTAAAGACATTTTGATTGTATATCAATATTAAAACTTAAAAATATAGATAGGTTTCTTGAACTTTGCCAAGGATGCCATATATAACTACATTTTACATACGTACAATTAAAGACATTTTGATTGTATTTCAATATTAAAACTTAGAAATATAGATAGGTTTCTTGAACTTTGCCAAAGATGCCATGTCTGCCTTGCTCTTGTTCCTGGACATGAGCTCCCTACTGGCCACCTGGCCACTGATGTACGTCTCCCTCCTCTCTTGTGAGTAAACATGTTGTGCTGCTTCAGTTGTCATCCTTACATACCTCTCTACTGACTGTGTGTGTGAGGGCCATGCAGGAACTTCCATTGGTCTATCCAGAAACTCCTTGATTGCAATTTGCAGCAGTGGTGAGGGAGCAGGTCAGAGGAGGCTCAGTCACGCCAGAGTTCCAGTATAACACACCCAGAGATGGGCAAGATACTTGGAAATTGTATCTGAGATACAGATACAAGATACCCAACAAAAATGTATCTGAGATACAGATACAAGATACTCGAAAAAACTGTATCTTCAAGATACAGATACAAGATACCCAACAAAAATGTATCTGAGATACAGATACAAGATACTCGAAAAAACTGTATCTTCAAGATACAGATACAAGATACATTTTTAAGATACAAGATACTTTTGAAAGAATAATTATTTGAGTTTAGTTTCACCTGGTGAGCCATGAGCGCACGAGTTGTCTCATTCAATTGTTTATTATTATATTTTCTGGATATAAATAAATGCCAAATCAATGGTACTTCATATCTCAGTATTCATATAGTGATATAACTAAAAGGAAAGCACAAAGTAAATATGTATAAATAATCCTGAAAATTTTTAGGTATGGAAAAATAAAATAAACCACACTTTTTCAATTTATGTATTTCAAATAAATTGTTAATACAGGTATGCTCAGTTACCTACTCACGAAGAAAAAATAAAGTTTTCCTCATAATAAATATATTTGCAGGAATAAGCAAATATATGTATAATTCCTGATTTTTAATCATGTTAAAACATGTTAAAACCGCGGGATACAAGATGAAACCTGAGTACATCTGTGCCGAGACTGCGCGCAGCGCAACGGTAGTATTCATGTACAAACATGTAACAGCAATCGCCGGCCTGCTTCAACGTGCGTCAGATATGATCATATTTCATGAATAGTTATTAGCGTCTCTATTTAAAAAGTATCTTTGAAAGTGTATCCCGGGATACAAGCTACATGACAAAATGTATCTTAGATACTTCTCAAGATCCTCCAAAAATAAAGTATCTAAGATACGTATCTTGTATCTTAAGATACAAGATACTGCCCATCTCTGAACACACCACTACCATCCTCTGCTCCTGTAGAACGGTTGTTTAGTTTGGCTGGTCACATTCACGCTCCAAAAAGGAATAGACTGTCTGACCAGATGTTTAGCCAGCTGGTATTTTTGAAGGGTAATAGTAATTACTTTTAATTGTTAGTGTAATATTTTCATTTATGTATCCTACAAAATTAAAATACTTTCATTAAATAAAGCAATTGTTTTTATTTACATCTATAAAACCCATTAAAATGTCGTTGATTTTACTTACAGTGCGTACAAATTACTAGTATAAACAATAATATCTAATACCTACATATTAAATGAATAATTATAAAAATGTACCGGCGATGCATGTATCGGTATCGGTATCGCTTAAGCGTATCGGTATCGCCTAAGACGTTCTTCATGTATCGATGTATCGGTATCGCTTTAGCGATTTTCATGTAGCGATGCCCATCACTGGATGTAATGATCCTCAGAATCAGTAGTCACTTTAGGTCTGCCAGATCTTGTCTTTGAAGAGCACGATCCAGATTCTTTATATCTGCTTATAGTTCTTTGGACGGCCCCTTTTGAAACGTTAATTTTTGCCGAGATCTAGCGTTAGGATATTCCCTCTCTTGAAAGGGCAATTATTTGACCTCTCTGGGATAACTTAGTTCCTTAGACATTTCAATTACGGCCTGTAAAGAGATAATAGAGAAAATGATTAATTATTTTTTAATCAAATTGCTACAATGTCATTAACTAATTGGTTTTACCAGTTATAATAGACCAGTTGTTAAAATTACTGTATGAATACACTATTTTGAGGATTAATAACATTTGGCTATGGTCTGTCACCAATAACTGGATTAAAATCGGTGTTATTATACTGCAAAGAAAAAAAACGTAACAGGACCAAAAGGGACCATTTTCATCTCCTTTCTTATGAAATAAAAGCTACATTACTTACACAAGGTGGACGCAGACATATGAACGCCTCTCTCTCTCTCTCTCTCTCTCTCTCTCTCTCTCTCTCTGGAGTATGCAGTGCAGTTCTGGTCGCCCACCCTCAGGAAAGATATTCAGAGGCTGGAGCGAGTGCAGGCGAGGGCCACAAAGTTAATCCCTTCCATTAGGCATATGGGCTACCATCGACGGTTACGCGCCCTGAACTTGTTTTCGCTGGAAACTCGGAGGCTGCGCGGTCAACTGATCGAAGTTTTCAAGCTCTTACGCGGGTTCAACGATGTCGATTTTAGAAGCATGTTTAGTTTAAATGATAACCCAACTCGCAACAATGGTTGGAAGTTGGATTTGAAACGGTTTAGGACTAGTGTGTGTGGGAATTACTTTACGTATAAGATCTGTGACACGTGGAACAGGTTACCTTCAGAAGTTGTGAACAGTTCCTCTGTGGATCAGTTCAAGAAAAGGTTAGACCAAATCTTGCACACTATTTGAGTGCATAGAAAATTTTCCCTGGCACCCGTTGCCATTGGTACCTCCTCGGTATGGGCCGCAAGGCCTTTTGAGGTACTTCTTTTCCTTGTAACTCCTTGTAACTCTCTCTCTCTCTCTCTCTCTCTCTCTCGTACCTTTAACTGAAGGGTGCGTCCATGTACAGGTGGGTGACCCTCCTTCCCCGTTGGAGGGGGCTCAGGCTCCTGCGGATGTTGCCCCTCGTTGGTGAGGGGCTCTTCAACTCCCGACAGCCCTGGCTGTTCGGGAAACGGGGCGTGTTAGGGGAGCGGTCAGAATAGGGAAGGCTCCTTCCGTTTAGTGCTTTTTAATGCTAGGTCGATTAGGAATACGTTTTGCGACCTACGGGCGCTCTTAGCATCAGAATACCAGGATATCGTTGCTATCGCCGAGTCCTGGATTCATACTGATCGTAGGGACTACGTTGGGGAGTTCGAGATTCCCGGGTATAGAATGTTTCACAAGGACCGCACCCGTGGGGAGGGGGGAGGGGTACTAATATACGTCAGGGATAAGTTGAGACCGGTTGACTGCCAGTTCCGATCGGAACGGGAGCTGTTTGGCGTCGATCTGAAACTGGGAGGGACGAACTATAGGTTAATCGTGTCTACAGACCTCCGCATCTCCTCCTCGAGGAGGATACAGCCCTGTACACCGAACTCCTTAGCCTGCTAGGGGACAGGGTGTATGTAGTTTTAGGAGACTTCAACTGTCGCGGCATAAACTGGGAAGACAGGACTGCTGATGCCGAAGGGAAGAGGCTAGTTGGCTTTGCTGATGAGAACTTCCTCACTCAGTGAGTCAATGGACCTATACGAGGCGAAAGAGTTCTAGACTTAGTATTCACGACCGAAGACAACCTCGTCACTGGCCTCACCGTTGAGGAATCGTTGGGCGGGAGTGATCACGGTCTGATTAGGTTCTGTGTCTGCGTCCCTCGGGTGAAGCGTAGTAATTCGAGAAGCGAGATAGGTGAGATAGGGTTAGAGGTCAGCGGCGATGTTGAAGGAGTGTGGAGTGCATTCCGGGACCAGTTTATAGTGCTGCAGTCTGCTGCTATACCCTCAAAACCGGTCACCCCTGCTTCAACGCAGCCTAAGTGGTTCAGTCGGGACATCGCTTCGGCTATCCGAAATAGGAAAAAGCTGCGTATAGGAGGGCGAAGACCAATCGTTCCCATGAGAACAATGAGGCGTATGTCCGCCTGTGCAGTAGGGTGGTCCATAATTTCACTTTTTAAAAATTTTAATGGTCCAACGAGCTAATGTTGTGGGCATTGATGCAAGAAACAACATGGTTACCAGTTTTTGGAGTTCCGGTGATATCAGACCTCCCCCCCCCTCAATTTATGGGACCTAAAAATTTGACTGAGAAAACGAAAGTTTTTCCTCTTCTCTGTGAATAAACATGACTATATTATTTTTTCTTGGTAATAATATATTATTTTAATTAATTATATATTCTAGGGGTGTTACCGCCACCCTGAAGCATCATCCCAGGGCCCATCATTTTTTTTTTGCATTTATTTTTAAACAAAAATGAATTCCTTTTACAATGATTAAAAAATTATACCAAAGTTTAATAAAAAAGATAAATACTTCTGCATAACATTACACAAGAAACGCTCACTTAACATAATTATACATTTCAGCCAAAGATTTTTTCTTGAAGTCTGGAAGAAGGCGTCGATGTCGCTCTATAACTTTTACCAGAAATTGTTTTTGTGATTCATCATTAACAATTCTGTCTTTGAAATCTTCAATCAGCTTGATTGCTCTCTCGGCAGGATCATTCACAACTTTCATATTTTTGACAAAGTTCTCCATAACTTGGAAAGATTTGCAATTTTTCCAAGAAGTAACAGGTTCATTTAGCCAGTCACCACTAGTACCCAAGCATTGGAAAACAACTGAAGAACCCTTACCAACTAACTGACACAGCTTAGTTGTATTTGTTAGCGTAGGGAAGATTGGCTGACCTTTGGGAAGAGGGTGTTGCGGGTTGATTTGACAGACTTTCTTCATTGACTTTGCAATCAGACTTTTTTCTGCATCTGAAATTTGCCGGAAAGCAAGTGGTACTAGTTCCTCAGTCAGATACCATAGCCGACCATTTAATCCCTTAAGAGCACTGGATGCTACATCGTGATCATAATTTTTATATTCAATGAGTTCATTAAAAAGATTTAAATTGTTGACAGGTGCATCACAGGCGACGGAAGCAAGCAACCAAGGTTTTATATAGTAGAGGCAGTTGAATATGCACATTCTCTCTAGTTTTGCTATCATATTTGCATCATACCCAGCTTGATCAGAGAATGCGTACATCTTTACTGGATACAATACAGATGGCATCCACCTCGCATAGTGTGCTGCCCCAGACTTAGCCCATCTCACACCTGTGTTTGAGACGTTTTCCCCAAGAAGTAATAGCGCAACCTCGGCACATTCTCTGTAGTCGCCTCTGGGAAATAGAGGTGAACTGGCTGAATTAAGTGCATCTTTTAGAAAATCTTTTACCTCAGAAGCTTTGGCTCTCAATTGGCTCTTGTATTTTTACCTGAACGTTTAGAAGTAGACTTTGACAGGCTCATGTCATGTATATTTATATTTAATTCTGAGGCAACTACTGCAGCGTAAACTGTTCTTTGGCTATGCGAGAGATTCAGCCTATCAGCCGTGTCAGAAACCATTTGAGAATCGAAAATGCGAATTCTTTTTTTAGGATTTCTTTGAGCCGAGGGTTGAAAGTCGGAATCATTTGATTCATTACTTGATTCATCATTATCTATAGGAATGTCATCATCAGGTGGGATATTCATTTGTTCACCACTGGGTCCTGCATCCATGTCTACTAAGAGTTTTTCTTTTCTCTCTACGCCATGTCGAATTCTTTGGTTTCGTCTTTCTGTCCGAGTTACATAAGACTTATTAAGGCTGGAGACGTACATATTCCGATTAGTTCTTTGATCTTCAAGGAATTTTATATCTTCGCTTTTGTTTCTTGTTGTTCTCATTCTGTCTTTCATTATTGTTTCAATAGCATCTGCTGCCGATATATCCAATAGCATATTTAATTTTTTACAAAAAATATCCTTTTTATCTTCGAAAGTATTCCTGTTTTTGTGTTTTTTCAGTGTTTCATACTCATTAACTAAAGTCAAAATCTTTTCTTTTGGTCTTGTGCTTTTGGAAATATCTTGCGTTTTAATGCCAGCTAAGTCCCAGAATTTTTTAACTTTATTAAGTACAACTGTTGCAGCCAGAGGTGGGGAGTCGGAGTCGGGAGTCGGGAGTCGGGAGTCGGGGCTTTTTTGAAGAGTCGGGAGTCGGAGTCGGGAGTCGGTAAAAACGACCGACTCCCGACTCTTTGATTCAATTTCTATATGCCAACAATTTACCAGAATACTACTCTGCCCTAAATAAATATCTTCCTGAACTAATTCTAGATTCACATTTCCACATTTGATTTATTGTTCTGGTAAATCTTAGCAAATGAATTTCATATTTCTATTTTAGGATAGTAGGTACCATATAAAAATCAGCAATATATTAATTATTAATTTAATTAGCCCCTATTAGTAATGAGTCGTGGGCCTAGTAGAAAATCAGCAGTCTTTCAATATTTTAAGCTAAATGAGGATGAAAGTATTTTTATTTGTCAAGTAGAAAAGGATGGTAAAGAGTGTAATGCAAAAATTAGTGCTTACACTGGGAAACATGCTAATGCTCCAACTAGAGCCTCAAACTTGAAACGCCATCTACGAAACAAACATCCCAATATTTATAAGGTTGTAGATCAGCATGATAAGGAAAGAGTCGGGAGTCGGGAGTCGGGAGTCGGAGTCGGTTTTTAAAAATACCGACTCAGGAGTCGGGAGTCGGGAGTCGGTTGTTTTTGGCCGACTCCCCATCCCTGGTTGCAGCCTCTTCTTTATTGTTCATAACCATATCATTTCTTTTTAAATGATAGAAATGCTGAAGTGCATCTGATTGGGATGGTAGCTGGAATAGTCCTGTAAGAATCAGTTCATCTTTAAGATTACCAATAATTGGATCATAACTGCTTTTTCTTAACTTTATATTTAATTTCTTAGGAGTAGCCATGATATTCATTTAAAATAAGATTAGAATCAACCAAATGAAAAATGCATCATATACTATATACATCATTGGATATCTGAAAAACATAAAATATTGGCTTAATCAGCTGTTATAGAACATTTCTATGTATACTATTAAGAATAAATAATCAATTTATACACCAAAATGTGAAAAGTTGATTTCTGAATAAATTGATATGCAATATGTATGCTTTTATTTAAGATTAAATATGATTAATCTTAAAAAAATGCTTAAAAGATGTCGTTTTTACTCAGTTTTTTACTATGAAATATAAATTTGGGGGGGAGGGGGGTCTGATATTACCGGAACTCCAAAAACTGGTAACCATGTTGTTTCTTGCACCAATGCCCATAACATTAGCATGTTGGACCATTAAAAATTGTAAAAAGTGAAATTATGGACCACCCTACTGTGCAGGGAAGTCAAGGCGAAGGTTAGGCTAGCCAAACGTAACGAAGAACTCCGGGTGGCAAGCCTCTGCAAGGGGAACCCTAAGTTCTTCAGTTATGTTAAAAGTAGAAAGCCAATTAAGAGCATGATAGGCCAATTAAAGGAGCCCAGTGGCGTGCTACCGACCTCCGACGCGGACATCGCTAATGTGCTGAATCAGTACTTTGCGGGAGTGTTCACCAGGCAGGACACCCGCGTCATCCCCGAGCCAGGCATCAGGCACGAAGGTGCTGGCCTGGATAGTGTTCGGTGTACCGCGACAGTCGTTGCTGATAGAATAGACAAACTGAGCGCGTTTGAGGCTCCTAGGCCAGACCAGTTCCTCCCCAGAGTGTTGCGGGAAGTGCGCTACCAGGTGGCTCCCCACATGGCTACAGTCTTCAACAAATCGTTGGAGACGGGCCAGGTGCCTGGTGACTGGAGGGAAACCAACGTGACCCTTACCTTTAAGATAGGGGATCACGAAAGTCCAGGGAACTATCGTCCCATTAGTCTCACTTTGGTTGTAGGTAAATTATTAGAGGAGATAATAATGGATAGGATCGTTGACCATTTGGATTCCTACAAGCTGTTTGGGGACTCCCAACATGGGTTTAGACGGCATAGGTCGTGTCTCACCAACCTCCTCGAGTTTTTCCACGTCATGTGGAGTGAGTATGATGAGAGTAGGGCGATTGATATACTTTATCTCGACTTTCAGAAAGCCTTTGATATGGTACCTCACCGCCGGCTAATGGCCAAAGTCAGCCCGCTGGTTATCGGTGGGGAAGTAGGTAGGTGGACTGGAAACTGGCTGAAGAATAGGAGAGTGGTCCGAAAAATGGTAAATGCCGTTTAACTTGGGTAAAAGAAAGGTGATGCACATTGGCTACGCCAATCCCAAGTCGGACTATTTGATGTTGGGGAGTAATATTGAGGCCACTGATTTGGAAAAGGACTTTGGTAAACTTAAAGTCGCTGCTAATTAGCACACCCAACAGTGCGTAGAGGTGGAAAAGAAAGCCCAGAAGCTGTTGGGTTATATGAGTAGGCAATTTCAATTTCGAAACAAGGAGATTGTGCTCTCTCTGTACAATTCTCTGGTTCGGCCGCACCTGGAGTATGCTGGCAGTTCTTGTCGCCCACCCTCAGGAAAGATATTGACAGGCTGGAGCGAATCCAGGCGAGGGCCACTAAGTTAATCCCTTCCGTTAGGCATATGGGCTACAGTCGACGCTTAAACGCCCTGAATTTGTCTTCACTGGAAACTCGGAGGCTGCGCGGTCAACTCACCGAGGTTTTCAAGTTCTTACACGGTTTCAACGATGTCGATTTTAGAAGCATGTTTAGTTTAAATTATAACTCAACTCGCAACAATGGTTGAAAGTTGGATTTGAAACGGTTTAGCACGAGTGTGTGTGTGGGGGGGGGGAATTACTTTACCGATAAGATCTGTGACAGATGGAACAGGCTACCTTTAGAGGTTGTGAATAGTTCCTCTGTGGATCAGTTCAAGAAAAGGTTAGACCGAATCTTGCATACTATTTGAGGGTGTAGGAATTTTTCCCTGGCACCCGTTGCCATTGGTACCTCCTCAGTATGGGCCGCAAGGCCTTTTGAGGTACTTTTTTTCCTTGTAACTCTCTCTCTCTCAGTGTTGTCAACGCTGGTGGCAACGACCTGTTCCTCAAAGGCGGTAGGGTAGGTTCGACCGAAGGGACCATCATCGAGATCATGTCTCTTGCAGATGATCTGAAACTTAAGCAGACAAGGGAATGTTGATGGGTATTTTACCGCGGATAAATGCCAGTGACCACGCGCTCAGTAAGGTCATTGACATCAGTGAGAGGGTGCAAGACTTCTGCGTCCCACTGGGCGTAAGGTTTGTTGACCACTTCGACGCGTTTTCGGGTAGGCGGGACCTTTGTCAGAGGGATGGTGTCCACCTCAATGACAAGGGTAAAGGTGTGCTAGGCACGCTGCTCGACCGGCACCTATACCGTATGGTGAAGTCAAACCCGGGGATTGATGACTGGCCCCCACCGCGGGGGGAGATGATCTCGAGCCGCTGGCGGACGGACCTTCAACTGAAGGGTGCGTCCATGTACAGGTGGGTGACTCTCCTTCCCCGTTGGAAGGGGCTCAGGCTCCTGCGGATGTTGCCCCTCGTTGGTGAGGGGCTCTTCAACTCCTGACAGCCCTGGCTGTTCGGGAAACGGGGCGTGTTAGGGGAGCGGTCAGAATAGGGAAGGCTCCCTCCGTTTAGTGCTTTTTAATGCTAGGTCGATTAGGAATAAGTTTTGCGACCTACGGGAGCTCTTAGCATCAGAATACCAGGATATCGTTGCTATCACCGAGTCCTGGATTCATACTGATCGTAGGGATTACGTTGGGGAGTTCGAGATTCCCGGGTATAGAATGTTTCACAAGGACCGCACCCGTGGGAAGGGGGGAGGGGTACTAATATACGTCAGAGATAAGTTGAGACCGGTTGGCTGCCAGTTCCAATCGGAACGGGAGCTGCTTGGCGTCGATCTGAAACTGGGAGAGACGAACTATAGGTTAATCGTGTGTACAGACCTCCGCATCTCCTCCTCGAGGAGGATACAGCCCTGTACACCGAACTCCTTAGCCTGCTAGGGAACAGGGTGTATATAGTTTTAGGAGACTTCAACTGTCGCGGTATAAACTAGGAAGACAGGACTGTTGATGCCGAAGTGAGGGGGCTACTTGACTTTGCTGATGAGATCTTCCTCTCTCAGTGGGTCAATGGGCCTACACGAGATGAAAGCGGTCTAGACTTAGTACTGACGACCATAAACAACCTCGTCACTAGCCTCACCGTTGAGGAATCGTCGGGCGGGAGTGATCACGGTCTGATTAGGTTCTGTGTCTGCGTCCTTCGGGTGAAGCGCAGTAACTCGAGAGGCGAGATAGGTGAGATAGACGATGTTGAGGGAGTGTAGAGTACATTCCGGGACCAGTTTATAGTGCTGCAGTCTGCTGCCATACTCTCAAAACCGGTCACCCCTGCTTCAACGCAGCCTAAGTGGTTCAGTCGGAACATCGCTTCGGCTATCCGAAATAGGAAAGCTGCGTATAGGAGGGCGAAGGCCAATCGTTCACATGAAACATGAGACGTATGTCCGCCTGTGCAGGGAAGTCAGGCGAAGGTTAGGCTAGCCAAACGTAATGAAGAACTCTGGGAGGCAAGCCTCTGCAATGGAAACCCTAAGGAGTTCTTCAGTCATATTAATAGTAGAAAGCCCATTAAGAGCATGATAGGACCCCAGCGGCGTGCTGCCGACTCCGACGCGGACATCGCTAATGTGCTGAATCAGTACTTTGCGGGAGTGTTCACCAGGGAGAACACCCGCCTGTACTGCGACAGTCGTTGCTGATAGAATAGACAAACTTAGCGGGTTTAAGGCTCCTGGGCCAGACCAGTTCCTCCCCAGAGTGTTGCGGAGGTGCGCGACCAGGTGGCTCCCCACCTGGCTACAGTCTTCTACAAATCGTTGGAGACGGGCCAGGTGCCTGGTGACTGGAGGGAAGCCAACGTGACCCTTACCTTTAAGATAGGGGATCACGAAAGTCCAGGGAACTATCGTCCCATTAGTCTCACTTCGGTTGTAGGTAAATTATTATTAGAGGGATAATAACGGATAGCATCGTTGACCATTTGGATTCCTACAAGCTGTTTGGGGACTCCCAACATGGGTTTAGACGGCATAGGTCGTGTCTCACCAACTTTCTCGAGTTTTTTCACGTCATGTGGAGTGAGTATGATAAGAGTAGGGCAACTGATATACTTTATCTCGACTTTCAGAAAGCCTTTGATAAGGTACCTCACCGCCGGCTAATGGTCAAAGTTCGCTCGCTGGGTATCGGTGGGGAAGTAGGTAGGTGGACTGGAAAGTGGCTGAAGAATAGGTGGCAGAGGGTTGTAATTAAAGGTGCTAGCTCTGGTTGGGCCTCGGTCACCAGCGGGGTTCCTCAGGGTTCCGTTTTGGGGCCACTGTTGTTTATCATTTACATAAATGACATCCTGTGGCGAATCCCGGGGGGGTGGGGGTTCGGGAGTTCGATCGAACCCCCCTAAACCAGAACCACTCTAAACCAGAAAGCCCCGCTCCCAAAGCTAACTGACTGAACATACAAGTTATTTTACAAACAGCACTAAAAAGCATGTATATTACCTTTTTGTTTTCATTTATTTCAGATCGTTAGTCGACCCTGTGTCTTACTTTAATACTCGAAAGTCTAAAAAGCAACATTCATTCAAAAGCATTATTCAATAGAATTTTCGGTTTTACAATGTCAAGAAGAGTTAAACAGCAATCAAGAATTGACCGATTTTTTGGTCCATCAAGTTTGGTCCATCCTACGTCAGTGGCAAGGTTAGTAACTGTATTATAAACTAAAACAATGACTTTAAAAACTACTTACGATCGATTGCTCATATTAAATTCATTGTCTCTCGTTTTGACAGTGATGAAGAAGGACAATCTACCCCACTGTAAAGAGGATTCGCAGTAGCGCCAGCGTTACCGGTAGGAACACGTGTTGTACGACAAGCTGGCTCACAGAAAACCATTTTTCTTGTTTTGATATATTTTAAGGTTAAGACTAAAACTAAAGTAAGCTAAATCTTATTTCATTTTCTGAATATAATTATAATAGCTCCGCATTTTGTTTTTATTGCAGGTATCCCTACTTGCCATGCATCGGCATATGATATTGACGTTGGTGCCCTGTTGCGTCAGAAAATTCCTGTTAGATCTCTGCAACAAGCTGAAAAGTTCAATGTCATAACTAACCATTTTCAACCAGGAAAGGATTATTCTTTCCCCAAAGTGTTTGAGTGGTTGTAATCGGTCTTTTCAAAGCTCTTGGCATTAACGCTATCCTTGGCTGGTGTACAGCAAGGAATGCGATGGTGGTTTCTGTCTCCCATGTATTCTATTTGCTACATGAGAAAACCTTGGTGCTCTCGTGAACAGTCCATTTACACGGTGGACAAAAGTAAGTACGGTGTGTGGTCAACACGAGCACACCCTTTACCACGCAAATGCTATTGTCGCTTATGACAATTTCCTCGCCACAAGTCGAAATCCTGACAAAAGTATCCAGGTGCAAATTGAAAGTCAACGTACCTACTCAATACCCATACCGAGGGCAAAAAATTGTTCATCTTTGTGGCAAACAGTGCATTGCCTTAAGAGGTCACAGAGATGAGAGCACAGCCGCCCAAGACGCAAACAGGGGCAATTTTCTTGCCTTGCTGGAATTTCGTGTCGATGCTGGTGAAAAAATCTTAAAGAACCATTTAGCAACATGCCGCACCAATGCAAGATATTCCAGTAAATCAATTCAAAACCAAATTATTGGTCTAATTGGGGATCAAATTAGGGATTCGACCATCAAGGAGATAAAATAAACAAAGTTTTTTTGCAGTTCTTTGCGATAAAGTGACAGACAATGCGAATCTTGAACAAGTATCGCTGGTTTTGAGGTTTGTTGACAAGAATTGTATTATTCAGAAAGAATTTCTAGATTTTAAAACCACTGAATGCATAACTGCCAAGTCATCTCTCAATTGATCCTAGGAAAACTGGTGCAGTGGGGTCTAGACATAGCAGACTGCCGTGGACAAGGGTATGATGGAGCTTCAAACATGTCCGGCCAGGCCCAAGGGGTGCAACGCATAATAGTTCAGCAAAACCCCAAGGCAAATATGTGCATTGCAATTCTCATGTCCTCAATCTCATCATTGTAAAAGCTTGTAGCCTACCATCTGTACGCAATATGGCAGGAATCAGCCAGAATCTCAAAAATCAAAGATCCGAGACCTTTGCCGCACTCGTTGGGTAGAATGCCATGAATCATACGAAACATTTGTGCTCTTGCTGCCAACAATTATTAAAACATTAGAAGTTATTACAAATGAACCACAGTACCAGCAGTATAGTTCTGAAAAACATTGGAACTGGGATAGAGAGACACTCCAAAATGCATACAATTTCTATCACACGTGTTGTTCGTTTCAATTTCTTATTTCCTTGACTGTTGCCATGAAAACTTTAGCGATCATCAAGCGGTTAAGCATCAAGCTTCAGAAGAAATCAAACGACATCGTGAAGGCTTACAACATGATCTCGGACACACAGAAAGAGCTGAAGGAAGTGAAAGATAAAGCTGACGATGTGTTCAGGGGATGGTATTCGCAAGCTACACAGGTCAGTTCTGATGTGGGTACTGAACCCAGTGTACCAAGGACAACTGCCAGACAACAGCACAGACCAGATACTCCTCATGACACACCTGAGGAATATTAATTATCGTCGTACTCTATTTCTTCCTTTTATGGACCATATTATGCAGGAGATGTCTACAAGGTGCGTTTGTAGAACACGAACTTCTAAATTCTAAAAATCTGACAGTTTTCCGTAACGCGCCCCATGCATTCTCCACCTAATTAATGAACTCTTTTTGTTGTAGATTAGGCCCCACTCAGAAGATGGCTGTTCAGTTACTTGGTCTTGTCCCCAGAGTCACCGTTGAGCCAGCAACAGACATTACTGAGATTTCTGTGATGTACGAGTCAGACCTTCCCAGCCCTGGGACTCTTGACATCGAATATATGCGATGGAGTAGAAAGTGGCAGTCAGAGAACGCCAAACCAGATTCGCTTCAACCTGCATTAAAGGTAGATTATAATTCTTCGTATGCCCATCTTGGGGTGACAATTCTTCGTATGCTCCGATTATTTAATAGTTAATATTTAGTGTAAAATTTTCTAGCTTAATTGTAACTTTATCACTTTTTCTTTCCAGGCTTGCGATGCCGATATATTCCCAAACATCAACTGCTTGTTGCGAATTGCTTGCACCATACCCGTCACCTCTGCTGACAATGAACGTGCCAACAGTACCTTGAAACTTGTGAAGGGGTACCTTAGGACTACTATGTCCACGGAGAGATTGTCGGGCTTGGCGTTGATGGGCAATCATTAAGACAAGCCCGTGGATTACGAAATTGTAGAGTCGGGAGATTAACTGACATCTCAGTCAACACAAAACTTTGTCAAGAAATATAATAACTTCAATTATAGTAATGAACAAATCTAGAATGATAACGTATGATTTTCAAAAGAAATTTAGATTTTGATATTGTGAAATTTTTGTAAACAGTGTTTCTTTAAGACTTATCACGAATTTTGTCTTTCCTTGTATAATTTTCTTGCAAATCAGTACATAACTTAGATGTTGCAAAAGCTAATAAACTTGAACAAACACCCCGCAAATTGCTTAAAAACGCGTTTCTGAGAGCCTTAACTTTCAAAATTTTCTGGGGCAGCATGCCCGGACTCCCGCCAGAAGCCTTCGGGCTCGTACCGAATCCCCCTCCAGCAAATCCTGGATCCGCCCTAGATATCGACGCTGGCATCGTCAGTAGGATCGCCAAATTCGCTGATGACACCAAGCTTGGGGCCAATGTTGGGACGCCGGAAGCGATCGAACAACTGCGTGCGGACCTACGTACGATAGAAGAGTGGTCCGAAAAATGGCAAATGCCGTTTAACTTGGGTAAATGCAAGGTCATGCACATTGGCTACGCCAATCCCAAGTCGGACTACTCGATGTTGGGGAGTAATATTGAGGCCACTGATTTGGAAAAGCACTTGGGTGTGCTAATTAGCAGCGACCTTAAGTTTACCAAACAGTGTGTAGAGGTGGAAAAGAAAGCCCAGAAGCTGTTGGGTTATATGAGTAGGCAATTTCGATTTCGGAACAAGGAGATTGTGCTCTCTCTCTCTGTACAATTCCCTGGTTCGGCCGTACCTGGAGTATGCTGTGTGGTTCTGGTCGCCCACCCACAGGAAAGATATTGAGAGGCTGGAGCGAGTCCAGGCGAGGGCCACAAAGTTAATCCCTTCCGTTAGGCATATGGGTTACAATCGACGCTTACGCGCTCTGAATTTGTTTTCGCTGGAAACTCGGAGGCTACTTGGTCAACTCATCGACGTTTTCAAGCTCTTACATGGGTTCAACGATGTCGATTTTAGAAGCATGTTTAGTTTAAATGTAACTCAACTCGCAACAATGGTTGGAAGTTGAATTTGAAACGGTTTAGCACTAGTGTGTGTATGGGAATTACTTTACCTATAAGATCTGTGACATGTGGAACAGGCTACCTTCAGAAATTGTAAAGAGTTCCTCTGTGGATCAGTTCAAGAAAAGATTAGACTGAATCTTGCACACTATTTGATGGTGTAGGAATTTTTCCCTGGCACCCGTTGCCATTGGTACCTCCTCGGTATGGGAGGCAAGACCTTTTGAGATACTTCTCTTCCTTGTAATTCCTTGTAACTCTCTCTCTCTCTCTCTTCTCTCTCTCTCTCTCTCTCTCTCTCTCTCTCTCTCTCAGGCTGTGCGGTCAATTCATCGAGGTTTTCAAGTTCAACGATGTCGATTTTAGAAGCATGTTTAGTTTAAATGATAACTAAACTTGCAATAAGGGTTGAAAGTTGGATTTGAAACGGTTTAGCACTAGTGTGTGTGGGAATTACTGTACCTATAAGATCTGTGACACGTGGAACAGGTTACCTTCAGAAGTTGTGAACAGTTCCTCTGTGGATCAGTTCAAGAAAAGGTTAGACCGAATCTTGCACACTATTTGAGGGTGTAGGAATTTTTCCCTGGCACCCGTTGCCATTGATACTTCCTCGGTATGGTCCGCAAGGCCTTTTGAGGTACTTCTTTTCCTTGTAACTCCTTGTAACTCTCTCTCTCTCTCTCTCTCTCTCTCTCTCTCTCTCTCTCTCTCTCTCTCTCTCTCTCTCTATATATATATATATATATATATATATATATATATATACTGTTTAGCCACTGTGCATGACCCTGCATTTACCCAAGTTAAATGGCACTTGCCATTTTTCGGACCACTCTCCTATCGTACGTAGGTCCGCACACAGTTGCTCGATCGCTTCGGGCGTCTCAACATTGGCCCCAAGCTTGGTGTCATCAGCGAATTTGGCGATCCTACTGAAGGTGCCAGCATCGATATCATTTATGTAAATAATAAACAACAGTGGCCCCAAAACGGAAACCTGAGGAACCCCGCTAGTGACCGAGGCCCTCAGCCGCCTATTCTTCAGCCAATTTCCAATCCAGCTACCTACTTCCCCGCCGATACCCAGCGCGCGGACTTTGGCCATTAGCCGGCGGTGAGGTACCATATCAAAGGCTTTCCGAAAGTCGAGATAACGTATATCAATCGCTCTACTCTTATCATACTCACTCCACATGACGTGGAGAAATTCGAGGAGGTTGGTGAGACACGACCTATGCCGTCTAAACACATGTTGGGAGTCCCCAAGCAGCTTGTAGGAATCCAAATGGTCAACGATCCTATCCGCTATTATCCCCTCTAATAACTTACCTACAACCGAAGTGAGACTAATGGGACGATAGTTCCTTGAACTTTCGTGATCCCCTTTCTTAAAGATAGGGGTCAAGGAGAGAGAGAGAGAGAGAGAGAGAGAGAGAGAGAGAGAGAGAGAGAGAGAGAGAGAGAGAGAGCCTCAAAGACCTACCGGTCCACTCTGGGAGGTTCCTGTTATTAAACAAGTTTATTTTTTTTTCAACTATCCTAGTAGTAACAGAAAAGTATAAGGCTCTCTCCCCAACCTCCGCTCCCTCCCTGCCAGAGGCAGGTATGGAAAAAAAATGTTGAAGAAAATACCTTGACCTTGAAAAAGTAACCAAAGAAATTTTACAGGAAAGTGGAGAATATATAAAAAGCTCTATAATTAGCATGCCCACAGAGACACCGTGCAAGCGAACTCCTGCAGAATTACGTTATGTTTTAGTCTTAAACCATGAGAGTATTCAGTACTTTGTCTAGCCTATTTTTAAACACATTTACACTTTGGCTGGAAACAACCTCTGAGGGAAGTTGGTTCCAGATATTAACTATTTTATAGGAAAAGAAATTCCCGCAGACAGAGGTCCTAAATGTCTTTCGTTCCAGTTTAAACCCATCATTTCGTGTCGGAGTGGCATTAAGTGAGAATACGTTTCTGTAATCTACACTGTCTATTCCATTGAGCATCTTGAAGACTTGAATAAGCTGACCGCGCAACCTCCTCGTCTCTAAGGTAAACAGATTTAGGCGTTTCAATTTCCGTTTGTAGTTTTGCATTCTCATTGAAGGGATCAATTTTGTAGCCCTTGCTTGTACCCTTTCTAACCTTTCTATGTCCTTCCTGAGGGATGGAGACCAAAACTGCGCACAGTATTCCAGTTGAGGTCTGACTAGAGAATTATAAAGACACATTACAGTCTCCTTGTTCCGAAACTGGAACTGTCTTTTAATATAACCTAATATTTTTAAGTCCCTCTTTTCGACTTCTGCACAGTGCTTCGACGGTTTCAAATCATTGCTGATATAGACTCCTAAGCAGGGCCATTCGGGGGCCCTAAGCAGTATACCCATTTGAGGCCCCACCACTCCATCCACCAACTCACGCCTTACTACATCACCTCAGCACACGCATACAAAAAATGGCTGTATTAATAAAAAACAATTATGAAACAATTTTAATGAAACGTTTATGTCCAAAACAACAAATATGTACTGTACTTTCAGAAGACAAACAGAAAAAATACTCTTCATGAAATTCCTGAAAATTAGCTTATACATTATTTAGAATAAATGACAGAACTATGTATAAAAAATAATGCAATTATCAACTACCAAACAATTACTAACTCTACGATACCATCGTGTAATAGCTAACAGTTATACAGAACAGTTTGTATCTTCAAAATTTTTGCCTCCTAGATTTTTTCTGGGCGAAATCATCAATAACATCATATGAAATCTCCCTGCCAACGTCCTGGTTGATGCTTATGATGCCAAGGCCACTGAGGCGATCCTGTCCCATTGATGATCTGAGGTAGTTCTTGATTAGCTTCATCTTAGAGAAGCTCCTCTCGGCTGACGCTACTGTCACAGGTAGAGTGCAGGCAATTCTTAGTGCAACCCAGAGATTGGGGTATAGTTCCTCCAGTTGCTTCTGATGAATGAAGGAAAGAAGCTCCAATGCAGTCATGTTGTGTGAAGGTAAAGTCGGCAAGTTCTTAATTTCGAGGGCCGGTTCTCTTCCATCAATGTCAGAGTCAGCTCCAGAGCTCAGTATCTTAGAGAGCTTTTCACACTTGCAGGACAAGTCTTCCTTGTTCATTGTGGTGAAGTTTAGGAGAACCCCAAATATGTCCCTCACATCATCTAATGTTTTGAATCTCTCATTTATTGACCCGATGGCACAATCCACCACCACATTTAAAAATTTGACTTCCAGCTTCTTTAAGGCTTCTGTAAATGGTTCGTCAGGAGCTTTGTAAGCAAAGTGCTTTTTTGTGGATCTGAACCTCTTCTCCTTCAGCACAGCCTCCACATTCATTTCCTCACATATGTCCCTAGCTACGACTTGTGCTGCAACAAAACCTGTGTTTCTGTAGCTGGTGAGTGAGTCTTGTTTTTGTGAGGAGGTTAACTGCCACATCAAACTGCATTGTAGGAGACTGCAGAAGTTTGCTCACATGGTTAACTGCATGAAGAATGTCATACCATACAACTGTGAAAATCTGAAAGCGATAAGACCCTACCTCCTCTGCAAGTGCTTGTGCTTCAGTCCTGGCTATGGCATCTGTGGCATTGTTTCTGATTTCCAACAGGGCCTCTCTGTTGTTGTGGCTCTGGTATCGCACAGCCTCAATGCTCTTAAGCCGGCTCTCCCACCTGGTTTCACTCCAAGACTTGAGTGTTATGTTCACGTGCTTCTTTAGGATTGTCCAGCTCTGTGTAGCTGCTGCAAAAAGGTTGTACAATTTTTGTACGTTGCCAAAGAAGCTGATGGCATCCGTGGAAGTTTTAGCTGCATCAATCAGCCACTACAAGATTCAGTGTGAGCCCCACATGGAACATAGAGTGCACGACGGTTCTTCTCTAATAACCTTGCCTGAACACCTTTGTTCTTGCCCTTCATGTTCGCTAATAATAATAACAATAATAATAATAATAATGATAATAATAATAATAATAATAATAACAATAATATTAATAATAACAATAATATAATTTTAATAATAATAATAACTTCAGCTATATTCCTATTCTTGCCCACTGAGCTATGACCTGGGAGCCTGTCTAGGGTTCCCCTAGTGGCAGCGCGGCCCTAAGCTGCCGTTTAGTCTGCTTATGCCAGGAAACGGCCCTGCTCCTAAGTCTTTCTCTAGATCGGTCTCAGTCAAGTTCCTTCCCCAAGAGAGAGTAATCGGTCTTCGGGTTTATAACCTATGTGCATTACCTTATATTTGTCCAAGTTAAATAGCATCTGCCAAGTAGCAGACCATTCGCCCAACCTGTCAAGATCATTCTGAAGCATTCTTACGCCCTCCTCAGTACCTACACTACTTCCTAATTTCGTATCGTCTGCAAATTTGGAGATTGTATTTAGAAGCCCGACGTCTATATCATTAATATAGATGATAAAAAGTAAAGGACCCAGAAGGGAACCCTGTGGGACACCACTTGTGACGGGCGCTCATTCCGAAGCCACTCCATTTATTACCACTCTTTACTTTCTATCTTGTAACCAATCCTCAATCCAATTGGAAACGATCCCGGTGATTCCTAGTCCTCTGATTTTAGCCATCAATCTCGCGTGAGAGAATTTGTCAAAGGCTTTTTGAAAGTCGAGATACACTATATCTATTGCCCTACTTGCATCGTATAGTGTATGCATATTATGGAAAAACTCTAATAGGTATGTCAGACAGGATCTATGTCGCCTAAATCCATGTTGAGAATAAAAAATTAGATTGTTAGATTCAAGGTGATACACAATACGTTTTGTAATGATGGATTCCAACAGTTTGCCGACAACTGATGTTAAATTGATCAGGCGGTAATTACAAGGATTTTCCATATCACCCCTTTTAAAGATTAATGTTACATTTGCTAACTTCCAGTCGGTTGGAACTTTCCCTAACTCAACTGATTGTCTGAATATGGTTACTAAGTCGTCAACAACATTGTGGCAACCTCTTTTAATACCCTTGGAAGAAATAAGTCGGGGCCAGGTGATTTGTATTTATTTATCTTATCAATTAATTGCTGCGCCTCATTTCTCGTAAAACTTATGGTCTCTACTGGATGGTCACCGTCATATGTAATCCGAGGACTTAGCACTTCAATTGAGTCTTCCTCCAAAGAACTCGTTTAATGTATTAGCTATATCTTTATTACCAAATTTCAGTACGCCATTTCTATCTTTTAGGGGACCTACAGAATTTTTAATTGGCTTTCTGCTCTTAACATAGACAAAAAAATGTTTAAGGTTAACTTTACAGAATGAAGCAACTCTAGCTTCTTCATCACGTTTGGTTTGTAAGGGTCTGATTTATTATTATAGACCTTTACGTAAATAATTAATTACCAGGGTCACCAGCGCCCAAATACTAGATTGGCATCCAGCACTGCGAAGCAAAAAAAATAATTTTAATAAAAAAGGAAGATTGATTATAAAAATCATCAACATGAATTTTGTATTTTATTGACAATTAATAAACTATATGCAACAATTATTTATAAATGCAAGGGGGATTTTTACCCGTAACAACTTTGATTGACATATAAATGCGAAATTAAATAATGGCACCGTTTAGCTAATATATAACAGTCTGCAACTAATACTAATAATAAACATGTAAACAATACTAATAGGTAAATAATATTAATAATGTGTAAATAATATTGGTAGATAACTAATATTAATAGCCACAATGACAACCTTGTCTGCAAAGAGAGAGACAAGAATACTGTAAGTAATATTCCAGACAAAAAATGATACATAAAAATGGTAAAAATTGATAATTAAAATATATATGCTATATAGGCCCAGTAACCTGTGGATGGTGAATTACAGTTAATCCTTATTATGGGATTGTGTTAAGTTGGACAGGAAAACTAAGAAAGTATGTAGGCCACAAATGACTAGTAGGCCATCTGCTAAGAAAATACATGAAACATAATAGGCTTATAAAGTAAAGTATATTAAGAAAATTAATGGGCAGGCCTATGCTTCTTCAATATAGTAGGCTGAGGTTAATCATCTAAAACAAAGGCTACGGTAGGCCTCAGCTAGGCTAGAGTAATTTACAATTTGGCTTTTGCCTAAATAGACCTAACTTAGCCTAAGGTAATTTATTGTATGAATCTTACAGTACTATTTATAGTATGAATCTTTCAGTACTAATCACAAACAATATAAGGCTTGTTAATGACTGCAGTATGCGGTATTGCATACAGATATGCAATAGTAAAAAAAAAATAAACATTATAAATAGGAACATATCACGAAGAAACTTTGCTTGCTGGTGCCGTGCTTTTAAATAATAAAATGTGGAAACGGCGTCCCTTGTGTTGTCGTTGCACATAAGTTTGTTTTTACTTCACAATTTTACCAACAAGCTAAAATAATCCTTAAAAGCAAACTCACGTCTAGTCACACCATGCCCCCAAAATTTACATTGTTTAGAAAGCACAAAATATATTTTTATATTTGCTTTAAACTTCTTTAATGATTGCACTTTAATTTTTAACTAAATTACTATACACTGAATGCTTAAGAATTAAATTTGATCACTGGACATGTTTAACTTGTATTTATTTATTTAGACTTAAAATATTTCACTTGTGCCAACTTGCGGCAATTTTCACTAATAAAAAAAATAATCCTATGGAAAAACTATACGCGCTCACAACATGGTATCATATGTGGTACATTTATTTCATAATTAAATATAAATTATTAATTAATTGAATTAAATATCTATACAAAATTGCCTCGGGATTGGCGACATAGCCTATTGGGAATGAAATAATTGAATTGCCATACGTACAAAGAACCTGTACGTATGAATCAGCCCCACATAGCAACAAGAAAACCCAATTTATTATTTAGTCTACCAAAAGGTAGTAGACACAACAAAATCATGCTAGTTCGGCAAATAATACACCAGAACCAAGGAACGGCTCTCAGGGCTGTTTATGTTACAGCGAAGCTTTAAACTGGGAGGATGTCTTTGTCCCCCCTCTAGTTCTGAGTGAATTCCTTATAATTTAAAACCTAATGACTAAAAAAGGATAGGCCTATTCCTTCAGGGGTTTATATAGTGACTGCCTATATTAATTACCTTAAGTAAATTCGCCGCGTAACTCCATCGTGGTGGCCCTACACCGAAAATGATCGTAACGCCCTACATCGAAACAAACAAAGACCCAACAAAAATAAGGTGAGGCAAATTATTTTCATTCTAGTATACTGTACGTCGCGCAAATCCCGACGCTAGAATTACCGTAATCACTTAAATATAAAAAGGTCCTTTAAACACCTACATATTCATAACTCTCTAACGAAAAAGCATAGGGCTTTTGTCGGTAACCCTCCACTGAAATCTGCTGGAAATTTTCAGCGGATGAGGGCACAGGCAATCAACCCATAGCCCTATATAGTTTTTTCAAAAATCCTGTGGTGCAAAGCACTACAGGTTGATCTACAGTAATTAAGGACTTAACCCTCCTACGTAGGTTTATATAGTTTTCTGAATTAGTCTAGTTGAAATGTGACTTGAGTAGTTTGTAGGCTCTATTTCTTTCCGTAATAGCACTGCTAATTTCGTTGTTAAACCATTTCGGCGACTTTGTTGACAAGGAAACTATTTTAGTGGGTATAAAAGTGTTCTGTAATATTCTAAATCGATCCCTATACAAGCTCCAGGTGACACTGACATCCTCATTTATTAGAACTTCAAGTGTGTCTAAACTAAGGGGTTCCAAACAACCTTAGCCCCCCCATTTGCAGCTTACATGTTTATTTATATCGAAATAGTTTTGAGTGATTATAAAAATATATAAAATTCTTTATTTATTGCAGGTATTAAAATTACTTTAGCTGATAAAGTGATAATATAATGGCTTCTCAATTAATTGGTGATTCGGAGAGGCAACGTGTGATAGATCGCATACGAGCAATAACATTTCGGGAAGCTCGTGATGCTGGAGCCACCTTTATAACACGTTCATAGGTTGCCAAAAAGTTGCGAAGAAGTGAGGACTTCGTCAAAAGAAATTGGAATAAAACTTTGGATGAATGTGAAATGGATACAACCAAATCTGGGCGCCCAAATTTGCCACTCTCTCAGGAAACAAAGGACATCATTGAAAGCGGTACGCGTAAGCGGAAAAACAGCTGTGCTAAACTTTCTAGAGATATCGAAATGTTGAGAGGAAAGATCGTTAGTGGTGAGATCATTCGACTGTACCGTCATAGGCAAGGTTTAAAGCCTTGGCATGACGTGTTACGTAAACAAAAAATTCATCGGAGACAGCTAAATGCATGAAATCATCCACATCCCAATCTTCAAGATAATGGGCAAACCACATTCTGTCATCGATGTTAAGTTGAGTTTTTCTTGGCTTTGGAAGTTCATGCCAAGGCTTTAAACCTTGCCTATGACGGTACAGTCGAATGATCTCACCACTAACGATCTTTCCTCTCAACATTTCGATATCTCTAGAAAGTTTAGCACAGCTGTTTTTCCGTTTACGCGTACCGCTTTCAATGATGTCCTTTGTTTCCTGAGAGAGTGGCAAATTTGGGCGCCCAGATTTGGTTTATATCCATTTCACATTCATCCAAAGTTTTATTCCAATTTCTTTTGACGAAGTCCTCACTTCTTCGCAACCTTTTGGCAACCCATGAACGTGTTATAAAGGTGGCTCCAGCATCACGAGCTTCCCGAAATGTTATTGCTCGTATGCGATCTATCACACGTTGCCTCTCCGAATCACCAATTAATTGAGAAGCCATTATATTATCACTTTATCAGCTAAAGTAATTTTAATACCTGCAATAAATAAAGAATTTTATATATTTTTATAATCACTAAAAACTATTTCGATATAAATAAACATGTAAGCTGCAAATGGGGGGGCTAAGGTTTTTTGGAACTCCTTAGTTTAGACACACTTGAAGTTCTAATAAATGAGGATGTCAGTGTCACCTGGAGCTTGTATAGGGATCGATTTAGAATATTACAGAACACTTTTATACCCACTAAAATAGTTTCCTTGTCAACAAAGTCGCCGAAATGGTTTAACAACGAAATTAGCAGTGCTATGACGGGAAGAAATAGAGCCTACAAACTACTCAAGTCACATTTCAACTAGACTAATTCAGAAAACTATATAAACCTACGTAGGAGGGTTAAGTCCTTAATTACTGTAGATCAACCTGTAGTGCTTTGCACCACAGGATTATTTTTTTTATTAGTGAAAATTGCCGCAAGTTGGCACAAGTGAAATATTTTAAGTCTCAATAAATAAATACAAGTTAAACATGTCCAGTGATCAAATTTAATTCTTAAGCATTCAGTGTATAGTAATTTAGTTAAAAATTAAAGTGCAATCATTAAAGAAGTTTAAAGCAAATATAAAAATATATTTTGTGCTTTCTAAACAATGTAAATTTTGGGGGCATGGTGTGACTAGACGTGAGTTTGCTTTTAAGGATTATTTTAGCTTGTTGGTAAAATTGTGAAGTAAAAACAAACTTATGTGCAACGACAACACAAGGGACGCCGTTTCCACATTTTATTATTTAAAAGCACGGCACCAGCAAGCAAAGTTTCTTCGTGATATGTTCCTATTTATAATGTTTATTTTTTTTTACTATTGCATATCTGTATGCAATACCGCATACTGCAGACATTAACAAGCCTTATATTGTTTGTGATTAGTACTGAAAGATTCATACTATAAATAGTACTGTAAGATTCATACAATAAATTACCTTAGGCTAAGTTAGGTCTATTTAGGCAAAAGCCAAATTGTAAATTACTCTAGCCTAGCTGAGGCCTACCGTAGCCTTTGTTTTAGATGATTAACCTCAGCCTACTATATTGAAGAAGCATAGGCCTGCCCATTAATTTTCTTAATATACTTTACTTTATAAGCCTATTATGTTTCATGTATTTTCTTAGCAGATGGCCTACTAGTCATTTGTGGCCTACATACTTTCTTAGTTTTCCTGTCCAACTTAACACAATCCCATAATAAGGATTAACTGTAATTCACCATCCACAGGTTACTGGGCCTATATAGCATATATTTTAATTATCAATTTTTACCATTTTTATGTATCATTTTTTGTCTGGAATATTACTTACAGTATTCTTGTCTCTCTCTTTGCAGACAAGGTTGTCATTGTGGCTATTAATATTAGTTATCTACCAATATTATTTACACATTATTAATATTATTTACCTATTAGTATTGTTTACATGTTTATTATTAGTATTAGTTGCAGACTGTTATATATTAGCTAAACGGTGCCATTATTTAATTTCGCATTTATATGTCAATCAAAGTTGTTACGGGTAAAAATCCCCCTTGCATTTATAAATAATTGTTGCATATAGTTTATTAATTGTCAATAAAATACAAAATTCATGTTGATGATTTTTATAATCAATCCTTCCTTTTTTATTAAAATTATTTTTTTTGCTTCGCAGTGCTGGATGCCAATCTAGTATTTGGGCGCTGGTGACCCTGGTAATTAATTATTTACGTAAAGGTCTATAATAATAAATCAGACCCTTACAAACCAAACGTGATGAAGAAGCTAGAGTTGCTTCATTCTGTAAAGTTAACCTTAAACATTTTTTTGTCTATGTTAAGAGCAGAAAGCCAATTAAAAATTCTGTAGGTCCCCTAAAAGATAGAAATGGCGTACTGAAATTTGGTAATAAAGATATAGCTAATACATTAAACGAGTTCTTTGGAGGAAGACTCAATTGAAGTGCTAAGTCCTCGGATTACATATGACGGTGACCATCCAGTAGAGACCATAAGTTTTACGAGAAATGAGGCGCAGCAATTAATTGATAAGATAAATAAATACAAATCACCTGGCCCCGACTTATTTCTTCCAAGGGTATTAAAAGAGGTTGCCACAATGTTGTTGACGACTTAGTAACCATATTCAGACAATCAGTTGAGTTAGGGAAAGTTCCAACCGACTGGAAGTTAGCAAATGTAACATTAATCTTTAAAAGGGGTGATATGGAAAATCCTTGTAATTACCGCCTGATCAATTTAACATCAGTTGTCGGCAAACTGTTGGAATCCATCATTACAAAACGTATTGTGTATCACCTTGAATCTAACAATCTAATTTTTTTATTCTCAACATGGATTTAGGCGACATAGATCCTGTCTGACATACCTATTAGAGTTTTTCCATAATATGCATACACTATACGATGCAAGTAGGGCAATAGATATATGTATCTCGACTTTCAAAAAGCCTTTGACAAATTCTCTCACGCGAGATTGATGGCTAAAATCAGAGGACTAGGAATCACCGGGATCGTTTCCAATTGGATTGAGGATTGGTTACAAGATAGAAAGTAAAGAGTGGTAATAAATGGAGTGGCTTCGGAATGAGCGCCCGTCACAAGTGGTGTCCCACAGGGTTCCCTTCTGGGTCCTTTACTTTTTATCATCTATATTAATGATATAGACGTCGGGCTTCTAAATACAATCTCCAAATTTGCAGACGATACGAAATTAGGAAGTAGTGTAGGTACTGAGGAGGGCGTAAGAATGCTTCAGAATGATCTTGACAGGTTGGGCGAATGGTCTGCTACTTGGCAGATGCTATTTAACTTGGACAAATATAAGGTAATGCACATAGGTTATAAACCCGAAGACCGATTACTCTCTCTTGGGAAGGAACTTGACTGAGACCGATCTAGAGAAAGACTTAGGAGCAGGGCCGTTTCCTGGCATAAGCAGACTAAACGGCAGCTTAGGGCCGCGCTGCCACTAGGGGAACCCTAGACAGGCTCCCAGGTCATAGCTCAGTGGGCAAGAATAGGAATATAGCTGAAGTTATTATTATTATTAAAATTATATTATTGTTATTTAATATTATTGTTATTATTATTATTATTATTATTATCATTATTATTATTATTATTGTTATTATTATTAGCGAACATGAAGGGCAAGAACAAAGGTGTTCAGGCAAGGTTATTAGAGAAGAACCGTCGTGCACTCTATGTTCCATGTGGGGCTCACACTGAATCTTGTAGTGGCTGATTGATGCAGCTAAAACTTCCACGGATGCCATCAGCTTCTTTGGCAACGTACAAAAATTGTACAACCTTTTTGCAGCAGCTACACAGAGCTGGACAATCCTAAAGAAGCACGTGAACATAACACTCAAGTCTTGGAGTGAAACCAGGTGGGAGAGCCGGCTTAAGAGCATTGAGGCTGTGCGATACCAGAGCCACAACAACAGAGAGGCCCTGTTGGAAATCAGAAACAATGCCACAGATGCCATAGCCAGGACTGAAGCACAAGCACTTGCAGAGGAGGTAGGGTCTTATCGCTTTCAGATTTTCACAGTTGTATGGTATGACATTCTTCATGCAGTTAACCATGTGAGCAAACTTCTGCAGTCTCCTACAATGCAGTTTGATGTGGCAGTTAACCTCCTCACAAAAACAAGACTCACTCACCAGCTACAGAAACACAGGTTTTGTTGCAGCACAAGTCGTAGCTAGGGACATATGTGAGGAAATGAATGTGGTGGCTGTGCTGAAGGAGAAGAGGTTCAGATCCACAAAAAAGCACTTTGCTTACAAAGCTCCTGACGAACCATTTACAGAAGCCTTAAAGAAGCTGGAAGTCAAATTTTTAAATGTGGTGGTGGATTGTGCCATCGGGTCAATAAATGAGAGATTCAAAACATTAGATGATGTGAGGGACATATTTGGGGTTCTCCTAAACTTCACCACAATGAACAAGGAAGACTTGTCCTGCAAGTGTGAAAAGCTCTCTAAGATACTGAGCTCTGGAGCTGACTCTGACATTGATGGAAGAGAACCGGCCCTCGAAATTAAGAACTTGCCGACTTTACCTTCACACAACATGACTGCATTGGAGCTTCTTTCCTTCATTCATCAGAAGCAACTGGAGGAACTATACCCCAATCTCTGGGTTGCACTAAGAATTGCCTGCACTCTACCTGTGACAGTAGCGTCAGCCGAGAGGAGCTTCTCTAAGATGAAGCTAATCAAGAACTACCTCAGATCATCAATGGGACAGGATCGCCTCAGTGGCCTTGGCATCATAAGCATCAACCAGGACGTTGGCAGGGAGATTTCATATGATGTTATTGATGATTTCGCCCAGAAAAAATCTAGGAGGCAAAAATTTTGAAGACACAAACTGTTCTGTATAACTGTTAGCTATTACACGATGGTATCGTAGAGTTAGTAATTGTTTGGTAGTTGATAATTGCATTATTTTTTATACATAGTTCTGTCATTTATTCTAAATAATGTATAAGCTAATTTTCAGGAATTTCATGAAGAGTATTTTTTCTGTTTGTCTTCTGAAAGTACAGTACATATTTGTTGTTTTGGACATAAACGTTTCATTAAAATTGTTTCATAATTGTTTTTTATTAATACAGCCATTTTTTGTATGCGTGTGCTGAGGTGATGTAGTAAGGCGTGAGTTGGTGGATGGAGTGGTGGGGCCTCAAATGGGTATACTGCTTAGGGCCCCCGAATGGCCCTGCTTAGGAGTCTATATCAGCAATGATTTGAAACCGTCGAAGCACTGTGCAGAAGTCGAAAAGAGGGACTTAAAAATATTAGGTTATATTAAAAGACAGTTCCAGTTTCGGAACAAGGAGACTGTAATGTCTTTATAATTCTCTAGTCAGACCTCAACTGGAATACTGTGCGCAGTTTTGGTCTCCATCCCTCAGGAAGGACATAGAAAGGTTAGAAAGGGTACAAGCAAGGGCTACAAAATTGATCCCTTCAATGAGAATGCAAAACTACAAACGGAAATTGAAACGCCTAAATCTGTTTACCTTAGAGACGAGGAGGTTGCGCGGTCAGCTTATTCAAGTCTTCAAGATGCTCAATGGAATAGACAGTGTAGATTACAGAAACGTATTCTCACTTAATGCCACTCCGACACGAAATGATGGGTTTAAACTGGAACGAAAGACATTTAGGACTCTGTCTGCGGGAATTTCTTTTCCTATAAAATAGTTAATATCTGGAACCAACTTCCCTCAGAGGTTGTTTCCAGCCAAAGTGTAAATGTGTTTAAAAATAGGCTAGACAAAGTACTGAATACTCTCATGGTTAAGACTAAAACATAACGTAATTCTGCAGGAATTCGCTTGCACGGTGTCTCTGTGGGCATGCTAATTATAGAGCTTTTTATATATTCTCCACTTTCCTGTAAAATTTCTTTGGTTACTTTTTCAAGGTCAAGGTATTTTCTTCAACATTTTTTTTCCATACCTGCCTCTGGCAGGGAGGGAGCGGAGGTTGGGGAGAGAGCCTTATACTTTTCTGTTACTACTAGGATAGTTGAAAAAAAAAATAAACTTGTTTAATAACAGGAACCTCCCAGAGTGGACCGGTAGGTCTTTGAGGCTCGCTCTCTCTCTCTCTCTCTCTCTCTCTCTCTCTCTCTCTCTCTCTCCCTTGACCCCTATCTTTAAGAAAGGGGATCACGAAAGTTCAAGGAACTATCGTCCCATTAGTCTCACTTCGGTTGTAGGTAAGTTATTAGAGGGGATAATAGCGGATAGGATCGTTGACCATTTGGATTCCTACAAGCTGCTTGGGGACTCCCAACATGTGTTTAGACGGCATAGGTCGTGTCTCACCAACCTCCTCGAGTTTCTCCACGTCATGTGGAGTGAGTATGATAAGAGTAGAGCGATTGATATACGTTATCTCGACTTTCGGAAAGCCTTTGATATGGTACCTCACCGCCGGCTAATGGCCAAAGTCCGCGCGCTGGGTATCGGCGGGGAAGTAGGTAGCTGGATTGGAAATTGGCTGAAGAATAGGCGGCTGAGGGCCTCGGTCACTAGCGGGGTTCCTCAGGTTTCCGTTTTGGGGCCACTGTTGTTTATTATCATAAATGATATCGATGCTGGCACCTTCAGTAGGATCGCCAAATTCGCTGATGACACCAAGCTTGGGGCCAATGTTGAGACGCCCGAAGCGATCGAGCAACTGTGTGCGGACCTACGTACGATAGGAGAGTGGTCCGAAAAATGGCAAGTGCCGTTTAACTTGGGTAAATGCAGGGTCATGCACAGTGGCTAAACAGTATATATATATATATATATATATAGAGAGAGAGGGAGAGAGAGAGAGAGTTACAAGGAGTTACAAGGAAAAGAAGTACCTCAAAAGGCCTTGCGGACCATACCGAGGAAGTATCAATGGCAACGGGTGCCAGGGAAAAATTCCTACACCCTCAAATAGTGTGCAAGATTCGGTCTAACCTTTTCTTGAACTGATCCACAGAGGAACTGTTCACAACTTCTGAAGGTAACCTGTTCCACGTGTCACAGATCTTATAGGTACAGTAATTCCCACACACACTAGTGCTAAACCGTTTCAAATCCAACTTTCAACCCTTATTGCAAGTTTAGTTATCATTTAAACTAAACATGCTTCTAAAATCGACATCGTTGAACTTGAAAACCTCGATGAATTGACCGCACAGCCTGAGAGAGAGAGAGAGAGAGAGAGAGAGAGAGAGAGAGAGAGAGAGAGAGAGAGAGAGAGAGAGTTACAAGGAATTACAAGGAAGAGAAGTATCTCAAAAGGTCTTGCCTCCCATACCGAGGAGGTACCAATGGCAACGGGTGCCAGGGAAAAATTCCTACACCATCAAATAGTGTGCAAGATTCAGTCTAATCTTTTCTTGAACTGATCCACAGAGGAACTCTTTACAATTTCTGAAGGTAGCCTGTTCCACATGTCACAGATCTTATAGGTAAAGTAATTCCCATACACACACTAGTGCTAAACCGTTTCAAATTCAACTTCCAACCATTGTTGCGAGTTGAGTTACATTTAAACTAAACATGCTTCTAAAATCGA
Organism: Bathynomus jamesi; assembly: GCA_023014485.1. Taxonomy (NCBI): domain Eukaryota; kingdom Metazoa; phylum Arthropoda; class Malacostraca; order Isopoda; family Cirolanidae; genus Bathynomus; species Bathynomus jamesi. The sequence goes on along the minus strand of JAJOZX010001029.1, from coordinate 252,139 downwards.
CATCGTTGAACCCATGTAAGAGCTTGAAAACGTCGATGAGTTGACCAAGTAGCCTCCGAGTTTCCAGCGAAAACAAATTCAGAGCGCGTAAGCGTCGATTGTAACCCATATGCCTAACGGAAGGGATTAACTTTGTGGCCCTCGCCTGGACTCGCTCCAGCCTCTCAATATCTTTCCTGTGGGTGGGCGACCAGAACCACACAGCATACTCCAGGTACGGCCGAACCAGGGATTGTACAGAGAGAGAGAGCACAATCTCCTTGTTCCGAAATCGAAATTGCCTACTCATATAACCCAACAGCTTCTGGGCTTTCTTTTCCACCTCTACACACTGTTTGGTAAACTTAAGGTCGCTGCTAATTAGCACACCCAAGTGCTTTTCCAAATCAGTGGCCTCAATATTACTCCCCAACATCGAGTAGTCCGACTTGGGATTGGCGTAGCCAATGTGCATGACCTTGCATTTACCCAAGTTAAACGGCATTTGCCATTTTTCGGACCACTCTTCTATCGTACGTAGGTCCGCACGCAGTTGTTCGATCGCTTCCGGCGTCCCAACATTGGCCCCAAGCTTGGTGTCATCAGCGAATTTGGCGATCCTACTGACGATGCCAGCGTCGATATCTGGGGCGGATCCAGGATTTGCTGGAGGGGGATTCGGTACGAGCCCGAAGGCTTCTGGCGGGAGTCCGGGCATGCTGCCCCAGAAAATTTTGAAAGTTAAGGCTCTCAGAAACGCGTTTTTAAGCAATTTGCGGGGTGTTTGTTCAAGTTTATTAGCTTTTGCAACATCTAAGTTATGTACTGATTTGCAAGAAAATTATACAAGGAAAGACAAAATTCGTGATAAGTCTTAAAGAAACACTGTTTACAAAAATTTCACAATATCAAAATCTAAATTTCTTTTGAAAATCATACGTTATCATTCTAGATTTGTTCATTACTATAATTGAAGTTATTATATTTCTTGACAAAGTTTTGTGTTGACTGAGATGTCAGTTAATCTCCCGACTCTACAATTTCGTAATCCACGGGCTTGTCTTAATGATTGCCCATCAACGCCAAGCCCGACAATCTCTCCGTACATAGTAGTCCTAAGGTACCCCTTCACAAGTTTCAAGGTACTGTTGGCACGTTCATTGTCAGCAGAGTGACGGGTATGGTGCAAGCAATTCGCAACAAGCAGTTGATGTTTGGGAATATATCGGCATCGCAAGCCTGGAAAGAAAAAGTGATAAAGTTACAATTAAGCTAGAAAATTTTACACTAAATATTAACTATTAAATAATCGGAGCATACGAAGAATTGTCACCCCAAGATGGGCATACGAAGAATTATAATCTACCTTTAATGCAGGTTGAAGCGAATCTGGTTTGGCGTTCTCTGACTGCCACTTTCTACTCCATCGCATATATTCGATGTCAAGAGTCCCAGGGCTGGGAAGGTCTGACTCGTACATCACAGAAATCTCAGTAATGTCTGTTGCTGGCTCAACGGTGACTCTGGGGACAAGACCAAGTAACTGAACAGCCATCTTCTGAGTGGGGCCTAATCTACAACAAAAAGAGTTCATTAATTAGGTGGAGAATGCATGGGGCGCGTTACGGAAAACTGTCAGATTTTTAGAATTTAGAAGTTCGTGTTCTACAAACGCACCTTGTAGACATCTCCTGCATAATATGGTCCATAAAAGGAAGAAATAGAGTACGACGATAATTAATATTCCTCAGGTGTGTCATGAGGAGTATCTGGTCTGTGCTGTTGTCTGGCAGTTGTCCTTGGTACACTGGGTTCAGTACCCACATCAGAACTGACCTGTGTAGCTTGCGAATACCATCCCTGAACACATCGTCAGCTTTATCTTTCACTTCCTTCAGCTCTTTCTGTGTGTCCGAGATCATGTTGTAAGCCTTCACGATGTCGTTTGATTTCTTCTGAAGCTTGATGCTTAACCGCTTGATGATCGCTAAAGTTTTCATGGCAACAGTCAAGGAAATAAGAAATTGAAACGAACAACACGTGTGATAGAAATTGTATGCATTTTGGAGTGTCTCTCTATCCCAGTTCCAATGTTTTTCAGAACTATACTGCTGGTACTGTGGTTCATTTGTAATAACTTCTAATGTTTTAATAATTGTTGGCAGCAAGAGCACAAATGTTTCGTATGATTCATGGCATTCTACCCAACGAGTGCGGCAAAGGTCTCGGATCTTTGATTTTTTGAGATTCTGGCTGATTCCTGCCATATTGCGTACAGATGGTAGGCTACAAGCTTTTACAATGATGAGATTGAGGACATGAGAATTGCAATGCACATATATTGCCTTGGGGTTTTGCTGAACTATTATGCGTTGCACCCCTTGGGCCTGGCCGGACATGTTTGAAGCTCCATCATACCCTTGTCCACGGCAGTCTGCTATGTCTAGACCCCACTGCTCCAGTTTTCCTAGGATCAATTGAGAGATGACTTGGCAGTTATGCATTCAGTGGTTTTAAAATCTAGAAATTCTTTCTGAATAATACAATTCTTGTCAACAAACCTCAAAACCAGCGATACTTGTTCAAGATTCGCATTGTCTGTCACTTTATCGCAAAGAACTGCAAAAAAACTTTGTTTATTTTATCTCCTTGATGGTCGAATCCCTAATTTGATCCCCAATTAGACCAATAATTTGGTTTTGAATTGATTTACTGGAATATCTTGCATTGGCGTGGCATGTTGCTAAATGGTTCTTTAAGATTTTTTCACCAGCATCGACACGAAATTCCAGCAAGGCAAGAAAATTGCCCCTGTTTGCGTCTTGGGCGGCTGTGCTCTCATCTCTGTGACCTCTTAAGGCAATGCACTGTTTGCCACAAAGATGAACAATTTTTTGCCCTCGGTATGGGTATTGAGTAGGTACGTTGACTTTCAATTTGCACCTGGATACTTTTGTCAGGATTTCGACTTGTGGCGAGGAAATTGTCATAAGCGACAATAGCATTTGCGTGGTAAAGGGTGTGCTCGTGTTGACACACACCGTACTTACTTTTGTCCACCGTGTAAATGGACTGTTCACGAGAGCACCAAGGTTTTCTCATGTAGCAAATAGAATACATGGGAGACAGAAACCACCATCGCATTCCTTGCTGTACACCAGCCAAGGATAGCGTTAATGCCAAGAGCTTTGAAAAGACCGATTACAACCACTCAAACACTTTGGGGAAAGAATAATCCTTTCCTGGTTGAAAATGGTTAGTTATGACATTGAACTTTTCAGCTTGTTGCAGAGATCTAACAGGAATTTTCTGACGCAACAGGGCACCAACGTCAATATCATATGCCGATGCATGGCAAGTAGGGATACCTGCAATAAAAACAAAATGCGGAGCTATTATAATTATATTCAGAAAATGAAATAAGATTTAGCTTACTTTAGTTTTTAGTCTTAACCTTAAAATATATCAAAACAAGAAAAATGGTTTTCTGTGAGCCAGCTTGTCGTACAACACGTGTTCCTACCGGTAACGCTGGCGCTACTGCGAATCCTCTTTACAGTTGGGGTAGATTGTCCTTCTTCATCACTGTCAAAACGAGAGACAATGAATTTAATATGAGCAATCGATCGTAAGTAGTTTTTAAAGTCATTGTTTTAGTTTATAATACAGTTACTAACCTTGCCACTGACGTAGGATGGACCAAACTTGATGGACCAAAAAATCGGTCAATTCTTGATTGCTGTTTAACTCTTCTTGACATTGTAAACCGAAAATTCTATTGAATAAATGCTTTGAATGAATGTTGCTTTTTAGACTTTCGAGTATTAAAGTAAGACACAGGGTCGACTAACGATCTGAAATAAATGAAACAAAAAGGTATATTACATGCTTTTAGTGCTGTTTGTAAAATAACTTGTATGTTCAGTCAGTTAGCTTTGGGAGCGGGGCTTTCTGGTTTAGAGTGGTTCTGGTTTAGGGGGGTTCGATCGAACTCCCGAACCCCCACCCCCCGGGATTCGCCACAGGATGTCATTTATGTAAATGATAAACAACAGTGGCCCCAAAACGGAACCCTGAGGAACCCCGCTGGTGACCGAGGCCCAACCAGAGCTAGCACCTTTAATTACAACCCTCTGCCACCTATTCTTCAGCCACTTTCCAGTCCACCTACCTACTTCCCCACCGATACCCAGCGAGCGAACTTTGACCATTAGCCGGCGGTGAGGTACCTTATCAAAGGCTTTCTGAAAGTCGAGATAAAGTATATCAGTTGCCCTACTCTTATCATACTCACTCCACATGACGTGAAAAAACTCGAGAAAGTTGGTGAGACACGACCTATGCCGTCTAAACCCATGTTGGGAGTCCCCAAACAGCTTGTAGGAATCCAAATGGTCAACGATGCTATCCGTTATTATCCCTCTAATAATAATTTACCTACAACCGAAGTGAGACTAATGGGACGATAGTTCCCTGGACTTTCGTGATCCCCTATCTTAAAGGTAAGGGTCACGTTGGCTTCCCTCCAGTCACCAGGCACCTGGCCCGTCTCCAACGATTTGTAGAAGACTGTAGCCAGGTGGGGAGCCACCTGGTCGCGCACCTCCGCAACACTCTGGGGAGGAACTGGTCTGGCCCAGGAGCCTTAAACCCGCTAAGTTTGTCTATTCTATCAGCAACGACTGTCGCAGTACAGGCGGGTGTTCTCCCTGGTGAACACTCCCGCAAAGTACTGATTCAGCACATTAGCGATGTCCGCGTCGGAGGTCGGCAGCACGCCGCTGGGGTCCTATCATGCTCTTAATGGGCTTTCTACTATTAATATGACTGAAGAACTCCTTAGGGTTTCCATTGCAGAGGCTTGCCTCCCAGAGTTCTTCATTACGTTTGGCTAGCCTAACCTTCGCCTTGACTTCTCTGCACAGGCGGACATACGTCTCATTGTTCTCATGTGAACGATTGGCCTTCGCCCTCCTATACGCAGCTTTCCTATTTCGGATAGCCGAAGCGATGTTCCGACTGAACCACTTAGGCTGCGTTGAAGCAGGGGTGACCGGTTTTGAGGTATGGCAGCAGACTGCAGCACTATAAACTGGTCCCGGAATGTACTCTACACTCCCTCAACATCGTCTATCTCACCTATCTCGCCTCTCGAGTTACTGCGCTTCACCCGAAGGACGCAGACACAGAACCTAATCAGACCGTGATCACTCCCGCCCGACGATTCCTCAACGGTGAGGCTAGTGACGAGGTTGTTTATGGTCGTCAGTACTAAGTCTAGACCGCTTTCATCTCGTGTAGGCCCATTGACCCACTGAGAGAGGAAGATCTCATCAGCAAAGTCAAGTAGCCCCCTCACTTCGGCATCAACAGTCCTGTCTTCCTAGTTTATACCGCGACAGTTGAAGTCTCCTAAAACTATATACACCCTGTTCCCTAGCAGGCTAAGGAGTTCGGTGTACAGGGCTGTATCCTCCTCGAGGAGGAGATGCGGAGGTCTGTACACACGATTAACCTATAGTTCGTCTCTCCCAGTTTCAGATCGACGCCAAGCAGCTCCCGTTCCGATTGGAACTGGCAGCCAACCGGTCTCAACTTATCTCTGACGTATATTAGTACCCTCCCCCCTTCCCACGGGTGCGGTCCTTGTGAAACATTCTATACCCGGGAATCTCGAACTCCCCAACGTAATCCCTACGATCAGTATGAATCCAGGACTCGGTGATAGCAACGATATCCTGGTATTCTGATGCTAAGAGCTCCCGTAGGTCGCAAAACTTATTCCTAATCGACCTAGCATTAAAAAGCACTAAACGGAGGGAGCCTTCCCTATTCTGACCGCTCCCCTAACACGCCCCGTTTCCCGAACAGCCAGGGCTGTCAGGAATTGAAGAGCCCCTCACCAACGAGGGGCAACATCCGCAGGAGCCTGAGCCCCTTCCAACGGGGAAGGAGAGTCACCCACCTGTACATGGACGCACCCTTCAGTTGAAGGTCCGTCCGCCAGCGGCTCGAGATCATCTCCCCCCGCGGTGGGGGCCAGTCATCAATCCCCGGGTTTGACTTCACCATACGGTATAGGTGCCGGTCGAGCAGCGTGCCTAGCACACCTTTACCCTTGTCATTGAGGTGAACACCATCCCTCTGACAAAGGTCCCGCCTACCCGAAAACGCGTCGAAGTGGTCAACAAACCTTACGCCCAGTGGGACGCAGAAGTCTTGCACCCTCTCACTGATGTCAATGACCTTACTGAGCGCGTGGTCACTGGCATTTATCCGCGGTAAAATACCCATCAACATTCCCTTGTCTGCTTAAGTTTCAGATCATCTGCAAGAGACATGATCTCGGTGATGGTCCCTTCGGTCGAACCTACCCTACCGCCTTTGAGGAACAGGTCGTTGCCACCAGCGTTGACAACACTGAGAGAGAGAGAGTTACAAGGAAAAAAAGTACCTCAAAAGGCCTTGCGGCCCATACTGAGGAGGTACCAATGGCAACGGGTGCCAGGGAAAAATTCCTACACCCTCAAATAGTATGCAAGATTCGGTCTAACCTTTTCTTGAACTGATCCACAGAGGAACTGTTCACAACCTCTAAAGGTAGCCTGTTCCATGTCTCACAGATCTTATCGGTAAAGTAATTCCCCCCCCCCCCCACACACACACTCGTGCTAAACCGTTTCAAATCCAACTTCCAACCATTGTTGCGAGTTGAGTTATAATTTAAACTAAACATGCTTCTAAAATCGACATCGTTGAAACCGTGTAAGAACTTGAAAACCTCGGTGAGTTGACCGCGCAGCCTCCGAGTTTCCAGTGAAGACAAATTCAGGGCGCTTAAGCGTCGACTGTAGCCCATATGCCTAACGGAAGGGATTAACTTAGTGGCCCTCGCCTGGATTCGCTCCAGCCTGTCAATATCTTTCCTGAGGGTGGGCGACAAGAACTGCCAGCATACTCCAGGTGCGGCCGAACCAGAGAATTGTACAGAGAGAGCACAATCTCCTTGTTCCGAAATTGAAATTGCCTACTCATATAACCCAACAGCTTCTGGGCTTTCTTTTCCACCTCTACGCACTGTTGGGTGTGCTAATTAGCAGCGACTTTAAGTTTACCAAAGTCCTTTTCCAAATCAGTGGCCTCAATATTACTCCCCAACATCAAATAGTCCGACTTGGGATTGGCGTAGCCAATGTGCATCACCTTTCTTTTATCCAAGTTAAACGGCATTTACCATTTTTCGGACCACTCTCCTATCGTACGTAGGTCCGCACGCAGTTGCTCGATCGCTTCGGGCGTCCCAACATTGGCCCCAAGCTTGGTGTCATCAGCGAATTTGGCGATCCTACTGACGATGCCAGCGTCGATATCATTTATGTAAATGATAAACAACAGTGGCCCCAAAACGGAACCCTGAGGAACCCCGCTAGTGACTGAGGCCCAACCAGAGCTAGCCCCTTTAATTACAACCCTCTGCCGCCTATTCTTCAGCCAGTTTCCAGTCCACCTACCTACTTCCCCACCGATAACCAGCGGGCTGACTTTGGCCATTAGCCGGCGGTGAGGTACCATATCAAAGGCTTTCTGAAAGTCGAGATAAAGTATATCAATCGCCCTACTCTCATCATACTCACTCCACATGACGTGGAAAAACTCGAGGAGGTTGGTGAGACACGACCTATGCCGTCTAAACCCATGTTGGGAGTCCCCAAACAGCTTGTAGGAATCCAAATGGTCAACGATCCTATCCATTATTATCTCCTCTAATAATTTACCTACAACCAAAGTGAGACTAATGGGACGATAGTTCCTGGACTTTCGTGATCCCCTATCTTAAAGGTAAGGGTCACGTTGGTTTCCCTCCAGTCACCAGGCACCTGGCCCGTCTCCAACGATTTGTTGAAGACTGTAGCCATGTGGGGAGCCACCTGGTAGCGCACTTCCCGCAACACTCTGGGGAGGAACTGGTCTGGCCTAGGAGCCTCAAACGCGCTCAGTTTGTCTATTCTATCAGCAACGACTGTCGCGGTACACCGAACACTATCCAGGCCAGCACTTCGTGCCTGATGCCTGGCTCGGGGATGACGCGGGTGTCCTGCCTGGTGAACACTCCCGCAAAGTACTGATTCAGCACATTAGCGATGTCCGCGTCGGAGGTCGGTAGCACGCCACTGGGCTCCTTTAATTGGCCTATCATGCTCTTAATTGGCTTTCTACTTTTAACATAACTGAAGAACTTAGGGTTCCCCTTGCAGAGGCTTGCCACCCGGAGTTCTTCGTTACGTTTGGCTAGCCTAACCTTCGCCTTGACTTCCCTGCACAGTAGGGTGGTCCATAATTTCACTTTTTACAATTTTTAATGGTCCAACATGCTAATGTTATGGGCATTGGTGCAAGAAACAACATGTTACCAGTTTTTGGAGTTCCGGTAATATTAGACCCCCCTCCCCCCCAAATTTATATTTCATAGTAAAAAACTGAGTAAAAACGACATTTTTTAAGCATTTTTTTAAGATTAATCATATTTAATCTTAAATAAAAGCATACATATTGCATATCAATTTATTCAGAAATCAACTTTTCACATTTTGGTGTATAAATTGATTATTTATTCTTAATAGTATACATAGAAATGTTCTATAACAACTGATTAAGCCAATATTTTATGTTTTTCAGATATCCAATGATGTATATAGTACATGATGCATTTTTCATTTGGTTGATTCTAATCTTATTTTAAATGAATATCATGGCTACTCCTAAGAAATTAAATATAAAGTTAAGAAAAAGCAGTTATGATCCAATTATTGGTAATCTCAAAGATGAACTGATTCTTACAGGACTATTCCAGCTACCATCCCAATCAGATGCACTTCAGCATTTCTATCATTTAAAAAGAAATGATATGGTTATGAACAATAAAGAAGAGGCTGCAACCAGGGATGGGAGTCGGCCAAAAACAACCGACTCCCGACTCCCGACTCCTGAGTCGGTATTTTTAAAAACCGACTCCGACTCCCGACTCCCGACTCCCGACTCTTTCCTTATCATGCTGATCTACAACCTTATAAATATTGGGATGTTTGTTTCGTAGATGGCGTTTCAAGTTTGAGGCTCTAGTTGGAGCATTAGCATGTTTCCCAGTGTAAGCACTAATTTTTGCATTACACTCTTTACCATCCTTTTCTACTTGACAAATAAAAATACTTTCATCCTCATTTAGCTTAAAATATTGAAAGACTGCTGATTTTCTACTAGGCCCACGACTCATTACTAATAGGGGCTAATTAAATTAATAATAAATATATTGCTGATTTTTATATGGTACCTACTATCCTAAAATAGAAATATGAAATTCATTTGCTAAGATTTACCAGAACAATAAATCAAATGTGGAAATGTGAATCTAGAATTAGTTCAGGAAGATATTTATTTAGGGCAGAGTAGTATTCTGGTAAATTGTTGGCATATAGAAATTGAATCAAAGAGTCGGGAGTCGGTCGTTTTTACCGACTCCCGACTCCGACTCCCGACTCTTCAAAAAAGCCCCGACTCCCGACTCCCGACTCCCGACTCCGACTCCCCACCTCTGGCTGCAACAGTTGTACTTAATAAAGTTAAAAAATTCTGGGACTTAGCTGGCATTAAAACGCAAGATATTTCCAAAAGCACAAGACCAAAAGAAAAGATTTTGACTTTAGTTAATGAGTATGAAACACTGAAAAACACACAAAAACAGGAATACTTTCGAAGATAAAAAGGATATTTTTTGTAAAAAATTAAATATGCTATTGGATATATCGCAGCAGATGCTATTGAAACAATAATGAAAGACAGAATGAGAAACAACAAGAAACAAAAGCGAAGATATAAAATTCCTTGAAGATCAAAGAACTATCGGAATATGTACGTCTCCAGCCTTAATAAGTCTTATGTAACTCGGACAGAAAGACGAAACAAAGAATTCGACATGGCGTAGAGAGAAAAGAAAAAACTCTTAGTAGACATGGATGCAGGACCCAGTGGTGAACAAATGAATATCCCACCTGATGATGACATTCCTATAGATAATGATGAATCAAGTAATGAATCAAATGATTCCGACTTTCAACCTCGCTCAAAGAAATCCTAAAAAAAGAATTCATTTCGATTCTCAAATGGTTTCTGACACGGCTGATAGGCTGAATCTCTCGCATAGCCAAAGAACAGTTTACGTGCAGCAGTTGCTCAGAATTAAATATAAATATTACATGACATGAGCCTGTCAAAGTCTACTTCTAAACGTTCAGGTAAAAATACAAGAGCCAATTGAGAGCCAAGCTTCTGAGGTAAAAGATTTTCTAAAAGATGCACTTCATTCAGCCAGTTCACCTCTATTTCCCAGAGGCGACTACAGAGAATGTGCCGAGGTTGCGCTATTACTTCTGGGGAAAACGTCCTCAACACAGGTGTGAGATGGGCTAAGTCTGGGGCAGCACACTATGCGAGGTGGATGCATCTGTATGTATCCAGTAAAGATGTACGCATTCTCTGATCAAGCGGGTATGATGCAAATATGATAGCAAAACTAGAGAGAATGTGCATATTCAACTGCCTCTACTATATAAAACCTTGGTTGCTTGCTTCCGTCGCCTGTGATGCACCTGTCAACAATTTAAATCTTTTAATGAACTCATTGAATATAAAATTATGATCACGATGTAGCATCCAGTGCTCTTAAGGGATTAAATGGTCGGCTATGTATCTGACTGAGGAACTAGTACCACTTGCTTTCCGGCAAAATTTCAGATGCAGAAAAAAGTCTGATGCAAGTCAATGAAGAAAGTCTGTCAAATCAACCCGCAACACCCTTCCCAAAGTCAGCCAATCTCCTACGCTAACAAATACAACTAAGCTGTGTCAGTTAGTTGGTAAGGGTTCTTCAGTTGTTTTCCAATGCTTGGGTACTAGTGGTGACTGGCTAAATGAACCTGTTACTTCTTGGAAAAATTGCAAATCTTTCCAAGTTATGGAGAACTTTGTCAAAAATATGAAAGTTGTGAATGATCCTGCCGAGAGAGCAATCAAGCTGATTGAAGATTTCAAAGACAGATTGTTAATGATGAATCACAAAAACAATTTCTGGTAAAAGTTATAGAGCGACATCGACGCCTTCTTCCAGACTTCAAGAAAAAAATCTTTGGCTGAAATGTATAATTATGTTAAGTGAGCGTTTCTTGTGTAATGTTATGCAGAAGTATTTATCTTTTTTATTAAACTTTGGTATAATTTTTAATCATTGTAAAAGGAATTCATTTTTGTTTAAAAATAAATGCAAAAAAAAAATGATGGGCCCTGGGATGATGCTTCAGGGTGGCGGTAACACCCTAGAATATATAATTAATTAAAATAATATATTATTACCAAGAAAAAATAATATAGTCATGTTTATTCACAGAGAAGAGGAAAAACTTCGTTTTCTCAGTCAAATTTTTAGGTCCCATAAATTGAGGGGGGGGGAGGTCTGATATCACCGGAACTCCAAAAACTGGTAACCATGTTGTTTCTTGATCAATGCCCACAACATTAGCTCTTTGGACCATTAAAATTTTAAAAAGTGAAATTATGGACCACCCTACTGCACAGGCGGACATACGCCTCATTGTTCTCATGGGAACGATTGGTCTTCGCCCTCCTATACGCAGCTTTTTCCTATTTCGGATAGCCGAAGCGATGTCCCGACTGAACCAATTAGGCTGCGTTGAAGCAGGGGTGACCGGTTTTGAGGGTATAGCAGCAGACTGCAGCACTATAAACTGGTCCCGGAATGCACTCCACACTCCTTCAACATCGCCGCTGACCTCTAACCCTATCTCACCTATCTCGCTTCTCGAATTACTACGCTTCACCCGAGGGACGCAGACACAGAACCTAATCAGACCGTGATCACTCCCGCCCAACGATTCCTCAACGGTGAGGCCAGTGACGAGGTTGTCTTCGGTCGTGAATACTAAGTCTAGAACTCTTTCGCCTCGTATAGGTCCATTGACTCACTGAGTGAGGAAGTTCTCATCAGCAAAGCCAACTAGCCTCTTCCCTTCGGCATCAGCAGTCCTGTCTTCCCAGTTTATGCCGCGACAGTTGAAGTCTCCTAAAACTACATACACCCTGTCCCCTAGCAGGCTAAGGAGTTCGGTGTACAGGGCTGTATCCTCCTCGAGGAGGAGATGCGGAGGTCTGTAGACACGATTAACCTATAGTTCGTCCCTCCCAGTTTCAGATCGACGCCAAACAGCTCCCGTTCCGATCGGAACTGGCAGTCAACCGGTCTCAACTTATCCCTGACGTATATTAGTACCCCTCCCCCCTCCCCACGGGTGCGGTCCTTGTGAAACATTCTATACCCGGGAATCTCGAACTCCCCAACGTAGTCCCTACGATCAGTATGAATCCAGGACTCGGCGATAGCAACGATATCCTGGTATTCTGATGCTAAGAGCGCCCGTAGGTCGCAAAACGTATTCCTAATCGACCTAGCATTAAAAAGCACTAAACGGAGGGAGCCTTCCCTATTCTGACCGCTCCCCTAACACGCCCCGTTTCCCGAACAGCCAGGGCTGTCGGGAGTTGAAGAGCCCCTCACCAACGAGGGGCAACATCCGCAGGAGCCTGAGCCCCCTCCAACGGGGAAGGAGGGTCACCCACCTGTACATGGACGCACCCTTCAGTTAAAGGTACGAGAGAGAGAGAGAGAGAGAGAGAGAGAGAGAGAGAGTTACAAGGAGTTACAAGGAAAAGAAGTACCTCAAAAGGCCTTGCGGCCCATACCGAGGAGGTACCAATGGCAACGGGTGCCAGGGAAAATTTTCTATACACTCAAATAGTGTGCAAGATTTGGTCTAACCTTTTCTTGAACTGATCCACAGAGGAACTGTTCACAACTTCTGAAGGTAACCTGTTCCACGTGTCACAGATCTTATACGTAAAGTAATTCCCACACACACTAGTCCTAAACCGTTTCAAATCCAACTTCCAACCATTGTTGCGAGTTGGGTTATCATTTAAACTAAACATGCTTCTAAAATCGACATCGTTGAACCCGCGTAAGAGCTTGAAAACTTCGATCAGTTGACCGCGCAGCCTCCGAGTTTCCAGCGAAAACAAGTTCAGGGCGCGTAACCGTCGATGGTAGCCATATGCCTAATGGAAGGGATTAACTTTGTGGCCCTCGCCTGCACTCGCTCCAGCCTCTGAATATCTTTCCTGAGGGTGGGCGACCAGAACTGCACTGCATACTCCAGAGAGAGAGAGAGAGAGAGAGAGAGAGAGAGAGAGAGAGAGAGAGGCGTTCATATGTCTGCGTCCACCTTGTGTAAGTAATGTAGCTTTTATTTCATAAGAAAGGAGATGAAAATGGTCCCTTTTGGTCCTGTTACGTTTTTTTTCTTTGCAGTATAATAACACCGATTTTAATCCAGTTATTGGTGACAGACCATAGCCAAATGTTATTAATCCTCAAAATAGTGTATTCATACAGTAATTTTAACAACTGGTCTATTATAACTGGTAAAACCAATTAGTTAATGACATTGTAGCAATTTGATTAAAAAATAATTAATCATTTTCTCTATTATCTCTTTACAGGCCGTAATTGAAATGTCTAAGGATCTAAGTTATCCCAGAGAGGTCAAATAATTGCCCTTTCAAGAGAGGGAATGTCCTAACGCTAGATCTCGGCAAAAATTAACGTTTCAAAAGGGGCCGTCCAAAGAACTATAAGCAGATATAAAGAATCTGGATCGTGCTCTTCAAAGACAAGATCTGGCAGACCTAAAGTGACTACTGATTCTGAGGATCATTACATCCAGTGATGGGCATCGCTACATGAAAATCGCTAAAGCGATACCGATACATCGATACATGAAGAACGTCTTAGGCGATACCGATACGCTTAAGCGATACCGATACCGATACGCTTAAGCGATACCGATACCGATACGCTTAAGCGATACCGATACCGATACATGCATCGCCGGTACATTTTTATAATTATTCATTTAATATGTAGGTATTAGATATTATTGTTTATACTAGTAATTTGTACGCACTGTAAGTAAAATCAACGACATTTTAATGGGTTTTATAGATGTAAATAAAAACAATTGCTTTATTTAATGAAAGTATTTTAATTTTGTAGGATACATAAATGAAAATATTACACTAACAATTAAAAGTAATTACTATTACCCTTCAAAAATACCAGCTGGCTAAACATCTGGTCAGACAGTCTATTCCTTTTTGGAGCGTGAATGTGACCAGCCAAACTAAACAACCGTTCTACAGGAGCAGAGGATGGTAGTGGTGTGTTCAGAGATGGGCAGTATCTTGTATCTTAAGATACAAGATACGTATCTTAGATACTTTATTTTTGGAGGATCTTGAGAAGTATCTAAGATACATTTTGTCATGTAGCTTGTATCCCGGGATACACTTTCAAAGATACTTTTAAATAGAGACGCTAATAACTATTCATGAAATATGATTATATCTGACGCACGTTGAAGCAGGCCGGCGATTGCTGTTACATGTTTGTACATGAATACTACCGTTGCGCTGCGCGCACAGTCTCGGCACAGATGTACTCAGGTTTCATCTTGTATCCCGCGGTTTTAACATGTTTTAACATGATTAAAAATCAGGAATTATACATATATTTGCTTATTCCTGCAAATATATTTATTATGAGGAAAACTTTATTTTTTCTTCGTGAGTAGGTAACTGAGCATACCTGTATTAACAATTTATTTGAAATACATAAATTGAAAAAGTGTGGTTTATTTTATTTTTCCATACCTAAAAATTTTCAGGATTATTTATACATATTTACTTTGTGCTTTCCTTTTAGTTATATCACTATATGAATACTGAGATATGAAGTACCATTGATTTGGCATTTATTTATATCCAGAAAATATAATAATAAACAATTGAATGAGACAACTCGTGCGCTCATGGCTCACCAGGTGAAACTAAACTCAAATAATTATTCTTTCAAAAGTATCTTGTATCTTAAAAATGTATCTTGTATCTGTATCTTGAAGATACAGTTTTTTCGAGTATCTTGTATCTGTATCTCAGATACATTTTTGTTGGGTATCTTGTATCTGTATCTTGAAGATACAGATTTTTCGAGTATCTTGTATCTGTATCTCAGATACATTTTTGTTGGGTATCTTGTATCTGTATCTCAGATACAATTTCCAAGTATCTTGCTCATCTCTGGGTGTGTTATACTTCAGGAAGACCCGTAGAATTCCTGGGTACTGCCTCAGAGATTGGAGAGAATGACCTCCGTCACCCAGATACTGTAAAACTTCCATCTCAGTCGAATCTTGGTTTGCAGAGACATTAGTGGAAGCAGACTCATAACAGAAGAAATCATCTGCACTTCCGTCAGATGCAGCATCACTTAGTTGTTGCTGGGGGGTCTGCTCGCTGAGGCTCTTAACAGCATTAACCAACATTTCTTGAACCCTCTTTTTGACAATGTTAGTATTAAATTTGCCTTTTATTATCATCCACTTTAACTTGAACAGAGGATTTGAAGACGATGCCAGTATTGCCAGTATTGTTCCTTTTGTGGCTCACTCCCTGACGCGTTATTATTACTATTAATATCTTCACTCATTATCGCACAACTACTCGGCGTGACGTCTACTTAATGAGTGACTGATTGATAAGAAATGCCTCGGGGGACCAAGAGGAATCGCTGCGTTACAAGTATGAACCTGTTTAAACTCAACACCGAGTGGGCGAGGCCAATAGTGTTGCAACACCAATGAGCGTTTCTATATTATATGAGCGTTTCTATATTATGAGCGTTTCTATATTATGGTTAATTAATTTCAATAATACAAGTACAAACGTGTTTAAACGTTGCGCCGTACTGTGTGACGTGACCAGTAGAGTAGTACTGTCATTAAATAAATATTTAATAATATTATTATTTATGTATATTCATAAATATAACTCAGTAGTGTCATATTATAACATCTATTTAAATATTTAAAAATTCTTATTAATGTATCGATGTATCGAAGTATCGATTTTTTTCGATACATTTAAGAAAATTGACCTTAGCGATACCGATAAATCGATACTTTTGTCAAGTAGCTAAAGCGATACCGATACCGATACAAAAGTATCGATCGATACGTATCGGCGATACATGTATCTAGATACTGCCCATCACTGATTACATCAAGGTTACATCACTGCATGACAGAAAAGCCACAGCTATACAGATTCAGGCACAGTTGAATGAACAACGGGACTCCCCAATAAGTACCAGTACTATAAAAAGAAGACTCACCAAAGCTGGTATGGGTTGCTGTGTTCAAACCACTACTGAGGAAACAAAATAAGGCTAAAAGATTGGAGTGGGCAAGAGAATATCGAAATTTTACTGTAGACGACTGGAAAAAAGTTCTTTTTACTGATGAATCAAAAGTGGAACTTTTTGGGTCTCATAAAAGAGAATACGTTAGACGTAGAACCAACGAAAAACTGATAGATCCTTGCACAAAACATTCAGTAAAACATGATAAAGGCAACATTCAAGTTTGGGGTTGTTTCAGTTATTCTGGATTTGGAGATCTTCACAGAATCACTTACACTCTCACAAAAGAGAAGTACCACTCCATACTTGTGAGACATGCAATACCTTTGCATGAACTATCTCAACAAGAAAAAAGGTGAAGGTGTTCTACAAATTATGAAGTTTCCTCCACAAAGTCCTGATCTCAATCCAATAGAACATCTTTGGGACCATTTGAAGAGTCTGAAAGCTAAAAAGAATATAACTTCTCTTGATTCTCTCTGGGAGAATGTAGAAGAATGCTGGAACGGCATAGCACAAGATGTTATCCAGAAACTTGTCGAATCTACCATTCTATGCCTCACAGAGTGGAAGCTGTCATCAAAGCAGGAGGAGGTCATATCGATTATTAATAAGATTATGCCATTAAATTGTTAATTCCTTTACTAATTTATAATAATTACATTTAGAAGCAAATAATGTAACAATAAAAAATCAAATTTTGTTGTAATTATCATATATATTTGTACAATTTACAATAAATTGGGTGATTATAAGGTGGACGCAGACTTTTCAACGCCACTGTATATATATAAATAACCTTTGGTTTGCTTCCGCCCGAATTGTTCATTCTGACGAAGGTCAAGCTTGTCATTCCACCCTAGATCTACAGTTTAACGTGGAATTCGAACCACGCCCCACCAGCAGCCCAGCATCTTTAACCACTAGGCCACCCAGGCAGGGGCGGATTAACTGTACTTGGGGCCTGAGGCTAATTTTATTTTGGGGCCCCTTTTCTATAGATTTTTATTAACAATGCATGTACATGTACAGTACATAGTACAGTTACGCGAATTATGTGTACGGTGCTTAGACTAATTGAGAAACAAACTTAAAAGAACCTTAACACAGTGTATTTTGCCGTTTGCTAGAACAAAACAGTATTAAACAAATTTTACTTTAGGGCCTATAAAACATAAAATAAAACGGGGAATTTGTCAGTTTGTGTACTCTGTAGGGTTGCCAACTCCATGAAGTTTGAATAAAGGACAAGAACATCAATTCCAATATACTGTCTACAGGGTCAGGGAAAGAAGTAAAATTTTATTTATAATTTATTACAATTTATACTGCATGCTTTTTTATTGCATATTTTTTTTAAAGGAAATATTTTTATTGATATACAGATATTGACCCATTGAGTCATGCATTAACAAAATTTATGGTAACTTGATATTTATTTATTTTTAAATTTATACTTTTCTTGAATTTTTGCAGACTTCAGTAAAAGAGTATCATTTTTTATTTTTTCCGCAAAACCCAAACAATTATCCTTTAAATTGAAATAAACAAAAAGCTCACTTTTTACTAGTTCAACCGAACATCGGTTTCTATCATCACGCCATTTAGAGTTCATCACACTAAAAATTCTTTCGCAATATGCAGATGTTCCAGAAATAGATAAAACTTATAAAATGTTACTCGACTTAAGACTTTATAATTATTTCCTTTTAAACAAAAGTTTTGTTACAAAATTGTTGTTTGGAACAAGATTGTTATCAGAAAAGGACAAAATGGCGTCCTTTCCGAACTCAAGAAAGGACAAGGACAAAAATCTACAAAAAAGGACTGTCCTTTTCAAAAAAAGACGGTTGGCAACCCTAGTACTCTGTCATATTTAATCAAAGAAGTTTGCGAAATCTCGAATTATATCATCGAAACTCAGTTGATTGGGGGGGCCCCTTAAGCATTGGAATCTGAGGCTTCAGCCACAATTGCCTCAATGACAATCCGCCACTGCACCAGGGTACCCATTTATCTACCAACCACTTTCTTTACTGTGTGAAAGGATGAACAGCTGGATTTTGCTGCGTGCCAGCTGCCGTCACCGCGTCTCGATCCCGGGGCCGATGGATTCATAGTCAGCGACGCTAACCACTACACTACCGAGGCGCAAAGACAACTAAGGGGTTCCAAAAAACCTTAGCCCCCCCATTTGCAGCTTACATGTTTACTTATATCGAAATAGTTTTTAATGATTATAAAAATATATAAAATTCTTTATTTATTGCAGGTATTAAAATTACTCTAGCTGATAAAGTGATAATATAATGGCTTCTCAATTAATTGGTGATTCGGAGAGGCAACGTGTGATAGATCGCATACGAGCAATAACATTTTGGGAAGCTCGTGATGCTGGCGCCACCTTTATGACACGTTCATGGGTTGCCAAAAAGTTGCGAAGAAGTGAAGACTTCGTCAAAAGAAATTGGAATAAAACTTTGGATGAATGTGAAATGGATACAACCAAATCTGGGCGCCCAAATTTGCCACTCTCTCAGGAAACAAAGGACAGGACATCATTGAAAGCGGTACGCGTAAGCGGAAAAACAGCTGTGCTAAACTTTCTAGAGAGATCGAAGTGTTGAGAGGAAAGATCGTTAGTGGTGAGATCATTCGACTGTACCGTCATAGGAAAGGTTTAAAGCCTTGGCATGAACTTCCAAAGCCAAGAAAAACTCAACTTAACATCGATAGTAGTATAGCCGAAAAAGGTTAGAGTGCAGGAATGTTGCAAGTGATTACGTAATGTTGCAAAGTGGGGTGGGGGTTGTTGCAAAGGGGGTGGGTGGGGGTGTTGCAATAAAAAATAAAAAAATAAAAAAATAAAAAATAAAAAATAAAAAAATTCCCCCCAAAGGGCCCTTTGTTGCCAACCGGGGTTGCAAGGGGCATGCAACTTGGAGGCGGAGTTCTCCCCCAAGCTATTCCCCCCAAAGGGCCAGAAAGGAGAGAAAGGAGGAGAGAAAGGAGGAGAGGTGTTCACCTGGCAGGAGCCAAGTGCATATTAAGACTTCAGCCGAGTAGGCGTTGTTTTATAGGCTCCTAATCAGCCAGTTGGCTTAGAAGGCGTAAATGGCTTGAGTTGCCAGATAGCGCCATGTATTCAGTTTGTGCTATATATTTAATTCTAATGCAAGACTGAGTTGCCAGATACCACTTTTTAGCATTGCCAGATACCATTGTATACATTATTATAGACTCCTAATCAGCCAGTTGGCTTAGAAGGCGTAAATGGCTTGAGTTGCCAGATACCACTTTTTAGCGATACCATTGTATACATTATTATATTTCTTAAAAGTTGGTTTAGAATACCGGTAGTAGGTTTAGAAGGCGTAACATGATATAATTAAGTAAAACAACATTGCATCATTCTGTTTATTATAAATATATAGAAAATAAATATACATTTCAATAATAATTGAGGAATATGCATATAATCATAACAGTACAGGAAATATATACACACAATTATGGAGATATATATAAAATAAATATACATTTCAAATAGAAATAAATATTCATTTCAATAATAATAGAAATATGCATATAATCATAACAGTACAGGGGAAATATCACGCAAAATATATAAATACATTTCAATAATAATAGAAATATGTATATAATCATAACAGTACAGGAGAAATATCACGCAAAATATATAAATACATTTCAATAATAATAGAAATATGCGTATAATCATAACAGTACAGGAGAAATATCACGCAAAATATATAAATACATTTCACTTTTTTTCAAAATATTAAACTCGCATTTAATCGAGTTTACAATTACATCATTATTGCTCTGCATTACGCAGTATATGCGGCTTAATAATATTTCACCGCTTAAAGTATAGGGAAACCTGTATTCGATATGAAGGGCTTTCATATCGTTCAGTACTATTTTGGTTCCCACTTTACAACCGGTTGGTAAGTCATCTTTAAATACGTCTAGAATACAATCAAAAGCACGCACAAAGAGTTCATCGTTAGCTACATTATTAAACACAAGTTTATAAACACGCTTTTCCAATCGGGGGTTTATTTCTACCGACTCGAGCTTTTCAATCGTGAACTCACTCAACATAACGGCAATTGAAGTAATCTTCTAAATCGTTACGACAACTGCGCGTTATATAAAGAAATAGTTCTTCAGGGTGAACGGTGTAGGTGAGCTCAGCCTTGTACCGATCAATTGCTTTGTACCAAAGTTCATGGTATTTCAAAGAGTCTAAACTTTTTAAATAAACGTCCAGCTCTAGACCACTCTCACCAGCCCTACACTCGGTAAACCCATCGAGCAGAGCGGTGTATGCGTATTCAAGTACTGTATCAAAATAAAGCATATCCGTAACACGCGCGTCTAATATAGGTTTCAGCTTACGGAATCCGACGATTTCAAACATTCTGTCGAGGATGAAACGGTTTCGGGTAGGAATAAGAGCGTTATTAACAGAAGCATTCTTCCACATCAGCCGTATATCAATGCATGGCCGATCGTTATTTATACACAACGTACATACAACGGCGTATGAGGGTGCGTCACTAATCTGCTCTCTTCTTGTACCTACGTTAGCAGGTATTTTATAACGATCTTCACTCCACTTCTCAACTATCACGAAGATTCTATTCATCTCCTCGACACTTAAATAAACCCGTTTGTTTGTTTGTCTACATTCCGTTTCCAGTACATAGCTAACGGTACCGGAATTACGCCTGAACACGCGCAACGATTTCGTCACGGACACATCGTACGAGGCGTTGAGAATGCTGCTCAAAGGAAGTTCCATCGTATTCGAGGAGCGCACGTCCACTCGGTTCAAGCTTTGAGATAACTATGAGCCGTGTGAGGCACGCAGGTAGGCAGGAACGGTTCGACGGGCGGCTGACTCGATGATACGTGAATGGGCTTGTTCGTATGATCCGCGAGTCGTACCGAATTGTTGTACATATTTGTTTTTCCGGTACAAGAATTAATTTCATCACTACCAGCCTACGCACCAGACATTTTACCTCAGGATAAGAACTAGGAACATTTTATGTTTTACTAAACATCTTCACACTCCGGCGCACTATTTGAGAGGAACATATGCTCATATTTTTCCTTTCTGCCCATCAAACGATACTCGTCTCTAAAGTCTGTTAAAAACTCACGCAGGGCACTAGCCACAACCTCACTACGAACCTCATCATGATATACGTTAATATAGTGATAAAAATACTTAAGATTGTCCATGATCACGAGATTCACATTTTCAGTCGTAGGGTATGAGTAATCGACATGGTGTAGCATGACGTAATACCGCTTGTCACACCACCCATCCGCAAGACTCATTATCCATACCTGCTGCTTCTCTTCTGCACGTGTTGTTTCTTTTACTTCACGGTGTATGTGAGACTTTATAAAGTTTAGCGCTGCAGTATACTTCAGCACATCGTCTGTGCAACGAAAGCCTTCAACGGTCTCACCAGAACATCCGTAGAGTATTTGTACATCTTGGAACTTCGCACAATCCAATGTGTTTTTAAAAGAGGCATAGGAGGGAGGAATAGGAAGTTTTTCGGTATCCACCACATCCTGACACTTTGCTGAATACCATTTCATAAACGTTGTACAAGCTATATTAAAGGTAGTCATTTGAATACACGTCTGATCTTTTCTTCTGAATACACGTCTGATCTCTCGGGCTTACTGCAGTCGACTGACCACGCAGGGACTCCCAGATAGTAGCATGACTCACGGTCTTACAGTGGGCGGAGCTTAGAACTTTCACCTGCGCACACACACACACAAAGGAGAAAGTGAAACGCTAATTGAAACATGATTTATTTAATAAACGAGATATTCAAGTTATATATATATATTTACAAATAAGTGTAATAAATCAATAGATACGATTATATACAAGACAAATACGTGTGAGTTAACAATAGAAGCATCATACGTTATGGTATCCAAAGGGTACGGTATATAGGTGTTACGGCACACCTTCGTACCCCTAAGTTCCTTCACGCCCCCCAGCTTCTGCGCCAGAAAATTGTGGGTGCCTACAATTAGTTGGGGAGGTTGTTCGCCCTCATCATCGTCCAAACATACTCGATCCTTCAACGATTCAAAGTTAACAACCCGCCGATTCGCATGGTTGAGCGTAATACCCTTTGCCTTCACGATATATTTCATTTCCTCCCCCACTCTGACCCGTACCCCATAAGTCTTAGGTCCTGTTGAGACAAAAGAGTCGGCGTATGCGTTGTCCCCATACTCATCCTTGATCTCATCAGTGAGCTCGCCGAGGAACTCCCAATAGCGGGCATGTATTCACCCTCCCTCTCTGTGAATATCACGCTATCTGTATCGGCATACAATACTCTCCGCCCAAGAGAATGCAATAGACCCCAAAGTTTTATACGGGCGTAGGCTGTTGTGAAGCTGGCCACAGGTATGTTTGTAACCCTTGAGGTATCTGTGGCAATTCAGTGTTGTTGTACTTTATTATGTAAGTATTACCTACATTCACGATCTCCATGACCTCTTTATCGGGAGCATTGGCATAATCCCAGACATCGCTATAACTTTGTGCCAAATGAATGTCCCTTTGCCGGTATTCTGCGCAAATTTTCCCCATAGACTGTTTAGACACAACTTTGCACTAAAGCGCTTGCCAGGATTCTTTACAATTTGGACACGATCAAGTTGTATACCTTCGCGGTCGCGGTAACGTTGAATATAGGCAGACTTTTCATCTTCGGTATCAACTCCTCGCGGATACCCTGATGCCTCAACCTTATCCTTCAAAAAGGCGTTTATATATGGTGTGAAAAGGTTGGGTAGCTTCTGAAACCTCCACACCTCATGTATCTTCAGTATTCTATAACCATGGCGTACGGCTAGGGCCAGCTCAGGACTTGTATATACGCCTCTGATCTTACGCTGGTGGGGTATATGGTTACAATCGCCGTTATCCTCTTCCGCGCACTTCACGCACAGGGGAAACATGAGCTTGTCGTCGATAACGACAGGTAAGATCGGCATCCATAAATTGCGTGGGGGGAGTACGTCTACGAAAGAGAGCCCAAAGTAACGATCATTCAAATTTTTGAAAATTCATTGATGGAGGGTAGGTTAGGTCCCACCAGTTTCTCAGGAGCGCCCACGGGGTACGGATTGCTCTTCATCACGTATGGGTATAAAGAACAGAAATCGTAGTAATGGAGCTTCACGCCCTCCGTAGGTGGAAAGTATAGTCTGAATGGATTTGTACGTCCTCCAAACAAGCTATCACCACATTTGAGAGGATCCAGCACCATTGAACGCTTGATCGTGTTTATTTCCTCACGGTACACCTCGTCTGTCTCCATCCGTGCATCATATTCATGCTCCCACAAGACTTTGTGAGTGAACTGTGATCCTATAAGTTGATCGCGGGTGCGGGTCCATGCAAGACAGTCGGCAGGAGATCTACCGTGGATATCTCCGGCGATTCCGCACTCAGGACGGGGGCATCCATGCCACCAGCAACCGTTAAAGGAGTACACAGTCTTCACACCAGTGACACGGTTTTCACTTAACCCATCAACCCAAAAAACACGTCCATTAATCTTAATGGGTACTTCACCCGTGTTGCGGGCGTGCTTTATGTATACACCTGTCTGTTGCTGTAGGTGTATGAGCCAGTAAATAGCCTTGTGTCCGTAACTGCGGGGGTTGTTTCGGTGAATAATGGCTAAGGTGTCTTTAGGCATGAAGTTATTCTTGAACACCGTAAAACATAATGATGCGATGGTGGTTGCGACTTGCAGCGGATCGCATTTGAAACGGGCTATGTACATCCTTCTAAAGGCCTGGAAACATACTCTAAGCACGCGCACATCATTCACGCAATAACGCTCACATTCATCAGCTATATTATAAGGGTTACTTTCATTAAAACTGTTGTAGTATCGATCAAAGTCTTCACGTTCATCCATACAGTCAAAATAATGTTTGGGTGGTGGTGGGCCTACGTAGTTTAAAGTCTCGCTGGTGAGGAAAGTGTAAGGGAAGTATCCTTTGGAAACTTCAGCTGCTACTCCCATCACCTTGGGTAGCTTTGCTAATTTACAAGGTGTGAATAATAAAGTGTCTTTAAATTGTACATTGCCTCTTATTTGCATCTGTATTAATTTGTTGCCTCTTTTCAATGGATCACCTGTAAATATCTCAGAGGATTCGTGTTCAAGCAACTCCTTATAAAGGAACTGCGTATCAAACTTTGCCCCGTTATGGGCGAGAATATACACAGTCATTTTTTTGAACTTGTCGGCTAACTTGACAATATAGGACACAAATAGTTTCACAGGACTATCGCGGACATTCGTTTTAAAAACGTTTGTCCGTTTACCGCATTTGGGGCACTCGTCACATTCGATACCCATACACTCATCACAGATGGTCTGGCTCACAAGTAAATGTGGAATTACCTCTTTGGTTTCAGCGTTCGTATATGTTTCTATATCGTAGTATACAGTTATACAAGGGTTATTTTTAGGCTTAGCATCTTTCATATAACATACATGCTTTACTCCATCCGCCTTATATTCCTCCTGGCATGTAGGACAGTGAATTACGTCACACTTGTGCTTAAATTTTCCCCAATTATCCATTGTGTGAAACATACCACATTCACAGATTCTCATTTTCCTGCACGTGCCAATTGATTTATGGAAATCAAAACAGCTATTATTGAAAAATGTGCGTCTACACACATCACAGTCTCTCTTCTCAGCATCAACTACACGGCTTTCACATTTGGTGCTTTTACACTGCTCACATACCATGTGACATTCTTTACAATGTCTCACAATATCATCCGCAAACTCGAGGCACCCCTTACACAAATCATGATGTCTCCCATATTTTCGACTTTTGTCATAACTCGCGTAAAGCCACCTTATATTACGGATGGGGAGATACGTTGTCCCTGACAATCCTAAAATAAGTAGGGGTCTTGTACGATCTCTCACACAGCTTTTAAAAACATACGCAGTCCTACGACGATCATCCAGCCCAAATACAACTATACGGACATTCATTTCCTGTTCTACCCTTCTCAGCTCTTCAGGACCCATATTACAGTCAAATTCAAGTTCACAGTCTACAGCTAGTTTACGGGCACGCTCCACGACCGTAGGCAACCAAATTTTTGGGGCCTGTGTATTTTGTACAGTAAACATACGTGCTAAGAGTACTGCTATAAAGCCGCAACCACGATCGACGTTTATATGCTTTCGGTAAATAGTCGGAGAATTGAAGTTAAGAGTATACGGTATGGCACTATGACCCGCAACACGGAATACACGGTCAATATTTACCGTGAAGTTGTCCATATTGAAGGCTATACTACTTTGGGCGGCTTGCAATATACGTCCTAATATATATTCTACATCTTCAGCCGCCAAACGTCTAAATGGCACTATCACCCAATAATCGTCTACATCACCGTCATCTGACCCGAATCCAAAGGACAGACTCGTCCTGACTTCACGCTCGTCGCGATTCTGAAGAGCAAACTCTACAATACGCTGTACAACCCGGCGTAGCCCGCGCTCAATTCCATTACTATACATGGCTCTAGGGTCGACCCTGACTCTATACCGATTTCTAGTCAAGGCTGGGGTGGGGGCTGCGGATCGCACCAACTCAAACGTTATAGCATCCTCAACAGAACGGGGGGCAACTGTGACGGATGAATTAGGGGTATATTAGCGGAAGATGCTGATGGGGGGCCTGTTGCGTAGGAGGTTGAGGGTTGGGGATCTATTATTGTAGACTTAACAGAACGGGGGGCAACTGTGGCGGATGAATAAGGGGATATATTAGCGGGAGGTGCTGCTGGGGGGTTGTTGCGTAAGAGGTTGAGGGTTGGGGCTCTATTACTGCTGCAACAGGCGCGTATTTCGGTCGCTTTATATCTGACGTGGGGTTCTCATACCGCCGCTTTGGACGTGCTACCGGTATCGCTGGTGAGGGTTCGTTGGCAGGGGAGGAGATCACAACTACACTGTCGTCGAGGTCATCCGTAATGTCAATGATGGGGTGCTCTACCTCATCGTCATTCACGGTTCTGTGGGAGAAGAAAACAAAATATAAGGAACAGCACTCAAAATTTGTAATATTTTGTAAATGACCCACTTAGGAGTGTGACGTGTTAGAAATGGACTCTGTAGAAAAATTCAGATTCACGAGCCCATCCACATGTATTATATCTGGACCTACAGGATGTGGTAAAACTGTGTTTATGCTTAAAATCATTAAAGAAAAGGGAGAGATGTTCTCGAAATTTGTGCATAAAGTTATATGGTGCTATTCGACGTATCAATCAGTGTTCAACGAGTACCAAGATGATATTTTGTTCCACAAAGGCGTATATGACGTTAATTCGTTAAAGGGAAATGAACATACAGTTATTGTAATTGACGATCTCATGTTGGAGATGGATAAAACGTTTGCCGAGACATTTACAGTATTCTCCCACCATCTTAACATAAGCGTGTTCTTCATCAATCAGAATCTATTTTTCAAAAATAGATACATGCGCGATGTGTCGTTAAATACGCAATATCTAGTCTTATTCGCGCAACGTAGAGATGTATCACAAATTGGGGTATTAGCCAATCAAATGTTCCCGAATCAGCGTAAGGAGTTTTTGGAAGTTTATAAAGAAGCTACAAGCACGCGTTACGGATATTTGCTTTGCGACCTTCATCCGCGAAACACGTTTAGAGTGCTTCTACGAACGAATATATTTCCAAACGAGCCTGAAACGGTGTATATTCCAGAATGACAAAGAGACTAAAGAAATACCGTGAATTAATAAAAATCTATCATCGACTGCCCCGGGCAATGCAGCAGATGTTTATTAAAAATATCGACGCCGACTTTAAAATGCGTCTGTGAAATCTGTCTTAACGTTATAAATTGCAATGTATCAATGAAAACCCATCAGAAGGCTCGCCTACGCCGCTACAAGAACATAATACGTGCACTCGCTCGTAAAAGTCAAACTGTAGCGAAGAAAAAACGAATTATTGTACAAACAGGAGGGTCATTTCTCCCCATCTTATTTTCAGTTTTGGGTCCTTTACTGACTAGATTAATATAATGAAGAAAGTGGTAGTGATTCCCCACGAGGTGTACGCTTCACTGCAAAGGAATCCAGACACGGATCTAGATCCCCGTAAAAGCAGACTTAAAAGAATGGAAAGCGAATTGCTGGCCCTATTAAACAGTGAAAAAACACCTGATGAGAAAAGAATCTTATACCAAGAAGCTCTGCAGAAATTTCTTCACGAGTACGAAAATTATAAGAGCCCTACAGAGATTCCTGTGGTTATTAGGCACAGCACGGGGGACGATGGACATGGCGACATAGGATCTGTGCCCGACGATACAGCTGACCAACCAAAAAGATTAGCCACACAACATATCGAACATGTATTAAAAAGCACCCTCCCACATACATTGATGAGTAAAGGCTTAAGTCTTTATAATCTATTGAATGAGGATCCAGCCATACAATGGACCGATACAGGCGAGCTCATTGTGGAAGGATCAAAGGTACAGGGATCGAATATCGTAGACATTGTCCATGATCTGGTGAGAAAGTGGGATAGGCCATCACCATCAGGATGGAAGCATATTAAAGCAAGACTACAACAAATAAATGTCCCTAAAACGTTGATAGGAAATCTGAACAGGTTAAAAGACTTGGAACATGCAACGCATGTGACACAGTTGAAGGAGCCGTCACCCCCGGCGGTAACACCTTTGAAGAGGAGCAAGAAGAGGTTAAACCAACCCTACCCACGTGCCTCTAAAATACGCAAATGGCTAACGTATTAACTAAACGCTATTATGACATTTCTAACCCATCCTCTTACGGCGGCGTAGATAGACTGTACAGAAGTGTTTACGGAGTAGGAAAAAAAGATGTTGAAAGATTTTTGAGGGAGCAGGACGCTTATACGCTTCATAAGCCTGTGAGAAAAAGGTTTAAAACAGCCAAGACAACGGCTTCCTCGATTGATTCTATTTGGCAAGCAGATTTAACAGACATGCAAAGATATTCTGTGTATAACGATGGTTACCGCTACATTCTATTCATAATAGACGTATTCTCTAGATATCTGTGGCTAGTTCCTCTGAAAAATAAATCACCTGAAACAGTAGCTAAAGCCACCAAAACGCTAATGTTAAAAGAAAACAGGGTTCCTGGCTATTTTTGTACGGATATGGGGAAGGAATTTATAGGCCGTGCTTTTCAGAACATGTTGACAGAGTTTAATATCAGCTATTACACAACCAATTCTATACATAAGGCTTCTTTAGCTGAAAGAGTTCAGCGCACCATAAAGGAACGCATGCACCGTTATTTTACACATAAAAACACATACAGATTTCTAGACATTCTGGAATCATTGGCATCATCCTACAACCGCTCACACCATCGCACGATTGGGACAACACCTAACGAAGTTTTAGAAAGAGGTAAGCTCCCGAGAAGAGATGGATCACCACCACCACCACACTGCGCGCTTCAAAATCAATGATTATGTAAGGCTGTCGCGTTCGGGGAACAAATTCGCAAAGGGTTTTGAGCAAGGATGGACACGCGAGATTTTTAAAGTTAGGGCTATGAGACCTAAAGGTGAGATAATGATGTATTACATTGAAGATTTGAATGGGGAAGAAATCTCAGGAGGTTTTTACCGCGAGGAATTGCAGAAAGTTGCGTTTAATTTAGAAAAAAATGTGTTTAAAATTGAGAAAATTTTAGGAAGCAAAGGTTCAGGAAAGAGAAAAATGTACCTGGTGAAATGGCTAGGGTACCCAGAAAGCTTCAACACCTATATAAAAGCTGATGCAATAATGAAGCTTAAATAGTATGCAACATGGCTCCTAACCATTTCTACGTCACACTCCCGTCCTCCTCGTCCCTGTCTGTACACCCTAACAACACACTAGCCAACTTTGTAACAGAGCTCCACAAGCACATTGAATTGGGTCGTGATTCGTATGAGGTGGGGATATGCGAAATTCAGCTGGACACCATCTTTTTAAATATTGAACATAAAGAAACCGTTTTTACGATTCTTAGAGACATTGACGAGTGTGAAAAAGCTGGGGTAGCTATGGATGAAACTATGCGTATCGCTCGGACTAAGGTTGCACGGTATTACAGTACAGAAGTAAGACTAGGACCGGGTCAATATGGTTCGGCCGAGGATGTTGTGAGAGGCTTAAACGTAAGTTTAAGAAACTCAAACCTTACGAATGATTTAGTATACGAAATCGTAAACAACCCTGCACATACACTAATCCTAAAATCAAAGACTAACAGACGTATTAAAGACCATAGAAAGTTCCAAATTCTAACCAATGGCCGATATAGCGCAGTCTTCCAAAGAGACACATTTCACGAGACACAGCATGACTTGTCCAGATTAATGTATCAATTGAAGATGGAGAAATTGGCTGAAAGGTCCCCAGACATGTGCTATATTTACAGTAATATAGTGGAGCACCAGTTTGTTGGGGATACCCAGGCGCGCCTGCTGCGCATTGCTCACATCCCCAACCATAGAGGAAGGAGTTTGAGTATTACATATGACAGACCCCATTATGTGAATGTCGCAACTAATTTAATAACCAATATCTCAATATATATAAGAACGATTGAGGGTGAAAACTTCCCATTCGGTAACGGGAGCTTAACAGTGAAGCTACACTTTCGACGCACTGAGTTATAATGGATAGAAAGCCTTTCACCGTCTATCGAGGGGTGAGATACCAGCGCGGTAGTGGACTTGGATCCATTTTTTCATCCATACTACGTACGGCTGTTCCTTTGCTGAAGAGGGGGCCAGATACCTCGGAAGGAAAGCGCTACAATCAGGTATTAACACTGCAGAAGACATATTGGCCGGGGCTAAACCTAAAGAAGCTCTAAAAAAACATTTAAAGCGTACACGGGACGAAATCATCAAAGATGCAAAGAGAAAAATGCGTGGTGGCGGGAAGAAGAAGAGGGCTGCCCGGAAGAAGAAGGGGTCACGTGGTATTAAACGTAAAAGGCCATCAAAAAAGAAGTGCTGTAAGCGAATGAAACCTATGGTTGACCACTTTTTGACTGATATAAGCTAAGGACATTGATCTCATGAATCATAGTTTGTTTACCACTTGTCGAGAGAGGAGCCACTATTTCGCCATGGCACGCTTCATCCACCCATGTAGTTCACAATGCTGTAAATCGGAGCTGTCCCTTTTTGAGCTGCCTCCAACCCAAGTTTCTATTGAGCACAGTGACTTTATTACAATTAACCCTTTAAACACAATTAGTTCCCCGAGTGCACCTATAGAATTCGTGATACCCAGCTCAGGCCCTTACTTTTTTGATCCAAGCTGTGTGCACATGTACGCTAAGCTACGTATAGCCCATTCTGATGGAACGGTCTGCGATGACAAATATGCTGTATACCCTGAAACAAACTTTCTGCACTCCATATTCAACCAGTGTGACGTATATTTAAATCAGACCAACATATCGGCAGGCACGGGGTACTATCATCTACGAGCCTATCTGGAAAATGTCCTCAACTTTTCCAAAGAAGCGAAGGCTACCTTTTTAAGTGCCGAGGGATATTATCAAACTAAAGATGAGAGTAGTATAAAGGACAAATTTAAAAATTCTAAAAAGAAAATATACGAGTGTTTTGGACGGTTGCACACAGATTTCACTTTCCAGGAGAAGTTGCTTGTCAACGGGTGGATATGAAAATAAAGCTCACCCGCACGAGTCCTGAGATCTGCTTAAATCTGGATGCTGATCAAGAGGAGGGTGCAAAGCCCGTTGTGGTTCACATTATGGACACATACCTCCGCGTACGGCGTGTGAAATTAAGTTCACCAAAACAACTAGAAATTGAGAAAAATTTACTAAACGCTACAGTGAAATATCCTATTAACAGAGTACAAATCAAACTATATACGGTTCCTGCAGGGTTGGCATCGAAGCAGATAGAAAACATTGCCCTGGGAAATCTTCCTAAAAGGATATTAATCGGTATGCAGGACCATGCTTCGGTGAATGGAAAATATAAAAAGAGTGCCTTTAAATTCGAGAATTTCGGACTTAAAAATATAACTCTATACGTTAATGGCACTGCTTTGGGCGGAACAATGGGTACGGACTATTCATCAGACGCTGTGTTACCTCTTTGTGCCAGAGCCTATAGTAATCTGACCCATATTGCAGGTGATTGTGATGAGCTTGGTAATGGGGTAACGCAGGAAGAATTCATTGATCAATTTAACCTTTATCCGTTTGACATTACACCTGACTTATCTGCTAGCGTAAATACCCATTTAACCCCACAGCAGAGCGGAAACATCTCAGTGCGGCTGGAATTCGCCAAGCCTATAGACGCTCCTATTAGTGTACTAGTATATCTTGAATCGCAAGCCCTAATAGAAGTAGATAGATTTAGGAGCGTTATCACTGACTTTTAAAATGGATGCTAATACACTTCAGAAAGTAATGGAACGAGTCACACGTTCCAAATTTATCGGCGTGTTTGCGAAGAATGAAACATTGAGTTTGCCAAGTACGCGAGAATGCGGTAGTCTTATTGTGAACACAGATGTCATCGGTAATGAAGGGATTCATTGGATCGCTGTCTATTTTAAAAATAGACAGCGCCTGTACTATTTTGATTCACTCGGTACTCAACCCTGGAGTGACCCTATTATTGTAAAATTTCTCGCTCAGTTACATATTCCCGAAGTTGTATGGAACCCATTTCGTACAAGGATATTTTAGTAATGTTTGCGGAATGTACTGCGTCTCATTTCTCACGCATATGTCATGTGATAAAGAATTTATAAATTTTTTAAATTTATTTGACCCGTGTCACACTCGCCGAAACGATGAAATGGTATGCAGACAGATAAAAATCGTTTTCCAATTGTACGTACTCGTTGTATAGTATAATGTTTTTGTTCGTATATTTGTAACGGTATATTCTGTAGTTGGTTATTGTACTGATTTCTTTCATTTAATAAATTTATGAAAATATATTGTCTTCTTACCCTAAAAAGATCGACAAACACTTACATTATTTCGGTGTGACATTGCTGACTGATCAGTATATCCTCCGTATTCATGACACGAGATTCTTCAAAAGATTGTATAGCACGTGTCAAATCCTCATCGGACCTTAAAGGAATAATGTTCATTCTTTTAAAACATATACAGAGTATACAGACAGATCCCCATTAAGTGAAGATATCTTTGGTTCATTTAAGAGGAATAACATTGATTGCCATAAAAAATTTCGATTTTAGCATAATGGCGATAAGAGGTAAATCCAAATAACATTGATTGCCATAAAAAATTTCGATTTTAGCACAATGGCGATGAGGTAAAACCAAATAACATTGATTGTCATAAAAAATTTCGATTTTTGATGAGTAGCTAAATGAAGTATTTGACGAGATACTACAACCCTCCATATATATAAAATCGAATTATAGACACTTACATTTCTATGGTAGTCCCTTGCGTCGGATTGTAAGGAGCGTCACTGCAAATATCTTCAACGGTTTGCGTTGGAAATAATTCATCACGGTCAATCGCGTTAAAAAGACTAATTGCAGTTAATGCTGCAGTGTCACTTTCTTCATACAATTCCGGGGAGACGTACAGGTCCATGGTGGAGGATGTGTGACATTGCTGACTGATCAGTATATCCTCCGTATTCATGACACGAGATTCTTCAAAAGATTGTATAACACGTGTCAAATCCTCATCGGACCTTAAAGGAATAATGTTCATTCTTTTAAAACATATACAGAGTATACAGACAGATCCCCATTATGTGAAGATATCTTTGGTTCATTTAAGAGGAATAACATTGATTGCCATAAAAAATTTCGATTTTAGCATAATGGGGATAAGAGGTAAAACCAAATAACATTGATTGCCATAAAAAAATTTCGATTTTTGGCGAGTATCTAAATGAAGTATTTGACGAGATACTACAACCCTCCATATATATATATATATATAAATCGATTTATAGACACTTACATTTCTATGGTAGTCCCTTGCGTCGGATTGTAAGGAGCGTCACTGCAAATATCTTCAACGGTTTGCGTTGGAAATAATTCATCACGGTCAATCGCATTAAAAAGACTAATTGCAGTTAATGCTGCAGTGTCACTTTCTTCATACAAATCCGGGGAGACGTACAGGTCCATGGTGGAGGGAATGATTATTCACTGACGCGAAAATAGCTACTGTTACTCCCAACTGAAAAATATCCCTTTTATATGCACAATCGCCAAGCTCCGCCCCAAAAGACCAGATGTTCGTAGTGATTGGCTGCCGGTGTAGCTGGGTGGAGCTATGATGTGTACCAATCCGCTATAACGGGGCCGGACGAGTAATGACATCTTTATATTTTCTCAAAGAAATATATCCTAATTATATTTTTAAAAGAGCGTTCGGTTTCCGCGTTAAACTGTGGGTCTAAGGTGGAGTGAAAACCTTTCCAATTCGGCGAGAAATTACACTAGGGAACAACATTTCTTGAAAATTATTTGGTGATTCTTATAGAACTTTTGATACTGATTCCAAATATGGTTTCAGAAATTTTCTATCACCCATAGTTTTCGAGAAAATAATATTTCCATTTACTCAGAGTTTCCCGCAGATCTTATAGACAATGCAGGTCCTGTATATGAGCTTTAATTATCTCGATGAAATAGTGAGCAATCGACGAGATGTATTTCTGAATCCATATTAAACTGTGGGTCTAAGGCGGAGTGAAAACCTTTCCAATTCGGCGAGAAATTACACTAGGGAACAACATTTCTTGAAAATTATTTGGTGATTCTTATAGAACTTTTGATACTGATTCCAAATATGGTTTCAGAATTTTTCTATCACCCATAGTTTTCGAGAAAATAATATTTCCATTTACTCAGAGTTTCCCGCAGATCTTATAGACAATGCAGGTCCTGTATATGAGCTTTAATTATCTCGATGAAATAGTGAGCAATCGAGGTCTAGTATGAATTGTGCTAAATTTTCACTTCTAACACTAAATATTAAAAATCAAAGATTTAAGCAGTTAAGATGTAGTTATAAGAATATGACACCATACAAATTACGCGTAAATATAAAATATTTTTATTGTAAAAATAATAATAATAATAATGATAATAATAAGAATTGTTGTGAAAGGTGGTTTTTGCCCGAATAGCTTGGACGAAGGATTAACCCTCGGCCGAAAAGGTCTCTAGGGGACGATTCGAATTGACCTAGTTTCTGCCTTTCCTCGTGTGCGTGTGTGTGTGTGTGTGCACGAGTTGTTTATTCGTTTATTATATATCCACATCAAGAGCGGTCTGGAAGGAAGATCTCTCAACAAGCAGGTGTTCTTCAAAAATATAAAGATGTCATTAGTCGTCCGACCCCGTTATAGAGGATTGTGTTTTGGCTAATTTCAATTGATTAATTTCTTTAGATTTCGTTTTTTTTCAATTTTCTTCGCAGGGGATTGGGGGGAATGAGGCTCGTGTGTTTCGTAAATTTTCTTTTCCCCACTGATATTCGTAACTTAAATATTTATAATAAAAATTAAGTGTGTAAAAATTATTTATTTAATAAACAGAATTTAATTGGATTCATCTACCATCATATATTGTGGTAATTTGATTAATATATGGTTTTTGCTATCTGGAACACATGGCGCTATCTGGCAACTGAATACATGGCGCTATCTGGCAACTCAGCCAGAATAGAGGTTTATAAAAGACCGAGAGACGACTGACGGAGTCATTACAAGCTCGGCTCCCAGCCGAGCAAGGACCTCTGGTCCTTCTCTTTCTGGCCCTTTGGGAAAACCCCTTAGAGGCCTCTTAGGTTAGGTAAACGAAAATAGCTTGGGGGAGAACTCCGCCTCCAAGTTGCATGCCTTGCAATCAAAGGCACCTACTCTCTCTCTCTCTCTCTCTCTCTCTCTCTCTCTCTCCTTCAGGTGTACCCCTCCCCCCCTTGGCTCAGCCAACTGACTGATTCAGCCAACTGGCTGATTAGTTAGGAGCCTATAAAACAACGCCTACTTGGCTGAAGTCTTAATATGCACTTGGCTCCTGCCAGGTGAACACCTCTCCTCCTTTCTCTCCTTTCTGGCCCTTTGGGGGGAATAGCTTGGGGGAGAACTCCGCCTCCAAGTTGCATGCCCCTTGCAACCCCGGTTGGCAACAAAGGGCCCTTTGGGGGGCATTTTTTGGGGGAATTTTTTTTCTTTTTTTCCCTTTCCCCCCTTTTTTTGCAACACCCCCACCCCCCTTTGCAACAACCTTCACCCCCTTTGCAACATTACGTAATCACTTGCAACATTCTTGCACTCTAACCTTTTTCGGCTATACTACTACCGATGACAGAATGTGGTTTGCCCATTATCTTGAAGATTGGGATGTGGATGATTTCATGCATTTAGCTGTTTCCGATGAATTTTTTGTTTACGTATCACGTCGGCCTAACTACCAAAATGATCGAGTGTGGGCCACAACACCAGATGAAATCGATGACAATGAACATTGTCGCGAATTATTAAAAAGTCCAGACTGTGTTGGTGTGTTTGTTTTGTTCACTGCAAAGAAGCTCATGTGGGTGCTGAAGCCAAATGGTCAGAGTTGGGATGGACAGTATTTTCGTGATATTATTCTATCCCAGCATGTCATTCCTTTTCTAAGAAACCCAAACAATGTTATGGATGTCGATCAGGTCACACTTCTGCACGATAAGGCCCCCTGCTTTAGGGCATTAGCCACTCAACAGTTGTTGCGGAACCATGAGATCGATTTCTTTGGAAATGAAGAATGACCAGGAAATTCTCCTGACCTGAACGTCTGTGAACACATTGGATCAGTTATAAAGGACAAGGTTGAATGTCTCTTGTTTCGAGAACCTGCAGCAAATCGATTTTCGAAGGATACAATGACGCAACACATTGAAACTGTTTTAGCAAATCTGCGTAACGATCAAGATCTATTCACGTCACTTTTGGCAAGCTACCCAAAGCGAATTCAGGCTGTCTTGGAAGCCAATGGCGGGAACACCAAGTTTTAATTGTTTCTCATTAAATGCAGGATCAAATTCTCTTTTGTAAGGTATGTTTAGTTTTACTGTACCTCTAATGGTTTAGGCCATGGGCGGGGGGGCTAAGGTTTATTGGAGCTCCCTCAATATACGCAAGAAACTCGTTGCATTCACGTCGGATTGAATACATAAAGAAAAAGGGGTAACTATTGTATTTTTAGCCAAAAAACAAAACTTAAACCTCAACCGGGACATTGAGCGTCCACTTTTCAAAGCACATAACACGTCCGTTTAATATACACAAATTCAGAATGGTCCCCTGAGAAACTTATGTTAAACGTCAGACCGTGCATGGAACAAGGAACTCTTCTGGGAAATTACATCCACTTACTTATTCGAACTATAGTGGATTTAATTTCCCAGAAGAGTTCCTTGTTCCATGCACGGTCTGTTTAACATATAAGTTTCTCAGGGGACCATTCTGAGTTTGTGTGTGTGTTTGTGTGTGTATACTTCGGGAGGTGATAGTATCGGTCATTGTGAGAAAAAAAGTTCATATGAACATGTGTCTAATTCTGAATGGTTACGGAGATAGAGCTGTTTGAATCTGATGCGCGCGCAGCTCTTCTTCCCCCCTTCCCTCCCCTATAACCTTGAACCATGTAAGCTGTAATGTAAGCATGTAACATAAGCCAATCGACAGCTGACTGTTGTGAGTGGCATTGTTTCGTGTTTGAAGCAGTGTTAAGAATGCCACACACCTTCACACACGCCGAATATGCAGATATAGTGTATGTCTACGGTTTTTGCGATGGAAGTGCAACAGCTGCTGTTGCAGAATACCGTCGACGGTTTCTGAACCGCAGAATTCCGGATCGAAAAGTGTTTACCAGGGTTTTCAACACATTGCGTGAGATTGGTACACTTCCCAGCGCTCATGTTTCATCTAAACGTGAAGGTCAACAAGATGTGGATGAAGTGGAAAACATTCTTCAGTTGGTAGAGCGTAGTCCTACTACTAGCTCACGAAGAATTTCTACACGTCTCGGTGTACCACACACAAGAGTATGGCGAACATTACGTGAGGAAGGCTTGCATCCATATCATGTACAGTGTGTACAACACCTTCAACCAGGAGACGCTGCCATGCGACTGGAATTTTGTCATTGGGTAAATGCTAATCGCCGATTGCTTCGATTAATACTGTTCACCGATGAAGCTACTTTCACCCGTGACGGTATCAACAACACTCGTAACTCTCATCGGTGGTCAGACGAAAATCCAAATGCCACTGTGGAAACAAATTTTCAACATCGCTTCTCTGCCAATGTGTGGTGCGGTATCATCGATGATCAGCTGATTGGCCCTGTTACTTTAGAGAATCGTCTTACAGGACAAAGTTACCTAGAATTTCTGCAAAATGAATTGCCAGGACTATTGGAGGATGTTCCTTTGGCTACACGCGCTGGTATGTACTTTCAGCATGACGGAGCTCCTCCACATTCTACCCATCTGGTGATGCAATACCTAAATCAAACTTTCCCTGGTCGATGGATCGGCCGCGGTGGTCCCATTCAATGGCCACCAAGGTCTCCAGACCTCTCTCCGTTAGATTATTGTTTGTGGGGGTGGATGAAAAGTCAAGTTTACAAAAGAAAGGTGGATACACGAGACGAACTGCTCACGCGCATTTTGGATGCTGCTGCCCGCATAAAGGAACGTCAAGATCAACTCAGACGAACAACACCCGATCTTCGCACACGAGTTGCAAAGTGCATCGAGGTTAACGGTGGGATTTTCGAAAACGTATTGTAAACTGTAACAAATTTGTCATTTCTGTATCTGATACCTTTCAAAATGCCAATGTTTAAACATTAAATGTTAGAAACAGTAATTGGTTTCTCTTTCTTCACTCACTCCGCCCGGCCCGCAGAGCTGGGCACTTGCGTTTTTTTGCCCGTTTTTTTGCGGTACTGCGGTACTGCGGTACTACTACCGCACTACCAAACCGGTACCGCATAACGCAGTACCGCAAAGGATCGCTGAAAGTACAGCAGTACCGCTACCGCATTCAAATTTCCCGCGGTACTTTCCGCGGTACCGACCAACACGGTAGTACCGCAGTACCGCAGTACCGCAAAAAAAACCGCAAGTGCCCAGCTCTGCTGAGTGACGGTTTCTTGATTACCATTAACAATGCTTTTGTATTTGTAGATTCAAACAGCTCTATCTCCGTAACCATTCAGAATTGAATACATGTTCATATGAACTTTTTTTCTCACAATGACCGATACTATCACCTCCCGAAGTATTGACCTTTCCTTCTGAAACACCCTGTGTGTGTGTATATATATATATATATATATATATATATATATATATATATATATATATATTTATTTTTTTATTTTTTTTTTTTTTATTGGGGTTCTTTAACCTCCTTCGCAACATCTAAGGTCATATGACGGAGGGGACCTACAGCTTTACGTGGGATCCGAACCACGGGTCGCTACATAATCTGAGCGCGGAGGGCGGTCTCCCATCCAACTACTACACAGACCCAATGTTGCTTAACTTCGCATATATATATATTATATATATATATATATATAAGATAGCGAGAATATCTTGAAACATTCTTTATTATTCAGTCAATGTTTGGGCTTTCGCACAATTCATTATCAAGACAATTCAAAAAAGTTTAAAAAATTAAGAGATTAAAACAACCGTATATGCAGGGCTTCAGCTGAGGCGGTACGAACCGGTACACCGTACCAGTTGTTAATTGGTTTAATAAATCGTTCCGGTTTTTAACTTTTTAATAAATTGTACCTGTTGTTATCCCGGCCCCGCCGCTTATACTACTCAAGCACATGCGTTCCGGCTGATACTAGTAAGCCGTCTTCGGGAACTCCCATTACAGCAAGTACACTTGCCTCTTGGCGTTGGTTTCTCTTTGTAGTATAGTAATTATTGTAATTATTGCACCTCTGCTATTCAGTGCACAGTGCACTTTAGGAAATAGCCAGAAGACATATAAGCCCCAATATCAGTACACTTGTTTGATAGATACTACACACAATTTTTCTATTTAGTCAACAATCAGGGCTTGAGTTGAGGCGGTGCGAACCGGTACGCCGTACCAGTTGTTAATTTTTACAACTCATGCCTTGTGTATATTATATGTGTACTGAAACCAAATTTTTCGTGGAATAAAACAAAGACAATAAATTAAATAAATCATAAAAGTGAAAAAACAATGACCTTACCTAAATGTGATTAAACAAAATTAAAAAGTACATTACATTAAAGAAAAATTTGGGGGGTTTCTTTGAGTCTGGAATTTAGTTATGCAATATTTTATTCTTTAAATTTAATTGTAATGTACTTTTAAATTTAAAGTAAAATTTTAAATTTAAAATAAGGATCTTTTCGGTTTGACGGCCTGTAATATTTTTTAACATTACTTGTTTTTTATGGTCCAGTTTTAATCGAGGATTTCAAAAATAACATTCATGTTTTAGAGAAACAAATAGTGAGGCAGTTATATGCATTTTAACAAATTTAAAATATATATTTTTAAACCGTATTGGGATCTTTTTGGTTTGACAGTTGGCAGAAAAAAACGAGTCATGGCTATGGGACCGTCAAATAAAAGACTCTACCAACTGGTTAGGTTAACTGAATGCCCAGTTAGGTTAACAGAATGCCCGGTTAGGTCAACTGTACGCCCTTGATGATTGGTTAGGTTAAGTCATGATATTTTCGTTAGTTTACTGTCAAAACAAACGAAAATATCATGACTTAACCAAACCAATCGTCATGAGCGTATAGTTAACCTAAAACTTTCAGGGATTTTGGAATCTTAAAGCGTATATGATATTCTCTAAACTAAAATGTATAACTGCCTCACTATTTCTTTCTCTA
This sequence comes from Bathynomus jamesi, assembly GCA_023014485.1. Taxonomy (NCBI): domain Eukaryota; kingdom Metazoa; phylum Arthropoda; class Malacostraca; order Isopoda; family Cirolanidae; genus Bathynomus; species Bathynomus jamesi. The sequence continues at coordinate 211,667 of JAJOZX010001029.1, read as the reverse complement.
AAACATGAATGTTATTTTTGAAATCCTCGATTAAAACTGGACAATAAAAAACAAGTAATGTTAAAAAAAATATTACAGGTCCTCAAACCGAAAAGATCCTAAAGTAAATTATGTAAATACAATTTTACACGTGTTTAAGTTAAGCTAAAATTATTTTGAAGTAACATCATTTATTTAGTTCAGTTTCAACAAAACTGGAACTTAGTTTTAAACACAGTACAGTACTTTGTTTGTCTAAAATTCACAGACTTTTTTGTTTAAATTAAATAGTTTTTTTTTGAGAGTATCATTTCCCGCAGTGGTTTTCAACTAAGAAAATAAATTTCGTGCGTACAGAAATCATGTACGATAAATTTTTATACGAGTATGCGTGAAATTTATTGAGGGTGGATGGGTTATGTAAAATTTTATTTCACATTTAAATCAGGTTTTTTTTCTTTTAATTATGGGCTGCAGGCCCGATGGGACTTACAGTATATATAAAAGATTGACTGTAAAAATGATATAATTCCTGTAAAATATATTGATATATGTTTTTTTTATGACACTTACCGTACTTTAAGTAAAAATGTTAAATACGTTACACTCGTGGCCAAAAGTTAAGGATCACACAAATTTTGAAATTCAGTATGCGTTAAAGTTGGAAAATGACACTTATTATAAAGTGGGAATCACCTGAAGATCAGGGCCCCCAGCCTTATTTAGTTAGCCTTATAAGCCTAACTAACAAAAATATCACGACCTAACCTAACCAATCGTTAGGTCAACTGTACGCCCTTGACGATTGGTTAGGTTAGGTCGTGATATTTTCGTTAGTTACCCTTATAAAGCTAACTAAAGAAGGATGGGGGCATTATCTTCAGGTGAGGATTACTTTAACATATTGCTTCCCAGGAACCTCTCTTTAACATATTGCTTCCCAGTGTTAATCACTTTAACATATTGCTTCCCAATATTTAGGATAAGGAGTACGATAAAAAATGTTCGCTTGAATAAAGTAAAGGCATAAAAAGTAAATCCTAACATGTTAAAATATTAGGTTGAAAGTAAATTTATTAGAATTGTTGCGCTATATGGTCACACAAAGTAAAAAATGGATTTCGGAAGAATCGGTCACGTCACATCATTTGCCACAAGTACGAGTTGAGTAGCTCCTTTTTGCATCCTTTCATTTTCTTTATATATTTAATGTAGGTTAACTGAATGCCCGGTTAGGTCAACTGAATGCCCGGTTAGGTCAACTGTACGCCCTTTGACGATTGGTTAAGTTGTGATATTTTCGCTAAAACTAACGAAAATATCACGACTTAACCTAACCAATCATCAAGGGCGTACAGTTGACCGAACCGGGCATTCAATTAACCTACATTAAATATATAAATAATGCCCGGTTAAGTCATTTATAGCTTTGTTTACGGTCGGTAGGTTATCTCCTAGATTACCAACCTCTTTCTAACCAACCAACCTTTCTCTTTTTAACATATTGCCTCCCAGTGTTCATCACTTTAACATATTGCTTCCCAGGAGGGATCACTTTAACATATTGCTTTCCGAATGCTTTGGGAAGCAATATGTTAAAGTGATCCTCAGCTGATCCTAAAGTGGGTCTTGCCTCATAAACAGGGCCGAATCAAGGGTTTTGTAGGCCCTGGGCAGTGGGCACTTTTCTATCGTAGGTCCCTAAAGTTGCCGATGCACCGTCTAGTTATGTGCCTTATTTTAACTTAGACCCAAATTGTTCCCTTGTGACTGTACTTGTTCTCTTAGCACTATACCTAACTAAATTAATTATAAAATATAACATAAACATAAACATCACTAACTAATAATGCTATCGCTAAACGATAATGCGAGTAACATGAGTGGCATCTATTCAGGTCTGCAAGCTAGGTTTAGGCACGTTAACCCATTAGCAGAATGGATATCCTGCTCAGCACACAGTTTGAGCTTGGTTGGTTCATCTGCTGCAGAGTGTTGTCTAGGCGCTGTAAACTTCTTTGGGGTACTGCAAGCCCTGTACAACTTCTTCTCGGCTTCCCCACAAAGGTGGTATATCCTGGTTGTTATTTTATTTATTTTGATTGGGTTCAGAATCCCAGCTCAGCCTTGAACGGCTAAGCTCTGAGGGGGTACTTTAACTTATAGCCAAAGTTAAGCTAGACTAAAACAAATTTACGGACTTGGAGGTCCTATTAGGTCCTACCTCAGGGTTGCTGACTCGATGTGGGCCTACTTTAGGCCTCAGTTGCATAAAATTAAGAAAAAACAAAAGGGGCCCTATTTATGGTCTTCTTTCTAAACCTTGCAACAACAATACAACCTACACCAGGGCTTCTCAAACTAGAGGTCGCGTAAATATTATTGGGGGTCGCAGAAACATTTGAAAATATTATTTTTTTCATAAATATACAGTGTTAGTACCTATTGCTTTTATGACATTGAGTGAAGGGTCGCGAAACAATTTGTCTGATCCAAAGGGGTCGCAAGTGAAAAAAGTTTGAGAAGCCCTGACCTACACCATTGCACGATGCAACAATCTTGTATCTAAACAACCAAACTGAATTGCAAGAGAGCTCTCTATAAGACCACGCCCTGTAAGTGCCGCATTCAACAAACAAGTAGAAAGGACGCTTCAGTGCCCCCAAAAAATGATGCCACAAGAGTGCCCAAACAATGATGCCACAAGAGCCCAAAAATGCTACCTCTAAATTAGGTGAATTTTTCACTAACCTTACAATTATGAGATGGACATACATATATACCTTAACTTAATATACAGTATACAAGCAATGCTGCATCAATCAGCTTAGACATCATATCGCCTTGGGACAACAATGGCTCTTCCTCTTCTAAATTTTTTAACACTCCCCATCGAAGAGGCATTGTTGTCATTACCTTCTGCAAGTTTAGCCAAACCATCTCCATGAGGCTGTAACCCAAATGCTTCATCTTGACTATCCGTGTTTTTGCTGATTTCTAAAGCACAGAGTTTTTGTATAGGTCTCTTTAATTTTCCTCCTGAAGTCTTTACCAGTACAGACCTAACTAAATTGTCTTTGCCAACAAATAACTCTTCAATTATGCCAAGCTTCCAGCATTGCCTTGGTCTTTCATCCCCAATCATTGCCACTTCTCCCAACTTGATACAATTTGCATTGGAGCCCTTTACATTGCCTGATGGGTAATAATTGAGTTCTGGCAAGTATTCCATCTGCCACTTCTTCCATAACTGATCTTGTAGCTCTTCAAGGTACTTGAACCTTCTGGTTAACTCTTCTTGACTGCTCTGGATAGGCTGTAAGTCTCCTGGCAAACTGGGGCTTGATGTTAATCGTTTACCACAAAGAAAATGATTTGGTGTCAATGGCTCTGCATTCTGCATACTGTTATAAACAAAGGTGATAGGCCTGCTGTTCACCATTGCTTCTACTTCACACAAAACAGTGCAGAATTCTTCTTTGCTCAAATGAACATTAGCTAAAATTTTCTTTAATGGACACTTTACACTTCTCACTAGCCTTTCCCCAAATCCTCCCCACCATGGTGCTCTCTCAACAATAAGCTCCCACTGTACCCAATGGTGTGAAAAGTAGGATTGGAATCCCTCCTCTTTTAGCAAGGACCAAATTTCTTGGAGTTCCTTTGCAGCCTTTTTGAAGGTTTTTGCATTATCAGATATGATTTTATTTGGGAAACCCCTTCTGTTCACAAACATTTTAAAGGCCAAAAGAAATACATCACTACTTAAGTTGCTTACCAACTCCAAATGGATTGCTCTGGTGGTAGCACATGTGAAAAGACATATATAACCTTTGTTAGACTCCCCTTGCTCATACACATAGACTGGACCTGCAAAGTCTACTCCAACTACATCAAATGGGGCAGTATAGACACACCATTCTCTTGGAAGTGGAGCCACCCTTTCATGATAAGGCTTTGCTCTCCAACGCTTGCAAACCACACATCTATGCAAGACCTTTTTTACTACTTGTCTAATTTTGGGAATCCAAAACTGCTCTCTGATCTCTATTATCACTTCTGTAACTCCAGCATGTAACAACTTATCATGCATATCCAGGATCAAAAGTTCCACAAAGTGCTCCTCAGAAGGTAGCAAAATTGGATGTCTTTTCTCCTCTGGAAACCCAGAAAACTGTAGTCTACCTCCTACTCTCAATAAATGCTGATCCAAAAACACATCCAAGCCTTTCAGAGCAGAATGTGTTGGTAGAACCTGTAATGGACTGCTGGTGAGCAATATTTTCTCTTCATCAAATTTTTCCTTCTGCACATATGCCACCCAGTATTGCCTGGCTTGCTGAATCTTCTTACTGTTCAGAATTCCTTCCCTTCTTGTTTCTCCTTTAATGTTATCTGTAAATCTATATACCCATGCTGTCACTCTTAACAACCTTTTCAGACTGCTAATGTCCTCAAGCCTCAATATGGGGTCCTGCTGCATAACTTGACAATTGTTCACAGTGCATTTTCTCATCTCACTCACCCACTCTTCTTCACTCTGGCATTCTCCTACAACAGGCTGATTAGAAGGCCAATTTTCACTTCCAAGTTTTAGCTACTCTGGCCCATTCCACCACAAACTTGACTGTGCAAGATTTTTCACTGAAATTCCTCGTGTTGATAAATCAGCTGGGTTTTGGGTGCCTGGACAATGTTTTCATTACTTTGGATATGTGTGTGCTTGAATTTCCTCCACCCTATTGGCAACAAATGGTTTCCATTTCCTTTCCTGGCTTCTTAACCAGTGTCAAACTATAATGGAGTCTGTCCAATAATAGCTTGGAATTTCATAAGGCCCAAAGAGTTTTGCACTGTAACTGCAAGCCGACTAGCAATGACTGCACTCATCAGTTCCAACCTTGGAAAAGAACGCCTTTTCAAATTTTCAAAGGCGTTACTCTGCTCTTTGCAGCAACCAACCTGCAACTTCCTCTTGGAATGTGCCTCTTATATAAATGCAAGTTGCATAGGCTTCCTCACTTGCATCACGAAAGGTGTGCAGCTCCAAATTATCTGGACTATTGTTCAACTCTCCAAAGTACCTCTTGGGATTTCAATGTCTCCAAGATGTGCCAATTCTTTGAGCCAATATTAAAACTTTACCACCATATTATCGGGTAACTCTTGGTCCCAACTAAGTCCAATTTCCCAGAGGCTCTGAAACCAAATTTTTTACTTTATCACAAATGGAGCCAGGAATCTAAGACGATCAAAGACCTTCGAAGCCAAACTAAGAGCTGTACATTTTGTCCACCTTGTCTCATTCTCAGCCAGCTCTACTAAAGATTTCCCATTGAAGGTAAACAAATCCTCTCCTTGCTGCCAAATAATGCCTAGTACCTTTGTGTCTATTGCCCACAACTCCTTAATATCACAAATGGAGCCAGGAATCTAAGACGATCAAAGACCTTCGAAGCCAAACTAAGAGCTGTACATTTTGTCCACCTTGTCTCATTCTCAGCCAGCTCTACTAAAGATTTCCCATTGAAGGTAAACAAATCCTCTCCTTGCTGCCAAATAATGCCTAGTACCTTTGTGTCTATTGCCCACAACTCCTTAATACCAGAATCCTCAATACTTTCTGCTGCATCAGGTCCTACACAGGACTGACTCATAAACTATTGTAACTGAGAATGATTGGTCTGCCATTTTCTAAGCTCCATGCCAGCCTCCCTCATTATGGCTCTAGCCTCCATGAATATCTGTTTAGCCATTTCTGTATTATCCACTGAACACAGCAAATTATCAACAGAAAAATTTTGCTTTATGTGTTCAATAGTATTAGGATAGACTTCAGAATATTTCTTAAAATACTACTGCATAGTAGCTGCCAACAGAAATGGACTAGAGCTGAGGCCAAACAACACTGACTTCATTCTATATACTTGAACCTTAGGTTCATTTTCCAACAAGTTTTTCGTATCCATCCACAAATACCTTACTGTGTCTCTCTCCTCTGGTTTTAACTTAATCCTAAAAAATGTTTGCTTCACATCTGCAGTCAGTGCTACTCTACCAAACCCGAATCGCAGTAACAAAGAAAATAAATCTGCATTTAAATTTGGCCCAGCATCCAAACAGTCATTCAAGGAGACACCCCCTTTGTCCTTGGCTGAGCCATTGTAGTGCCTTGCACCACAAGATTATTTTTTATTAGTGAAAACTGCCACAAATTGGCATGAGTGAAATATTTAAATCTAAATAAATAAATAAATACAAGTTAAACATGTCCAGTGATCAAATTTAATTCTTAAGCATTCAATGTGGTGTGACTAGACATGAATTGGCTTTTAAGGATTATTTTGGCTTGTTGGTAAAATTGTTAAGTAAAAACAAACTTGTGTGCAACGACAACACAAGGGACGCCGTTTTCCACATTTTACGATCTAAAAGCACAGCGCCAGCAAGCAAAAATTGTATGGTATGTTTTGTATTTATAATGTTTATATTTTTTTACTATTGCATATCTGTATGCAATACCGCATACTGCAGATATTAACAAACCTTATATTGTTTGTGATTAGTACTAAGATTTATACTACAAATAGTAATGTAAGATTCATACAATAAATTACCTTAGGCTAAGTTAGGTCTAGGCAAAAGCCAAATTGTAACTCTAGCCTAGCTGAGGCCTACCATAGTCTGTGTTTTAGATTAACCTCAGCCTACTATGTTGAAGAGGCATAGGCCTGCCTATTAATTTTCTTAGTATATTTTACTTTATAATATAAGTCTATTATGTTTCATGTATTTTCTTAGCAGGTGGCCTACATACTTCCTTAGTTTTCCCATTCAACTTAACACAATCCCATAATGAGAATCAACTGTAATTTATCATCCACAGGTTACTGGGCCTATATAGCATATGTATATTAATTATTAATTTTTGCCATTTTTATTATTCTTTTTTTTCTGAAATATCACTTACAGTATTCTTGTCTGTCTCTTTGCAGACAAGGTTGTCATTGTGGCTATTATTAGTGTTACATTATTATTTGTACTATTATTATTTGTATTATTACATATTTATTATTATTATCAGTATTATTTGCAGACTGTTATATATTAGCTAAACGGGCCATTATTTAATCTCGCATTTATATGTCCATCAAAGTTGTTACGGGTAAAAATCCCCTTTGCACTTACAAATAATTGTTGCATATAGTTATTAATTGTTGTCAATAAAATACAAAATTCATATTGATGATTTTATAATCAGTCCTTCCCTTCTTTTATTAAAATTAATTTTGCGCCGCAGTGCTGGATGCCAATCTAGCATTTGGGCGCTGGTGACCCTGGCATTTAGTTAATTATCTACGTAAACTTGTAAAGGTCTATAATAATAAATTGGACTCTTACACCATCAAAAACTATCCTCAATTTCGTGGTAGTTTTGTCTCGCCGTACCACTGAATGGTGTGGCAGATAATGTGCCCCCTGGCTCACCAGTTCACCTTGCACCCTTTCAGCATAACCTCCTTTACATAACTTAGGATGGCCTCATTGTATTCATTTAACAACTCCTCATTTTTCCTTAGCCTGTGCAATAAAATCTTCATCCTCCTATTAGCTAGCTGAAGGTTTGAGCTGGGCTTGCAAGAATCCTTCCAAGGGAGGCCAACTTCGTAGCAACCATCTCTAAACCCAATACCTTTTTCAAATTGCTCTAAAACATCACTGCTCACTGTACTTGCCTGCTTCTTCTGTTTATCCTTTATGCCAATGGATTCAAGTTCCCTAAAGGCTTTCAAATACTTTTCCAAACCATGGCTGTTCTCCTCAATTTTAACAAAAAGAGTATCAACCTCTATTTCATTGCAATAGCTACCATGTAGCATCCAGCCTAGCTTACTTTCAATAGCTACAGGACCTTGGGATGTGCGGACAATGTTACCTGTGATGAACCTTTAACTTGCAATTCTTAGACATAGCGCCGGCTCTTCCATTACGCAGATCACGCAGTGTGTGTAGGGCACCGCGAGGTGGGAGAACCCCCAGCGAGCGGTATAAAAAAATTAATTAGTGAATGATTGACAGAAATAAAAAAAATGGGCCAAATTTTTATTTTTTTAAACTCTTCCAGCGCCATTCATTTTATTTCCATATAAAATCTAGCAATTTTTTTGTTGTTAAAATCATAAAAATTAAAATGTAAACAAACGCCTAATGTGTGCCATCAGATCTGCCATCTGAGAAGGTGACTGTACTGAAATTGCTGATTACATACACGAGAAGCAGCTGATACAGTTATATCCAAACGTATGGATTGCTCTCAGAATTGCAATCATTCTTCCAGTGACCGGAACCACAGCTGAAAGGAGCTTCTTCAAGTTGAAGCTAATTAAAACGTACCTCAGGTCAACAATGGCACAAGAACGTCTGAGTGGGCTTGCCATCATGAGCATCAATCTGGAGGTAGGCCGGAAGCTGTCCTATGATGATATTGATGAATTTGCAATAAAAAAAAGTCAGGAGAGAAAGGTTTTGAATGTATGTGATATATATCTATCTAAATAAACTTAATGGATTTTTTTTATATTTAATTGTATATGAACCATTTTATTGTGGGATATATATATATATATATATACAGTGGTGGGCACCGTTAACCAAAAAGTTAACTTCGATAACGATAATCCGTTAACCCCAATTTTTAACTCCGATAACGATAATCCGATAATTTTACTACAAAGTTAACGGAAGTTAACGATAATCCGTTAACGATAACTATTTCTTTACTAACATTTAAAAAAATCAAGGAAAAAAGCTTTAAAACCCATAGAAAATGTTTATTTATGCAAAATCCAACAATAAATAGGTATTTAACTGTAATTTTATCAAGTTTTGCAACTTTTTTGCTTAATAACTTTTTTTTTTATTTTTAATAAAAAATGTACTGATTACATGTTTTGAAACCCTTGTAACCACTAACCATTAACTAAATTTTAATTTACCAGAGAATTATTGGCGGGAACTGAAAGGTAAAATTAAATTTTAGGCACATTTATTAAAGACTATGACACAATGTGCTGGTTGCCCTTCAGAAAGACCAACTTCTCAAAGTTAGGCCCAACTGCCAGTCTTGACCTCTTGGGCCTCCCCAACCTCCCCTTGCGAGATCTGGAAGCAGACTGAAGTTATGGCGGTTAACGTGTTAACGGACTTTAACAGACTAAATAATTTAGGGTGACAATAAAAATCGAAATTTGGAGTTTTATTGGCCATTTGTTCAATGCTGCTACTACATGAGAAAACAATGTACTGTAAATATTAGGTCATTCAGATAATATTTAAGGGTGTCTCAAGTGAGGTAAATAATTCTCCTTATAACAAAAATTAATTATTCATTACCTAGTAAAAATAAATTAATATTTTTTTTAATTAATGTAAATAAACGTTAGTTTTAGTTCATAAGGTTTAAGTGCAGGCGTACTCCAATCGTAATAAGTAAATAATATATTTACTAAATATATTCCAGGGTGTCTTTCATTCAATTGTAGACCACCCATTAATTCTTGCTTTTCCTCAAGCCATACCCCTTTTTCAATGTACCAGGCTGAGACTTCCTATGATCCTCAACAACCTGCAAGAGATGTTGGCGCTGTTCTTCATTCTTCGTAATCTTTGTATTGAAGGCCTGGATCAAGGCAATTCCCCTCTCTGCCATGTCATTGACGACTTTTAGTCCTTCAACTATAGTCAAACCAGTCTTGAAATCTTCGTCGTCCGGCCAGGTCTCTGGTTCCTTGGACAAGAAACCATCATTAATTTTTAGAAGTTCAAAGAGAAGCTTTGATCCTTTCGAGGCAAAGTCCGAGAGCTGCTTTGTTGAAATGGAAGAAACAGCAGGTATTAGGGCTCGCTTTGGAGGATCTTCAGCAGCTTCTTTTTCGAGGATTGATCGAGCGATATTCTTTTTCGTCGTTGCATTGATACCTTTATCAAAGAGTGCGAGACCAATCAAGTACTCGCTGAGGTACCATAAGTGACGACCGAGGACACTAAGGCAGGATGCTGAGATCTTTTCATCGTGGTACTTTGCTAGGTCTTGAAGAAGCTTCAAATCGTTCGCGGGAGCAGATGAAGGACTGCTGGCCGTGAACTACGCGCTGACATATAACTCCAGGGCAAAAAATACAAATCGTTTTAAGCCAGACATTTCACGAGTTGTAAGTCTGAACTGATGGGAAAGCAGCAGGATTTTTAATGAATAAATTACTTTTGCCATCCAACGTGCTCGGTGAAGTGCTCCAGGTCGCCGAAACCTAAAGTTAGGTAAATTACCTCCAAGGATTGTAATCGACAACTCCAAGAATTCACGGTAATCATCCCTCGGCTGATGTTTTGTCAGATATAGATTCCAGCAAGCTATCAGTTCTTCTCGATTCTCATTCAGACTCGATGGAAGGTCTGACAGGGTCTTGTACTTATCTTGGCAAATTGTATTCCACGTCTCTTTGAAGCGGGAGAATAGGAGGATATCTGGACCAGATGATGGTCCCATGCATTCTATGTACGCCTCCTCAACGACAAGTTCTAGGATGTGATGGCGACATGCAAGGTATAAGAGTCGGCGGCCGAGTTTCTGCTCCAAAATTACGCATGCCCCAGACAAGTAACCAGTATTTGAAGCTGTAGTGTCGAAGCTCATAGCTGATACCTTTTCTGACACATTCCACTCTTTGAGCGCAGCATGTACCACCGAGGCGATGACCTCACCCGTTCCTGATGTCAGCTTAGGTACACCCAAGAGCTTCTCGGTATCAACTCCGGTTACGAAAATGGCTAGTCGGTCACACCGACCACCTTCATCGTCTGGTAGAATTTTTCCGTCCCAGTGAACAGTGAGCACTTCGTTGGGTGTGAACCTTTGTTTAATCTTTTCTGCCGTCGCTGAACGGAGCCTTTCTCGTGATTTTCTAATGGTTTCATAGTTGAGCGCGAGTTTTTGTGAGTTATGGCCGAGGCTTCTAGCCGTAGCGTCGATAATCCGGTGTGCTGAACGATGACTGATTCCTGTGCGATCCAATGTACTTGTCAATTCGGGAGTGATGACTTGGATAGTGCCACGAGCATAACACTTGCGTTTTTCAGGAGAGGCGGGCGGTGAACAATTTCTAGAACAATTTCCAATAATAATATAATCAATGTATCAAAATAAAAAATATTACCTTAGATATCTTAAAAGAATCGGGAGAGAACTTCTAAGCGTTGTTTTCAGTCAGGCAGTCGTATGCAAAATGAACTTGAAGCACCAAAAGCTGATCATCCAAAGATTGATACACATCATATTATTTAACGATTTATTTATGAAAATTTTAATTTAATGAAATAAATTAATCGATTTGCATAATCTATAGTATGAAATAAAGGAAACAATTCTATTAAATTATATAATACACTTGCATTCTCGAAACATTTTTGTTTTTGAAGCGTTGTCGAAACTCGTTCATTCTTGAAATTTCTTCCGCGCGACAGTTTCATTCATGTGACTCGAGGCACCCCTAAATGCTTTCCGAATTCCATGAGATTTCATCTACGGTGTTTCCTCATAGGGTGGCAGCATTGGACAAATGGCCGGCAAATTTTTTTGAATTTCAAATTTTATCCCTATAAGAAGTTGTCACCCTACTAAATATCGAGTTATCGGAAGTTAACTGGTTCGATAACGATAAATGGAAATTAACTTCCGTTAATAGTCCGTTAAAAAAAGTTAACTTCGTTAATTAACTGTTATCGGATTAACGCTTTAGTGCCCAACACTGTATATATATATATAAGGGGCCCCCAAAAGGTTGGAGCCAGCGGCGGCACTGCTTAGACACATGCCATATGTAAACAAGTAGTGACTGGAGCACAAAGTTCCTCAATCTCTACAGTTTGGACCTTGATAGTAGGACTTTGTGGTAACAACCCCTAACTAGAACTTCTACCTTCTTAACTTTGGTTCGGTTTTGAACGGAACCCCCAAACCCAGAAATTCTCAAATTTTCCCTCTTAAGCTCTTTAAACTTCAAATTTCTGGAAATTCTGGTCTTAATAAAGCTACACTGGCTACCACTGTCAAACAACACTCTTACAGTAGTTTCTCCATCATTCCCAATTAATAATGCTGCAGCTGTTTGCAACAATCCCCCTTTACTTTTACTGATGTCTCTGCTTCTGGGGTAGGTCTACTCGGAGTGTTTTCACACAATAATGGCTGATGCCGGCCATGGCATTTTTTGAAAAAAATTTTAAACTTACAAAACCTTGCTCTGTGACCTTTCAAAAAACATTTAAAACATGATGTGGACTTAGTTACCCTGTCCTTTCTCTCCTCAACAGGTAAAGCCTCAGCCACTTCACAATTATATGACTTGTGGTTGCCTTTGCAAAATATGCATTCCTTGATTCCCTTTAATTTATTCTCAGAGGATGCATGAGGGCTGAAACTGTAGCTGGGCTATTCCTTTTTGTAGAAACTTTGGTGCTGTGCCTGCCTTTGTCCCCTTGTTTAACATCCCACTGTGCAAACTCAATTCCCTCTCGTTTTACTAATTCTGTGCCCAAAAGGCTTAACATCTGCTGAAGGGGGATGTACACATGTTCTGTATCGTGTCCTCTACTTAATTCAAGCAAAATTGAGCTAGGCAATTTAGACTCCAGTATAGTGACCAACATTACACCATACCTTTCCATTCCTACACCCAAGTTGTCCAGGGACCTAGTTCTAGCTTCAAATTCATCAAATAACTGCCGTAACCCCTTGACACTATTGGGATTATTAACAGAAGGTATAGCTAAAACTTCACGGAGGTGGCTTTTAATTAAGATCTCTGGCTTACCAAACCGTTTCTTTAATATATCCCAAGCCACATTATAATTAGCCTCTGTTAATGCTAATCCTACTATTGTCTTTGCTGCCTCCCCTTCCAAGAGGGACTGCAAATAATTAAACTTCTCCACAGCACTTAACACTTGACTAGAATGAATAATCTCTTCAAAGTAAATTATTTCATTTGACATTTCATCGTCTTCTATAAGAGCCTCAATTTTAACATTTACTTCGCTTAGGGGAACCTTTTTAGTTTCTAATATGGAAAGCTGCGCAATCACTAAGCTTAAATCCTCTTGCTCTATGGCAGAATCTAATTAGACCTTTGTAGGCGCTTCTCTTCTTTCTAAACTTGTTAAATTCAGCTGCACTCATCTTCAACGCAAACAAACAACTGGGCTCAATGCCAAATAAGCTGAATTGGCGAAAATACTTAAACAAACTGACCAAGCTCAAAATTTGTTTTTTGTCAAATAAACTGAATTGCCTGGTTGGGGTACTGACCAGCCACCAGTCTGGAATACCAAATTTTCCACCAAGTAACTGGCGCACTGAAGTCTGCAACCTTCGCCTACGAACAATAAACTAAATGTAGGCCCAAAACAACGACAGGCGAGTGGCCAAGTTTCGCAATTGGGCGACCAAATTTTCTACCCTAGGACCCTAACTCAATTATGCTCAACCCGTCTAGGCCTAACTTGGGCTACAATTTGCACAGTCAGAACTTTACCAAAAAATAGTCACTGACGCAGTCTTGGGCTAGAATCCGGTTTGAAGGACCATGTTGTTTTATTTATTTTGATTGAGTTCAGAATCCCAGCTGAGCCTTGAACGGCCAAGCTCTGAGGGGCTACTTTAACTTATAGCCTAAGTTAAGCTAGACTAAAACAAACTTACGGACTTGGAGGTCCTATTAGGTCCTACCCCAGGGTTGCTGACTCGATGTGGGCCTACTTTAGGCCTCAGTTGCATAAAATTAAGAAAAAAACGAAAGAGGCACTATTTATGATGCCACAAGAGTGCCCAAACAATGATGCCACAAGAGCCCCAAAATGCTAGCTCTAAATTAGGTGAATTTTTCACTAACCTTACAATTATGAGATGAATATATATACCTTAACTTAATATATACAAGCAATGTTGCATCAATCAGCTTAGTTATCATATCGCCTTGGTACAACAATAGCTCTTCCTCTTCTAGATTTTCTAACACTGCTAGAGAAAACGAAGAAAAGCGTCAAAAGCTTGTCAGAAATAAGGTGGTCAGCCCGCAGTAATGCTACAAAAGCCCTCGTTACACATTGTAAGGATCTCTGTCAGCCACTCACTGATGTCATAAATAATGATCGTACACCACCTTCAGCAGTTAGCAAGGCGAGATCTCTAAAATAGAAATTAGGCCAGTTAGAAATAGCAGTGATGAGTGTCATATGGAATGACATTCTACAAAGAATAAATAAACATCATGAACAAGGCATTGTAAGAACCAGGGATTGAAATTTTACAGTATACACTTTGCGTATATTCGTGAGAAATTTGATGAATTTGAGGCAAAGGCTCGTGACATGACTACATCTGGATATAAAGAAACAAGGACAGGACCAGGAAGAAATGCTAGCGACAGATTTCGAACATTCATTCTTATTGTTAATAAGTTACTGGTCGAAATAAGGAAGCGACGCGCAGCATATGAAATGCTCGAGGAACGGTTTAGTTTCCTCCTTGATTTCTCACTATCAAGGGAAACGATTTCAACCAAAGCAACTGAGTTGGTGGATGTCTACAAGGATGACACTGAATCCGTGTTTACTGAGGAGTTTCTGTTGTTCAGAGAAATGTTTCCCGACAATAAATCAGTGGCAGAATTACTGAAAACTCGGGTAACTAAGGGGCTGATCAACAGCTTTCCAAATGTGAATATAGCCTTTTAGAATATATTTGTCAATACTCGGTACCAGCTGAGAAGGTGAGAGGTCATTTTCTAAACTCAAAAGGATAAATAACTGTCAAGATCTACGATGGGCCAGAGTCGCCTTTCGTCATTGGCGTTACTCAACATAGAGAGAGATCATGTTAAAAAGTTGGACTTTCAGGACATTATTGAAGACTTTGCTGCAACCAAGAGCCAAAAAGTGCATTTCATATAAAACTATAACACAGGTCAACAAAAAAACATTTTTTTTCGTTGCCAAGGAAATTCGTACGAATTTAGGGTATTTTGGGGGTTGCTGAATTCCAAAATGAAAGTAGTTTTTCCGATTTGGCTCTAGTTCTTGAGATAATGAATACCCTCAATTAATAGGAAACGTAACCATAACGCGTGCATATGGGAAACTACCGGAACATTCTAGACGGTGAGACCGAATAAAATGCCATTATGTATTTCATGTGTTTACTTTTGTATGATTTGAGACAATTTCAATGCGATTTGTAAGTAAGCTCCGCCTGAACATTAAATTTTTTGCATTTTTACGTGTTTCAATGGGGTACCAATTATCTCATAAATTAGAGCCAATCTAGCAAAACCGATGTCATATTCGGAATCAGCACCACAAAGTTACCCCAAAATCACTCTAATATGATTGGCAATAAAATGAGTGTTGACCAGTGTAATCATTGATAATAAACCGTTGAGTTGTTGAGTTGTTTAATATTCTGATGTTTATTTATTCCTTTGATTATTTATTCCTTTGTGATTTTTATTAGACCTTAGTTGGTTTCAGGCCAGTCAGGACTCAGGTGTGGTGGGTGTTTAAGCAATAAGCAAATACAGTAGATACTAAATTAACGTCTATAATAACTTAATCTTATGTCTACAGTGTATAATCTATTTCTCTCTTGTCAAACTTTATAGAATTTTTTCATTTATTCTGTTAGCCTATAAAACTTCATAGGCCATACCACAGTGAAAATACATATTTCTCAAATTTAGTAAGCCCCTAAAACCTTCGTAGACCCTGGGCTCAGTGCCCCCTTGATAATCCGGCCCTGCTCATAAAGTGAAACATGATAAAATGCATTTTTATCAGCATAGTGATGAAAACTGCAAAAGTCAAGGATTAGAAGCTGATTTGAAGAAAATGAAATTTAGGCATTATTCTTTATTTCTTGGACAGTTTCTAAATTCAGCAGTTATTATATAAAATATTACATTCATACACTTCGGTCTATGTATAGAATTCCTTTGTATTAATTATATATTTTATTTTAATTCATTCTTTCATTTTATGTATATATTTTTAAAATATCAATATCTGAATCAGTCTTAAGTTTGTCACTGTAGACAAATGGAGTCACAATTTGCATTAATAAATTTTTTCTTAATATTGCAACGATTTTAACATTACGTTTCTTGGTTTACCTTGAGATAAAGCTGTAAATTAATGTTATTCCCTTAACTCTCGTGCATAATCAAATGAATTCCTAATTTACATCAGCTAAAAATGGGCAAGCAGGGCTCCTGGTAGCTCAGTGGTCTCGGTGTCGGACTGGACGGTAAAGTTGTGAGTTCGCTCCCAGCTGCTGGCTTCTGAGTTAGGTTGGGTTTGAAGAAGAAACCCCAATAATAAAATGTATATCCACTATAAAATAATAGGCAAATAAAAATAGGTACATTTTTGTGACACACACGCACACACACACACACACATATATATATATATATATAACGTCAAAATATACGGTGTATTAGTAAAATGCTTTCTTGAAAGGCCTTGAACTGGGCCGCTGTACTTTTTATAGAGCAATGATATTTTACCATTTTTTTTTTATTTTAATTAAAGATGAAAAGGCAATTAAAAATCTATTGTTTTATTTCACATCTTTTTATTGGCTTCATTATTTGTAGAAATTTACGTAGCATCCTTTTTTCAACCAAGAATATTCGTTTATTTGCAAAAAAAATATCTCCAAATCTATTCTTATGCTGGAAACAATCTCGGTATAAAATTTACATTCACAAAACGGTTACACACAACCGGTTACCGTTAGAGTTATCGCATAAAATAACAAAAACGAAAGAGAAAAAAAATCTGGCAAAAATAAAACAAATGCTCTATTTACTTATCTTTTTACAATTTAATTATGACACGTGTGTGAATTGACTTATAATACTGTACGAATAAATAATGATGAATGTACAGTAGATAATTAATAGATGTTATTAGACGAGTGAACTGCAATAATGTCCTTGAGACAAGCAGATCGGTCCTCTCTCAATATAAAAAGGGTTCTTTCACAAAGCAAAGCCACTTTTAAGGCTTTACTCAGTTGGTGATCAAGCGTTGGATTCCTCCAAGAAATAACGTAAGTAGAACTCCTTCAAGCCTTATATATATATATATATATATATATATACTCTCCCATTGAGTTTTAAAAGAACAACAACAGAAATATAGATTCATTATTAGTATTATTTAGAATAACATTATATCCGAAACTCTAATTAAAAGTTAATGGTTTATATTGTATTTAGCAATAATATTTTGTGATAGAAAGAGAAATGACATTCATGAACTAATTCAGTGTTTCATGATACGCGCAGGCTCACTTTTACTCGGTCAACAGATTTAAATGCATGTCACGTTAGGTGAGGTTAAGCTAGGTTTAAAGTTGAATCCTTTCTCTGACGATTATATATATATATATATATATATATATATATATATACAGGGCCGGCTGAGGGCTGTGGGTAACCCGGCGGTTGCCCGGGGCGCAATGTGCTGGGGGGCGCCAAAAAACGGAGAGAAAATACTTAATAAATTAAAAAAAGAAATCCAAAATATAAGAATGGTCTGCTTTGCATTCAAATTGTTGAGGAGTGTCTATTTTATTTCTTATTATTGTGGCGAGAGACCTACATATATTCCTACATTTGTAGTTTTTTATCATTATGAAAAATTACTAAAATGGTAAAAAGTCTTCACCCATTAGTGCCCAGAGGTCTTTTCCGACACTGAATAAAATCGTCTAGTCAAAACAAAATCAGTAAAGGGCGTTGACAAACCTCGAGCCGGTAATATATATACACATATATATATATATATACAGGGGCGTAGCGAGGTGAAAGCCAAAAATTTTGTGCTTACACGTTGATTTAAAAAATAAATGAACATTTAAAAATTATTTTTTATGAAATCTAATTGTGAAAAACAAATTATTTCCAACAGATTTGTTGATGTTTTTGCATCTCTAAATTAACACTAGAGGATGTCAAGAGATATTCTAGTGGTATCTAGTATATAATAGTGTGATAAAATGACATTGCAAATTGGGTGAGACTGGGGTAATTAACAGGGATGGAAAAGATACTATTATAATATAAGATGGAAAAGGATACTATTATTACAAGTTGCAAAATACACTGCTTTATCTCAATACTTCTCGGATGTGTTCTATTCTGTGCTCTGAATAAAAGTGAATTTTCCATCTCAGTTGATTGAATAACCATTGACTTCTACCCTAAATTCCTATTTTTTAGTGCACCAGAGACCATCTACAGGACTATATATATAAGTTCTTCCTTCAGCAGTGGAGGGGGGACAGCCAGCCTCCTTCCACATCTTCCCCCGCTTCGTGCTTCACACCTCGGTGCTTACACATTAAAAATCCAAACGCCCCTGATATATATATATATATATATATATATATATATATATATGTGTGTGTTACTTTTGTGAAATAATTTTCATATATATATATATTCCTATTTAAATGTGAGACATACTTTACAAATTCCATCAAACTTTGTTTAATGTTTAATATTTTACTCAGTTTATGAGTTCCCCTTATAGAATTTTTTTGTTTTCTTTAACGCAAGTATCACTGAGGTAGATTAGCCTAATTTTTTTCGAAAGAGAAAAATATACTTTCAAATGTTATTTTAATTAAATCGCTGTAATGACTTTCATTTTCAGTCAGATTCAGTTGGGAATAACTTTTTGCATTACTGACATGAATCGTCTGCTCATCGTGCTACTGATCTTGGCTACTATTCAAAGCGTCACAATGACCTGTAAGTCCAAACTTTTAATTCTTAATTTAAAAAAATAAAAATTTAAATGGCGTGAGGGTTATGGTCATTATTAAGGAGCCATCCATAATAACATTTGTTTGGCATCTCCATTTCCATTTGTACAAAGGCACATAGGTTAAACCAAAGATTATTTAACAAGATCCGAAACTCCATCCACCTTTGTGATAGCTTTTTCTCTTCTGCCATCTTGTGTTTAGAAGGAGAACTAAATTACCCACAAAAATCATAATCAACTTGAATTATATTTTTCTAGTTATAATTATGCAGTTTAATATTTAATCAAATATAAGATCAATTAATAAATTAACCCTTTTTGGGTGACCGGTACAAAGTGGTAACGTTCCAAATACAGGTAGTCATAACTTATCCCTACAAAAATATCCGGCGTTAACCTTAACAGTATAAACTTGTATGTTTTTAAAGATTAATGTGATAATACTCAGTTTTTGTTAATATACTTCTAATGTACTCAAGTTCTGTCTACAGCCCATCATATTACAAATAAAGTATAATATATCAAGGGTACTTACGTATTAACTGGGGCCACCACATATTGATGATTGGTTAGGTTAAGTTGTAATATTTTCGTTCGTTGAAAATTTCTAATGAATCATATTTTTTAAATAGCAATATTTTTTAAAATATTTTGTGTGGCGACAGTTGGTACTTGATCACGATCCATTCAATTCCATTCTTAATGCTACTAAAAATTTTTGGCCTCCAGAAACAAATGTCGTTTCTAATGTGTAACATGTATTAATCATTGTAAATATTTGATATAAATCATTGTAAATATTTTAAAAAATATTGCTATTTAAAAAACATGTAATAGAAATTTTCAACTAACGAAAATATTACAACTTAACCTAACCAATCATCAATATGTGGTGGCCCCCCGTTAATACGTAAGTACCATATCAAGTTACCTCATAAGCCCTCTTTCCATTCATAAAATCATACTAAAATTATAGCTCCCACGGCCCCATAGGTGAATATTCCAAAATACACACCAGTAGGAATCTTGGGTTAGGCCCAAGGCATATATATGTATAATCTTTTTCCCCCTTTTCCTTTTCTGCGGACGTTGTCAGTCATTGAAATTAAACAACACTGGGTCTGGAACCTGGATCAGTGCTTTTTAAAGTGGTGAATGGTTCACCCAAGGGTGAATAAAAATTTTGTTAGGGTGAATGAAATCTTAGGGGTGAATGAAAGGTGAATGAAGTAATAAGGGTGAATGAGCTAAACTAAACTGAATTATTATAATTTTTGCTCAGGTTTGAAACTGGTAACTGCCTGACCGGGTAAATATAGACTAGTTGGCAGCTGTGCAGACTTTCTTATTGCCAGTGATAGTGAGTTATTAAATTTTATCTTAGATAGTGTTGCCAACTTGGTCTTTTTAAGACCAGATCTAGTTTATTATAGCTTCATTTGGTTTATTTTTTCGATTTTGGTTTATGGTTTTAAAACTTAGTTTTTGTCTTTCTCAGTTAGTCTTAATCTAGTCTTTTTCTTCATTCCAGTGCTCAATTCATGTTAAACGTTTTTTATATTTTTATATTCAAATTTTATGTTAATCATGGGTTGAAACAGACTCTGACGTGTTTGTTTCGTCTGCGTACGTAAGTTAGATCTTCGTTTTCGTCTGCTGTCGCGTTTTACTCATGTGTCGTGCGGTAGTCGGTGCTCGATCATCTCGATGTGCAGTAATTGTCAGTTGTTGTTTAAGAAGTGTTAGAATACGTACTGTATCTTATATAATGCAAAAATAAGTCCTAATAGTTATCAAAACGTGTTTCTTCGTAAGAATTTGAGTGATATTACAACCCATAAAAAAATTTAACATGCCAAAGCAAACGTATGCTCAGAAATTTAGGAAGGAGTGGCTGAAATGGATTGAATTGAGGTGTCACTTTGAAGTTACTCGGAGGGAACAAAAATGCTACACCTCTGAAATGTTGTATAATATGTTCTGTGATGAAAAGAACAGAGCATACTTGCTATTTTTAAAACATGCATTGACTGATGTCAATAGAGTAAATCTAAGTTTTGAATCAAAAAACGTAGATCCTACAAAATTATTGGAAAGTCTAGTTTTTCTCGCAGAAAGCCTTCTGAAACAGATTGTGGTTCCAATGAAAAAGCTTGACCCTTTTACCTGTATCATTGAAGAAAAGTTAGATCCAAAGCCATATTTAGGCTATGAAGCTGAAAAAAAGCTTAGAGAACTGAATCTTAATGATACAGAAGATAACGTTATTAGACGAAGGTGCACAAAATTTGTGGTTCATCTGTTGATGGAAATTAGACAAAGAGTCCCAGAAAATATCCACATCTTAAAGAAGATCTCGCTTTTCTCAGTATCTAATGCACTAAAAGTGTCCAAGGAAGGCATGACAGATGTACTCGAAATGCTATGTGTGTCTCCTAATGATATAAGCCAAAGATCTTCAGTGGAACAACTTAACATTGGTGAAATGGGCCAACATTCTTGATACTCAACAATTCTGGGCTGAAGTTTCTATGTACCGTGATGCTGCTGGAGATAACCCTTTCAAAGAGCTGTCAACTATAGCTAGACATGTTCTATGCATACCATACTCCAATGCGGAAGTAGAACGAATCTTCAGCCAAATGAACATTGTGAAGTCCAAACAACGAAACCGAATGAAGCCTGAACTTTTAAATGCAATCCTCAGCATTTGAGCTGGTATAAAGAGAGCCGAAAAAACATGCCATACATATGATTTACCAGAAAGTGTTATTAAGAACATTGGAACAAAGCTTGCCTACATTCAACAAGAAAAAGCAATGGAGGAGGAAGATGATTCTGATGAAAATGATTCAGCTCACGTCCCTATTTTGCCCATAGGTTAATAAGAAAGGTTGGTTTATTTTCTAGTTCTTTGTATTTTGAATTTAGTTTATTTTGGTCTTTTTCTGACATAGATCTGGTCTGATTTGGAGATAGGAAAGTGGCAACACTGTTTATCTAATTATAAAATAGAACTGGTAATTTGTGATAGTGTTAAGTTATGTTATGCTGTTAATAATCAGAAATATAGCGATACATTTGTAAGAGTTTAGCTTAACTTTAGCTTAACTTTATTATTTTATTTACTTTCCAGTTATCTGATAAAGCATTTCAAAAAGTTTATAATTAAATAAAGCATAAACTGAGGCAGAAATGACATATTAGTAGGCCAAAGATATTAATGAAGCGAATAAAGAAAATAGATATATTATTTAAGGTTTGGAATGGGAATGGGAAGTAAAACAACCTGATCTGGAGAAATCAATGAAGAACATTATTTGCGACCATCTGCAGTTGCTCTCTAGCAATTTTGAGGTATATTTTCCTCAGAAGGATGCACACTGCACAGGCCTTGGATAGTCAGTCAGATGTGGATAGTCAATCAGTTCATTCAGGGTTGCCAGATTAGCCTTTGGGGCCAAATTTGTGAAATTTGGCCCATTTGAAAAGCGTTTGGCCCCGGAAAAAATTATTTGGCCCCAAACCTAGTTTTGGCCGCTTATTGGCCCTTTTTGCAAATGTATCCCAATTCCAATTATTTAGACCAAATAGAGGCACAATATAGAGAAATTAACTTTGTCAACTGGAAAGAAGAGGAAGTTTTTGCAGAATCTATTCCTGATGCTGCTGCTAAATTTTGGAAAGGTGTTCTCAAACATGGTAGTTTCAATGAACTTGCCCTTTATGCACTCCAATGTTTAGTTACAACTGCATGGTAAGGCGTTTGGCCCCTTTTTGGCGGCTTTGACCCTTTTTGATGCTCAATCTGGCCCCATGAGATAAAAAAAAAGTCTAGCAACCCTGAGTTCATTATCAGCCACATCAAGCGAGCAGATGTCGAGATCACAGAGGTGTTAATGGAACTCCATCATGACTTCTCCCAAAAAATCGTGTTTTGAGACTTACTCCTACTATGGAGACTATTGGGTTGGATTACTTGAATTTCCTGGATACAAATCAGTTGCATTGAAGGCCCTTGAAGTACTAGTGATAATGTCAACTACTTTTATGTGTGAACAAGGATTTTCGACTTTGGTAGAATTGAAAACCAAGAAACGAAATTCTCTTCTAGATGTTGATTCTGTGATGCGGGGTGCTGTGGAGAAGGAAATTGAGCCTCGATTTCGGAAGCTTGTCACAAGAATGCACGAACACCCCAGTCATTGATGTTGCAAACCCGTTTAAAAATATGCAGTGGTATGTGTGATGCTTGCCAATAATTAGCTTTGTTTTCATTTTTGCATTAGTTTTCATTAGTCATTCATTTTTTCTGTTTTATTAATGCAAATATACAAAAAAACGGATTTTTTTTGTTAATAAGAATGCTAGTCACTCATTTTTTTCAGTTTTGTTCAGGTGGTAAAATAAATGATATATTTTAGTAATTAATCATTATTCCTTTCCGAACGAAGTGTTGACATGATCCATATTTAATTGTATATATATATATATACAGTGGTGTAGTGCTAAATAAAGAAGTGAGGGAACGCATTTTGAGTGTTACTCAGATGCGGGTGGGACAATGGCGAGCGCGGCGAGCCCATACAGCTGGGGGTCCGGGGGCACTGTAAGCCCCCCGGGAAATCTTTTGAAATCTGACCAATTTCAGGGATATTTTGAGGTCATATGCACTGGATATTAGGATATATTCCAAGGTTGATTGAAGATGCAGTATTTCCAGTGTCATTAGATATACGACATCCAGTACGATCAATAAAAATAGCTAACAACTGGAATGATTAACTAAAAAAAGTTAACAACTGGTACGCCGTGGTGACTGTTTCACCAGATCTTTATAGGCTAGCATTGCCTCAGTCGAAGCTAAAAGAAATGAAACAGTTAATGATTCTTTCTCATATTTCTTCTAGGGGTGGGAATTAAAATTTCATGATGTTAGAGATTTGTAAGTTCGGATTTATTTGAAATAGTGAGGGAACGCCGTTCCGTCTACCAAAAAAAGTAAGGGAACGCCGTTCCCACGCGTTCCCACAGCACTACACCACTGTATATATATGTATATATATATATATATATATATTATTATATATATATATATAGAGAGAGAGAGAGAGAGAGAGAGGAAGGAAAATGGAACATAAACAAATTATAAGGTGAAGTCGGGGGTGAATGAAATTTTGTTACAATGACTCAAGGGTGAATGACATTGAAAAAGTTTAAGAAGCATTGGTCTAGATCAGGGGTGGGGAACCTTTTTTCATTGGAAGGCCGCATTTCATTTAACCAAAACCCTATTAGGCCGCATGCTGAGAATTTAACATATACAGTACAACAAAATGTCATATTTTAGTCTACAATCTACATATTTATTAATTTTAAATCAAACTTGATAATACGTGAGGGCTTTTATAATAAATAAAAAATTCAGCAAGTGCACATTTATTGGGGGGGGGGGGAATAATTAACAATAGAACTGCTTATTGCGGGACAAGAGTCATACATTTGGTTCCAATATCGTTGACCGTAGTTTTAGTTGGTCCTCCAGGTGAATATTCGTCATCTGAGATCTCAAGCGCGTTTTGATTTGAGTCACATGTGAAAACGTTGATTCACAACAGTAGGTTGTGCCGAAAGAAGGCAACATTCGACGAGCATGTTAGCGCAGACGTGGGTATTCAACGCCATTTTTCCATATTTCAACAGGATCCTTCTTAGTATCAAATAGAGACTTAAGGATATTATCTTCTAATAGCTCAATCAACTCTATCTGTAAATCTTCAGGTGCTTTGGAGACATCAACCAGGTGTGGTTGGAAAGCTAGTTTCAGTGTGAAGTCATGTTTCTCAAAATCTTCAAATCTTTTATCGTATTCTTCAATCAGGGAGTCTAGGACAGCTGTGTATTCTTTCACATCGCATTCCCTTAATGATTTGCTTGTATCTTCTTCATCAATTACCTTTGCCAGTTCAGGGAAGTATTCAGATGAAAGTTCCGATCGGGTAAGAATAGTTTTGAAAAAGCGCAGCTTCCTCCGAAAAGCCTGGATTTTTTGCCACATTTCATATATGGATTTAGTTTTACCTTGCAAAGGAATATTCAGGTCATTTTGCTTTGACATTACGTCACACAAAAATGCAGCATTTCTGCAGAAATCCTTTTTTGACAATTCACATGGTTCATTGAGTTCCTCAGAAAATCTTGTGATTTGTTTTCGCAAAGACAAAAGTTTTTCAAAGACTTGCCCTTGTGACAACCAGCGCACTTTAGAATGATAAGGAAGATCCACACTGAATGTTTCATCATCAAGCATAAGCATATTGCGAAACTGGCGATGTCGTGATGCATTTGCTCTAATGTAGTTCACAATACGTATAACTTTACTTAATATGTCACTTAAAACAGTAGATTTGGCACAGAGATTCTGTTGATGCAAAATACAGTGAAAGGAAATCAAGCTATCTGGATTTGGCAGTTCTTTTTGTAGTAGCGCAACAAATCCTGCACATTTTCCTCTCATGGAAGGTACACCATCTGTGCATACATTTACTAAATTACATAAATTCAATTTCGCTTCACGGCATTTTTCTTTGAAGAGAGACAAGACGTCAATTCCACGTGTCTTCCCCGTAAGGGTACCCAAAGCCAGTAACTCCTCGTAGCATTAAAAATCTGCAGTTTTGACACGAATAAAAAATTACACTTGCGCTGAGTCAGTAATATCAGTAGACTCATCCAAGGCAATCGAATAATAAGTATTTTCGCTTTGGCATATTGTATGAAGTTGTTCAGTTACATTGAGGACTAATCCATGTTGCCGATCAGTTATGGTCCTTCTTGAAAGAGGTAGTTGTTTGTATTTGTTAACCTTGTCTGAATCTAAAGAGGCTACAACTTCAACAATGCATTCTTTTATGATTTCCACATCACTACTATATGGCTTACCTCTTTTTCCAAGTATATATACTTCAGTGATTTCAGTCCCTAGGCCTGACATCGTTTTAAATACTTGCTGCTGTTGCTGCTTTTGAAGTTTCATCTTCGTAAGTGCAGACTTTCGGGGTTCTTCTTTCAATATAGCATATTTGTGGCTCTTATGAGTTGCATAATGCTGATATGCATTGAGTTTCTTCACTGTTGCAATTATGGCGTTGCAGAGCAAACACATCATTTTATCTTTCTCAGCAACTATGAAATACTGCAATTCCCATTCTTCATGGAATACTCTGTTCTCTTCCTTTAATTTTCTTTTCACAGTTCTTGACATGATTTGAGTACCAGAAGATTTTTAAATAAAAATGGTACACGAATTGATCAAAGATTTACAGTTTTAAAGGAAACAAGCTTGCGTGTCACTATCGGAGAATCGTCAGTAACTGTCATCCAGTCGAGTTGATCGTTGATAGGTAAGGGCGTAAGCCGTAAGGCAACTCTGCCAGTTTCAACTGGCAACGTTGCCATATTTCCTATTGTTCAAGCCATAAAGAAGGCTTGTATGTGTAAGAAGCAGTGAAGCTGAAACCATGATCTAATGAAATAGCCTAAAGCCCTAAAGGGGTATCAGTTGCTGTCCATTATCGTACGATATGAATTCTGAATGTCAATAGGCAGAAGGCCGCAACTAGTACCTCAAAAGGCCGCAGGTTCCCCACCCCTGGTCTAGATAGAAGATAGCTGGCGGACCGTCCTTTCCGTCCAGATTATGTAGCGACCCGAGCGGAGCCGCGGGGAGGCGGATGCTGTGGGTGCTGCAGTACCCCTAACATTTTTGGTCGGGTACTGGAATAAGCTTGAGCACCCCACTGGTTTTAGCGTTTCAGTGGCTGTTTACTTTGTAAAACTTTTAATATTGTAATTTATTCAGCAAATAAGAAAATTACTCAACCGTCTCAACACATATATGGAATCACTTTAGCGCATATTTCAGCTGAATACAGTAGTGCCCCCGGGTGGAGGCACATGGACACGTGCCTCCCCCATCGTCCATAATATGTATATAAATATTACTATTATATATATGTATTCCTATGAAACTTTTTCCTATAAGCAGATATATACATGAAATGCACAGAAATAAAAATCAGTTATCGACAAAATCTTTGGATTTTTGACCGAAATTAAGAGTTGATACGAAAAATCAGAAATATATCATTAAATGATACCATTTAATGATATTTACACCCAGTGGCGGTCCTAGCTTACATGACGCCCTGGGCGAACCTCACCTTCAGCGCCCCCCCCCCCCTGTTCGCCAACACACACACATTCGAATCCCCCCAAAATAAAGGACAGACATAACTCTCTTCACAAAATAACTTTTATTGGACTAATTGTTGGAACTTCAGAACCAAAACAAAGACTCAAATTTCTGAATTTTACAAATCCTTCATCACGTAAATAGAATAACTCACTTAAGAGAATGTAATTATGATACTATGAACAGGAAAAATACAAATTAAATTGCACAACTGCCATAAATAAACTAGAGAATCAAATTTCTAAATTGTACAAATGCTCTATCACATAAATAGAATAAGACACTTAAGAGAGGGTAATTATTATGCGACACTTTCAACAAGAAACAAAATAAATTGCACCACAGCACAACTGCCATCTAAAGCCTGACTCTTCTTACCTTCCTTGATGCAAAGTCATTGATCTTTTATTATTTATTTTATTTTATTTTTTATTTTTATTTATTTCTTTATTTATTTATTCTTATTTTTATTTTTATTTTTTTTGCAGGCGCTCATGCCGCCCCTCCACAAATGCCGCTCTGTGCGGCTGCCCATATTGCCCATATGAGGAACCGCCACTGTTTACACCGTTGAATGTATATACAGCCTTGTTTGAATCTAAAATTTACGCATTTTTGCAATTATAGGTGCAAATAAAGTAAGCGACATCATTATTTACCCACAAAATTTTTATTTTTTAAATTTTTTTCTCAAAAATTTTTACACTGGTGAAACTTTATATTTACATGCAATAGCTGACATTTCAATTTTTTATATAAAATTGTTATCTATGAGTTAGTGTGCTTTCATTGCTTTTGTTTAACTTATAAAAGTAGAAATACTCGAGATTACTTATAAGTAAGGTGTTATCTTAAATATCCTCTATAAACTACCAATATTATATATATATATATATAATATATATATATATATATATATATATATATATATATATATATATATATATATATGGGAATGAACTCAGAATGAAACGGACATGTTATGTGCCTTGAAAAGTGGACGCTCAATTCTGCCAGTTGAGGTTTAAGTTTTGGTTTTGGCTAAAAATATAATAGTTACCCTTTTCTTTGATTTATTCAATCCGACGTGAATACAACGAGTCTTTTACTTATATTGAGGTTCTAAATGTAGTGGGGCTAGGCTGCTTTAAACCCTAAATCCATGTCCCAAAGCTGGATCCTGTCTGCTTTGCAGATAGCTGGTGAGGGAAGCTATATTTATGGGACCTCTTTGCGAGAGAACCGTTGCCCACGTCGGGCTTGCATCATGAAAAAGAAAAACTATGGTATTTGTCATTTACCATTACTTATTCGGACTATAGTGGATTTAATTATCCCAGAAGAGTTCCTTGTTCCATGCACGGTCTGTGTGTATCATATATATATATATATATATATATATATATATATATATATATATATATATATATATGCTGCAAATCCACAAGGAAAAAGAAAAACGATTCCAAGGCCTTTCGTGTATTCAAAGCTACACCTCGTCAGGGAATGAAGATAAAAGGCGAGATGCCAATAAATATATACAACGTACAGGAAAAACAAAACAATTAGCGCATACTTAACAAGGGTTAATGAGAGGCAAAAGAAATTTTAACATGATATCGTCAATTTTATACGTCCCCGCACTGTTATTGAAATTGTTTTTAAAATGAATAAATGCACATTCTAGAATATTTCTTTCTATTATATCTCTGTTTTAAACAAGCGCTTTAGAACTATCCCACTTGATGCTATGGTTACGTCTATACATATGGTTAAATAAAGCATTGGAAGTATTAGCTGTTCTACACGCATATTTATGCTGTTTTACCCTAATATCTAACGTTTTACCGGTTTGGCCTATATATACTGAGTTACATTGTGTACATCCGATCGAATACACACAACCAACAACATTATCAGGGCTATTCTTTATTAGGCGCGATTTAACAGTATTATTATACTTAAAGATTACATTAATGCCAATTGCTTTAAGTACAGTTGGAAGGTATTGAAAATTAACATGGTAAGGTAGGCTAAGGATATTTTTACGCTGAAATTCCTTTACAATTACATTATTATAATACTGTACCTATTCTTGGCTTTCTTAAGACAGTTATCTAAAAATGAAATAGGATAACATAATTTAGTACCAATGTTCATGATATTGCATAACTCGGAATCTAAAAATTCAGGACTGACAACTCTCAATGCTCGAAGAAACATAGCAGAGAAAATAGAGGATTTAATCGAAGGATGATGGTCAGAATAAAAATGCACATAAGAGTTATTATTAGTAGGCTTACGGTAGACTTCATATTTGAACTGATTAGAGCATCTCCAAATTTTTAGATCAAGAAAAGATAGGCTTCCATCATTTTCTTTTTCAACTGTAAACTTAATAAATGGGAGTAAATTGTTGAGCCTACCAAGAAATAAGTCCACATCCAAATTATTAGGCCAAAGGCAAAATATCATCTATATACCTGTACCAAACCAGGTTAAAATTAACAATCATAGGCAAAATTCTACTTTCAAAAAATTCCATATATAAATTAGCTAGTACAGGTGAAAGGGGATTTCCCATAGCCAATCCAAACGACATAGCATAAAACTTATTTTCAAACTGAAATTTACAATCTTTGACACAAAGCTTAATTAACTCAATAAGAGTGTTGTGTTGAACAGGGAAAGAATATTCAGAGATCTTATCTTTTAAGAAATGAAGTAGGTCATCAACAGGGACTTTTGTGAATAGCGAGCATACATCGAAGCTTACCAATTTGAAATTAGGGTCATTAGGGAATTTCAGTTTGTCAATAAGATCCATGCTATTTACAATATGTGACTCAGAAATAGAGCCAACTAACGGCGTTAATAAACTAACTAACCATTTTGATAGCTTATAGGTTACGGAGCCCCCTGAGCTAACAATAGGCCTCATGGGATTATTAATATGAAAAAACTATATAGGGCTATGGGTTGATTGCCTGTGCCCTCATCCGTTGGAAATTTCCAACAGACGTCAGTGGAGGGTTACCGACAAAAGCCCTATGCTTTTTCGTTAGAGAGTTATAAATATGTAGGTCTTTAAAGGACCTCTTTATATTTATATTGATTACGGTAATTCTAGCATCGGGAGTTGGGAAAGCTTATGTTAATAAAAACTGAAATTGCTCACCTTATTTTTGCTGGGTCTTTGTTTGTTTCGATGTAGGGCGTGACGGTCATTTTCGGTGTAGGGCCGCCACGATGGGGTTACGCGGCGAATTTACTTAAGGTAATTAATATAGGCAGTCACTATATAAACCCCTGAAGGAATAGGCCTATCCTTTTTAGTCATTAGGTTTTATATTATAAGGAATTCACTCAGGACTTGAGGGAAAATTTAGACACGTTTTCCCAGTTTAAAGCGTTTGCTTGGAATAAACAGCCCTGAGAGCCGTTCCTTGGTTCGCTTGTATTTTCATTATTATTTGCCGATCTAGCAAGATTGTTTGTTGTGTCTACTTCTTTGGTAGACTAAACAATAAATTGGGTTTTCTTGTTGCTATGTGGGCTGATTCATACATACAGGTTCTTTGTACGTATGGCAATTCAATTATTTCATTCCCAATAGGCTATGTCGCCAATCCCGAGGCAATTTTGTATAGATATTTAATTCAATTAATTAATAATTTATATTTAATTATGAAATAAATGTACCACATATGATACCATGTTGTGAGCGCGTATAGTTTTTCCATATACTGGGGGGGGCCGGAGAAAAATTTGTATGTTATAGATCAAAATTTTTTGATAAACTGTGTGTTAAACCATGTGA
This sequence comes from Bathynomus jamesi, assembly GCA_023014485.1. Taxonomy (NCBI): domain Eukaryota; kingdom Metazoa; phylum Arthropoda; class Malacostraca; order Isopoda; family Cirolanidae; genus Bathynomus; species Bathynomus jamesi. The sequence goes on along the minus strand of JAJOZX010001029.1, from coordinate 180,726 downwards.
AATGGATTGAAAAGAATAAAGTAGAAATTTAGGAGAGAGAGGTTACTCAAGACCTATTTAAATATTAAAGTTCAAGAGGCCAACTTCTCAAGTTTAGTTAAAGTTATGTCAATCAGTTTGACTCCCTTTAGGTATAGGAAATTTATGGGATTAAAGTAAAGTTATTAAGCATTTTAACTTTGCTCAGTTTGTGTAAGTTTTATAAGTCACCAGTCTTAATTTTTTCTTGTAAAAGTTTTCTGGCTTTCAAAGCAGTCTTTCTTTGAGGCCTGTCTGGTTTAGTCTGAGTTACATCAGGCACATTGAGAGATTCCTCCCCAATAGTATCCTGATCCATCCTTTGGGGTAATGGTTCTAATTTAGCCCCACACTCCAAAGGATATAGTAATGTGATATCTCTGGTGGTTTCACCAGTTGCTGTTTTCAGTTTTACAACCCTGGTAACTTCGTCTTCACCAGTTTTGAGTTCCAAGACTTTTCCCATTGACCAATGTTGTCTTGGTGTCTTGTCATGTATCAACACAATGTCCCCAATTTTGACTGAATCATTCCAACTTTGTTTTGTTAATTGTTTATGTCTTTCTCTAAGACTTGTTAAGTATTCTTCTCTCCATTTTGTTATAAATTGAGTCTTGATTTGTGTCAAATGTTGTATTTTGTGTTGAGTTCTTTGTGTCCTATTTCCCAATCTGGATCCTCTGTACTGTTATGTTCAGATTCTGGTAACATGTTTACTGTTTCTCCCTTAATTAGGTGGTTTGGTGTGAGAGGTTCTGGCTCATTAATACCATCTCCCACATAAGTTAATGGTCTGTTGTTGACAACATTTTCAATTTCTGACAGAATAGTCATGAGTTCAAAAAGTTGTAGATGTTTTGTCCCAATAGTCTTTTTAAGGCAGTTCTTTACAGTTTGTATGTTTCTTTCCCAAATTGAACCATACCATGGTGTATTAACAGGAATGTACTTCCAGGTTATGTTGTGTTTGGTTAAATGAGTTTGTACTGTTTCACTGTCACAAATCTGATGAATAATTCTTTCACCAGATTTGAAGTATGTGGCATTGTCTGACCATATAGTTTTGGGTACAGAATTGTGTGCACAAAATCGTCTGAAAGCAGCAATAAAAGCTTCTGCTGTCAGATCTTCTACTATGTCTAGACATATGGCACGTGTGGCAGCACAGGTGAAGAGTACAATGTACACTTTGTATTCCTTTGAATCCATTTTGTCTCCAAAACTCACATTTACCGCTCCAGTGTAGTCAATACCCGTGGTTTCAAATGGCCGAGTAAATGTTACTCGTTCCACAGGTAGGTCTGGAGGGCTTGGGGTCTTAAAGGGTCGTGAATGGATACGTTTACAAGGAATGCATGTGTTTAAAATTTTCTTTGTTTCAGTTCTACCCTTTGGTAGCCAGTAAGTTTTTCTCAGCTCTGTCAGGGTTTGTGGGACTCCCATGTGGTGTATTTTGTTGTGGGTATCCCTGATGATGAGTTTTGTGAAGTGATTTCTCCTTGGAAGAAGAATTGGGTGCTTAGAGTTGTAAGTCAAAGTTGACTTGTTAAGCCTTCCTTTACACCTTATCAGACCCTCTGTATCCAGGTACAGATTTAGATCCATGACAAGTGAAGGAATACCTTTGTTTAATGTGCTACTGGACCTAAGATACTTCAACTCCTTGTCAAATTCTGAAGCTTGTATCTGTTTGAGCCAGTATTTTGTTGCAGTTTCTGTTAAGTTAGAAAAGGCTTTCTGAGGACAGTGTTTGAGAAGGTAGCTATTGACAAACTTGCAGCAATAGACTGTAATTCTCAAGAGTTTGTTTAGGTCTGAATAAAGGTGATAGTCAAATATAGGTTTGTCCTCAGTGATCTTTTCAGTTGTTGTAGAGTTGAGTGTGAGGTTAACTACTTTGGCTGGCCAAAGATCCTCACATGTTAGCCATTCGGGCCCTTCATACCAGATTTTATTTGTTTTCAACAGCTTGTAAGAGAGCCCTCTTGTCAAAAAGTCTGCAGGATTCTCCTTTGTTTTTATGTACCTAAATTTGATACCAAGGTTTGTGTTTGCAGTTTTGATTTCTGTTAGTCTGTTTTTCACAAATATATTTTTGCAAGAAGTTGTATCTGTGTTGGTCACCCATGTTAGACAAATTTGACTGTCTGTCCATAAGTAAATGTTTGTTATGTCAACTTCTTTATACACTTGTGAAAGAAAGTTTGCTGTTTTAACTCCCAATGAGACAGCTAATAATTCAAGTTGTGGTACAGTTTTCTTTTGGTTTAAGGGTGCCACTTTTGCCTTTGAATAAACCAAGTTACTTTCATTTTCACTTGTTAAATAGGCACAACACCCATAAGCTTGTGTGCTGGCATCTGTAAAAATGTGTAGTGTTTGCGATTTCAATCTGTAGCCAGCACATCTTGGTACGTAGATGTCTTGAACTTTGTTCAAGTCTGTGGCTAATTTTTTCCAATGAAGTTGGTCTTCCACTGAAAGTGGTTCATCCCAATCAATTTTCTTTTTCCATAAGTCTTGCAAAAGGATTTTGGATCTTATGGTTGCTGGTAAATATAATCCAATGGGGTCAAAAATTTTGGATGATTCTGAAAGCACTTGTCTTTTTGTATTGGCATTTGGATTTAAGTTATAACTCTTCGTGCAAAGAGTGTCATCGTGTTCAGAATTCTGTTTTAAAAACCAAAGCATTCCAAGTGTTTTCGTGTAATTGTTTGGTTCAATGTTCCCATTGTTGTCTTTTGTTATTTGTTCATTTAATTTAGGAGAATTAGAAACCCATTCTCTCAATCCAAAATTTCCTTGCTTCATTATGGGTTGTGACATTTGGTAAATTTCAAGCAATTCCTCTTCAGTTACAGTGGAACCAATGAGGTTATCCACATAAAAGTTTTGTTTTAAAAACTGAACTGTTAAGTCCTCTTGAAATAAGTTTAGGTGGTTTCTAATTGTTAAAGCAAGAATACTTGGAGAGCAATTTGCTCCAAAAATAATTACTTTAAATCTGTAGGTTTTGAAACCTTTGTTAAGGTCATGTGGATCATTCAACCACAAAAACCTGAGATGATTTTTATCATACTCAAGCTTCAAATTTATACAGAGGAATGCTTTTTCTATGTCACTTTGTACTGCATAATTGTCTAAACGGAAGCAAAGGAGAATTTTTACAAGATCTGAGACAAGGTTTGGGCCTTCCATGAGACAATCATTTAAACTAACAGAATTTGTGTCTTTTAAACTACAGTTGTATACTACTCTTAGTTTAGTTGTGGATGAGTCTTCTCTGTAAACTCCCCTGTGTGTTAAATAATGACAACCTCGTTTTTTAAAGGGTTCATCAGTAACTTCTTCAATGAAGCCCCTTTCTATTTGTTCCTTGAATATGTTGTTGTATTGTTCTAAAAGATTGTCATTTTTTAGTTTTCTGTAATTTTTATACAGATGTGCCTTAGCTACTTTCAAATTGTCCATTATTTCTGGACAAGGTGTTTTCCAAGGCAGCTCCACATAGTATTGATTGTCTCTGTGTTGTAATGTATCCTTAAATTGTTCTGTCATCAATTGGTCTTCATGTGTAATAGTACTGTCCTTTATGCCAACTGATTCTAATAGTCATAACTGCTGTAACCCTTCATCCAATGTGGAATCATTTTCATTCAAATGATGTGGGATTATGACAGTGTTTTTGTAGTTCGAGTTTGTCACATAGTCAGAAATTTGTGACTGTGGTGATTTTGTTTTGCGTAAATTTTGTTCATGTTCTGTGTTTTCTGTGTCAGTAGTAAGATGGTATTTAGTTATGTCACCCAAAAGAGCAATACCTGTGGGAGTTTGTATGGCTATTCCATCTCCAATTTTAATGATGCCTCTATGGACCAGATGAAGATAGTCAGCCCCCATGAGCATATGTATATCATCAACTACATCTGCATTAAGGGTTTTATCAGCTATCGTGTATTTATTTTGAAGTTGGAGCAAAGCTTGTTTTAACCCAGCTATTTGTATTTTTTCTTGTTCTACTTTGTCCACAACAACAACCTTAAGGGTTTTAAATGTTTCATCAAGAGTTAAAGTTATATTTGCAGTTTTAAAACTGGCTTGTACTGGGTTTTTATTGATAAATGATGAAATAGAGAGATCTTCATCTCCTTGTTGGTTTTGAAGTCCCAATTTTTCTATCAGTTGTTTAGTTACAAATGTTTGTTGTGAGCAGGTATCTAAAAGACACCTAACCTGTACTATTTGTCCTCTTTTGTTTTGGATTTCCAAAGTTGTGGTTGGTAAAAGAATTTTTGAATTGTGGTTAATGCTAGATGAACTGATATGTCCATTCATAGCATTTTTGGTTTGTTTCTGTTTGTTTTGGTTTGATTTGGGTGTTTGTTCATAATGTTTGTCAGTTTTTCCAATGTCTGTGTGTGTATTACACATAGGGGTAACATGGTCAAAACTGTTGCAAAACTTACAATTGTATATCAAATTTGATTTGCAATTTGACTTTTGGTGCCCTGATCCAGTGCATTTTTTGCATAAGTTTAGTTGTTCACAACGTTTTGACCTTGCTGTAAAGTCTTTGTATTTGGGACAATTTGTAGAATTATGTTCACTGCTAAAACAAAATTTGCATGGTATGGGATTATACTCAAAAGTAGCTACATTAAAGTTTTGCAGAGTAGGAGTCTTTGAGTCTTTTTCTGTCACTTTATTTTCTGCAAATTGAGTTTTGCGGTTGTGTTTTGATGTAACTGGTAAGTGTTGAAATCTTTTGTTAGGTTTTTGGTTTTCTGCATTGTTGGTTTTTTCTTGTTCTGTGTTAAATTTTGGGTGTGTAACTTGATTTGTAAAGTGCTAGTACAGTTGGGAAATCTTCTCTTAGTTTATTAAGGCTAGGGTATATGTCAGTTGTCCTCTGATGAAATATCTCTTTGACTTTAGAAGGGAGCTTTTCAAAAACAACAGCTTGAATGATCCAAGCTGTTTCTGCAATGTTTAAATTATTGTTTTTAAGTTGTCCCATGAGACATTCAAACTCACAGTAAAAATCAAAGAGGTCACCATAGTTGTCTTTTGGGGTTCGCATGTTCATGACTTTAAGAGCCAAATCATGTATAATTTCATCCTTATTCATGTAATTTCTGTTAAGTAATTCTATTGCTACAGAATAAGAAGCACCTATGGCTGGTAGTGATTCCACTAATCTTAAGGCTGGGCCTTTCAGATAGTTCACTAAATAACTAAATTTATCAACATCTGTAATGTAGTTTTTATTACCTATAAGGCTATGAAATTTTTCAATAAAAGATTGAAATTTGGCTCTGTCACCCTCAAAAGTGGGTACTGCAAGTGTAGGCAATTTTGATCTTAGCTCATTGCCCTCAGCCACATTGGGAGGGCTAAATGATGCATTTCTTGTAGCTTCTAAGAAGCTTTCGTATGTGTCTTCTTTTTTGCACTCATCAAGTTGGTTTTGAATTTCAGAAATATAGTTGTTAATTTTTGTAATGTAATTTTCATTGTCAAGTAGGAGAGTAGAATACTCATCATCTGTTAGTTCAATTGTGTCATCAATTTCTGTAATTATGTCTTCATCTAGTATGAAAATGTCTTGTTTGTAACGAGTAATAGAATTTAATGTTGTTTCAAGATCATATCTTGTAGGTTCCTTTTGTTTGAAATCATTGTACAGTTTGGTGATGACACGACACCTTTACGTGCTGATTTTTTCCTCATTAATTTTTTGTGATTTTGAGATGGTGCCGTAGCCCCAAGGTCTGTGTTTCTTACCCTTTTGTCCAAGTCTTCCATAATTGTTGTTAGTGTTAAAGTTCTGAGTTTAATTTTTTATGATGTTGAGCAAGTTAAATTACTGTACAGTAATAAGTTTTTTATATATCCTGCGCCAGAGGTTAAATTAAAATTCACAATGTTTTTAGTTAGGATAGGCCTTGAGTGTAAAGAGTAAGGCCTACTTTAAGAGGTAGGCCTATTATGTAAGGTAAAGTTAGGTGGGCCTACTAAATGGGCCTATTTGTTGGGCCTACCAAGTAGGCTTATGTTTGGGCCTATTATTTTATAGGACCTCAAATGAGTTAAGCCTGTTAAATTAACAAGGCTTAGTTTTGAATTTGAAGAGTAGGACCTATTAAATAGGCTTAATGTTGCGGGCCTATTATTTTTAGGACCTAAAATAAGTTATGCTTGTTAAATGAACAAGCCTTTTGTTTTCGATTAGTGTAAAGGTAAAGGAATCGGTTCCCAGTTGCTTAGGCCACCATATGAAAACTATAGTGGGGTTACGGTTGAAATTAGGGTTAGGCCTACTGAGTTAAGCCTAGCCACTACGTGTGTCAGTGTAAATTTTAGAGGGGTTAGTTCCCCTTCACAGGGCCACCATATGAAAAAACTATATAGGGCTATGGGTTGATTGCCTGTGCCCTCATCCGTTGGAAATTTCCAACAGACGTCAGTGGAGGGTTACCGACAAAAGCCCTATGCTTTTTCGTTAGAGAGTTATAAATATGTAGGTCTTTAAAGGACCTCTTTATATTTATATTGATTACGGTAATTCTAGCATCGGGAGTTGGGAAAGCTTATGGTATTGAAAAACTGAACTTGCTCACCTTATTTTTGCTGGGTCTTTGTTTGTTTCGATGTAGGACGTGACGGTCATTTTCGGTGTAGGGCCGCCACGATGGGGTTACTCGGCTAATTTACTTAAGGTAATTAATATAGGCAGTCACTATATAAACCCCTGAAGGAATAGGCCTATCCTTTTTTAGTCATTAGGTTTTAAATTATAAGGAATTCACTCAGGACTTGAGGGAAAATTTAGACACGTTTTCCCAGTTTAAAGCGTTTGCTTGGAATAAACAGCCCTGAGAGCCGTTCCTTGGTTCGCTTGTATTTTCATTATTATTTGCCGATCTAGCAAGATTTTGTTGTTTGTTGTGTCTACTTCTTTTGGTAGACTAAATAATAAATTGGGTTTTCTTGTTGCTATGTGGGGCTGATTCATACATACAGGTTCCTTGTACGTATGGCAATTCAATTATTTCATTCCCAATAGGCTATGTCGCCAATCCCGAGGCAATTTTGTATAGATATTTAATTCAATTAATTAATAATTTATATTTAATTATGAAATAAATGTACCACATATGATACCATGTTGTGAGCGCGTATAGTTTTTCCATAATTAACTTTGTGTGTTTTTACTAAGCCGTACAGATATGGTAGTGACGGATTGATACTAAGAAACTGCTGTGAAAGCCCATTATAGTTATTTTTTAATATTTCTCTTAATTTTCTGTTAAACATTTTATTAACATCCTCCAATGGGTCTCAAAAACATATTCATCTTTTCAACATAACTGTTTTTGTCCATGATAACGATCGAATTGGATTTGTCCGCTTTAGTAATATGTAATGAATCATTATTTTTCAGTGTTTTTAGGGCTTTTTCAAACCTCAAAGGATAATTCGATTCAAACCTCGTATTAAAAGCACTATAAACACAACCTTTGGCTAAAGTCACCTCACTTTCGGAAATATTACTATGTTTTTCAAAATTAATAAAAGACTTAGCAATCAGTAAACTGCTGGGCTTTTTTGGGACTGAGAAACCTAACCCAAAGCCTAACGCACATTTCGTATTGAATTCTAGCTCTTGGGACGACAAGTTAACAATATTACTAAAATAACTTTTTTTAGTCCAGTAACTATTACGAATTAAATCCTCCAGTCTATTGTTTAATTTCCTATTCTGAGTTCTGCATCTTCTACGTAAGTTGTTGTAAATATCGTCCAAAAGTGTACTTCTCCACGCATGAGGAACGGTGGAAAAAATATATTTTTTCTTACTTCGGACTCTCTGAAGGCGTTCTTCACTTCAATGCGGGCTATATTAATATGTTTCTTTAAAATAATTATTTCGGTGTCACCAAACGGCGTATCGTCAAACATACGGTATCGTCTTCCAAGCAGGGATTTTGGGATGACTTTTTCACTATAACACTTCCTAAGGAAATCGAATTGGTTCTTAAGAGAATGTGCAATTGTGCATGAGCAACAGCAGAACGGTAACTTCTAAAAATCGATCGGACAGAAGGGAATATGGTTGTAAAAAGAGCAACAGTGAAGAGGACACGCGTGGGCTCCATTATATGGGATGAATTTCAATAACAGTGCGGGGACGTATAAAATTGACGATATCATGTTAAAATTTATTTTGCCTCTCATTAACCCTTGTTAAGTATGTGCTAATTGTTTTGTTTTTCCTGTACGTTGTATATATTTATGGGCATCTCGCCTTTTATCTTCATTCCCTGACGAGGTGTAGCTTTGAATACACGAAAGGCCTTGGAATCGTTTTTCTTTTTCCTTGTGGGTTTGCAGCATTCATTCATTTCACATGTTTTATTGTGAAATTCATCCCATATATATATATATATATATATATATATATATATCAGGGCTGTGCGGGTCTATCACTTTCGGGTCGGGTCCGGGTCTGGGTCATTTTTCTAATTTACTTTCGGGTCCTGGTCTGGGTCCGGATCGGACCCGAACGTTCACTTTCAGGTCCTGTCGGGTCTTTCAGTATATGACCCGGGTCTGGGTCGGGTCCATTATTAAAAATGTAATAATTATAATCTGGTATAGGATAGGTAATAAGACTGCTACCGTAGCTACATCAACATGTTTTCTGAAACATAGTAAAACATTATATGGCTATACGGTACTAGCCTAACCATATATATTAATTAATCCGATTTTAGAAATGTTTGAAAGTAGGTGTATTAATTGTATTAATATTTAATAGTAACTAGGTATAGTTATACATGCATTGCTAAGGGGCAAAGTACGATGTATGATTGCTCTCTTCAACCCCCTTATCTAACAGCACTTGATCATATCGGACCCGTTGTCTGTTGCAATGGATACAACTTGTACAGATCCCAAGTCATACTCGGTTAACACAGACTGAATGGTTTGTTTCAAAACATCTCCTATGAAATTAATTATTTATTATTGATTTAGATTTAAAGTAACATTCTTTTACATATACTGTAATATTGTACGATATATATATATATATATATATATATATATATATATATATATATATATATATATATTTGTGTGAAATGTAAATAATTTTTATCTGTATGCGAGCAGTGAAGTTCCTTAACAGCCAATGTTTTCACTTCAATTTTGTTTTCAAAGTCATATTGGGCTTGAATACCTAAAAATCCTCTATCTCAGCGGCTGCAACAATCTACTTTTAAATGGAACATTTTTTTAAGAAGTATTTTTAACTTATTTTTTTCAGCTATTGCTCTATCGAGAGTCAAAGTAGCAAGATTTTTCTGTTCATGTTTATATTCATTGCAGATAGAAATGGTTCAACCAAAATTTTAAATCCAATATCTTCTACAATGCTAAAAGGCCGCCCGTCTATTGTCACTAGGGTTTCTCGAATTCCCGGAATTTTTCATCCCGGGATTTCCCGGAAGTTCCCGGGAAATTGGAGTATATTCCCGGGATCCCGGGAAGTAATTATAAATTTAAGAAAACGGTTATTTTATGCTTGAACTTATACTTTATTACTTATATTTGAAATGAGTTTACCAATCAGTCTTAGATTGGGGGCTTTTACTACTTATTGAACGCATTAATTAATTATTTGCAGGAAATAAATAATAACTAAAAGAGTAAATTCCTTTATCTATAATTCAGTACATCTGCAAAAAAATATTCCTTTTAAAATTTGATGCCCTTATAGTATACCAACATAAAAAATAAAGACTATATATAAAAAAAAAAGTTAAACATTTTTGTAATAACTTCTTAGGAAACACAAGCAATCGATACTTTTATCGCTAAGCCGAGTTCTCAACTTAGTAATAAACAAACCAGCAGCAGAAAATGCTCTCTCGGATTCGACAGAGGTCGGAGGAATGATTTTTAGCGCATCACACAAATGGGTGATGGTTGATGCTCTGTTACCTGTTGTCTCAAACAACTGCAGCTCTTGCTTCAAAACTTTGCCCATGTTCTGAGCCTGACCTGAAAAAGTGGAGAATGCTGAGATTGCCTAGGTTTAGTCTTTGATAGTATTGCTGCTTCTAATTTGTCTGACAATGTCATAGGCTGCTCAATTTCTTGACTTCCTTCATCTTCTGATTGTGAACAGCTAGATGATGATTCGTCTTCCTTGAAAAGCCTTATCAATGTTTTCTTTGCCGATTCCAATAAAGATCCTTTGTTTGGCAAAGGGGGTAAACCAGGAGTAGCTACATAATGTTTTTCATATTTCTTACCAGTGTTTAAGTACTGGATGAGTCCAACCAAAGTAGTGTTTCTTCTCTCGCTAATCCTCTGTGTTATAGAGTTTTTCAAATTCTGGGCAAATCCTGACTTTTGTTGACATAACTCATCCATTATAAAAGCAAATACTCCCTCGGCGGTTAACAAGGTTGCATCACGGTTGCACAATTTTTCTGTGCCAATTTTTACTGGATGCAGGCTCGACACAATTTCATGAACGGCATCAAATTCTTCATTTGTTAAAGGTTGCTCATGCTTAATATCAATCAACGCTTTAGAAACTGCAGATCTTATTTCCAAAAAACGCTCTTTTCACTACCATGCTCTGCTTTCACGTAATTTTGCAAAATTTCATTCTTTAGAGGTGACTTTCTGAATAATCTCACAATCATTCTCACATCTTTGATAGTTTCATTGATATTTGTAACTGTTTTAATGCTTCCTTCTTCATTTACATTGGCAATTTCATTTATTTCATTACTTGTGGTTAACTCTTCAATTTCTACTGCTGTGTTCATATCTTCACTGAGCTCTTCTTCATCTGACTCGTTTTCTGCGCTAATGTTTCTACCTGAATCACTTTTTTTCTTATACAGAACATCACATACAGCAAGATGTATGCCATATGCATAGCATAAGTGATGCTCGTAATTCACTAATTTTCCAAATTTCACCATCACACTAGCGCCATCTGTGACGCATGCAACAATGTGTTTCTGAACATTCAGCTCAAATTCTTCTAGTTTGGCCTCTACTGCTTTAACAGCAGCTTCTGCAGAAAAAGATCCAATGATCCCTATCATTCCTAAATTCCAGAATTTACCTTCATTCACGTGAACATTTACATTGAGGTATCTTCTGTTTTTCAGTGATGAATACTCATCAAGAGATAGGCTAAACCTAAATCCTTCTTCCAGTTTGGCCAAACTTTCACTTTTAACTTGGGCCTTAATTATATCGTATTGTTTATATACAATATTCATAACAGCACTGGGGTTTGCGGGAAGCGAATAACCTTTGTCTCGTATTGCCTGTCTAATGAAGTTACTCTTTGTAATTGCATTCACAGCGAATCCATCAACTGCAACAAGTTTGCTAACAATTTCTTCCAGAGTTTCTTTATCCTTCTTGGCAAAATATGTAAGTAAAGTTTGTTTTCGCTTACCAGTAGAAGTGCTTGCTTCACAGTCCTCGACTAATTTGCGCTTACAAATTTTACTTCCTGCTTGTGCAGTTGATTTATCAATAGAGTGCCTCTTCTGTAAATGTCGAATTAACCCACTTGTGGACCAGCCTCGGCATAATAATGTGGAGTCACATTTTTTGCATTTTGCACTCTCTTCATTTGTGTTCTTTACGAAGTATTGCCAAACAAATGATTTTGGATCAGACATTGAGGAGTTCAAATTTCAAAATCTAATAGAAAGATAAAATCGTAAAGAGAGACACAGGCACCTCACATTATCAATGGCAGCTGGTAACTAAAGAAAGGCAACGGTACGGAAGAGACGATGGAAAATAACACCAGACGAGTTGCCAGCGATCGCTAGTACTTAATAGAGTTGCCAGCGATCACTAGATACTATCTACCGGTCGCACTAGCAGGCAACACTTCTATACTCATGGAATCTTATTTTTATAATTACTATAGAGAGCTAATTAAGAAAATTTAATTTTCCTGGGAAATTCCCGGGAGCATTTTCCTATTCCCGGGATTTAAAAATCAACTAAAAACATACGGGGATCCCGGGAAAGAAACCCTAATTGTCACCCACGAAATAAGGCCATTTTCTAAAGTTTTCCTATGAAGATGCGGGTGAACTCCAACCTTAATTTGTTTTAAAAAGTTTTTAACACTAGTTTGGCCTACATTCATTCCCTTGGTTTGTATTTGAGTTTTCGAAGTACTGCTAGTGCTAGGTAGGCTTTTATCATGATCCTCAACTTTACGATATATGTCTGGGTGACACGATTTTAGGTGTCGCTTTAGGTTTGTCACATGGTTGCCACTATACACTTTTCCACACTTTTCAATTTGGCATGTAGATGTTTTATCAATATTATTATATTTAAAATGTTCATTTGTAACGCTAGTTTTTTGCTACCACTCCCCACCGAAAAAAGACCTTGTAAAGGCACTGCAAATATAAATAGCAAACGAAGCACTGGAGACCAACCAATGTACACAGTACACAACTCACAAACAAACAATAAAATATATTAGGATTAGGCTATTCTTCCGTCACCGTTAACTCTCCACTTCCAGTCAGTCATTTGGAGGGTGGTGTGATAATTCAATACATTGTTGCCAAATCTAAAGGCGCACACATAAATTTTGTAAACTAAAAACCCGGCTGTGCGGGTCCTTCACTTTCGGGTCGGGTCTGGGCCTGGGTCAATTTTAAGATTCACTTTCAGGTCCGGGTCCGGATCCGGGTCTTTTTTCTAATTCACTATCGGGTCCGGGTCCGGGTCCGGGTTTTTTCTAATTCATTATCGGGTCCGGGTCCGAGTCCGGGTCTTATTTCACTTTTGGATTAAACCCGGGTCTGGGTCCGGGTCCGACCTGCCAGCCCTGATATATGGGTGGGGCAAAAGTCTGGCCCCATAGGAGGTTTATGTTCACATAGACTAAAATTTCGGTTCGGTTCGTCGCATTCTCTCTACCAATCATTTTCATCCGTATAAAGTCCAATTAGTCCAGGAACTACACGGTGATGACCTAGATCGTCGTAGGGAGTATTGTCAATGGTTTATGCAACATAGGCAGTTGGAAAAGCGTATCATGTTCAGTGACGAAGCAATTTTTTACCTAAACGGTTCAGTCAACAGACATAATGCACAATATTGGGCTAAAGAAAATCCACATTGGATTGAGGACGGACGCTCGCAGTACAACCCAAGAGTTATGGTATGGGCTGCTATATGGGGAGATACGATAATTGGCCCATACTTTTTCTCCGACACTGTAACGTGAATCATACCTTCATTTGTTAGCAAATTTCCTTACGCCTCGATTGTATGAACTACCATTACGGCATCGGAGAGCTATGTGGTTTCAGCACGATGGGGCTCCGCCGCATTTCGCAAGGGCCGTTCGCGAATTTTTGCAAGAAACATTTCAAGGGAAATGGATTGGTCGACGTGGGCCAATTGAATGGCCGCCCAGATCTCCGGACCTGACTCCTTTGGATTACTTCTTATGGAGACACCTTAAATCAGTTGTGTACGTTAACAGGCCAAGAACAATACAGGCGCTAAAGGATACCATAACAGCAGAATTTGAAGCCATAAGAACGAATATTACCATCCTCAGGAATGTGCAAACGTCTTGCGTCAACCGGGTTACAAAGTGTTTAGAAGAAGGTGGACGTCAATTTGAACACCTATTGTAATTTCTGAATTAAAACATTAAGGTAGGCCGAAATTTTCTTTTCCATTATAAACTTCCTATGGGGGCCAGACTTTTGCCCCACCCTGTATATATATATATCAGGCATGGGGACGAGGCCTGGCCTCAGACCTCGAGGTTGAGGCCTTCAAAAATCCACGAGACCGAGGACATACATTTTTCAAAGGCCGCAGAGGCCTTTTTAGGGGAGGCCTCACGAGGCATTAAAATTGTTAGGTTGAAGGTATTTGGGATCAAGTAAAGATAAGCACCCCCAACCTTTTTTAGTTAGCTTTATAAGGCTAACTAACGAAAATATCACGACCTAACCTAACCAATCGTCAAGGGCGTACAGTTGACCTAACGATTGGTTAGGTTAAGTCGTGATATTTTCGTTAGTTAGCCTTATAAAGCTAACTAAAAAAGGTTGGGGGTGCTTATCTTTACTTGATCCGGTATTTGCACTCAGAGGTGTGAATAATAACCGTGTGATATTCGGAGGCAAATAACGAATGCAGTATTTGCACCTCTGGGTGCAGATACTCACTTCGAAATCTTTTACAAATAAGCTCCTCCATGCTTTGGAAGGCTCAACAATCTAGCCTAGCCTAGGCCTAAAGCTCTTCCAAAGATAACCTACCGTAGCCTCACACTAGCCTGTATCTCTTCTTTTTTCGAAATCCATAATGAAAAGCAAGATTCTACTCAAAATTAATAAGCAAAGACATAGCTCACTTCAATTACCTAATAAAAGGGAATTATTAAGCATTAACACTCTCGACTACTTCTTAGCGTTTCGCGTCAAAACTCTATCCTACTCTTGGGTCACTTCTTACGCGAAACGCGTCAAGTTGATCTGGACAAAAGTAAATGCAAAATTTCTGAGTATTGTCTTGACGCATGTAGTGTGGTGTCAGCTGTGACGAGGCACAGATCAACTTGACGCGTTTCGCTTAAGAAGTGACCCAAGGGTAGGATAGAGTTTTGACGCGAAACGCATAAGAAGTAGTCCAGAGTGTTAAGCACATTCATCTATCACACGTACCGGCCACTCCACAACACCGACACGCTGTGTTTACATTTGCCGGGTCACACAGTCACAGTTGCCAGAGCAAGATTTCCTGGGCACCATACATTAGCCCAATAACTTTTTATTTCTCATTTCATGCAATTGTTATTTCTCATTTTAATATACCCGCAATATTTCAAGTATTTATGATAATATGGATAGTTATGATGTGAAGATGATCTAGCAAAATATTTCAAGATTGTACTAACTTTCTGAATGGCTACAATTATTAGCGACTCGAGCGAGTATTGCAGACAGAACTACATTTGGAGATGCCTTTTTTTTTTTTTAAGATTTGCATTTTTATGTATCTTGACAATAAGAAATTGTGGTCTTAAAGTTTACCAAAGACCATTAATGTAATTGTAGCTTGTACTGTATGTGAAAGATGTTTCTGATGTACGGTAGGCCTATAGGTATAAAGTTTATATCATGCCATTACTATATAATTATAGTATATACGATAATAATATAATGACGATAATATTAAGGATATATTTGCACCTGTTATTTCAACATGTTATATATGTAATTTGATTCAAGAGTATATTTGCACCTGATATTATCCATTATCAGGCATTTTTAATGTTATATGTATAATACTTTATATTATTAAAGTAAATGAAAACGACCGAAAAAATTATTTGCAAACAATATAACAATTTACACCTCAGTTATAATGCCGATATTTAGTAGACATGTTAAGTGCACAAAATAGGGTGTCCACTTCATATCATGATGCAAAGGTCCCCTTTGGTATGGAAGTTCCTTAGGGCCATAGGAAAGAATTTATCCAAAGACACAAGTCGTATCTATGCATAGACATGCTTAATTTTATGCCTACTCAGCATAAATTATGCTAATGACCGTATTTCTAACTTTTGAACCAATTAACTTAGAAACGTGTGTAATGACTCGTTTTCAGCTAAATTCAGCATGAAAAATCCATTTCTGAGGTTATTATGGGGGTTTTAAGGTCATTTTGACCCCCAAAATCAAATATGGCCGTTGGCCGCCATGTTGAAATTGGGGATTTTCCACAGTTTCCAAATTGACGGAGTGAGACACCCCAAAATAACCTGAACCCCCATAATAACCTCAGAAATGGCTTTCTCATGCTGACTTTAGCTGAAAACGAGTCATCACACACGTTTCTAAGTTCTGTGACCTTTAGAAATTCAATTTCATGTTTCAGATTCACAATGATTAATACGAAATGAGTGACTCTAAAAGCACGCCTGCCATCATGGACACTCGCGACTGGAGCTTATGCTTTATATGTCAGTCAGACAAAAGCTATGAACCGACTAAGAATCCTTCATCATCTGTAAAATTGAGAAACAAACCTGAAAGACTTTCAGCCTCTTATAAAAGTTACGGACAACATCCAGGAGCTCAAGGAATTAGGGGAGTTGCCTGACTTTGTAGTCGTAGATGACATTGGTGGTGGTGCTGGTGGCGGTGCTCAGAATGTAGTGCAGCTGATGATGTCTAATCAAGTAGTGTGGCACAAAAGTTGCAGGAATGCTGTCGACAATCAAAAAGTGCAGAGAGCGAGGAAAAAGCATCAAGGGCAAGAGTCAGTTAGCCCAGTGAAAACTTGCCGCTGAACAGTGGTGCCAGGTCCATCACACAGGCCTCACCCTCACCCTCTATATCTTCGAGCGAACTAGTCGACACTCCATGCCTCTTCTGTGACGAAGTGGGCAACAAGAAAGCGCTGAGGAAGGCCTCCACTCTTGGCTTGGATAAGAAAGTCAATGATTGCGCTCGAGTGTTAGGTGACAAACGTCTGTTGGCTAAACTTTCTGCCGGTGACATGGTCGCTATTAATACCGTCTATCATCGTGCATGCCTGATTCGGTTCTACAGGAAAGCGGCGATGGTCGGATGTGACACGACTGAGAGTCATGCGACTCAGGTGATCCGAGCACATGTTCTTAACGAGTTACTTGACTTTATTGAAGATAATCGTGTTTCAGGGACGTCACTGACAATGGCTAACTTGACGGCCCTCTATGACAAGCACCTCGCCGCTCTCAGTTTTCCCTACATTAAATGCAATACAACACGCCTTCGAGACAGTGCTGGACTTACCTATAAGCTAAATAAGCTATAGCTTAGGGCCACACACCCTCGGGGGCCTCATTTTTTTAAATATATTTTTATTTTATCATGTTTTTATTCTTTAACACTAATTCATCAAAAATTATATATATATATATATATATATATTATTTTTTCTTTATCATTAACATTAATATAAAAAATAATAATTATAGTAATAATTATTTTACATTTTTTTACCCGAATTTTTTTAGAGAAGGGCCTCAAATTTCATATAGCTTAGGGCCTCAGCAGGAAAGGCCTCAAATTTCATATAGCTTAGGGCCTCAGCAGGAAGGGCCTCAAATTTCATATAGCTTAGGGCCTCAGCAGGTGAAAGTCCGGCCCTGCTTCGAGAGGATATTGAGCGCATTATTCCTGACATCAAGGTGATACCAATGAATCGTTGCTGGTCTCTTGTTTTCGATGACGACCTAAGCAAAGCTGTAGTTGATATGGAAAACAATACATCAACTGAAGTCTCCATCCTCCACAAAGCAGCCAAGATCCTCCGGCGAGATTATCTCCACATGAAGCAGGCTTTCACAGGCTCCTTCTCAACCTCATATGAAGTGGAATCCATCCCGCCCACGTTGAGATCATTTTTGCACATGCCTCTTGATGGACCAGGTATCGATGAGCCGGCTCCCGATTCTGAGAAGTCCAAGGGTGCAACATCCATCGGGCAGCAGATCATCTTCAACTCTGTTGGACGCAGATCCAAGAAACCTGGGAGTGTTCCTCGTCACATCAAGGAGAGGGAAACACCAGCATCGCTGTATCTGTCTATGAAACTACATCTTCAAACTGGCCGTGAATCTTTAATCGATGCTATGCATCAACGAGGACTGTACGTCTCGTACGACCGTTTGAGTGTGTTGAGCACAGACATCGCGAATTCAGTCATCGGTCACTGGGAGCAGGTTGGTGTGGTAGTGCCACCTCAGACTGTCAAGGGCGTGTTCACCACAGGCGGTTTTGACAACATCGACCACAACCTTCCCTCTACGACGGCAAAATCAGCCCTCCATGGAACATGCATCAGCATTCAGCAGCACTTCTCTTCAGACAGCCAACAAGTCAAGAATCTCGCCGACATCCTCAATCCAGCTGAGATAGGGAAGAAGGCTGTGAGGTCCTTGCCAGCTATCTACACGACCATGGATCTGGATGTCTCGCTGCCAAACGATGAGGTGCTGCACGTTCCTGCCCTGAAGACCAACAGTCATCCTCTTCCGGCTTCGTGCTCTCTCACCAGCATCATTGAAGAAGGCTACGGGTGGTTGGAGAGAGTCAGAAGCCTTCTATCCAAACAGACCCTCGAAGCCGGTGAATGGATCTCATGGGCCGCGTACTCTGCCAGCATCACAGAGCATCCTGCTATTCCCCCAGCCAAGTCATACATGCTGCCTCTGTTCACCGAGTCTCCCAACAGCCCTACCATGGTTTGGCATGGGATGAAAGTCATCCGCCAAGCGATCAGCTATATCAATCCTGGTCAGACACCAGTCATGGTAGCCGATCAACCCCTCTTCACGCTGGCCAAGAAACTTCAGTGGAAGTACCCCCAGACTGTAAGGCTCCTTGTAAGTGCTACGTGCAGGGGCAGCCCTGCATGTATCTCTGTAGATGTAAAGGTTCGTGCTCCCACACTGGGAATGTCATGAATGTGTTTACATTGTCACAACATTGTGTGATGATATATTGAGTCGGCTAGTTATTGGTCGAGTATACTATGTATCAGTTATACTATTTAGATACCACAGAACTTGTAAATTTATCATTCAATTTGCAATTCTTGCTTCCATGCCTCTAAATTCTGTTTTCATAAATTTTATCAAAATGTCAACTTTGTGTATCATTTCCCGGATTTTACCTTTAAATGCATTTCAGATGTAAAAATGATGTCAGATATGAGTTCAGCGACCTCAAATTAGCTGGAAAACATGCATCATAATAGTTTCTATGACAAACGGTTCCTTGGCCCTGAGTCGGCCATGTTTTCCAATATGGCCGACGGCGGCCATCTTGGATTTAAGATACAACTTGTGTCTTTGGATAATTTTTTTCCTATGGCCCTAAGGAACTTCCATACCAAAGGGGAACTTTGCATTATGATTTGAAGTGAAAAGTCACTCAGCATGTCTACTATAGTGGTTATAACTTAGTACCTTCTTATTTGCGTTTTTATAACTATTGTTGCGCGTTCTTCTATTCAATTTCTCTTTATCTTTCATCATTCTCTTTACACTCGCTTCGCTGTACTTTATAAATACGGGTAGACGTGGCCGTGGGCGCCAGTATTATTCGAACAAGGCGAGGGAGACGGGGGGGATTAATTATACACTTAATTACACTTTACTGACTTTTATTTATACCGAAACACTTTTAGATAAACTGGGTAATGCGAGGGTGGAATTAACGTTAGCATTTTAGTCGGAGAGAGACACGAAAGAATATGCTAAATTTACAAAAACATCTTAATACCAAAAACACCTTATTAGGACAAAGGCCATCCGATAATTCCCGTTTTTGGGCATTTCTCTCTCGTCTCTGGGCCCATTTCGAGTGTTGCCAATTTGTATTTTTATATTTTTAATTTCTTATTTTAATAAAACATTTAATTAAACATTCTTAAATTCTTATAACCAAAACATTTAATGCTTAAGTAGACATTACTACACTACTAATTAGCAAAATTATTGTTTGCATCCGATATTATATATTCATTTCAAACCATATTTAGAAGTTTATATGTTATAATTTATGATGGGCGAAAAACAAAATTATCGACGCTAGTAGCTAGTTATCAGTATACCAGGTGGTATTCTTCTCTAGTTTGGCCTATTCTTTGTTATAGAAATAGATACAGTGCAATAGTTTATACACATAAATAACACAAACACATTATGTGAGCTCAGTTCAACTGATGACCAACTGATAGATTGCTTGCCCACACTAGTTTTGCTACATTAAGGCAATTGGTCTACTGCTGATTGACTGAATAATATTTATATACCGCGACATATATAATATTTATGTACCTAACGTCACACTGTCGTCACAGTGACCTGTCACTAATCCGTTGGTCACCTAACTGAATAGTATTTATCAAAGACTGCCGCCTGACTAGTCACCTGTCTGAATAATATTTATCAAAGTATACCGCCACATACGGTCACCTGTCAGGTCATGGTCCTCACCTGAAGAATCTCCACCCCAACGCTACCGGGGGTTGAAAATTACAGAACAAAACAAATCAGGATTCCGTAAGGCCTCACGAAAGTCACGAGGCCTTTCCACTTTTCAGCTGGCCTCGGGGCCAAGGCCACTTTTGAGGTCCGAGGCCTGCAAAATATGTCTTAGCCCCATGTCTGATAAATATATATCCAGATAACGTAGTGGAAGTGCCCTACCCCCTCTGTCAGAAAATTCTGTGGGAGCTATTGGCTGGATAGTGTTTACTTTATTGTGATCATACATCATTTCGGGAACAAAGAGTGGCTCTCGCCTCTCAGGTTCTTGAAAATTAAAAAAAATCTTAAATACAATATTAATGTTTAAGAGTTTTGCCATGCATATACAGGGTGTTTCGGGAGGAAAGGTCAATACTTCGGGAGGTGATAGTATCGGTCAGTGTGAGAAAAAAAAGTTCATATGAACATGTCTAATTCTGAATGGTTACGGAGATAGAGCTGTTTGAATCTGATACGCGCGCAGCTCTTCCTCCCCCTTCCCTCCCCTGTAACCTTGAACCATGTAAGCTGTAATGTAAGCATGTAACATAAGCCAATCGACAGCTGACTGTTGTGACTGATACCATTCAAAATGTCAATGTTTAAACATTAAATGTTAGAAACAGTAATTGGTTTCTCTTTCTTGATTACCATTAACAACGCTTTTGTATTTGTAGATTCAAATAGCTCTATCTCCGTAACCCTTCAGAATTAGACACATGTTCATATGAACTTTTTTCTCACAATGACCGATACTATCACCTCCCGAAGTATTGACCTTTCCTCCTGAAACACTCTGAATAATACATATATAAGCCATAATGGCTTCGCTCTTCACACTCGCAATAAGTACCCAAAGTATTCAGCACCCCTTGGTAAAATATTGTTCCAGCGTTACTGGACCCGAGGTTCGAATCCCACGTAAAGCTATCGATCCCCTCCATCATATGACCTTATAGAAGATGTTGCGAAAGAGGTTAAACAACTCCACTGACCATCTCTGTGTTCGTACCACATAGAGACTCCTCAGAGAAAGGAATATATAAACTGGTCATGTTCGATATATTTTTTTATGTTTAAGTCAAGTAAATGTTGTGTCCGTGATTATGAGTATACGTATACCAGCACAGTTTTATATATCTTGCATACGTATGCTGTATGTGAGAACGTGATTTACACGAAAATTATCTCAGAAACTCATAAAAATCATAAGATATGACTAAGGGTCACGTATAAAACAGTTTGAATTAAGAGTTATTGAATACTGTATTTATTAAGTAGGATAACGCCTCAATATTGGCAAATCTCATATTATATATACACTGCGTCCTTGAATCACGTACTTCTCTGGACACAAGGATAAATGACTTCAAATTTAAGATATCCCTACGTATTCACTCTATTTGCGAGGTAGCTTTGATACCCTTCAAGTACGATCGGTGGATGAATGTTTAGTTTAACTTTCAATTACACCTAATTTGCAATAACCATGTGCATATGATTTTGCAAGTTTTGTTCTGAAATTTTTTTTTGCATTTCAGTGATTCCGTTTTCAGCCTGTCCCTTTCACATGTGGGGAAAGACTATGGACGAGTGTAATGAAAAATACATGATAGAGTTTGGTAAGTGACTCGCTTTTTTCCTTTTGAAAAGTTTGTTAAACACATTCCACAGAAAGTGATTATATATATATGCCCACCAAGATTCGAACCCAATACCTCTTGAGTAGAAGGCGACGAGACTACTACCACGCTACGACAAGGCAAAAGTTACTACAACTTAGTGATTAGTGGGTATTCCACCACCCAAGAAAACACGCAATACCAGAGATTTGAATGAAATGTTGCTATCACCTCGAGTGCAGGGGGTTTAGTACAGAAAACGCCTCTTTTAAGGGTTCTTAGTATGTCCTGTAATTCGTCTAATCATCTGATTGATATACTGTATATAATTTAGGGGTGGTCGAAGTTGGTACCAGAAAGCGAATAAACATCCAGTAGTTGTCGTTTCATCTATGAAATGTGAAAATCACAAAGAAATGCATTTTGATAAAAGATCAGAATGCGAATTTAGCTTTTAAGTTTTTAATTTTTTCTGTTGTCGCTTCATGCGTAAAATCCCGTATGCGGCATACGCGCAACCAAAACAAAGCAAACCCAAAATTATTAACTTGTTTCTATAAGCAAAAATATCAACGTTTTGCTTGTATTTTTATATAATTATTAATTATGCATCTTTATTAAAAAATAATGGTGAAATATTATATTTCCTGTGGCCGTTCACGCTTATTTCTTACATATTGCTATTCGCATTAACACTTTTCATTATGTTTCAGATTTTCCGGTGTAAATAATGCCGAAAGCGAAAACAAGACACCTGACCCGAAAGAAAAGTGAAGAAAAGTATGGAGGTGGTCCTTGTGAATTATTAATGACCGAACCAAGCACTTACAGGCAGCTGATTCAATACTATTATGACCTTAATTATGCTAACCCTAGCGCAGATTTTTGGGTCTTAGTGCAGCAAGTTAGCAAGGATTTAAAATCCATTTGGTCGTCAGTGAATCCAAGGCTGCCTTTGATTAATGACAAATCCATTGACAGAAAGGTTAAAGACCTACTCACTCTTGTGAAAGACATTAATCGCAAGCATGCTAAGGCAAGTGTCAAGCGAAATCTGGATGCTAACTTGGACAAACTTTTTGATATTTCTGCCTGTTCCTGTTCTTTGGATATTTTGCCTTGCAGTGATTCAAGAGTATACTGTAAGTGTACACAATAACACATCATCTGTGTTTGCCCTCGAAATGCAAAGGTGCCACTTGAAGAAAGAGCATACCTTCGTGATCAGCGATCCAAAACAGGTCCTAAGGGTGCATACCAGCTGTCTTCAGTGGACACAGCTGCTGCCAAAAGAGACAGGAAGGCCAAACAAGGACAGCAACATGTACTACCTCAGGAGGAAGTTAAGCTAGTAGGATCTCTCATACAGCCTACAGAGTTGCCTGGACTTACAAGCAGTTCATCTGGTGGCAAGGTTAGTTTCCTTTTATTTATATTAATTATATGTAATTCTAAATAAATAAATAAATTAAATAAATAAATAAATAAATAAATAAACAGAAAACGCATTAATATTTTCCATTTATTTTCAGGAAGAAGATGAATGGCAGCCTAGAAAGA
The DNA here is from genome assembly GCA_023014485.1 of Bathynomus jamesi. NCBI lineage: Eukaryota > Metazoa > Arthropoda > Malacostraca > Isopoda > Cirolanidae > Bathynomus > Bathynomus jamesi. Next base: position 157,392 of record JAJOZX010001029.1, on the reverse strand, counting down.
GGCCTTCAGGAGACTACAGCCTTTTAAAGTTTCCCAGATATGCTATGGAACTTGTCAGAGGTGAATGTTCATCAAATCTGGGCGCAGCTCTTGGGAATGCCTTGCTCCACGACATCAAACACCTACTGAGACCTGAAGCTGACATCAATCACATCATGATTGACAAGTGAAAATTAGACAGGCCAAAGACCAAATTAGGGTAGTTAGTGAGGGTGTGGAATCAGAGAAAAAGACAGCTCATTTGTGTTGGTGTAGATGGGAAGGTTGACGAGAATACCATGACTTACAAAGAAATAGAGACACCTGAAGAGGAAACTGTTCTCAGAAAGTGTGTTGACGCAGAACATCACCTCACCTTCACCTATGAAGATGGAAAATCTCCTGGCGCCTACTTGACCCACAGAACAATTCCTGTTATAGGCGCCATTGGTGAGGTCCTTGCTCAGGAGACATTCAATGTTCTTGAAGAATATAATAGCCTTGAAAGTATCCGAGCCATTCTTCTTGATAATACCGCAACCAACACTGGTTGGAAGAGTGGTTTAGTGGTAAAACTTGAAGAAACTCTGTGGAGGAAACTGCACACTATTGGTTGCGCACTGCATCAAAATGAACTCCCACTAAAAGCTCTTTTCAAAAAAATGGATGGAGTGACAACTGGCCCAAGAAGTTTCAGCGGGCCCCTTGGGCAAAGTTGCGCAGAAGATATCCAGGATGAACTTCAGGTACAGTTTGAAGCTGTGGAAACTCCAATCATTGAAGGGTACATTCCAGAGGAAGTACTGAAAGACCTCAGTCATGATCAAAGGCTTCTGTATGAGTATTGCAGAGGGATCGGATCAGGAAGAGTAGATGACAGATGGGCTGCTTGGAAGATTGGTTCACTTAACCATGCAAGATGGTTAACTCTTGCCATACGACTTCTTTGTTTGTACACAAGAGACAACAGACCAAACCAGAATTTGAAAAAGTTGGTCCATTACATTGTTCGAGTTTATGCTCCTGCATGATTTGAGATAAAGGCATCCTCTAAGCTGCATGATTCTCCTCGCATCCTCTTCTCTGCTATCAGCCGACTGAGGCTGATTCCATTTGATGAAGTGAAACGCGTTGTAAAGCAGAACATCCAGGGTAATGTTTTCTGCCTCCGACCTGAGAACATCCTCTATGCCATGGTGAAAGATGATGAAGACAGAATCAGGAATCTTGGGCTTCAGACTATACTCAATCTCAGACAAGGTAAATTTTGCGCTTCTTGTAATTATTATTATTTTTTTTGCCAAAGCTGTTATTCTCCAAAAAATATGGAAAAATTATTATAATTGTCACTTTAAGTGGGTAATTTGTTTGTATTATTGAAACGGCAATATTTGAGTACTATTTTTCATTTATAGTTATATTTTTATTTATATTTATATTTTCATTTATATTTTCATTTTCATTTTTCATTTATAGAATGGAGACTGTAGGGTGGATCGATTTTACATTTTTTTCGATTTCCATATTCTAATAGAGACAAAAACTTGCGCATGCATGAGAAAATAGCCTCTGCAAAATCTTAGCTTAATAGGTAATCATTAGGGGTTAAAACCGGTATTGAAATACCGGTATTAATACCGGTATTGAAGAAGTACAAATAATACCGATATTATAGGTTTTCGGTATTGACAAAAATTGCTATTGTAAAGTTTAGGCAATTTAGTCCTCCGATGGGCAAATAAACTGTTTTTGGAGGATTCGGAGAAAAAAAAAAGTTTGGGGTATTTTGCAGTTAACCTCTTTTTTTCGTTTTCTATTCCTTTCTATCAAAGAAAACTATTTATTGCACTAGCTTTAAGAGTGATTCATTCAACTGTAGCCATTTCTTCAACAGAGTGGGAAATTATTGAAAACCTTTATGACACCTTACGTCCTGTTGAAATAATTCTTAAAGGGTTTGCTCGAAAGATGCATCACTCCTGACAGCTGAATCATCAATGAAATTTATTTCAAAGAAACTAGGAGAGAAAAATAATCCAATAGCAAAAGAGTTAAAAGATTGTCTTAGAAATCGTTACATTTCAAGAAGACAGCAAGACATTGTAGGTTTAATCAAATATCTTCATAATCCCGAAGTTTTAAAAGTTCAAGAAGAGGAAAGTTTTTCTAATCCATCAAAATTAGTTCTCAAAAGAACTGCAGAAAGGCTCCATAAAAGACTTTTCCCTAAGAATGTGGTTGATTTGGAGATAGAAATGGAAGAACAGGAATTTCCATGTAACCCTGAAAATGTAGCTGCAAATAAGACTGAAGTGGAAGCAGATTCATTACTGAGTGAATACATGCAAGAAATGGACAAACTAGGAAAAGTGCCATCTAAAAAAAATTCCATTGATTTTGATGTTACTAATGAATTTAAAAGCTTGGAAGTTACTTTACAGAGAAGTGAGAATTTAGAGAAGCTGTACAAGGCACTGCTTTCAATTAAACCTACAAGTGCAGAATCATAAAGAGCCTTTTCTGCTGCAGGCCTATTTCTGACGAAACTGAGATCAAGTCTATCTGAACAATCCCTAGATGCTCTTTGTTTCCTCAAAGCATACTTTCAAAATCAAACTAAGAAATAAATATTTAGATACTAATAATTTCTATCTACCCCAGTAGTTGTATAATAATATGCTAAAAAAAAATTCAAATAATATTTTTATTACAATTTAGTAATTTACTGTATAAACTTTTTCGAATAGAATGCCATCTATTTGGAGTTGGGTCATTAATTTATAGTAAATATGGTGAGTACTGCAAGTCCCTCAGACTTGTGGGAGGGTTGGTAGGGTGGCACCATAATAAATCAAAATAAATTATTGTTTTCATAATACCGGTATCAATACCGGGATTAGCATAATTGCCTCCAAATACCGGTATTGAAAATTTTCGGTATTATGCAAGCACTAGTAATCATCTTCTGCCCCCGGCAGAGCGATGAAAATCATATTTTAGTAGTCAAAAACGTATTTTTAAACCCTAGCCTAGAGTCAAAATTTTGCGTGTGTGTTATTTCATGCCTAAGCAACGATATAAATGCTATGGGAAATATATAAATGCATTATTTAAGACAAAGAGCCGATCTGAAAATATGTATAATATACATATTTTCAGATCGGCTCTTTGTCTTAAATAATGCATTTATATATTTCCCATAGCATTTATATCGTTGCTTAGGCATGAAATAACACACACGCAAAATTTTATGACTCTAGGCTAGGGTTTAAAAATACGTTTTTGACTACTAAAATATGATTTTCATCGCTCTGCCGGGGGCAGAAGATGATTACCTATTAAGCTAAGATTTTGCAGAGGCTATTTTCTCATGCATGCGCAAGTTTTTGTCTCTATTAGAATATGGAAATCGAAAAAAATGTAAAATCGATCCACCCTAAATTGGAGAGCAACCAGGAAGCAGGGAAGAAAATTCCCCAGGTGAATTGGAATACAAATCACTGGCATGAGCTCATCGACCTCACTGACCCTGATGTCATGGAACCACCTACCACACAGCACCTATCTGATGAAGAAATCCAGTCATTCATGGACACTAACACTAAGCCAGACATTCCAGACTTGCCTTCTCACTCTCAGAGTGTTGAGAGGAGTGTGAAATTAGTGACAGAGACTTCCCATACCGTGTACGGGTTCGAAACTCGTCACAGATGTATCCTTACTAAAGTACTGAGCAGGAAGATGCGTCCTGCATTTATGTCAAAAGGACATTATTTTCAATCTTATGATGATTTATATGAATAGTTTTTCTTTTTACATGAGAACATTTGATTTTTTTTGGATTTATCACCTTTTGAAAGTACTTTTTCAAGTTTTGTAGCCAAAATATGCGAATAAATTAGCAAAAGTGCGTTTTTTCAACGAAATTGTATCATTTTACACTTAAAACACATGATATACATTAGGCATTGTTTCCTCTTGGGATAGAAAATGATATTGAGTTGCTACATCTATAATAATTAGCTAATATTATGTCTTCAAAAATGACGAGTTTACCTATCGCGTATGACGAAAATTGGGTCAAAAACCATAACAAACTTAAATTGCAAATCCGCAAGCCGGCCCTTATCCGTTTGCTCTAAAAATTTTTTTGGGTTCATTTCTCAACCAAACCTAACTACTGGGCACTTATTCACCTTGCGACTTCAAAACATGTGGAAAATCGACCCGCCCTAAATTATATATATATATATATATACCTTCAACTGCAAAGAACACGCAGTATAAATAACGTAAAGAAACGACGCTTGTATAGGAGATATTCCGCGCAAGACGAGAGAGAGAGAACGGAACAAATGAAAAAATGAGGTAACCACCTGGGAATCGAACCCGGGATCTTCCGATTGCCGGTCAGACGCGATACCATTACACCATGGCTCTCACTCTTCCAAATGCCGTAATTCTTCTACATACTCGCAGAAACCAATGCCCCAAGGGGGCACCTCCCGCATGCCGTAACATTATATACCTTCAACTGCAAAGAACACGCAGTATAAATAACGTAAAGAAACGACGCTTGTATAGGAGATATTCCGCGCAAGACGAGAGAGAGAGAACGGAACAAATGAAAAAATGAGGTAACCACCTGGGAATCGAACCCGGGATCTTCCGATTGCCAGTCAGACGCGATACCATTACACCATGGCCCTCACTCTTCCAAATGCCGTAATTCTTCTACATACATATGAAAATTATTTCACGGAAGTAACACCTGAAAAATATTGGGAGGAGCATACAAATTTCTAAGGAAAACTACCAATTTTAGCACTTTGCCCTTCTTGTCTAAATCCGTTCTGAATGAATTCAACACAAGATCGAATGGATTGTTTACAACCAATTTTATAGATAATGCCTGAATGATATATAGGTCACAAAATATATATATATATATATATATATATATATATATATATATATATATATATATATATATATAAATTGAAAACTAAAAATTGTAAGAGGAGCATACAAATTTCTAAGGGAAAACTACCAAAGTTTTAGCACTCTGCCCTTCTTGTCTATATCTGTTCTGAACGAATTCAAAACAACAGGATCAAGTGGAAAAAGACCTTGGCTCATCTTAAAGTTATTTGTAAGTTGGATAATAGCAGACTCAAGAATATTTCTATCAACAATGTTGCTAGAGTGAAACAAAACTGAAGCATTATTCCAATCAATACAGTGGGATAACTCTGACAAATGGACAAAAAGGGCACTGGACGACTGTCCCGTTCTAACGGAATATTGATGCTGTTTTACACGCGTATGCAAATCCTTTCCCGTTTGACCAATGTAAAAGGAATCACATTGTTTACAACCAATTTTATAGATAATGCCTGAGTTATTGGTAGGGCTATTTTTAACTATGATATTTTTAACAATATTGTTATATGAAAAAAACTACATTAATACGTATTCAAAAGTTTAAGTACATTAGCAATGCCTCAAAAGCCCGGGAAAAATGGAAGTACTGAAATATTCTTTGACAAAGTGCGAGTGTTATTATTCACACGATAGACGGATAGAAGGTTCATTTTGCTTTGTTAAGACAAGATTCCATAAACGCAGGTGGGTAGCACAGATCACTTCCAATACCGTTGAGTTTTTCCAATTTGGCATCCATGTATTCCGGACTGGCGATCCTAAGAGCGCGGAGAAACATTGAAGAAAATATAGCCTTCTTAATGGGGGTGTCATGTCCAGAGTAAAAGTGTACGTAGGACAAATTGTTTTTTTCCAATAGATACTAAACTTAAAACCTGGGCTTTCCCTATGTACACCCACATCCAAAAACGGGATTGAGTTGTCTTGTTCCACTTCTAAAGTAAACTCAATGGAGGGGACTTGATCATTTAACTGAAGGAGGAAGTCATCCAGGTCATGACTTCCTCCTTCAGTCCGGAATACATGGATGCCGAATTGGAAAAAATCAACGATATTGGAAGTGATCTGTGCTACCCCCTGCGTTCATGGAATCTTGTCTTAACAAGGCAAAACGAATAATAACACTCGCACTTTGTCAAAGAATATTTTAGTACTTTCATTTTTCCCGGGCTTTTTAGGCATTGCTAATGTACTTAAACTTTTGAATATTAATGTAGTTTTTTTCATATAACACTATTGTGAAAAATATCAGTTAAAAATAGCCCTACCAATAATTCAGACATTATCTATAAAATTGGTTGTAAACAATGTGATTCCTTTTACATTGGTCAGACGGGAAAGGATTTGCACACGCGTGTAAAACAGCATCAATATTCCGTTAGAACGGGACAGTCGTCCAGTGCCCTTTCTGTCTATTTGTCAGAGTTATCCCACTGTATTGATTGGAATAATGCTTTAGTTTTGTTTCACTCTAGCAACATTGTTAATATAAATATTCTTGAGTATGCTATTATCTAACTTACAAATAACTTTAACATGAGCCAAGGTCTTTTTCCACTTGATCCTGTTGTTTTGAATTCGTTCAGAACAGATTTAGACAAGAAGGGCAGCGTGCTAAAACTTTGGTAATTTTCCCTTAGAGATTTGTATGCTCCTCTTACAATTTTTAGTTTTCAATATATATATATATATATATATATATATATATATATATATATATATATATATTGTGACCTGTAGTGATCGCCTTTTATTATTTACTTTCTTCATTATGTACGCTTCTTTCTACTTTACTATCGGCTCTTTATTTCATTTATCACTTGCTTTCTCAACTCTCTTTTTTCGCCGTACCGTATAAAGATTCCGGTAGCCACGCCGAGACGACTATGAAAGTCCGTTACAACACGAAGGGGGAAGGGGGGGTTTATTAATACTCTATTTTAACACTTGTGAACGTTTTATTGATTCCGAAAATGGTTTAGTTAATTTAGGGGGATGCGAGTATGAAATTTTACTAAATATATTTACGTCGGAGAGGGGCACAAAACAATTTGATTTTAAGATCACATGGCTCCAACCTTACGCTTATCGCGCCACCCAAGAGACTGCCTCCCTTGGGGTAGCCCGCTCTTTGTCGGCCTCTGTCCAGGATTGCCAACTGTTCCCATTTTAAACAATTTCAAACAATTTCACAATTATTAGTAAATGATTTACATTAAACATTTTAATAATTAATTAAACAGAAATTAATATTCTTAACGCATTACTACACTCGCATCACCCCCTTGAAAATAAGTTTTTCCATTAGTAAAACTTATTAATATCGTTTAACAATTTAATAAATTTATTCAACAAATTTATATATTTTGCAATTTTTTTTTTTTTTTTTCTTTAAAATTCAGAGTTGAGATAGACAAGAAATAATTAGAATGACAAATTCCACACATATATTTTGTATCATTTATAAAAACCGAAAACTTTATAATTTTCACATTTGCATAAAATAACATTTCACACTAATAATTAAATTACAACCTGTAACTAATCTATACATGCCAAAAAAAATAACGGAAAATTTTCTTACAGTGGCCACACAAATCTCAAGTTCACAATCTATTCCCGCGATTCCTCATCAACGATCGCTTTACATTTGAAACAGTTATTTGTATAGTTATACAGTTACTATCAGGGCGACATAGAAAAAAATAAGAAAAAGTTTACATAAAATACTGACCAAGAGCGCACATACTATTTCACGAAAAACACAACAATTATGGGCAATAATCGCACCCTTTCACTTATAATTTCATTACATAATAATCAGTACATTAATTTGCTGGACGTTGTTTAGATGACACTCCGCACGCTGACAACGGACTTCAATTTTCAATCGCAGCTCTCCTGCTCACTTCGCTAGAATGCAAGGGATTGCATCAATCAACATGCAACAGGGCAGCACGCTATAATGGTTCCGCTCTCTCTCCAATGGCGAAAAAAAAAACAAGAGACGTCCAATTCTAAAAGGATCAGGGGGGGAGATATCTGAAAGCGGGACCACGCGCTGGAATTGGACGGAATTTGCAATTCTAGAAGTCGATGAAGAAACTCGCCTTGTCTCATCTCCACTTTTGTCGGTGAACGCTGCTCTTCCTACGTCCAGCTGAAAGACTCTTCTACTGGCAACAATCAACCGATCACTCCGCCGTAGGCCGTTTCCCAACGAACCTACTGTATGTCTGTATGGACAGTACAGTCATAGACACACGTTCAAGCTCACGTGGCTTGTCTACCGCGTGATACGACACATATTTAGCGAAGCATTCGAGCAGCGTGACCAGCTACTGCCCGAAAAATACCAGTAGACCATCTTCGATCGAAACTTCCGTGTGCCAAGACCCTGCACACGTAAATTTCTCTTCTCTTCTGAAACTGTCCTGCGCCAACTGCATGCGCATTCGGTTCCTCTCTTCTAACTCTTCTCTTCCGAAACCATCCTGCGCCAAGTCCCTGCGCAGTCTGGGTTTCTCTTCTCTCTCTCTCTCTCATTGGTGATCGATCACCTATCCGGTCGACTAAACTCACTGATGGAACTCGGATTCAACTTGGTTGACTCCAAACCGAGCCTTTGAAATTTTGAAAAAAATATTCGAAACGTTTTCTGTACTGCTTATCATTTCATATTTAATTTATCGAATTTTCTCGACAGTTCACTTCGAAATACTAACTACACATTTGCTCTGGCCAAATTCACGGAAAAATAATTACACATCTCAAAATTTCGCAAAAATTTAATCAAATCTAGCTACCAATAAGGTCACTTATGGCAGTTACAGCGGAGAAGATAAAAAAAGTCATAAAACGTACGAAACAAAATTGTACAGTATAAATATAAAAGCGCCCATACATAGTAACTGTTAGTATAATTTAAGAAATATTATTGTTCAAACTATCGTCAGAAATCACCTCAATACTCTAAATACAAAAGACAAAAATGAACCCCAGAAACTTCATGTCATCCATTCTCTGACAATCATGAACCCTCTTGCTTTGAGGAGGAGCACACAAAGACGCCACAAAAACGTTACTGGCTATCTAGAAGGCTCCATTTCCGAGTGTACACTTGAGCCAATGTTTCAAATGCATTAGTTAACTCCGACTGAAGGTTTAAACAATAATAATTTTCCAAAACAGTTATTAAAAAGTAAAAAAAATTTAAATATTACTACCAAAAATTATTTTAATACAGTAATTCCAACTTGAAACGTCAAATTTCATATGAATTGAACTCGCAATTCGCAAATTACATCTGAGAGACAACTCTCTCCTTCAACAGAAACCCCAGTATGGTTTGCAAATCACAAAAATCCCAGTAATTTATCGTTTCCAAGTGAAACTAAAAATTTGCATAGTTATACTAAATAAGAATAGATAATATGCACTCAAAAATACACACAACCTACTGTAAACAAAACAAAACATTGCCTAATTGAGAGCGGTCGCTTTGTTTGTAAGCGAACCTCTATATCCCTAACCGAATGAACTGCATTATATCCTAACATAATTTCGTAATTTTTCATGCAAACGCTCGAACTAAAAAAAAGGACATTTTTCATTTCTAATACCCAAATTAAAATATCAAATCAAAACATCCTTTTTAGAATACAATCTAAATTCAATTAAAAATTTACCATTGTCATTGAACTGGAAAGAAAAATAAAAATCGGCCTACCTATAATAAAAATAACATGAATGCATTTATAAAACGAAAATAGGCTATGAAAAGAATTTTCTGCACAAATTTTTGTAATTCTTAAAAAATTATAATAATATCCAAATTTCGTAATGCATAACATTTGTGCTTATAAAAAAAATCCTATGATTATTTATGTTAAACCAATTAAAATTTTGTTAAATAACTAAGAATTTACTACTCAATAGACATATACCGTAGTAACGGTTAATCTCCGAACAATATTTAACGATAGGCCTACAAGAAATCCTTCAGTACAATACAATAGCCATTTTACCAAATATGTCGGAATTGTCGTGAAATGAACGAAAGGAACAGAGAGGAAAAAAAATAGATAATCAGCCTACCTACCAAATTTTATGAGTATATAAATATATATAATTATATATATAACTAATATATACGTATAAGTTAATAAGTATATAATTAATGAGTATATAATTAATGAGTATATAAAAAAATAAAAAAAAACAGAAAATTTCACAACACAATTTCTCTATTTCAGTTAAACGAATTCTGCTTATTTTGAAATTTAACACAATCCTATACGGCCAAATCTGACAAATTTAATATGTTTAAGATTATTTTTCGATTTGTCCCTTAAAATGTAACGTAATCCTATTTTAGCGCGAAGCGAGCGAAGCAAAAAGCCCGTAAATCTATATAAACAATTATTTAAAATAAGCCTATCATTATAATTTATGTACAACCAATCGAAATATAATAAAAAATCTGCTAATGAAACCCAGAAAATTTTTCATGTTCATGAAATGTTTTACAATCGGTACAAATTTTCGCTAAAACATTTTTTAAGGACCGCATAAAATGTGTATCACAGTGTATTTAAACTAACAATTTACTTACGTACAAATTTTTTCTATATTAATCGTTATTATATTATCACAATTACTACTAATTCCAAAAGTTTTAAACAAAAAGTAAAAAGGTAAGCTGAAACAGGCATAACAGTGGAAGAGACGAAAAAAAAGAAGAAAATTGAGTCCTCAGGCAGCACGATAATTTTCAAAACTATGTCCTCTCCGACCTAATGAACGAAATTTAACGTAATAATGACTCGCAATATTGAGTCGGACAAGTTTTTCTACCGACTCTGTAACGACTAAAATAAGTTTTGAGTCTAGACTCGATCTCAAACAACGAATTTTGACGCGCAAGAATTTTGAAGCGACGTGACTCAGAATAATTTGGAAAACAATGGACGCCATTTTGAAATTTCATTTATAATGAATTTTAAGGAATGACAATCGAAATTTGCCTGCAAACGGGATAAACTTTGCATTTAGATATTTTAATAATCGAAATAAAATATTCATTAACGCTATTGGCTAATATACCGGGTTTGAAGAATTTTAATCGAAATACTAGTCACGTGGGTAAGCCTCATACAAAATATGATGTAGAGACCGCCGCTAGCCACCAGATGTAGTTCGCTGCTAAGATGTAGTGAACGCCTTTATTATTTCTTTCTTCATTATTTACGCTTCTTTCTACTTTACTATCGGCTCTTTATTTCATTTATCGCTTGCTTTCTCTACTCATTTCAACACTACTTTACGTTTATATTCCTGGTAGCAACGCCGAGCCAAGACTGAAAGTCCGTTACCACACGAAGGGGGAAGGGGGGTTTATTAATACTCTATTTTAACACTTGTGAACGTTTTATTGATTCCGAAAATGGTTTAGTTAATTTAGGGGATGCGAGTATGAAATTTTACTAAATATATTTACGTCGGAGAGGGGCACAAAACAATTTGATTTTAAGATCACATGGCTCCAACCTTACGCTTATCGCGCCACCCAAGAGACTGACTCCCTTGGGGTAGCCCACTCTTGTCGGCCTCTGTCCAGGATTGCCAACTTCCCATTTTAAACAATTTCAAACAATTTCACAATTTTAGTAAATGATTTACATTAAACATTTTAATAATTAATTAAACAGAAATTAATATTCTTAACTAGGCATTACTACAGACCTATATATCATTCAGGCATTATCTATAAAACTGGTTGTAAACAATCCATTTGATCTTGTGTTGAATTCGTTCAGAACGGATTTAGACAAGAAGGGCAAAGTGCTAAAATTGGTAGTTTTCCTTACAAATTTGTATGCTCTTCCCACAATTTTTATTTCTATATTTGTTATATATATATATATATATATATATATTTTTTTTTTTTTGTGACATATATAGTCTCGAGCTCTTTATTTACTTCAGTGTTCCTGAGGATGTCATTAGACGAAAGTGCTTGAGCACCATTCTGTGTTTCCTTTCCTTCGTGGTTTTATTCATCATGCGCGCATGTAGAGGAATTACGACATTTGACTGAGTGAGGCCCGTGGTGTAATGGTTAACATATCTGACCGGCAATCGGAAGATCCCGGGTTCGATTCCCGGGTGGTTACCTCATTTTTTCATTTGTTTCGTTCTTTCGCTCTCATCTTGCGCGGATAATTCTCCTATACAAAGCGTCGTTCTTTACGTTAATTATACTGCGTGTTTGCAGTTATAATGTATATAATGTTACGGCATGCTGGAGGTGCCCCTTTGGGGCATTGGTTTCTGTGCGCATGTAGAGGAATTATGACATTTGACTGAGTGAGGCCCGTGGTGTAATGGTTATCATATCTGACCGGCAATTGGAAGATCCCGGGTTCGATTCCCGGGTGGTTACCTCATTTTTTCATTTGTTTCGTTCTTTCGCTCTCACCTTGCGCGGATAATTCTCCTATACAAAGCGTCGTTCTTTACGTTAATTATACTGCGTGTTTGCAGTTATAATGTATATAATGTTACGGCATGCGGGAGGTGCCCCTTTGGGGCATTGGTTTCTGCGCGCATGTAGAGGAATTACGACATTTGACTGAGTGAGGCCCGTGGTGTAATGGTTATCATATCTGACCGGCAATTGGAAGATCCCGGGTTCGATTCCCGGGTGGTTACCTCATTTTTTTCATTTGTTTCGTTCTTTCGCTCTCATCTTGCGCGGATAATTCTCCTATACAAAGCGTCGTTCTTTACGTTAATTATACTGCGTGTTTGCAGTTATAATGTATATAATGTTACGGCATACGGGAGGTGCCCCTTTGGGGCATTGGTTTCTGCGCGCATGTAGAGGAATTATGACATTTGACTGAGTGAGGCCCGTGGTGTAATGGTTATCATATCTGACCGGCAATTGGAAGATCCCGGGTTCGATTCCCGGGTGGTTACCTCATTTTTTCATTTGTTTCGTTCTTTCGCTCTCATCTTGCGCGGATAATTCTCCTATACAAAGCGTCGTTCTTTACGTTAATTATACTGCGTGTTTGCAGTTATAATGTATATAATGTTACGGCATACGAGGGGTGCCCCTTTGGGGCATTGGTTTCTGCGCGCATGTAGAGGAATTATGACATTTGACTGAGTGAGGCCCGTGGTGTAATGGTTATCGTTATCATATCTGACCGGCAATTGGAAGATCCCGGGTTCGATTCCCGGGTGGTTACCTCATTTTTTCATTTGTTTCGTTCTTTCGCTCTCATCTTGCGCGGATAATTCTCCTATACAAAGCGTCGTTTTTTACGTTAATTATACTGCGTGTTTGCAGTTATATATATATATATATATATATATATATATATATATATATATAATGAAAAGGAACACCAGTGTTGCTACAATCATTTTTATGTCAAATGTTTTGAAAACTTTAGATTTTCATCTTCGGTAGTCCCTAAACTGTATAATAAAATTATTATGAGTGTTTAGAATATACAGGGTGTTCATAAAGAAACGCAACCCATTGGAGAATGGGTATAGTGCATTAATATACAGTATACAGGACAAGGGGGGCACAAGAGAAGACCAGGAGCAAGCAAAAGTGTTGATGCCTTTCACAAATGAGTTTATGCTGACACAGGAGATAACAGAAATACCAGAAAAAATAACTGCCTAGATCTGGTATTCACGAATAACACAAACTTGATTGCTGATATAAAAATAACCCCAACCATTATCTCAGACCACAACTTAATCGAGATATCAATAAATATGACGACAACATTAAAAGACAATACACATATTGAGGAAAGAAGCAAATTTAGGGCCTTTAACTTAAACTCCAAGAATATAAATCGGGAAGCTATCAGATCGCACATGGCCCAAATAGAGTGGAGAACAGTTTTAGAGAATAAAACAACTGAAGAAATGCTAACAACCTTGGAAGAAAAAACGCTGAGAATTTTAGAAAAATATGCTCCGAAATCACAGCCAAAAGGAAAGAGGAGCTGGCTAGAGGGGCAAAAGAGAAGAATATTCCGAAAAAGAAAGAGAGTAGAGGCGAAGTTAGCCAACTGTGGAGATAATGCCAGGAAAGAAATACAAGAAAAACTGGAGGGTATCGATAGGGAAATACAAGCCCTGATTTAAGAACCATACAGAGAGGGAAGAGGAAAAGGTGGTCGAAGTAATAAAGGAAAATCCAAAATACTTCTATAGCTATGCGAAAAGGAAAACAAAAACTCACCGCTATTGGGCCCTTAACCCTTTGAGTCCCGTTGGCCTCTCCTCTCCTATGCCATTGCAGCAGCCCGGAAAAAATGCGAAAATTCACTGTTTTTTTCCAAATTTTTAAACTACTTCCTGACCTGTCTATGGATTTTAAATTAGTTATCCATAAATTTCATGTTTTCTTTTACAATTTTCTGTTAAAATTAGCTATAACTTACTTATATTTATCAAGAAACCGGATATAGTCTTAGCCTACAATACAAACATGAGATTGGTGGACAAATGTGACATGCAGATAAACGCAATCGATAGTCTTCGACGCACAATAAAATGGTGTAAGAAGTTATTTTTTCACCTCATAGGTATTTCTCTCTTGAATGCACACCATCTATACGTCTTCAAGACAGTCAAGAAGATGACTGTGCGTGAATTTAGTCTCTCTATTATTCATGCTATACTGGAAAAGCATGGCAATCCTACAAACCTTACTTCCCGTAGACCCATTGCAAACCCACCAGATAGGGTAAAGGCTGCAAATTATATATCTCGACACCATTTGACTGTCATTGAAAAGAAGGATCCAGGGCAAAGATCCGTGCAAAGACGCTGCCATGTCTGCTATAATTTGCAAAGGCGCCCTAAAAAAAACGGCCAAAGTAACTACTTGGTGCAAGTAATGCCGTGTTCCACTCTGCCTGAATTGCTTTGCTGAATACCACACTGAAATTTATTTTTTTGTAAAGGAACTCTATTAGTTATTTTTTGTACTGAAAAGGAACACTTTTAGTTTAGTTATGAAAAGGAGTAGTATTTTAGAAAAATGAAATCTTTTCTTCAAAAAGAAATGGATTTTTTTGGTGAGTACAAAACTTTGTATTGCGCATGCTTCAGAACTAAAATGTATATTTATATTTATTTTTCACATCATTATCATTTCTTCGGCGAACTTTGGAAACAAGCTTATCTAAAGATAAATAACAATAAATAATAATAAAAAATAAAAAAAACTTTTATTTTAAGAAAATCTACTATGGCCTTCCAAGATGCCATTGGGACTCGCTCGTACTCGGCCTGCATGGCCGTGAAAGAGGCCAACGGGACTCAAAGGGTTAAGGAAGATAAATAATGAACTAACCGACGATCCAAAAGAAATATCTGAAACTTTGAAGCCCAGTATGAATCAGTTTTCAGTACCCCAAAAAGCGACAAAGCGATACCTGACATAGATGCATTCTTCAAAGAGAAATTGCAAGGAGAGTGAATAACAGACTTTCATTTTACCCCAGAAGATGTAGCGAGAGCTATAGGACAAATGAAACCACATTCAGCTGCAGGTCTGGACAATTGGAACGCATTATTGATTAAAAATTGTAAAAATGAAATCGCTACACCTTTATACTGAATATGGAGAAGATCCCGAGACATTAGGAAAATACCGAGCATCTTGAAAAGAGCAAACATTGTCCCTATATATAAAAGAGGGGACAGATCTCAAGCAAAGAACTATATACCAGTGTCATTGACGTCCCACCTCACCAAAGTATTTGAAAGAATAGTCAGAGAGAAAATTTATGATTTCTTGGAGACACTGGAAAGATTCAACGAAAATCAACACGGATTCCGATCAGGTAGATTATGCCTATCACAACTAATAGAACACTCCAACAATATTCTAGATGCACTTGAAGGCAATGACAACTACGATGTCATATACACAGATTTTGCTAAAGCTTTCGACAAATGTGATTACGGTATAATAGCACATAAAATGAAATACTGTATATGGGAATAACAGGTAAAGTGGGAAAATGGATGTACAACTTCCTCAGAGAACGTCTACAGGTCGTCAAAATTCAAGGTATATCATCATCAGAATTGGAAGTACGCAGCTCAGTACCACAAGGCACACCACTGACCCCACTCTTGTTCATTATCATGCTAACAGACATAGACAGCGGAGGTAAACAGCAACAGTATAGTAACATCCTTTGCAGACGATACAAAGATCAGCAGAAAAATCAGCGATGTAAATGAAGTGGAGGCCTTGCAGAAGGACACGAACAAAATATACAAATGGTCAGAAGACAACAACATGACATTTAACACCGAAAAATTTCAGCTCTTGAGATATGGTAGAAAAAAGGAACTTAACCAAACTGCAGATTATGCTCCAGATAAACAGGAAATTTAGAGAAGCACGAAAGCGATCTATCTGGGGATAATAATGACCGATGATGCGAAATTCGAAACACAAAATCAGTTTTGACGTCCCCATATAAAAAGGAAGAAACTAATAATAGTCAGGGGGCTTAATCATATAATTGTTCAAATCATTCCAAAAGTACCATTTTTGGACCACAGGTAGCTATGACCATACTAATTTGAATGTTTGCGGGAGCCAAGCTGGGCTCCCACTGTGGCGGCCATATTGGCCAAATCAAAATGGCCGCTGTCCAAAATGACATCCACTTGAGTACCAATACTAGTACAGGTTACATAGTTAACTTGATAAAAAATAAGAGTCAGCATCAACATCTTTTGCTATTAAACTTTAGTATATACGCAAGTACAATCTTCTTTATTCCTTTTACTCACAGTACTGCATCTCATGATAATGTCTATCCAATAGATGGCTGTTCACTGATTAATAGTCGTCATTGTTCAGGCAGCCACCCTCACACTTGCAGAGTGTCGTACATCGAATTCCAGCACTACTGCATTTGCAATTCCCTCTGCAGGCTTTAGTGCATCCGCAATGAAGGAGAAGAGCACATGCCTTACTGGCATCAGCGAGAGTTGTCCAGAAAGGGAGCCATTGGTTGCTGCGCTTGTCATATTCCCATCCCCATTTATCAAAAGCAGGGAGTGTCTGATGGCATGTGGTTGACTGCTTCCACACAAAACTTGCCTGCAACAATGACCTCTTGATATGCTGGAAGAGGGCAGCTTGGGTAGGTGGTATGCTGTCCAATGATCGACTGTCACTAGAAAACAGATGGTGCCTGGCTACGTTTACAGATGCTTGTCCACATGTTTTACTGTACATGAGCACAACAAACCTCTCAATGTGTGTCATTTCAGGAGATACTAGACTGAAGGACTCGGGGTCTTCAGTCAATTTGATCATGGTTTCAGTTAAGTTTGGTGTATTATTCCATGCAGTCCATGCTGTCTTCTTCCCACATCCAAGAAACTGAGACGTAGTGTCGCAGCCTGTTAGTGCATGGAACAGAGGTAGAGCCAGCGACTTTGATGGACCAAGCTGTGATTGAATGCTGTGCACTGGGATGTCTCGGTAATATTTGCCACTACCAAAACCAATCCAGAGTTCTGTTAGGTCAAGCTGTTGAAAGAAAGCAATGGCAAGAACGACTATGTCACTGTCAACAGTGCGGATGAATGCTTTCTTGTGACCCTGAGATGATGCGTGAGCAAGATGCAGAATGATCCGCGTATCTGCCTCTGTGTGGTTGCATGGTTGGAGCCCTGATATATCAAATGCTTTATTGGAGAGCACAGTTTCTAATTCAGTGCTGAGGAGTTTTCCACTCATGTCAATCTTGATCAGCTGTTTACTGATAAAGACGAACAGTTCCTTCTTGTTTTCCACATTTTTCAAATATGACTGCCAGTCTCGTTTGGGAATGGGTGTGGTACCATCACTATCTGGATCAAGTCGAGTACGTGCTCCTGAACCACGCCGCTGCTGTGCAAGTGATTTCAGACTGTCTTCAGGATAGGTATCCCACACGGCATCGACGCGCTCAACTGTGTCAGTCATCTGTGCTTTAATGAAAGGTATGATGTGTAGAGATACATAGTCAGCAAATGTTGATGCTCTACTTGGACGCACAATGTGGACGATGGCGGCCATGTCATACAACTGAACTGTCACTTGTTTAGCAGGATTGGCAGATCCAGTTGGTGCATTGACACATGCAAGAATGTCTGATTTATTTCCAGCTCTGAGCATCCATTGCATGTGCATCAGAACCTGCAGTCAAGCGCCCATATAAATGCCAGTTGTTAGTTGTTTTTGCCCAATTCTTCAGATTTTGATCAATGTTGTCACTTAAGGCTCTATGAAGATCATACTGATCCTCACCCAGACATATGATGCAGAATAATGTTTCTGGAGGTGATCCGTAACTTGATCTGAGTTTCTTGATCTGAGTTAATATAGCTGTTACAACCACAAATCTAAGTGCAATAATTATGTATCATGATTCAATTGACATAAAATGCATTTCTTATAAAATAATATCAAATGTGGATATATACGACCTGACGTATATCTTGAATTAAAAAACAAATATCAGAACTGGATTCTCTATACTCAAAAACATACAAAAAGTGTCATTATTTGCTGTTCTACTATGATTGGTTGTTATTTTATCGCCCAATGTCAGACCAGATGGCGGCCATCTTGGATTCGTCCATAATGGCCGCCACAGGGAGAGCCCATGTTGGCTCCCGCAAAAAAATGAATGCTTATGGTCATATCTACCCCTGGTAAAAAAATGGTACTTTTGGAACAAAGGGAACAATCGGGGTGATTTTTTGGATTAAGCCCCCTGACTATAAACTAGAAGAAACGCAGAGACATTTCACAGCCAAGACTGATGGCTGCAAAGAACTCAACTACTGGGAAAGACTACGTAAACTAAATCGGTACTCCTTGGAAAGAAGAAGAGAGAGGTACACCATAATCTACATATGGAAAATGATCGAAAAACTGGTACCAAACCTAAGACTAAACCCAATTACCATTCAAACAACACTGGAAAATAGGAAAGGCAGACTGTGTAGTGTTCCCAAATTAAAGGCCCGAAAAGGGACCTCCTCAACACTGAAGGAAAATAGTTTGGTTGTCAGGGGGCCAAGACTTTTTAACCAGCTTCCAAAGGACCTCAGAAACGTTACAGGGGTCAAAGCTGAAGTCTTCAAAAGAAGACTAGATGCCTGGCTCAGGATGGTACCAGATGAGCCGGATGTATTTGGCTATGTAGGGTGGAGAGCGCAAGAAAGCAACTCGCTGTTCCACCAAGCCAGACATAGTTATAGGCGGGGGCCACCAGCTTGACCTTCGTGTGAAGAGAGACCAACGCACGGAACAGCAACGAGGTTAACGAGGTTATGGCCACCAAGATCTCCAGACCGTAGCCCACCTGATTTCTTTTTATGGGGTTTATTAAAGAACACTGTGTATTCAGGACCAGATTAAGGCTGTGAGGGGTCTAAGGCTAATAAGAGGGAAGGGCTTATATACAGTATGTTCTATATATATTGTATATAATTCATAAAATCTTCAAACAAATAGAAATGTATATTTATCCAAATTTAACAACTGACAAAAATCAAAGCTATGTACATTAAAAATAAAAAACCAAAAACAACGTACAATTCAAATCGAGAATTTCTTCTTTCTTGACTTTAAACTGTGATATCAAACAAAACATCTCTCTTTCTTTGACATGCTGAATGATCATTACACTAGGCCCAAATTCCCAACGTCTGTAAAACAATTTCGGAAACCGATTAACCCTTTGAAGCCAATCATACAAAAATGAATGAAAATCATACATACATACTGTACATTTCGACAATAATACACCATCAGATATAATGACAAAAAACTTTTAACTAAAACTAAAAAACTCTTATTTTCTATCTCTGAAGATATAATTATGCTTTTATATATGATATTACTTAACGAACCTTGTGACAAAGATTTAAGGTTTATGATATAAAAATTAGGGCCTAAGGCTACATCTTTATTAGCCTAATGGTTAACCCAGCCCTGTGTGTATTCAAATCACCCTACCCTCATACCCTGGAAGAGCTGCTACAGGTCAACATTCCCCGTACAGTAGACGACCATCATGAGAGACATTAAAACAAGTGTTCGATAACGTGATTAGTCGTGTACACTTACGTGAAAATCATAATGTCCAACACATTCAACAATTTTTGTAATTTACTAATAAACATGCATTCTCCAATGGGTTGCGTTTCTTTTTGAACACCCTGTAGTACACAATCTATATATTATAATAAGAGAGCTGTCCGTCTGTCTGTCTGTCTGTCCGCCACACTTTCAGAAATTGTGAGAAAAAAATTCAGAAATTGTAAAAAAAATTCAGAAATTGTATTACGGGCGGCAATGTGAAGCTCAAGATTTTCATGACTGTTCTTTTCTGTAGTTTAGCAATGGGGGAAGGGTGGGGTGGTGGTAATGGGGGATGGGTGGGGTAATGGGGAGGGGTGGGGGTAATGGGGGAGGGGGTTAGCCCCCAAGTTGTATGAATGGGGGTGAGGAGGTTTTGGGAGATACCAGATTCAGAAATGTTGACACAATGTGAAGCTCAAAATTTTCACGGCTGGGTTCTTTTTTTGTAGTTTAGCCTGTCTAACCGTCAGCGAAGCGGCGGGAACTGTACTAGTCTATAATAATAAAAGGACGCGCGCGTGTGTGTGTGTGTGTGTGTGTGTGTGTGTGTTCCAGCCATAACTCCAAAATGGAAGCAGTTACAAACATGAAACTTCACACACATATTGATTAGGTCTTGTGCACCTGGGTGTTAATAACTTAAATAATTAAAATTACTGGGCCCGAAGACCCCAGCACCGCGATAAAACTACAGAAAAGAACGCAGCCATGAAAATCTTGAGCTTCACATTGTGTCAAGATCTGTGAATCTTAAGAGTTTCATGACTATAGTTTTACTGACCAAATAATTGAATCCCCAATTACTGTCGGTTCAATTATTTGGTCAATAAAACTAGAAAAGAATGCAGTCATGAAAATCTTGAGCTTCACATTGCCGCCCGTAATCTATACTATAATAAGAGAGCTGTCCGTCCGTCTGTCTGTCTGTCTGTCCGTCCGTCACACTTTCAGAAATTACACTGTAATATAATATAATATAATATAATTGTATTACGGGCGGGAATGTGAAGCTCAAGATTTTCATGACTGTGTTCTTTTCTATAGTTTTATTGACCAAATAATTGAACCGACAGTAATTGGGAGTTCAATTATTTGGTCAGGGGAGTTTTGGGGGATATCTGATCAGATTCAGAAATCTTGACACAATGTGAAGCTCAAAATATTCACGGCTGCGTTCTTTTCTGTAGTTTAGCCTGTCTGTTTGTCTGTTTGTGAAATTTATCCCGGGCAGTAATGGTAAAAGGGTGGGGGTAATGGGGAGGGGTGGGGGTAATGGGGGACGGGGTTAGCTCCCAAGTTGCATAAAGGGGGGTGAGGTACCCGGGGGGTACCTAACCTTAACCCGGGCAACGCCGGGTACCTCACCTAGTCTATAATAATAAAAGGACGCGCGCGCATGTGTGTGTGTGTGTGTGTGTGTGTGTATGTGTGTGTGTGTGTTCCAGCCATAGGTCCAAAATGAAAGCACTTACAAACATGAAACTTCACACACATATTGATTAGGTCCCGAGGTTGTGCACCTGGGTGTTGAATGCCCGGTTAAGTTAATTGAATGCCAGGTTAGGTCAACTGTACGCCCTTGACGATTGGTTAGGTTAAGGTTGTGATAGTTTCGTTAGCTTTAACGAAAATATCACGACTTAACCTAACCAATCGTCAAGGGAGTACAATTAACCTAACCGGGCATTCATTTAACCTACCCGAACATTCAATTAATCTAATCGGGCATTTAGTTGACCTAATCGGGCATTTAATTAACCTAATCGGGCATTCAGTTGACTTAACCGGGCATTCAATTAACCTAACCGGGCATTCAATTAACCTAACTAATAACAGCCTTCGAACTACAAAAAATATTCCGCCCGTCGGCTGGGATATTTTTGCCACCCGCACGAAGGGCGGGTTTTCTGCTAGTTACAAATAAAGCACTAAGAGAGTAAAACAATAAAATCATAAATCACTAAAAATTTACTAAACATGATGTAACTTAATAGAGGAATCATTATGGTTAAGGGACGGTTTAAGTTTGTAAACAGAAATATCTCCATCGCTAAAAGGATTTAGTAAAACTCCGTTTTCTTCACTTTTACAAGAGTGGACGAGCATCGTGGTATTTCTACTAGAACATCACAACCTTTAAATAAACCGTCCAAATCAGCACTAAGGAATTATTGCCACCTCCACAACCACCCACTACTTCCCACCAACTTCAAAATTATTAACTCAGCACACCAACCAACCGACCTCCGCATACTTGAATCCCCATATATCCTTAGTATGAAACCAACCCTCAACGACTATAGTTCTACTTTTAACTTTTTTATGCAGGAAGGTGAGACCAAGTGTAAATGTCCGCAAAAGCGCCCCTCCCATAGAAGAAGAAGAAGAGAGCCAAAATCAAGGTCCGGGTTCTTCTTCGAGATGCCTAGACACTCTGCATTTTAAAGATAGGAGGTCTAGACAGGAGGAAATATAGATTGAGGAAGACTGTTCCAGAATTGACCGGTTGAGTAGATGAAAGACTGAAAATACCGATTAACTCTTGCATTAGATAGGTGGACGGAAAGGGAATGAGAACTACCCAACACATGAGAAACATACTCCATTCAGGGGCGAACAAGATCCCTGTACAGAGATGGCAACTGAGTGGGGGTGAAGAAACTGCGGAGGC
Organism: Bathynomus jamesi; assembly: GCA_023014485.1. Taxonomy (NCBI): domain Eukaryota; kingdom Metazoa; phylum Arthropoda; class Malacostraca; order Isopoda; family Cirolanidae; genus Bathynomus; species Bathynomus jamesi. Next base: position 134,587 of record JAJOZX010001029.1, on the reverse strand, counting down.
GGTGGTACAGCACATTTAACCTCTTAGAAGCTATTTTAGAAAGAGAGTATATGTGATCTTTCCAGGAAAGCACTAAGAGGGAAAGATCACGGGAAAAGGAAACGCCAAGAATGATAAGAGAAGAGGAAGGATTGAGTTGTGTTGTTGAAGGTAAGGAGATAGTCGTGTGGAAGATTGTGACGAGTCGACAGATGGAAGAACTGAGTTTTTGAGGCATTGAAAACCACAAGGTTTTTTTCTGCCCCAATCAGAAATGGCAGAAAGATCAGAGGTCAGATGCTCCACAGCCATACTACGCGAATCATGGAGTGACTGTTGAGAGGAACTCTTTGGGGAGCGGGTGGAGAAGTGAAGAGTAGAATAATCACCATACGAGTGAATAGGACAAGAGGTGCGAATTAAAAGATCATTAATAAATAAAAGGAAAAGAGTGGGTGACAGGACAGAACCCTGAGGAACACCACTGTTAATAGCTTTAGGAGAAGAACAGTGGCCATCTACAATTGCAGCTATAGATCGGCCAGAAAGGAAATTAGAGATGAAGGCACAGATAGAAGATAGAAACTGAAGGAAGGCAGTTTCGAAATTAAAGATTTGTGCCAGACTCTATCAAAAGCTTTTGATATGTCTAGCGCAATAGCAAAAGTTCCACCGAAATCTCGAGAGGAGGATGACCAAGAGTCAGAGAGATATGCAAGAAGATCACCAGTAGAGCGTCCCTTCCGGAATCCATACTGACAATTTTAAAGAAGATTGTGAGAAGAAAGGTGTTTAAGAATCTCCCTATTAAGGATATATTCAAAAACTTTGGAAAGGCAAGAAATGAAAGCAATTGGACGATAGTTGGGGTGTTAAGAGCGGTCACCCTTCTTTGGGACAGGCTGAATAAAGGCGAACTTCCAGCAGGAAGGAAAAGTACCAGATGAGAGAGAAAGACGAAAGAGTTTGCCTGAGCAGAGTGTCAGAACAGAAGCACAGTTCTTAACAGTTCTTTACAACAACTAATCTTTACACCGTTTGGACTGTTTGGATGTGATAGAAGATTGAGGGAAGTCTTTGTTTTCTGTGAAACACAAGTTTATTTCTGCAGAAACTTGAAATATATTTACAGTATTACGTCGATACAATATACGAGAAAGAGAAAACTTCATCAACTTGAGTAGTCTAAGCATCATCATCCTGTTTGCATATACGTTTTGTGTTTCGTATTTATCAATTATTACGAAAGAATTCTTTTATAACTTGAAGAGCCTAATCATTTTTATTAATCAGTAAAGTAACATAAATATCATCAACTATTGCTGCAAAATAGAAGTCAACATCTTCCTTCCTTGAGTAATCAATTTTAAAATTAGAAAGAGCCGTTTTGAGCAGAAAACTGAGATTTGTTTATAAAAAACCTCTGAACAGGTAGCTAGAACAACGTGAAAAAAGTGTTAGCAGCTGACGAGGAAGCTTCTAACAGTGGCTGCATCCTCCAGCGCGGGACACGTCAACGCGAAGAAGAGGCGACGTCAAACTGAAACATCAACGCGCTGGTGGCCAAACTTCCTCAAATCTCCGTGCAGCGGGCTGTCTACGGTTGGCCAGACTGGCAGTCGACGGCCTGTTGCGTAGCACGGTCAGAGTGCCGATCGGCTCCCGCAGCCGTACCTATTCTCAGTGTGCTATTTTTTTCATTTACGGGGAGCAATTGCGTGCTCCCCGGACTACTCTTACTCTCCGGCGACATTAAGACTAATCCAGGCCCGACTACAACTTACACATGTCACCATACACAAAGACATAGACACAATAGCACCATGAGACACATACAGAAGTATAATATTAACATATTACAGTACAACGTAGATGGCCTCACAAACAAAATCATGCAGCTTAGGGAATTCGTACACAAACAAAACATTCACAGAGCACTTATACAAGAAACAAAACATTCACATAGCACTTATATAAGAAACAAAACTAAAACACACACACAAAACACCCACCATCCCTGACTTCACGGCGATCCGTCAAGATTGTATTGAGGGTCACGAGGGTGGACTCATCACTTACATACGTAAAAACATTAGCTACACTGATGCCACCCAAAACATTACAAACACAATCCAAGCAGATAACACGATAGAAATACAAGCAGTTAACATTAAAACGCGCAAAACACAACACCACACTAATCAACATTTACATCGCACCAGATAGTTTACCTCAGGTGCCAGCCAATTACAATCCACAGTTACACAATCTGGCCTCTCTCACTAATGTCATCTTAGGAGGAGACTTCAACGCTAAAGACACTAGTTGGTACCTGCACAACCAAAGTAACACCAGAGGCGCCAACATAGCCACACAACTAAACAGCCTCTTCATTCTTAACAATACAGAAGACCATACACACATACCACATCAAGTAGGATACTCAAACTCCTCCTCAGACATGACGTTCTGTTCCCCATCACTAGCAACACATACACACTGGAGAACAGAAAAATAAATGTCATCAGACCACCTGCCTATCATCATTACAACACGTTCTACACTCTGCCCCAACAGCCTTAGGCACACTTACAGAAATTACAAGAAAGCTGATTGGGAACAGTTCAAAATACAGACTAAGGAACAATTCACCACATTAAACAGCACACCCATCATAAACATCAATACAACACTCAAGACATTTAATCAGATCATCAATAATGCAAATAAATACATACCCAAGGGCAACATTAAGAAATACAACCCAAATTACACTAGAGAAATAGCCCACCTCATAAGGCAACGTAACAACCTCAAACATAACACACACAAGCCATAAAACAGCAGATACAACAGCTCAACACAGAAATAAACAACAAACTCAAAGAAAAACAAACATAAACATTTGGGGAATTCATAACAACACTAAACCACCCCACAGATACATTCAGGCTATACAAGACTATAAACAGCATTATCCATTCTAACAACGGCATTCACAGCTGAGACACCTCACACACGGCTATCTGTCGCAGCCAAATAATATCCCAACATATACACAACAAGCTAACATTCTAGTTAATCACTACGCAAAGATAAGTCACTTAAACAGAGACAACAACCAGAAACACGCAGACAGACAAACAGCCAGACACAAGAAAACCCACAGACTCGACACGACCATTACACCCTTCAATACAGACCAGACCACCAACATCATCAAAAACATTAAGAATTCGAAGGCTACTGAACCAGACAACATATCTAACATACACCTTAAACACTTGGGCCCACATGGAATACTAGCTCTCACAAATATCAGCACATATTCATACCAACACTGTATTATTCCTGACATATGGAAACAAGGTAAAATTATTACACTACTCAAACCAAACAAAACTCCAACAGAACCAGCTTCCTATAGACCCATTACTTTACTATGCACACCTTCCAAAGTAACAGGAAGACTAATCTTGCAAATCACGAACCCACACATACCACTATCGCCTACTCAATATGGATTCAGACCTCACCACTCAACCACGACATTACTCACTAATCTCACGCAGCACATCATGGATGGCATCAACTCCAGACGACCAGCTCAACGTACACCGTTAGCAACAATAGACATTATTAAAGCATTTGATGCTATCCCACGCTTCCCTCATAAACAAAATATTCAACACAAACATGCACAATAACACCAAAAGGTGGCTGAGCAACTATCTTTCAGGAAAATACTCACATGTCACATTTACTGGCAAGTCATCCAAAAACAAGCTTTTTCCGAACGGGGTCCCTCAAGTCTCTGTTTAGTCCAGGCAATTTGTAGTTAGACCTGGGCAAAATTGCTTCAGAAGCTTCTTTCTAAACTGTTTCCAGCTCAGGAACCATTGCCGAATAACATATCCAAAATCCGACAAAATTGGACCCCGGGAACACCCCCAAAAATGAAATTCAAAATGGCGGACTGGATGTTTCCTACGAAAAAAAAAATATATAATTTACGCTTTTATTTATAGAGATACATTTGATGCTTTTTCTTTCAGTTGTAATGTTTTAAATAATTCAACAATATACAACACAACCAGTTATTACGCAAATATAATGTTATATAGCTTTTTACAGATTTTTATAATCAATAATACAACAATTATTTTTTTCCCAGTTTCAAGTTATGTTCATTACAGAAGAAGTGATACCTGGTCACAAACATACAAAAATTAATCCTCTTCATCACTATCATCGGATAGATTACCGGTACTTGGGTTGTTATCGCAACCACTGATTTGGCACTCGCCACAAGCTGCTGAACAGGGCATTCCATTACGCTTGCATCCACATCTTGAAGTAGCACATTTCGTCTTGCAGGAGCAGCGGATCATGTTGAGTAGATAATTTGGAGCTGGTGGCTTGTCGCAGGCTGTAGGGTAGTAGGAATTATTCTTTACATACCAACCCCACTGTTCTGCATCGATCTTCTCTTCTGTAGACTTCCAGATTAGTATTTGAAAGTATGTGCGAAAGCTGTGGTACTTTGTGGACGCATCGGTAGGTGGCAAACGTTCGGGTGTAACAAAAGATTTAGCTGTAGCTACAGTACCTTTTCAACTAACATTCGATGACGTAGTGCGTTAGTGGATTCAAGTGTTTTGCAGCCATACAACAGAAGCATTGCTTTTCTTCCAGCGGCTTCAATGTCAGAGTGTTGGCAACAATCAGAACAGAATGTATTTGCAACTGAACGGAGTTCAGCCACCTTCATCAGTGTGTCGAATGCTTTGGCTTTACCGATCGAAAAAATTCTGGATGTGCTATCACAGCCCGTGAAAGCATGCACAAACAGGAGATACTTGCAGATGTCATTGCCTAACAATGATTGAATGCTGAGAATATCATACACAGGATTAGGAGATGGTCCCCGTCTTATATCGCTGCGATAGTACAACTTGAAACCACTGTCCTTGGCATGGTACAGAAGGAGAATCAGCAAGTCGGTGTCTTCCCCTATTACTGTTGTAGTTGCATTTTCTGATGAGGAAACTGCTGCACGAACGATGTCCACATCAGCATCCCCATCTGCGTTGTGAACAGTACACCCGTGCTTCTTCAACATCTCACCTACGAGGGAAATAAATGCTTGCTTGTTGTTTTCATTAGCCAAGAAGTGTTCCTTCTGGCCAACAAACTTCATGCTTGGACTGAGATTCACATTTCTGCTTGTCTTGGTGCTGCGTCTTCTGTGGGTCATGTCCTTGATCGTAGGAGAGCTGCTGTAGGCCTGTAGCCATCAAAAACAATGATTGCTTTTCCATATGTTTTCAGAGTGAAATCGGCATATGAGTTGGCGATGCTGTCATATGTTTCATCTTGACGCCAGGAAACACGATGTAGTAGAGATCCACCATCCAATACGTACTGGTCTGTGCACTGAATTTCTTGAACTTCTTCCATGCGTAAAGTGTCAGTGTATTTGATTATTGCATGAGCTAGCTGAGACTTATCGGGTTTCCTCAAGATACTTCGTGATTCGAACAATGCAGGAGGATATGCACACAGTTCGTAACACCTGACATCTTCAAGATTCATGTCTCCGCCAGTGGCAGCAGTCATCATTCTCTGAAACAGTAGTGCAGGATCTATTTCTACATCTGAAGCATCAGTGATCACAACGGCAGAAGCAGATCCTAGTGTTTTCACTTTGTCAGATCTTTTGGCAGAATATGTAAAGGCTTGTTTCCCAATCATTTTTACGACAATGTTCGTACCGATTGAATGCAATTGATGAACGTTAACTCCAGGATCAGCAGTTAGCCCTGTTACAATGTTGCAGAGACCCGAGGTAGAATGGAATGGGGATAAGGATTCCAGACGTTCAAGTACTTTCTTCATGTCATTACTGTCCCTGATTTGTCTACTTCCCCTCATTTCCTTGTGCTGTTCACTACTTTCCAACAAAACTCTGATGTATTCCTGCATTGCTAAGTTATAAGTGGAACACAGAGGCATAGAAAAGAGCCACGTTGTCCTTTGGATGTCTGTAAATCCACTTCCGTGTGTCAGTCCGCCTCTGCTTTTCAGGGAACGCATTAGTACTTGTTCTATCACCAGGTCTGTGCCGAGTCCGGCCCATAATCTGTCGCTTCTTCTTACCACAAACTTACCTTCCTAGAACATTTTGTTAACGACTGGATTTTCAGAAGGCAAACTTAACATTTTCTGCAGGTACAGGTATATCGATTTCAGGTAATTGTGATGTCCGGCTGCTGCAATTATGGGGATGGTCTCCAGCATAGCTTGCAAGTGCAAATCCCACGAGCCGGTTCTGTCTGCTGTTATCAAGGAACGTGCAATGTTGATCATTCGCTGATATTCCAACCAGAGTTGACTTGTTTGCGAAGTAGATTGTAGGTCAGTTTTCTTCGCATCCAAAGTGGTAGCAATCTGAGACAATGCATTCGAAGATTCCACATCCTCAACTGATTGTTTGGCGGTCATAACATCGTCGAGCAGGTCACAAGCTTCCTTATGGAGGTCATGAGGAGTTCCATCTTCATTACGAAGGAAAACGTCTGCGACTAGTAAGGTACTAAGAGCTGCATCTACTATCATATGACCACGTATCGCTCTTGAAACAGCTTTTCCAGACATCATGTGTTGCACGGCATTTGGTCCGTATATTTCTTGAAGTACTTCAGACAATCCTGAACCATTCATAAGAGTACCGACTGCTCCCAAAAGATTCATCAGAGTGTGAAATGATCCCAGCATTAAAACAATGTCCTGCAGGTCTCTCTGTTCATTGATGATTTGGGAAGCTTTCCAGAACAAAGGCTGATCAAAGGTAATAATGCATGGGACTTTTTGATCGCGTGCTATCTTGCTCAAATATAGTAATGTCGAAAATATGCAGGTCATGTCAGTTGGTGACATATCTATGATGGGAAGGAACGTGATCGACGCCACACCTGGATGTGAGACACTTGATCCACCGTGAATTGCCTGCATTGTTCCGGACCAACTTGGACCTGATCTTTCTCTGAAGATATCTGCCAGAGAAGACTAAGTCGACTTATGGTGGCAGTGGGTACTGGAAGTTCGCGGAATGAGATGTCCCTCAACATGCTTCTCGCGTGTCTATATTCCCTAATGTCAACGGTTGCAATCTTCTTAATGTCATTGTTACCAACATTACGCCTGTGAATAGAAGGGTGGATCTTGATCTTCGGAGTTATTGCGGCAATCATACCCATTCCATGAAAGGTATTCTTCCCATCCAAAGTGCAGACATCATGATCGACGTTATCTGCTGCTAGAAGGACTGCAGTGTTTTCATCAACAGTAAAAGAGCCAGACCCACTTGCCAGCGCCGCGTTTCTTTCGAATCTTGTTACTTCTGCATACGACGAACAGTAACCCAGCTGATGGAGAACGTCAATAAGGTACCTTGACCTAAAGTTGTGGTGTAGCTGAACCGACAAACCGATCTGTAGTGGACATAGTAATCCTCTAGGACGGGTTGCTTGCATAATGCTCTGCCCAATTGCACCTATTTTTCTTGAAGCATCCTGTCCCGCAAATGCTTTTGATAATAGCAATTTCAGACTGTTGGGAATGTAATCAAGAGCACTTTCTGCAGTGATGTCATTTGGAGATGGATACACATCTTTTCTAGGCGAGTCGACAGACTTGATATCACTTCTGATTATTTTTGCAGCAGCTTCTACTAGGTAAATCTTCTGTAGCTCTATATCTATATCACATTCTTTCGACTTTTTGTGATAATCTATAAGAATTTCATTAGCTGTCTCTCGTAGTGTTACTACATCTGCCTTCCCACTTTCACCTGATATTATGATCTTGTCTCCGTAACGTTCTAAAAGCTTTCTCTTCATGTGCCTGCGTTCGTAGACAGAGCTCTGACTTCCTTGAAGATATTCCTCCATTTTGGAAATTAGGTCTCCAATCAACAGTTGTTCATCATCATTCTCTTCCAGGTAAGCACAGGTCTGAAGGAATGCTTGGTGTTGCTCTTCATTAGTTGGTCTCCCTTTCTTCGAATCATGATCGTCGGAGGAGTATGCGCGAGGAATGTTTTTTCCACTTCGAAAATTTACGCTGCAGGTGTGATGGTAGACACAATCTGCAGCAGGAAGATCACGAAGATAATACTCCAGACGGCCTTTTACATTAAACGACCATTCATCGCAGCGGCTTTCACAGCACCTTTTTATGGTTTCGGAGAACTCTGTAGTTCTTATTTTGACATGCTCTGATTTTGGTTTGTGTTTGGAAAAAAAGTCCACAAAGGTATCACAAAACAAACAGTGAGTAGCACTGGAAAATGCGTATTCATGAAAACGAGCACTTTTCCTTGGTATTGCCTCGGCTGCGGTCTGTCGCTTCTTTATTTCAATGGTCTTTTTATCCGTAAACCTTTTCCTACATACAACGTGAACACTTATTCCAGCTGTTGCAACAACATCGCTTCCACGGCTGCGGCTGGATGCATTTATATCATCTGCTCCTTTTTGCGAGATGTGAACCACTTCCTGTCCGCTGTCCAATTTCTCCTTACAAATCACGCACAATTCTTCAGGGGTCTGCATTCTTGAAGGCGGATGCACACCGAGTCAGCCGTACACCGAGTCAGTCTGAAACAAAAACACAAATTAATAAACTGTGTTGCAGTATTTAAAAGGAGTACATAATAACAGTTTTAAAGAAAATGACAAGCACAAATACGCAGATTTGATAGTGGGTAGTAGGAATTAAAGAGTTGTACATAATATAAGTTTATAAAGATGTAGCAATGTCCATTCTCACATACATTCCATACAGTATATTTTATTTACATTACGTGACGTCATAGTTTAATACTAGCCGCCTAATACAATTTTTAGTGTCATATAGGTTAATTTAGAAACGAAAATGTGTTTTAAAACATTTTACTGATCAAGAAAAACGTCATAACTCTCTCTACAAAGCGAAATTAAAATTTATTGTATTTCGTAGGAAACTGCCAGTCCGCCATTTTGAATTTCATTTTTGGGGGTGTTCCCGGGGTCCAATTTTGTCGGATTTTGGATATGTTATTCTGCAATGGTTCCTGAGCTGGAAACAGTTTAGAAACCTTCTGAAGCAATTTTGACCAGGTTGAAGCTATTTTTGCTCTAGATTGCCTGGACTAGTTCTCTCACCAACACTGTTCAACTTATATATGCTGACTTTCCAACACCCATAGATAACAAGCTTACCTTATCATCATATGCAGATGACATCACTAACATCCACCCACAACAACACCGACACTGGTAAAAATAACCTACAAACATACATAAACAGTATACAAGACTGGCTGACACACAACAGACTCAAAGTAGCGCCCACAAAATCAACCATCACCTTGCTTACAAGCAACACAAAAGAAAACCAGGTAATTCCACAGCTTACACTAAACAGCACCAACATTCCACACACTCACAGGACGAAAATACTTGGGGTCACATACAACACATCGTTATCTTTTGCATTATCACTATCTTTTGCAAACTACATTCAGGACATTAAAAACAAGTGTACGTCAAGACTTAACACGCTTAGGGTACTAACAGGCACAAACTTTGGACACCAGCAGGAAACAACATCACTCATATACAAACAATATATTCGCTCAGTTATAGACTATGCTAGCCCATGCTGGGCACCCATTATCTCAAACACACACATAAACACCTTACAGACAATACAAAACAACGCACTTCGTATCATTACACGATGTACTCAAATAACACCAATATAACACCTGAACACAGAAACAAAAATACTGAAAGTTAGGGAACATTTAGACATGAGGGGAACACAATTCATGGCAGCAGCGACAACTAACCCACAACACCCTTGCCACTACATGTACAATCATGCACCGACACCTCGCACCATTAAGGTAACACCAGAGAGACATTATAACCAAATACTCCATTCCATACCACGCCCCACAGACATCACACAGTACAGAAAACACACACACACACACACACACACCTAACCCACAAAGCATTGACACGACTCGGTCTGAATGTGGTCCTAGGTGCGAAGCCGCCACCCATTAACAGGTCAGAGATCAGCCTGAGCAGATCGGATCGAGTTAACTTAGCACGATTCCGATGTGGACATCACCCCAACTTACAGACATATAAACACAGACTAGACAACTCCACAGACGACACCTGCCACCTGTGCCAGGACACACCACAAACAATTGAACACATTATGACAGACTGTACCACTCTAGCACAATAACGAACACAACACAACATCACTAGTGCGCTGAACCTCTGGTCCACTCCGAAGAGAGTGATCGGTTACCTGCGTGCCGCCGGCTTGCTCGATTAGGGTGAGCTGATCGGTTAAACAACAACAACAGGAGGAACACCATCAGGACCATTACCTTAATGGTGCGAGGTGTCGGTGCATGATTGTACATGTAGTGGCAAGGGTGTTGTGGTTAGTTGTCGCTGCTGCCATGAATTGTGTTCCCCTCATGTCTAAATGTTCCCTAACTTTCAGTATTTTTGTTTCTGTGTGCAGGTGTTATATTGGTGTTGTTTGAGTGCATCCTGTAATGATACGAAGTGCGTCGTTTTGTATTGTCTGTAAGGTGTTTATGTGTGTGTTTGAGATAATGGGTGCCCAGCATGGGCTAGCATAGTCCATAACTGAGCGAATTAGGGGTTCCAAAAAACCTTAGCCCCCCCATTTGCAGCTTACATGTTTACTTATATCGAAATAATTTTTAGTGATTATAAAAATATATAAAATTCTTTATTTATTGCAGGTATTAAAATTACTTTAGCTGATAAAGTGATAATATAATGGCTTCTCAATTAATTGGTGATTCGGAGAGGCAACGTGTGATAGATCGCATACGAGCAATAACATTTCGGGAAGCTCGTGATGCTGGAGCCACCTTTATAACACGTTCATAGGTTGCCAAAAAGTTGCGAAGAAGTGAGGACTTCGTCAAAAGAAATTGGAATAAAACTTTGGATGAATGTGAAATGGATACAACCAAATCTGGGCGCCCAAATTTGCCACTCTCTCAGGAAACAAAGGACATCATTGAAAGCGGTACGCGTAAGCGGAAAAACAGCTGTGCTAAACTTTCTAGAGAGATCGAAATGTTGAGAGGAAAGATCGTTAGTGGTGAGATCATTCGACTGTACCGTCATAGGCAAGGTTTAAAGCCTTGGCATGAACTTCCAAAGCCAAGAAAAACTCAACTTAACATCGATGACAGAATGTGGTTTGCCCATTATCTTGAAGATTGGGATGTGGATGATTTCATGCATTTAGCTGTCTCCGATGAATTTTTTGTTTACGTAACACGTCGGCCTAACTACAAAAATGATCGAGTGTGGGCCACACCAGATGAAATCGATGACAATGAACATTATTGCGAATTATTAAAAAGTCCAGACTGCGTTGGTGTGTTTGTTTTGTTCACTGCAAAGAAGCTCATGTGGGTGCTGAAGCCAAATGGTCAGAGTTGGGATGGACAGTATTTTCGTGATATTATTCTATCCCAGCATGTCATTCTTTTTCTAAGAAAACCAAACAATGTTATGGATGTCGATCAGGTCACACTTCTGCACGATAAGGCCCCCTACTTTGACGCATTAGTCACTCAACAGTTGTTGCGGAACCATGAGATCGATTTCTTTGGAAATGAAGAATGGCCAGGAAATTCTCCTGACCTGACCGTCTGTGAACACATTGGATCAGTTATGTGATGTTGTTTCTTGCTGGTGTCCAAAGTTTGTGCCTGTTAGTACCTAAGCGTGTTAAGTCTTGAGTACATTTGTTTTTAATGTCCTGAATGTAGTTTGAAAAAGATAATGATGTGTTGTATGTGACCCCAAGTATTTTGGTCCTGTGAGTGTGTGGAATGTTGGTGCTGTTTAGTGTAAGCTGTGGAGTTACCTGGTGTTCTTTTGTGTTGCTTGTAAGCAAGGTGATGGTTGATTTTGTGGGCGCTACTTTGAGTCTATTGTGTGTGAGCCAGTCTTGTATACTGTTTATGTATGTTTGTAGGTTACTTGTTGCGGTGTCGATGTTGTTGTGGGTAAATGTTAGAGTGATGTCATCTGCATATGATGATAAGGTAAGCTTGTTATCTATGTGTGTTGGAATGTCATGCATGTATAAGCTGAACAGTGTTGGTGAAAGAACAGAGACTTGAGGGACCCCGTTCGGAAAAAGCTTGTTTTTGGATGACTTGCCATTAAATGTGACATGTGAGTATCTTCCTGAAAGATAGTTGCTCAGCCACCTTTTGGTGTTATTGTGCATGTTTGTGTTGAGTATTTTGTTTATGAGAGAGAAGCGTGGGATAGCATCAAATGCTTTAATAATGTCTATTGTTGCTAATAGTGTACGTTGAGCTGGTCGTCTGGAGTTGATGCCATCCATGATGTGCTGCGTGAGATTAGTGAGTAATGTCGTGGTTGAGTGGTGAGGTCTGAATCCATATTGAGTAGGCGATAGTGGTATGTGTGAGTTCGTGATTTGTAAGATTAGTCTTCCTGTTACTTTGGAAGGTGTGCATAGTAAAGTAATGGGTCTATAGGAAGCTGGTTCTGTTGGATTTTTGTTTGGTTTGAGTAGTGTAATAATTTTACCTTGTTTCCATATGTCAGGAATAATACAGTGTTGGTATGAATATGTGCTGATATTTGTGAGAGCTAGTATTCCCTGTGGGCCCAAGTGTTTAAGATGTACGTTAGATATGTTGTCTGGTCCTGTAGCCTTCGAATTCTTAATGTTTTTGATGATGTTGGTGGTCTGGTCTGTATTGAAGGGTGTAATGGTCGTGTCGAGTCTGTAGGTTTTCTTGTGTCTGGCTGTTTGTCTGTCTGCGTGTTTCTGGTTGTTGTCTCTGTTTAAGTGACTTATCTTTGCGTAGTGATTAACTAGAATGTTAGCTTGTTGTGTATATGTTGGGATATTATTTTGGCTGCGACGGATAGCCGCGTGTGAGGTATGAATGCCGTTGTTAGAGTGGGTAATGCTGTTTATAGTCTTGTATAGCCTGGATGTATCTGTTGAGTGGTTTAGTGTTGTTATGAATTCCCCAAATGTTTATGTTTGCTTTTCTTTGAGTTTGTTGTTTATTTCTGTGTTGAGCTGTTGTATCCGCTGTTTTATGGCTTCTGTGTGTTATGTTTGAGGTTGTTACGTTGCCTCATGAGGTGGGCTATTTCTCTAGTGTAATTTGGGTTGTATTTCTTAATGTTGCCCTTGGGTATGTATTTGTTTGCATTATTGATGATCTGATTAAATGTCTTGAATGTTGTATTGATGTTTATAATGGGTATGCTGTTTAATATATGAATTGTTCCTCAGTGTGTGTTTTCAACTGTTCCCAATCAGCTTTCTTGTAATTTCTGTAAGTGTGCCTAAGGCTGTTGGGGCAGAGTGTAGAACGTGTTGTAATGATGATGGGCAGGTGGTCTGATGACAGTTGTTTTTCTGTTCTCCAGTGTGTATGTGTTGCTAGTGATGGGGAACAGAACGTTATGTCTAGGGAGGAGTTTGAGTATCCTGCTTGATGTGGTATGTGTGTATGGTCTTCTGTATTGTTAAGAATGAAGAGGCTGTTTGGTTGTGTAGCTATGTTGGCGCCTCTGGTGTTGCTTTGGTTGTGTAGGTACCAACTAGTGTCTTTAGCGTTGAAGTCTCCATCTAAGATGACATTAGTGAGTAGGAATAGAATATGGAATGTACGCCTCCATACCCGAGAGAATCACCTTTGTGATGCGCTCAGCACACCCAGATGGGCTTCGGCCACGGAAGCAGTAATCATTCCATGGGAAATCACAGAAGTACTGCCTAAGGGCCTCCCAATCAGCGGCGCCGAAGTGCCAAAGGCGCCTCCTCTTGGGAGGATCCAAAGGCCGAATTGAAGCGATAGGACAGGAAACAAAAATACAATTGTGATCGGAGGAGCCCAACAGAGAGAAATGTTTGACAGAGTAAGAAGAAGGATTAGAGGTAAGAAATAAATCCATAATGTTGGGCCTATCTCCAAGGCGATCGGGGATACGAGTAGGGTGCTGTACAATCTGCTCTAGGTCATTTAGAATAGAAAAGTTGTAAGCTAGTTCACCAGGGATGTCAGTGAAATGGGAGGAAAGTCAAAGGTGGTGGTGAACATTGAAATCTCCTAAAATGGTGATTTCAGCAAAGGGAGAGCGGGAAAGAATGAATTCCACTTTGGAACACAAACAAACAAACAAACAAATACTTTATTTCAGACTCAACAGGTACAAACATTATATAAGAGGTACATAGAAGATTAAGAGATAGTTGTCTGGAGCACTAAATAGGCCAGTGAATCACTGTGCATAATGAACATACAATTGCCTACGCCAATGCTTCCAGATTTGAGATTTATGAAATATATCGGAGACTAGTCCACTAACCATGGCTTCTATTATCTTATTGACTGACTCACCAAGCCTAGTGATAAATCTAAATACAAAATTGCAAATGACACTAGCACAGTTAGGCACCTTGTTGACTACAAATAGCATACTGACACTAGAAGGAGCACCATTTATAAATCTTGGAGTTCTTAATGAACTCCTGAAAATATTATATGCAGCATATAATTTTCTAAACTTACCTCATATATCCTGTAGTTCCACCACAAATATGCTGTATACATTGGAGTACAAAAAGTTTTGAACAAATCAACATTTAACGTATGCATATGAAATTTTCTAACCGAAGTATTTCCCTGAACATATAATTGTCTAGATTGCCTTAGAATATCAGTCATCTGAAAGACTATCCATTAGTATGTGGCCAAGATACTTAGTCTGGGTTACTTCTGACAGCACCATACCATAATCATAACATGAGTTTTAGCAGGATTATATTTTATGTCGTTATCCTTCCCATACCTTTCACACACCTTCGAAAGTGTGCTGAGCCCTTTTACAGATGGAAAAATAAGAACCAGATCATCTGCATACATCAGATGATTAAAAATCATTTTACCAATATAGCAGCCTATTTTACAGGTGTTCAGCACAACAGATATATTATCCATATAAATAGTGAATAAGTGGAGGGATAGTATCCCTCCCTGCCTGACACCATTGGTCACAGAAAATGGCTCTGAATTAACCCCACCCCATCTTACAATCATTGTCTGGTGATTATTAGTCAGGGGGCTTAATCCAAAAAATCACTCCGATTGTTCCCTTTGTTCCAAAAGTACCATTTTTTTACCAGGGGTAGATATGACCATAAGCATTCATTTTTTTGCGGGAGCCAACATGGGCTCTCCCTGTGGCGGCCATTATGGACGAATCCAAGATGGCCGCCATCTGGTCTGACATTGGGCGATAAAATAACAACCAATCATAGTAGAACAGCAAATAATGACACTTTTTGTATGTTTTTGAGTATAGAGAATCCAGTTCTGATATTTGTTTTTTAATTCAAGATATACGTCAGGTCGTATATATCCACATTTGATATTATTTTATAAGAAATGTACATTTTATGTCAATTGAATCATGATACATAATTATTGCACTTAGATTTGTGGTTGTAACAGCTATATTAACTCAGATCAAGAAACTCAGATCAAGTTACGGATCACCTCCAGAAACATTATTCTGCATCATATGTCTGGGTGAGGATCAGTATGATCTTCATAGAGCCTTAAGTGACAACATTGATCAAAATCTGAAGAATTGGGCAAAAACAACTAACAACTGGCATTTATATGGGCGCTTGACTGCAGGTTCTGATGCACATGCAATGGATGCTCAGAGCTGGAAATAAATCAGACATTCTTGCATGTGTCAATGCACCAACTGGATCTGCCAATCCTGCTAAACAAGTGACAGTTCAGTTGTATGACATGGCCGCCATCGTCCACATTGTGCGTCCAAGTAGAGCATCAACATTTGCTGAATATGTATCTCTACACATCATACCTTTCATTAAAGCACAGATGACTGACACAGTTGAGCGCGTCGATGCCGTGTGGGATACCTATCCTGAAGACAGTCTGAAATCACTTGCACAGCAGCGGCGTGGTTCAGGAGCACGTACTCGACTTGATCCAGATATCGATGGTACCACACCCATTCCCAAACGAGACTGGCAGTCATATTTGAAAAATGTGGAAAACAAGAAGGAACTGTTCGTCTTTATCAGTAAACAGCTGATCAAGATTGACATGAGTGGAAAACTCCTCAGCACTGAATTAGAAACTGTGCTCTCCAATAAAGCATTTGATATATCAGGGCTCCAACCATGCAACCACACAGAGGCAGATACGCGGATCATTCTGCATCTTGCTCACGCATCATCTCAGGGTCACAAGAAAGCATTCATCCGCACTGTTGACAGTGACATAGTCGTTCTTGCCATTGCTTTCTTTCAACAGCTTGACCTAACAGAACTCTGGATTGGTTTTGGTAGTGGCAAATATTACCGAGACATCCCAGTGCACAGCATTCAATCACAGCTTGGTCCATCAAAGTCGCTGGCTCTACCTCTGTTCCATGCACTAACAGGCTGCGACACTACGTCTCAGTTTCTTGGATGTGGGAAGAAGACAGCATGGACTGCATGGAATAATACACCAAACTTAACTGAAACCATGATCAAATTGACTGAAGACCCCGAGTCCTTCAGTCTAGTATCTCCTGAAATGACACACATTGAGAGGTTTGTTGTGCTCATGTACAGTAAAACATGTGGACAAGCATCTGTAAACGTAGCCAGGCACCATCTGTTTTCTAGTGACAGTCGATCATTGGACAGCATACCACCTACCCAAGCTGCCCTCTTCCAGCATATCAAGAGGTCATTGTTGCAGGCAAGTTTTGTGTGGAAGCAGTCAACCACATGCCATCAGACACTCCCTGCTTTTGATAAATGGGGATGGGAATATGACAAGCGCAGCAACCAATGGCTCCCTTTCTGGACAACTCTCGCTGATGCCAGTAAGGCATGTGCTCTTCTCCTTCATTGCGGATGCACTAAAGCCTGCAGAGGGAATTGCAAATGCAGTAGTGCTGGAATTCGATGTACGACACTCTGCAAGTGTGAGGGTGGCTGCCTGAACAATGACGACTATTAATCAGTGAACAGCCATCTATTGGATAGACATTATCATGAGATGCAGTACTGTGAGTAAAAGGAATAAAGAAGATTGTACTTGCGTATATACTAAAGTTTAATAGCAAAAGATGTTGATGCTGACTCTTATTTTTTATCAAGTTAACTATGTAACCTGTACTAGTATTGGTACTCAAGTGGATGTCATTTTGGATAGCGGCCATTTTGATTTGGCCAATATGGCCGCCACAGTGGGAGCCCAGCTTGGCTCCCGCAAACATTCAAATTAGTATGGTCATAGCTACCTGTGGTCCAAAAATGGCACTTTTGGAATGATTTGAACAATTATATGATTATACCAGAATGTTAATATATGGACCAAGTAACCAGGTACATTACGATTTACATGTGTCATGAATAATTTGTCATGATTAACACGATCAAATGCCTTAGAGGCATCCAGAAAACACAAAATACATTAACATCTAGAGTTTGGCATTTACAGACCATTTCCTTCAAGGCATACACACAGACATATCAGTACTGTGTTTCTTTTTGAAACCAAATTGGTTATCACTAGTATACAGGTAACATTCAAGTCTATTAATGAATATATATTCAAACACCTTATACATAATAATGGCCAAGGCTATTGGCCTGTAATTATCTTTACTGCTGATTTTACCCTTTTTATCTTTTAGTACTGGCGCCAAGACAACGGATAACATTGTATCCGGCAAAACACCATGTATGAGAAAACCTGTAAAGCACAAAGCTAACAGAGGCACTAATCCGGCACTACTAAATTTCAGATGCTCAGCATAAATACCATCAATACCACATGATTTGTTACAATCTAAACATTTTATGGCTCTGTTTAGTCTCAAATACACTAACTCTTGTATCTGGACTATAGGAAGCATCTCAATTGATATTATTGCTCTTATATACAGAGTTGAGTAACTCACTGTAGTGTTCCTTCCATAATTTGACTATATTCTCAGGCCCAGTTATATTTTCAATGTTAGCAGGGAGAGACATTGCACTATTATTCATTGTTTTTAATTCTTCCCAAAAGTTTCTTGGATTCTTACTGGCAAGCTTTCTAGCCAGAGCATCCCTGCTTAACTCATCCTCATGATTTTTATATACCTTAATGCATACTTGAACCTGGCATTAGCACTCTGTTTTTGTTGTATTACAGGGCCTTGCCTTGGCTTCCCTTGTTCACATCACATTTCTCATTATTCTGATCTGACCTAGAGACTAAAGTATTACCTGTAATATTTTAGAAGCAGTAGAATACAGTAAGAGGCTATCTTTGTCTTCTTCTTTGAGCCCTACTTTCTCCAGAGAACTTAGTTTTAAAATAGAATAAATAATTTCTCCGATACGCTCCAAGAAGAATCGCGGAACGGTCAGATAATTTAGTAAGTTTTCACAGAATCCTCCGATCCACTACAGGAAGAAATCGGAGTGTAGTATAAAAGAAACTACTGCGATTACTGAACTACACGGTACTAGCTACCCCAGAGTCATAAATCCGTTGCTGCCACCTAATCAGAAACCCCGTCAACCTCGAAACACCCAAGGCCATAGACGGAGGGTTAACATGTATATTACAGGATAACTGCCCTGTTCATACTGCCAGGATCATCAGATGGTGATTTCAAGAACAACGCGATGTCGAGCTGCTGAACTGGCCCACCAAGGGGTGTGACCTAAACCCCATTGAAAATGTGTGGGCAAATGTGGTTAACGCTTGGGAGCATGGGCAGGAGTGGACATCTCGGCACCTGCTGGAACACACCATGACGGAGTGGGAACTTTTCCGCAGGAACCCGCAAATCATCTACAATAACGTGGCATCTGTTGCAAATAGGCTACGAGAGGTAATTAATAATAATGGAGGATGGACCAAGTATTGAGTAATTGTGTATAATAATGTTATGGTTGTGATGTAGTAAATATATATTTTTTACTTGAACAATTGTCAGTTCCTTATAATTTGAACATTATGTTTTGTATGTTCTTAAGAAAATCTCTAAATTTACCTGATTCATGTTTATTTTTGTAATAAAAACTTGAACTATGTTATCATTATCTCTCCTTGGATAGCCCTTCTTCTGGATAATCATTTGTTGATGATGCATAGACTTTTAATAGAAATGTTAATGCCTTGAAGAAAAGTCAATACTACAACTTATCTTACACTAACTATAACATGGCTATATCAAAACCCTATGATTGACAATTTTTAAAGTATCCCATGTTTGTGAAATAACCTAACTACTCTATTCCCTAAATTTAGGAATAATGCATAAATAAAATACATAGTTGTCCTAGCATTACCACCAAAACTACAGTGAACAATATATTTATTCTGTCATTGGTTTTCAAAAAATAAAAGTATTACTACGACAACACCTGAGAGGGGGAGGAGGAGAGGGAGGAAGTGAGGATGGGGACTGGGGCTTAAGAGGGACTGCATTGTTACCACATTTCGGAGAGGGTGGAGCGGAACTATTGCAGGGGACTGTACATATTTCAAACTTAAGAATGTCTAGGGTCCTAATACTTTCGGCAAGAATATATATGAATATTATTTCACGAAAGTAACATGTGAATAATATTTATGATGAAAATAACCACGAAGGAAAATTAAAACATGAAATAGTGTTCAAGCGCTTTCGTCTAATGACATCCTCAGGGACACATCCTGAGGATGTCATTACGTAGAGGTGGAAAGAGTACCAAAATTTTGGAGTCCACTAGTACGAATAAGATTACGAATACAGTATTTTTTGAGTGGTCGAGTACGAGTACAAGTATACCGTTTTAGTGCTTGAGTACGAGCACGAGTACGGGTTTTTTAGTGTTCGAGTACGAGTACGCGTTTACCTAGCTATTCAGTATCTATTCAGTAATAAAACACAAGACATGTTCTTCACCAAGGTTTTTCGCTACAAAAGTTGCCACTTAGTTATTAATAATATTATAAATGTAAAGTATTGCATAAAAATATAGTAAATAAATTTGAAAATATAAACCATATTGAAATTAAAGTTGTAAGCTGTTGCTTTCATGGTACACTGGGAGTCTAGGACAGATCCTCATATTTGAAATTAGTTTGAGTGCAAGTACGATTACAGAGATTTCAGATTATATCGAGTACGAGTATGAGTGCGATTACGGCAATTTAAGATTACTTCGAGTACGAGTACAACAAAAACCCTATTCGAATACAAGAATACTCGAGTACTGATGTACTCTTTCCACCTCTAGTTATTAGACGAAAGCACTTCAGCACTATTTAGTGTTTTAATTTTCCTTTGTGGTTATTTTCATCATCATCATCATCATATTTTTTCTGTTTTTTACTTTTTGGAAACCCTGTATATAAGTTTTTTTTATCTTTCAGCGAACTGCGTACGTGCTGCTTGCGTCAAGTATACTAGTGGACGATAATACAAGGATAAGTATGCTTCGTGTGGCTTGGCTCATTATGCAGCAGCTAAGTTCAGATGCCGTAATTTAAGTCATCATTTACAATATACTGGTATCTCTTCTCACAAGAATTTCTCAACCATAATTAGGATAGTTTGCTTCGTGTTTCTCGTTGTGTACATTATTTGCAGTGTAGCCTTACTGAGGGAGTAATTAAGGAAATTAATATATGAAAATATTTTGAATATTCCGTAGATAATTCACTATAATAGAACAAATGTCATTATGTGCATGACACTTGTATCAGAAATTATATATAATTTTATACCTTCTTGTATTTATACAGGGTGTTTTAAAATTACCTAGTAAACTTTTATATGTCTGTCGATCAGTAGTCGGACGTTGTGAACAATGTGTTCAAATTGAAGGAAGACACTTTGAACATCTAAAATAAAGTTATTATTTTCTTATTGTTGCTGTATTTGAAATAAAATTGTTAAATATCGCATAATTTTTGTTAAGATATTACGTTCATGTAAAAGTTTACAAAGTAATTTTAGAACACAAAAGTTTATTAGGTAATTTTAGAACACCCTGATAAATAACACTGGTCAACACTCATTTTATTGCCAATCATATTAGAGTGATTTTGAGGTAACTTTGCGGTGCTGATTCCGAATATGACATCGGTTTTGCTAGATTGGCTCTAATTTATAAGATAATTGGTACCCCATTGAAACACGTAAAAATGCAAAAAATTTAATGTTCAGGCGGAGCCTACTTACAAATCGCATTGAAATTGTCTCAAATCATACAAAAGTAAACAAATGAAATACATAATGGCATTTTATTCGGTATAATAACAGATAAACACAGTAAGCTGATTCGCATAATTACAATTAATGTATAGTAAATCTCTGTTTGTACGATTCTCTTTTATGTGGGTTATCAGGACAATCACGTTGGAGGTTCCAGCAATAGTCTGCCATCATGTGTCTGTCCCATCTGCCTTGATACCTTTCCTCCATCACCTTGATATCTTGATGAACCCTCTCCCCTTGTTCCTCGCTAAAATCACCAAGATTATCCGGAAATCTGTGTAAGTGACTATGGAGAAAGTGTACCTTTATGCTCATATTAGTACCCAACTTTTCAAAGTTTGTGAGCATGTTTTGCACCAGTTCTTCATAATTGTCTGCTTTGTGGTTACCCAAGAAGTTCTTGACAACTGAGACATAACTGCACAGGCAGAAGCTTCAACACCATTCATAAATTTTGTGAAATTAGAATCCTTGATAAGTGTACGGATTTGAGGGCCATCAAAGATTCCAGCTTTTAGTTTTTCCATACTTAGTCCAGGGAACGATCTACAAATGTATTTGAAGCAATCGCCATCTTTGTCCAAGGCCTTAACAAATTGTTTCATTAGTCCCAGCTTGATATGAAGTGGTGGGAGGATGATTTTTTCCCTGTCAACCAAAGGCCAACCAAAGGTCAACCAAACTACTGGTTGGGTGGCCGATGACTTATATACGGAGGGGGAATATTCTAGAATGATCGCGGAACAAACACTAAGAATATTCGCGTGTCTCACCATCTAGAATGTTCCGATAGTTTCCCACATGCACGCGTTATGGTTACATTTCCTATTAATTGAGGGTATTCATTATCTCAAGAACTAGAGCCAAATCGGAAAAACTACTTTCATTTTGGAATTCAGCAACCCCAAAATACCCTAAATTCGTACGAATTTCCTTGGCAACGAAACAAAAATTTTTTTTGTTGAGCTGTGTAATAGATGTTTGTTTTATATTACTATATTTATGGTGTATTTTAATTTATATATTACGCAGTAATTTATGTTACATCTTTCGTACTAATTATTTATTAGATGCTATTTTCATCGTTACTAGTAATAAAATGCAATGCTTTTATATACTTAGGTTTTTATTAACCTTTTTAAACGTGAAACAAAAAAAATCGTCTAACATTAGCAAGAACGAAGTAGTAATTAAAAAATACTATCAATTCAAATAGTCAGGACACTGGATACCGTACCTATTTTACGATATTGCATGTATAGTCCCCTGTAATAGTTCCGCTCCACCCTCTCCGAGATGTGCAAGCAATGCAGTCCCTCTTTCTCCCCCACCCTCCCTCTCCCTCGCGCTATCCCACCCTCTCCTTTCGCTATCCCCACCTCTTCTCTCTCTCTCTCTCTCTCTATTCCGTCCTCCTGCCTCCTTGTTATTTTTTTTCGATTTACCTTCATTCTTATTTTCCTTTTTCCTTTCCCTTCACCTCATACTAATGCATGGCCCTTCTCTTCCCCCCCTCTTCCTGCTCCTAGATTATTACTTCTTCCCATGTCTCTCATTCCTCCCACCCTATCAACTACTTCCGTCATTTGTGTTTTTACTTCTTTCCTTTTTACCTTCTCCTCCTAATTCATTCTCTTTTACATGATAACTGACTCACTCAGCCACTCACGCATTTAATTTTTAATAAAACTTCCTCTATAAATACTCAAAAATATAGTAACAGCTTCCGAAAATGTTTGTGTTTCTCTTTTAAATAATACACCATAAACGACGATATTACGAGATCAAACCGTCTCCATGGAATTGCACAATAGCTGAAATTAATCATCATAATTGTAATAACGTGTGGGGGGGGGAGTGTTAAACCCCGTTAGGTATTAGGTTATCAAATAGACATAAGAGGTACTTACATGTGCTTTGATTTAGATCTTCTTTAGGGTCTACCATTTGTGCCAACGTCCCAAATGCATCCGCCTCATCTCCTATTTTACTAATTTACTGTAGAAGCGATAGACATTACCCATAACTGACATAATAATCAGACAACTTCACCTATTTACATACTTTCACTTTCGAATCATCACCACATTAAACTTAGAATCAACGATTACTGCAGATACAAAAACACATGCTGTTTAGGTCAGCTCAATAACCGAACAGACCGCGTCCTGCTGTTTATCTTTTTGTGTTGCCATTCAGCTTGCTTTTAGTGGCTTTTCGACTATATACAATACATATACAATACATACATACATGCATATATATATATATATATATATATATATATATATATATATATATACACGTCACCTAACTCCTCCCCTACAAGTTGAGTCTGTCAGGGGGGTGAGAGACCCTAGACGACCTGCGGAGCGGGGTTGATATAGTAGGAATAGGTGCAAACCTGCATAGGTGGGTGAATTGAACCATTTTCAGGAGAATCGGGTCTCCCTTTCAGAGGACTCTGGTCATCCTGCAATTCACGTTCCCATATCTGGTCCTGATGGCGTTTAATAGAGCAACATCTTGTAGTTGGCACTTGAAGGAAGCAGGGCCCGTTCTCTCCTGCACCGTTGCAGGAACCCATTTTGGTCCAGCCCCATAGTTGCGAATCATAACTGGATCATTAGGTTGCGCTTCTATAACTCCTTTTCTTAGTGTCGTGATACAACTTCTGTTTTTCTTGATGGCTTAAAACTCGTTGTTGTAACGTTTCGTTTGGATGTAACAGATCGAAAACAGAACGAATTCCTCGGCCAATCATGAGTTTAGAAGGAGACACCCCCGTCGTTGTGTGAGGTGTTAGTCGATATTTAAACAAACATTTATCTAACACCACTTGCATTTCCTCCCCATGAGAATGACGCAAGGCCGACTTGAAAGTACGGACCATGTTTTCCGCGAGACCGTTAGTAGACGGGTGAAAAACATTAGACTGGACATGTCTAATGCCATTTAGGTGGACAAAAGAACGAAATTCCTCACTGGTAAAACAAGTACCATTGTCAGAAACCAGAACTACGGGTAAATCCCATCGAGCAAAACACCAACAGAGTAAGCGAATAGTAAGGGCATACAGTTGACCTAACCGGGCATACACTTGACCTAACCGGGCATTCAATTAACCTAACCGGGCATAGGTACCGTATAATGAATTGGGGACTTGGAAAGGTAAGTAGTTGGAAATATTATCAGTTCACTTACATTAATTATGGGAGGCTTCACGGTAATTAAGTTCATTACCACACTGAGGACAAGTAAGAGAGGTCTTGAGCATGTCGTAAGCTTGAAATATAGCAACAGCAGCGCTATCGTCCCTCAAAACTTGTTTAATAAAGTCCCACTCGGACTTTGAGCACGCACTACTCACAGCCATTCTGAAGCAACTGATGAATTCAAATTTCAGCGCCGAACATGCGCGGGGGTGTCATGTGACAATAGGGCAGCTGCTGATTGGCTAATGATAATAACATAACTACATCCACACGGGACGAGATGGTTTGACTAGTGAATAATGGCGCCAAAATTTAATAATTTCGAAATGCGCGGGTGTCACGTGACACTGGAGCAGCCTCTGATTGGCTAATGATAATAACATGACTACGTATACACGGGACGAGATGGTTTGATGAGTGAATAATGGAGTTTGGTGGATGTGTTCTATCGAATCTAAACCCTTTTTTTAAATTTTTCATCAAATTTTATTTTCGTCATTTCCTCCAAAAACAATGACTTTCCAAGAATATAGGAAGATAGTTGAGCGCATATCAAAAGTGAAAATAACAGAAAATTAACTCTTTCTATCGAAAACGAAAGGGACGTTAAAACGAATATTAACCGGAATTAGTATTAGAGTTAGGCCGGAGAGACTTAAGCTATAGTAAGGTAGCTTACCGACACAAGCCAACCAAATCGAACAACCCACACAAGGCTAGGCTAGGCTACATCCAATTTTCCAAACAACCAAATCCCATCCTCATCGCCAAATGTAATAACGTCGGGTGTTAGACCCAGTGATGAGCTGCCAAAATTTTAACAACCGGTTCCCTATATAAAAAGTTCTGATTTAATATGATGATGCTTCGAAAGTGAAAGTATGTAAATAGGTGAAGTTGTCTAATTATTATGTCAGTTAGGGGTAATGTCTATAGCTTCTAAATTAGTAAAATAGGAGATAAAGCGGATGCATCTGGGGCGCTGGTCCAAAGGTAGGCCCTAAAGAAGATCTAAATCAAAGTACCTGTAAGTACCTTTTATGTCTAGTTAATAACCTAATACCTAACGGGGTCTAACCAGTGGTGAGCTGGAGCCGGTTCGCGCGAACCGGTTGTTAAAATTTTGAAGCATTTTAGAACCGGTTGTTAAAAATTGTTACGAAAACAAATATTGTTATAAAATGATCTTAAAACCGAATAATCTTATAAAACGGTGTACAAAATAATACGGCGTACAAAATAAACTTCAAATGCAAAGGAAAAATAGCACTATCTGGCCATTTCGAAATTACTACCTAATTAGTATTAAATAACGTATGTATTTAAATGTTCTTCAAAACAATAACTTCTTTGTGTTATCTTGAAGCTATTTTGTAATTACTACCTAATTAGTAGTAACTAATATACTTAAATATTCTTCATATTTTCTTCTTTTCAAATTTATTCTAAATTTTTTTTTTTTTATTAAGTACGAGTACAACTCCCAATGACACAATGCATTGCCACTTCTTATGGAGAAAGGTACAAAAACTACATACTGTGGCACATCCTTTAAACTTAGAATCAACGATCACTGCAGATACAAAAACACATGCTGTTTAGGTCAGCCCAATAACCGAACAGACCGCGTCTCGCTGTTTATCTTTTTGTGTTCCCATTCAGCTTTCATTTAGTGACTTTTGAACTATATATATATATATATATAAAATTATTTCACGAAAGTGACACGTGAAAAGTATTTATGATGAATAAAACCACGAAGGAAAAAAGAAACACAAAGGGGTGCTCAAGCGCTTTCGTCTAATGACATCCTCAGGAACACTGGAGTGAAAGGACAGATCAAGGCAATATATAGGTTACAAAAATAAACATACATACATACATATTCATATATATATACATATATATATATATATATATTATATATATATATATATATATATATATATACATATACATATATATAGTAAGCATAGAAAAAATTGTGGGAGGAGCAAACATTTATATGGTAGATTGACACTTTTAGCACTTCAGCCGACATTCAATATAAATTCAAATGGCTTGTTTATGAAACAGGTCACAAAAGAATAAAGAAATAAAAATAAATATAAATATAAATTGAGAAAAAATTAATTACAAAATAGTGCCTTAGTGATATATATGTCACAGCCTAAATAATCATAAAGAAATAAACAGGCAAATAAAAAAACCACAAATATATATACATACATATATATATATATATATATAAAAAGACACTTTTAGCACTTTGGCCGACCTTCAATATAAATTCAAATGGCTTGTTTATGGAACAGGTCACAAAAGAATAAAGAAATAAAAATAAATATAAATATTGTAAGTGGAGTCTACAAATTCAAGCTCAAACGGGAAGTTTTACAATCAATTTAATAGATGATGCCAAATTGATATATATGTCACAAAAAAAAAAAAAAAAAAAAAAAAAAAATCATAAATTGAAAGATAAATTTTAAGAGAGGCACACCAATTTATAAGGGAAAAATTACCACAGATTTTTTAGTTATTGTCCGAATCATGCATATTATAGTCACAAACGAATAAAAAAGTACAAGTAAATATAAAATGGAAAACAAAATGATGCCTAGATGATATATAAAGAACCATAAAATATATATACAACATATATACGGTATATTACGAAATATAAAGGCAATATATACAGAATTATATATATATATATATGCATAAGGGAAAAAAATTACCAGCTTTGTTTTATAATTATTGTCTGAAAAAACGGTAGGTCGCAAAAGAATAAAGAAATAAAAATAAATATAAATTGAAAAAATTACAAATAATACACGTACACATGTATACCCGCATAACCAAATATATATACATATACACACATATATACAAACACACACACACACACACACACACACATATATATATATACACATACAAGCTTGACCTTCACGAAATGAGAAATCATCACGCAGAACCTTTGTGAGGTTGTAAGGTAAGGTAAGGTACATACACATATATATATATATATATATATATATATATATATATATACATTTAACTGCATACATACATACATACATACATACATATACACACATACATACATACATATACACACATATACATACAAACACATTTAACTGCAATGACCACACACATACTCACATACACATACATACATACACATACACGCATACAGCAAAAAATTGACAAATAAAATTGTAAGAGAAACAAAAGACAAAAACAAATTTTTTACCAAAGATTTAACAACCTGCCCTTTTTGTTTAAATCCATTCTGAAGGAATTCAGAGCAACGGGATCGAGTTGAAACAGACCTTTACTCATGTTAAGGTTATTTGTAAGTTGAATGATAGCCGACTCAAGAATATTTCTATTAACAATGTTGCTAGAGTGAAACAAAACTGAAACATTATTCCAATCAATACAATGGGATAACTCTGACAAATGGACAAAAAGGGCACTGGACAACTGTCCCGTTCTAACGGAATATTGATGCTGTTTTACACGCGTTTGCAAATCCTTTCCCGTCTGACCTATGTAAAGGGAATCACATTGCTTACACCCAATTTTATAGATAATGCCTAAATTATTGGTAGGGCTATTTTTTACTATGATGTTTTTCACAATATTGTTATATGAAAAAACTACACTGATATCCAAAAGTTTAAGTACATTAGCAATGCCTAAGAAGCCCGGGAAAAATGGAAGTACTAAAATATTCTTTGACAAGGTGCGAGTGTTATTATTCACACGATAGAAGGTTCGTTTAGCCTTATTAAGACAAGATTCCATGAACGCAGATGGGTTAGAACGGGACAGTTGTCCAGTGCCCTTTTTGTCCATTTGTCAGAGTTATCCCATTGTATTGATTGGAATAATGTTTCAGTTTTGTTTCACTCTAGCAACATTGTTAATAGAAATATTCTTGAGTCGGCTATCATTCAACTTACAAATAACCTTAACATGAGTAAAGGTCTGTTTCAACTCGATCCCGTTGCTCTGAATTCCTTCAGAATGGATTTAAACAAAAAGGGCAGGTTGTTAAATCTTTGGTAAAAAATTTGTTTTTGTCTTTTGTTTCTCTTACAATTTTATTTGTCAATTTTTTGCTGTATGCGTGTATGTGTATGTATGTATGTGTATGTGAGTATGTGTGTGGTCATTGCAGTTAAATGTGTTTGTATGTATATGTGTGTATATGTATGTATGTATGTGTGTATATGTATGTATGTATGTATGTATGTATGCAGTTAAATGTGTATATATATATATATATATGAAAATTATTTCACGAAGGTAACACGTGAAAAATATTTATGATGAATAAAACCACGAAGGAAAGGAAACACAAAATGGTGCTCAAGCGCTTTCGTCTAATGACATCCTCAGGAACACTGAAGTACATAAAAAGGTTAAGCCTATATATAGGTTACAGAAAGAAAAAAAAGAAAAAATAAATAACATACATACACACACACACACATATATATATATATATATATATACACATATCTATATATACAAATACATACATACATACATACATACATATATACAATAAACAGAGAAGTAAAAATAATAAAAAAATTAAAATTAAAACCTTAAAGGATTACCAGTGAGGCGTACAGATTTGTAAGGAAAAATATCGATTTTTAGCACAAGATCAAATGGATTATAAAAATACAAATTTATACTGGAACTCTGCCGGGTTTTAACACAATGCTGCCTATGGTCAGGTTTCGATATATAAAAAAAAAAAAAATGCAAATTAAAAGTTAATCGATTTTTAGCACAAGATCAAATGGATTATAAAAATACAAATTTATACTGGAACTCTGTCCGGGTTTTAACACATTGCTGCCTATGGTCAGGTTTCGATATATATAAAAAAATAAAATGCAAATTAAAAGTTAATAAAGTAGAAGACAAGTTTACCAAAGATTTAATGTTTTACACTTCTTATCTAAATCTGTTTTAAAGGAATTCAACATAACAGGATCGAGTTGAAAAAGACCTTTGCTTATGTTGAAGTTATTTG
The DNA here is from genome assembly GCA_023014485.1 of Bathynomus jamesi. Lineage (NCBI taxonomy): Eukaryota > Metazoa > Arthropoda > Malacostraca > Isopoda > Cirolanidae > Bathynomus > Bathynomus jamesi. The sequence continues at coordinate 104,909 of JAJOZX010001029.1, read as the reverse complement.
AAAGTTGGATAATGGCAGACTCAAGAATATTTCTATTAACAATGTTGCTTGAATGGAAGAACCCGCAGGATGACGTCATCAAATCATTTAATAGTGGCTTGAAACGCCTTCTCAAAGATCATAAGAACTTAATTCCGCTTTTCATGTCCACTTCACCTGCTCTGCCCTACCTTTACGGTCTTATTAAAACCCACAAACCTGGTAACCCTATGCGCCCTATTATTAGCTCGGTGGGCTCTATTACTTATAAACTCTCCAAATGGCTTGTCAAAGTCTTGTCCCCCATTCTCGGAACTATCTCTGATTCACATGTAAAAAATTCCATGGATCTTACGGAAAAATTGAATAATGCACGTACTGAAACTAACGATAAATTGATTAGTTTTGATGTTTGTTCATTGTTTACAAAAGTGCCGATTGACGATATGCTTGACTTTCTCTCCCAAGAATTACATAAGTATGACCTGCCACTACCTTCACACATTGTTTTGGAACTCATTAAGCTTTGCATCAAAGACTGTAAATTCACTTTCAATAACGAGTATTATCAACAAGTTTTTGGGATGGCTATGGGCATTTATATGGAGTCTTTCGAAATTACCTATATTCCGAGAATCCTGGGGGTTGGCATCCCTTGGTTGCGGTACGTCGACGATATTTTGTGTATCTGGCCCATGAATCATGACCTGGATAGCTTCCTCCTTCAGTTAAATGATCAAGTCCCCTCCATTAAGTTTACTTTAGAAGTTGAGCAAGACAATTCAATCCCATTTTTGGATGTGCGTGTACATAGGGAAAGCCCAGGTTTTAAGTTTAGTATCTATCGGAAAACGACAAACAATTTGTCCTACGTACACTTTTACTCGGGACATGATACCCCCACTAAGAAGGCCATATTTTCATCAATGTTTCTCCGCGCCCTTAGGATCGCCAGTCCGGAATACATCGATGCCGAATTGGAAAAAATCAACGGTATTGGAAGTGATTTGTGTTATCCATCTGCGTTTATGGAATCTTGTCTCAACAAGGCAAAACGAACTTTCTATCGTGTCAATATTAACACTCGTACTTTGTCAAAAAATATTTTAGTACTTCCATTTTTCCCGGGCTTTTTAGGCATTGCTAATGTACTTAAACTTTTGGATATTAATGTAGTATTTTCATATAACAATATTGTGAAAAATATCATAGTAAAAAATAGCCCTACCAATAATTCAGGCATTATCTATAAAATTGGTTGTAAACAATGTGATTCCTTTTACATAGCTCAGACGGGAAAGGATTTGCACACACGTATAAAACAGCATCAATATTCCGTTAGAACAGGACAGTTGTCCAGTGCCCTTTTTGTCCATTTGTCAGAGTTAGCCCACTGTATTGATTGGAATAATGCTTCAGTTTTATTCCATTCAAGCAACATTGTTAATAGAAATATTCTTGAGTCTGCCATTATCCAACTTTCAAATAACTTCAACATAAGCAAAGGTCTTTTTCAACTCGATCCTGTTATGTTGAATTCCTTTAAAACAGATTTAGATAAGAAGTGTAAAACATTAAATCTTTGGTAAACTTGTCTTCTACTTTATTAACTTTTAATTTGCATTTTATTTTTTTATATATATCGAAACCTGACCATAGGCAGCAATGTGTTAAAACCCGGACAGAGTTCCAGTATAAATTTGTATTTTTATAATCCATTTGATCTTGTGCTAAAAATCGATTAACTTTTAATTTGCATTTTATTTTTTTTTATATATATCGAAACCTGACCATAGGCAGCATTGTGTTAAAACCCGGCAGAGTTCCAGTATAAATTTGTATTTTTATAATCCATTTGATCTTGTGCTAAAAATCGATATTTTTCCTTACAAATCTGTACGCCTCACTGGTAATCCTTTAAGGTTTTAATTTTTAATTTTTTTATTATTTTTACTTCTCTGTTTATTGTATATATATGTATGTATGTATGTATGTATGTATTTGTATATATAGATAGATATGTATGTATATATATATATATATATATATATATATATATGTGTGTGTGTGTGTGTATGTATGTTATTTATTTTTTCTTTTTTTTCTTTCTGTAACCTATATATAGGCTTAACCTTTTTATGTACTTCAGTGTTCCTGAGGATGTCATTAGATGAAAGCGCTTGAGCACCATTTTGTGTTTCCTTTCCTTCGTGGTTTTATTCATCATATATATATATATATATATATGTGTATGTACCTTACCTTACCTTACAACCTCACAAAGGTTCTGCGTGATGATTTCTCATTTCGTGAAGGTCAAGCTTGTATGTGTATATATATATGTGTGTGTGTGTGTGTGTTTGTATATATGTGTGATATGTATATATATTTGGTTATGCGGGTATACATGTGTACGTGTATTATTTGTAATTTTTTCAATTTATATTTATTTTTATTTCTTTATTCTTTTGCGACCTACCGTTTTTTCAGACATTAATTATAAAAACAAAGCTGGTAATTTTTTTCCCTTATGCATATATATATATATATATTCTGTATATATTGCCTTTATATTTCGTATATATACCGTATATATGTTGTATATATATTTTATGGTTCTTTATATATCATCTAGGCATCATTTTGTTTTCCATTTTATATTTACTTGTACTTTTTTATTCGTTTGTGACTATAATATGCATGATTCGGACAATAACTAAAAAATCTGTGGTAATTTTTCCCTTATAAATTGGTGTGCTTCTCTTAAAATTTATCTTTCAATTTATGATTATTATTTTTTTTTTTTATTATTTTTTTTTTTATTTATTATTTTTTTTTTTGGTTTATTTCTTTATTTCTTTGTGACATATATATCAATTTGGCATCATCTATTAAATTGATTGTAAAACTTCCCGTTTGAGCTTGAATTTGTAGACTCCACTTACAATATTTATATTTATTTTTATTTCTTTATTCTTTTGTGACCTGTTCCATAAACAAGCCATTTGAATTTATATTGAAGGTCGGCCAAAGTGCTAAAAGTGTCTTTTTATATATATATATATATATATATGTATACATTCAACTGCAAAGAACACGCAGTATAAATAACGTAAAGAACGACGCTTGTATAGGAGATATTCCGCGCAAGACGAGAGAGAGAAAACGGAACAAATGAAAAAATGAAGTAACCACCTGGGAATCGAACCCGGGATCTTCCGATTGCCGGTCAGACGCGATACCATTACACCATGGACTTCACTCTTCCAAATGCCGTAATTCTTCTACATACTCGCAGAAACCAATGCCCCAAGGGGGCACCTCCCGCATGTTCCGTTTTCTCTCTCTCGTCTTGCGCGGAATATCTCCTATACAAGCGTCGTTCTTTACGTTATTTATACTGCGTGTTCTTTGCAGTTGAATGTATATAATGTTACGGCATGCGGGAGGTGCCCCCTTGGGGCATTGGTTTCTGCGAGTATGTAGAAGAATTACGGCATTTGGAAGAGTGAAGTCCATGGTGTAATGGTATCGCGTCTGACCGGCAATCGGAAGATCCCGGGTTCGATTCCCAGGTGGTTACTTCATTTTTTCATTTGTTCCGTTTTCTCTCTCTCGTCTTGCGCGGAATATCTCCTATACAAGCGTCGTTCTTTACGTTATATATATGTATGTATATATATTTGTGGTTTTTTTTATTTGCCTGTTTATTTCTTTATGATTATTTAGGCTGTGACATATATATCACTAAGGCACTATTTTGTAATTAATTTTTTCTCAATTTATATTTATATTTATTTTTATTTCTTTATTCTTTTGTGACCTGTTTCATAAACAAGCCATTTGAATTTATATTGAATGTCGGCTGAAGTGCTAAAAGTGTCAATCTACCATATAAATGTTTGCTCCTCCCACAATTTTTTCTATGCTTACTATATATATGTATATGTATATATATATATATATATATATATATATATATATATGTATATATATATATATGAATATGTATGTATGTATGTTTATTTTTGTAACCTATATATTGCCTTGATCTGTCCTTTCACTCCAGTGTTCCTGAGGATGTCATTAGACGAAAGCGCTTGAGCACCCCTTTGTGTTTCTTTTTTCCTTCGTTGTTTTATTCATCATAAATACTTTTCACGTGTCACTTTCGTGAAATAATTTTTCATATGATGAACACCACGCGTTCCTTCGCCTTGCTGTTCCCTCTATTGTCCCCGTTTGTGTCGGTGTTTGCTTCTACATTAATGAAGGGGCATGCAATTCGGATCCGACGAAAGTTTCTTACTAATTGTCTGGAGGAGCAGGTCCTTCCCAAGTCCCTCCTTCCGATTCGTCTCAGAGAAATGGACGACCATCCGTTCAACAACTTTAGCAGAGTAATTTTAAAGAAACATATTGAAGTCACCAGACAAAATGAGTGGTCCACCTTCAAAAATTTAGGCATTGCCAAACGTAATGTTTTGATTGTTATTCCCCAACCGTGGATCCAACCTTTGTTTGATGAAATTTACAACGAGTTGCGTCGGAGAACTTCTTCACTTCGAAACATTTTGGATCGCAAAATTAAAAGTCTCATTCGAAATAGTCAGTGGAGTAAAAAAGCAAGCTCAAAGTGTGTTTTGAACCTTTCTTCGAAAAACATTAGTGACGATGCAAAAAGTGCCCTTGGATTTGGTATGTCCTTTTATATTGTTAAAAAACCTACTGCTTTACAAATTTGTCATAGTCTTGCTCGTTTTGAAAAACAGTGTAACCTTCCTCAGTTTTTGGTTAACATAGTTAAAGGCCTTGTCTATGGTGCTGCGAATATTTCTTACGAAGATAACTTTCCTAAACGTTTCCGCAATAGCCTTTCACAATTAAAAAAAGATAGTGAGCTCCATATTACTAAAGCAGACAAGGCTAACACCTTAGTCATTATGGACAAAGTGGATTACATTGGAAAGATGAATGAGCTGCTTCAGGACCCCGCCACATACGTGAAACTTAGGAAGAACCCACAGGATGATGTCATCAAATCATTCAATAGTGGCTTGAAACGCATTCTCAAAGATCATAAGGATTTAATTCCCCTTTTTTTGTCCACTTCACCTGCTCTGCCTTACCTTTATGGTCTTATTAAAACCCACAAACCGGGTAACCCTATGCGCCCTATTATTAGCTCGGTGGGCTCTATTACCTATAAACTCTCCAAATGGCTTGTTAATGTTTTGTCCCCCATTCTTGGAACTGTCTCTGATTCACACGTAAAAAATTCCATGGATCTCACTGAAAAATTGAATAATGTTCGCATTAATACCAACGATAGATTGATCAGTTTCGACGTTTGTTCATTGTTCACAAAAGTGCCGATTGATGATATGCTTGACTTTCTCGCCCGAGAATTACATAATTATGATTTACCATTACCTGCACACACTGTTTTGGAGCTTATTAAGCTGTATCAAGGATTGTAAATTCACTTTCAATGGCGAGCATTATCAACAAGTTTTTGGGATGGCCATGGGCAACCCTTTGTCGCCCCTTCTCTCCAATATTTATATGGAGTTTTTTGAAATTACTTACATTCCGAGAATCCTGGGGGTTGGCATCCCTTGGTTGCGGTACGTCGACGATATTTTGTGTATCTGGCCCATGAATCGTGACTGGATGACTTCCTCCTTCAGTTAAATGACCAAGTCCCCTCCATTAAATTTACTTTAGAAGTGGAACAAGACAACTCAATCCCGTTTTTGGATGTGCGTGTTCATAGGGATAGCCCGGGTTTTAAGTTTAGTATCTATCGGGAAAAAAACAAACAATTTGTCCTACGTACACTTTTACTCTGGACATGACACCCCTATTAAAAAGGCCATATTTTCCTCAATGTTTCTCCGCGCTCTTAGGATCGCCAGTCCGGAATACATCGATGCCGAATTGGAAAATATCAACGGTATTGGAAGTGAGTTGTGTTACCCATCTGCGTTCATGGAATCTTGTCTTAATAAGGCTAAACGAACCTTCTATCGTGTGAATAATAACACTCGCACCTTGTCAAAGAATATTTTAGTACTTCCATTTTTCCCGGGCTTCTTAGGCATTGCTAATGTACTTAAACTTTTGGATATCAGTGTAGTTTTTTCATATAACAATATTGTGAAAAACATCATAGTAAAAAATAGCCCTACCAATAATTTAGGCATTATCTATAAAATTGGGTGTAAGCAATGTGATTCCCTTTACATAGGTCAGACGAGAAAGGATTTGCAAACGCGTGTAAAACAGCATCAATATTCCGTTAGAACGGGACAGTTGTCCAGTGCCCTTTTTGTCCATTTGTCAGAGTTATCCCATTGTATACATTGATTGGAATAATGTTTCAGTTTTGTTTCACTCTAGCAACATTGTTAATAGAAATATTCTTGAGTCGGCTATCATTCAACTTACAAATAACCTTAACATGAGTAAAGGTCTGTTTCAACTCGATCCCGTTGCTCTGAATTCCTTCAGAATGGATTTAAACAAAAAGGGCAGGTTGTTAAATCTTTGGTAAAAAATTTGTTTTTGTCTTTTGTTTCTCTTACAATTTTATTTGTCAATTTTTTGCTGTATGCGTGTATGTGTATGTATGTATGTGTATGTGAGTATGTGTGTGGTCATTGCAGTTAAATGTGTTTGTATGTATATGTGTGTATATGTATGTATGTATGTGTGTATATGTATGTATGTATGTATGTATGTATGTATGCAGTTAAATGTGTATATATATATATATATATTATATATATTATATTATAATATTATATATATATATGTGTGTATGTACCTTACCTTACCTTACAACCTCACAAAGGTTCTGCGTGATGATTTCTCATTTCGTGAAGGTCAAGCTTGTATGTGTATATATATATATATGTGTGTGTGTGTGTGTGTTTGTATATATGTGTGTATAGTATATATATTTGGTTATGCGGGTATACATGTGTACGTGTATTATTTGTAATTTTTTCAATTTATATTTATTTTTATTTCTTTATTCTTTTGCGACCTACCGTTTTTTCAGACAATAATTATAAAAACAAAGCTGGTAATTTTTTTCCCTTATGCATATATATATATATATATATATTCTGTATATATTGCCTTTATATTTCGTATATATACCGTGTATATATGTTGTATATATATTTTATGGTTCTTTATATATCATCTAGGCATCATTTTGTTTTCCATTTTATATTTACTTGTACTTTTTTATTCGTTTGTGACTATAATATGCATGATTCGGACAATAACTAAAAAATCTGTGGTAATTTTTCCCTTATAAATTGGTGTGCCTCTCTTAAAAATTATCTTTCAATTTATGATTTTTTTTTTTTTTTTTTTTTGTGACATATATATCAATTTGGCATCATCTATTAAATTGATTGTAAAACTTCCCGTTTGAGCTTGAATTTGTAGACTCCACTTACAATATTTAGATTTATTTTTATTTCTTTATTCTTTTGTGACCTGTTCCATAAACAAGCCATTTGAATTTATATTGAAGGTCGGCCAAAGTGCTAAAAGTGTCTTTTTATATATATATATATATATATATATATATATATATATATATATATATATATGTATATATATTTGTGGTTTTTTTTATTTGCCTGTTTATTTCTTTATGATTATTTAGGCTGACATATATATCACTGAGGCACTATTTTGTAATTAATTTTTTCTCAATTTATATTTATATTTATTTTTATTTCTTTATTCTTTTGTGACCTGTTTCATAAACAAGCCATTTGAATTTATATTGAATGTCGGCTGAAGTGCTAAAAGTGTCAATCTACCATATAAATGTTTGCTCCTCCCACAATTTTTTCTATGCTTACTATATATATGTATATGATATATATATATATATATATATATATGTATATATATATGAATATGTATGTATGTATGTTTATTTTTGTAACCTATATATTGCCTTGATCTGTCCTTTCACTCCAGTGTTCCTGAGGATGTCATTAGACGAAAGCGCTTGAGCACCCCTTTGTGTTTCTTTTTTCCTTCGTGGTTTTATTCATCATATATATATATATATATATATATATATATAGTTCTATATATATATATGTCACCTCAATAATGTAGAGGAATACAACACTTATTTGTAAGTGTTAATATCGAATCACGATATAACAAAAAATATTGCATCACGAATGATCCCAAAAATTCGAAGGACACTGTAATTCGGCGTGTCAAATTACGATTCGAATAGCATCAAATTTTAAAATGTGATTTGAATCCAGCGACGAAATACATGAAATAATATATATTAGTATAGTGCAAAAATGAATAATTTTAACATCCGTTTTTGTATATCAAGTTCAAACTCGCGTGACACTCTAACTGTATATAAAATGCAAGTTTGGAAAAATTTGTAATTTTCTTTCTATTTTATTTTTCCAAGTAATTGATGAATTATTTCTTTTTTAAATTACCTAATCACTTTTCAGATTAAGCTTAATCATGTAATAGTGTTAAATTCTGCAATGTTCATTTTTTTATATATTCTCTCTTAGTTGTAAAAGATGAAGTCAGAACTTGCCAAAATTCTAAATTAACACTTAATTTTAAATTTTAAGCATTTAACTTTGGCTCATCTACATATTTAATTTTAACAAAAATAAAATGCACATTTCAATTTTCATTTTTAGTTACCTTGGCAAATCATGATAACATCAGATCTGTCAATATGCTGTTTAAAAGAAAAATATTACTTCATCTTCAAATATCTTGCTTATCTGCCAGTATGCTGTTACAGCCAAAATTTAACTTTATCTTTAAATATTTTCTAAAAAAAATTCAACCTATTGAGAATAAAAAACAAAACAGGTCAACATTAAATAATAATGATGTCACCATATTATTAGTATATAAACTCTTGCAATTTTTCAAATTATAATTCTCATTATTCTGATCTGACCTAGAGACTGAAGTATTACCTGTAATATTTTAGAAGCAGTAGAATACAGTACGAGGCTATCTTTGTCTTCTTCTTTGAGCCCTACTTTCTCCAGAGAATTTAGTTTTAAAATAGAATAAATAATTTCTCCGATACGCTACAAGAAGAATCGCGGAACCGTCAGATAATTTAGTAAGTTTTCACAGAATCCTCCGATCCACTACAGGAAGAAATCGGAGTGTAGTATAAAAGAAACTACTGCGATTACTGAACTATACGGTACTAGCTACCCCAGAGTCAGAAATCCGTTGCTGCCACCTAATCAGGACCCCCGTCAACCTCGAAACACCCAAGGCCATAGACGGAGGGTTAACATGTATATTACAGGATAACTGCCCTGTTCATACTGCCAGGATCATCAGACGGTGGTTTCAGGAACAACGCGATGTCGAGCTGCTGAACTGGCCCACTAAGGGGAAGGGGTGTGACCTAAACCCCATTGAAAATGTGTGGGCAAATGTGGTTAACGCTTGGAAGCATGGGCAGGAGTGGACATCTCGGCACCTGCTGGAACACACCATGACAGAGTGGGAACTTTTCCGCAGGAACCCGCAAATCATCTACAATCACGTGGCATTGGTTGCAAATAGGCTACGAGATATAATTAGTAATAATGGAGGATGGACCAAGTATTGAGTAATTGGCTATAATAATGTTATGTTTGTGATGCAGTAAATATATATTTATTTACTTGAACAATTGTCAGTGCCATAGGAGTACGAGGTGGAGGGTCGGGGGATCTTCAGCCCCCCAAAAAGTCAGGGTAACTTGAATATTCGGGCAATAACATCAAGATTCGGGCAAAATGCATGGTTCATTTTATTATCTTATTCTTGGATGCCTTACTATATTCTGTGTCAGGAAATTGAGTAGTTTGGGAAATTGGCCATCTTCTGGCGGAATGAGAATGACACGAGCATAACACGACTCAGTTGAAAAGTTAAAACTTGACCATCCACGCAGCACTGTGCTCGCATTTTCCCATAATATAGGTTGGTTATGAGCATCATTGCATCAATTTATACAGAACAGATGTGTCATAGTGTGCTTCATCTATGAGAGTGCATTACACCACAGCATAATGTTAAGTAAAAGGTGGAATGTGTTTACAATGCTCTCGGGTGGCATCCCCAAAACTTACTTTTTGTCTGTAGCCTAGTGAAGAAATTAAAAAAAATGCTGTGTTTGATATTATTTTAGTTAGAATTTAGTTATTTTTTATAATTTTCTTCAAATTTATTTACACATGTTATTTGTTATGCATAAGTGATGAATGTGCATTGTGAATAATAAAAATATAATTAAATATTTGAACATCAGTAGGTTGTACAGATTAATTTCTTACACTGGTCTGTGTACGGGGCTCCAATAAACCTTAGCCCCCCCGCCCATGGCCTAAACCATTAGAGGTACAGTAAAACTAAACATACCTTACAAAAGAGAATTTAATCCTGCATTTAATGAGAAACAATTAAAACTTGGTGTTCCCGCCATTGGCTTCCAAGATAGCCTGAATTCGCTTTGGGTAGCTTGCCAAAAGTGACGTGAATAGATCTTGATCGTTACGCAAATTTGCTAAAACAGTTTCAATGTGTTGCGTCTTTGTATCCTTCGAAAATCGATTTGCTGCAGGTTCTTGAAACAAGAGACATTCAACCTTGTCCTTTATAACTGATCCAATGTGTTCACAGACGTTCAGGTCAGGAGAATTTCCTGGCCATTCTTCATTTCCAAAGAAATCGATCTCATGGTTCCGCAACAACTGTTGAGTGGCTAATGCCTTAAAGCAGGTGGCCTTATCGTGCAGAAGTGTGACCTGATCGACAGCCATAACATTGTTTGGGTTTCTTAGAAAAGGAATGACATGCTGGGATAGAATAATATCACGAAAATACTGTCCATCCCAACTGTGACCATTTGGCTTCAGCACCCACATGAGCTTCTTTGCAGTGAACAAAACAAACACACCAACACAGTCTGGACTTTTTAATAATTCACGATAATGTTCATTGTCATCGATTTCATCTGGTGTTGTGGCCCATACTCGATCATTTTGGTAGTTAGGCCGACGTGTTACGTAAACAAAAAATTCATTTTTGACAGCTAAATGCATGAAATCATCCACATCCCAATCTTCAAGATAATGGGCAAACCACATTCTGTCATCGATGTTAAGTTGAGTTTTTCTTGGCTTTGGAAGTTCATGCCAAGGCTTTAAACCTTGCCTATGACGGTACAGTCGAATGATCTCACCACTAACGATCTTTTCTCTCAACACTTCGATCTCTCTAGAAAGTTTAGCACAGCTGTTTTTCCGCTTACGCGTACCGCTTTCAATGATGTCCTTTGTTTCCTGAGAGAGTAGCAAATTTGGGCGCCCAGACTTGGTTGTATCCATTTCACATTCATCCAAAGTTTTATTCCAATTTCTTTTGACGAAGTCCTCACTTCTTCGCAACTTTTTGGCAACCCATGAACGTGTTATAAAGGTGGCTCCAACATCACGAGCTTCCCGAAATGTTATTGCTCGTATGCGATCTATCACACGTTGCCTCTCCAAATCACCAATTAATTGAGAAGCCATTATATTATCACTTTATCAGCTAGAGTAATTTTAACCCTTCGTGGGCTGATGGGGTCCACTGGACCCCAAGCATATTTAAAAAAATCTGCCATTCATTCAAATATTATTTTTAGAGCCTGGTCAGCTCTGACTTTTATTGTATGTAGGTATGGTATATACTCACAAAATATGAGAAAAATGTCACACCATTTGGAAGTGACAGGGTAGCAAACTTGAATGGGGTCTGCCTTACCCCACCTCGCCTGCAATGTGACTATTTTATTTTAATTTTTTTTTCAGATTTTTTTCATAAATTTTCTTAGATTTTCATTCTAATGGCAACGTCAATTCCAATATCGACGTTTTATGCTCCTAGCAGGGTGGGAGAGGGAGATGTAGATGTAGACCAACCAAATTTGTCAGATGATAATGAATCAGAAGTAGACTTATCTGATGTTAGTGAATATGAATATGTTGAACAATCTTCTGACAGTGACTTTAGTGGTTTTGATAGTGACAATGCAAGCGATCATGATGATGATGACAATATTGTGTTAGGGAAAGATAACTTTGTGTGGTGCACTGAGCCTCCCCGGCTTAGACGAAATGTGAGGCAACATTGTTCGTGAAGAAGGTGGTGTTCATGAAAGTGTGCCTACACATGCTGCATCTGCTACTTTCAGCTTCTTTATCACAGATGAAATTGTTGAATTGGTTCTCGATGCAACAAATCAAAAAGGTGGTGCTCTCTATGGTGAAAAATGGAAACAGCTGGATTCTATTGAGCTGATGGCATGGCTAGGACTTCATCTCAGATCTGGGCTGGACAAAGAAAGCTTCCGCCCAGTTGATGAATTATTTGGTACTAAAACCGGTCCACCAATTTATCGTGCTTCTATGAGCCGTGACCGTTTCAAAGAAATAAAAAGGTGAATGAGATTTGATAACATGACTACTCGTGCAGAACGAAGGAATGGTGAACAAGGCAAGTTGGCGCCTATATTCGAAGTTTGGCAGAAGTTTATTGAAGCATGTCAAATAAACTATAAAGCCAACACATATGTAACTGTGGATGAATCTTTACTCGCATTTCGAGGGAAATGCTCATTCAAAGTATACATGCCATCTAAACCAGATAAGTATGGCATAAAGGTTTGGAGTATGGCCGACGTTAAGAATAGGTATCTTCTAAATGGTCAGATATACAGTGGAAAAGGTCCTGAAGGTCCAGAACGCCACCAAGCCCAAAGAGTTGTTCGAGATCTTACTTCAACTATTGTGAAGTCAGGAAGAAATGTTACCACTGACAACCTGTTTATTGATGTTGACCTTGCCATAGAACTACTTGATAAAAATTTAACACTCTTAGGAACTATGAGGAAAAATAAGCGCCAAATACCTAAATCATTTCAAGCCTCAAATGTTCGTCAGCTCTATTCATCAAAGTTTGGCTTTAGTAGGGACCAGCATCTTATGATATGCAGCTATGTCTCAAAGGTAAGAAAGGCAGTTCTGTTATTAAGCACCATGCATTTCGACCAAAAAAAGCAGCAGGAAGAACCTTTCAAACCTGATGTAATTCTAGATTACAATGCCACAAAAGGAGCTGTTGATCGATTAGACCAACTTATCAAAACTTACTCATGTAAGCGCATAACAAACAGATGGCCATTAGTTATCTTCTACTGGATGGTAGATGTTGCAGCTTAGAATGCTAGTTGCTGTTTCATGGAGAAAACCCCCGATGTGTATCGAGGGAATCAAAGGTGAAGGAAATTTCTGGCAGACTTAGCAGAACAGCTCTGCAAACCAGCAGTCCAGAAACGTTTTGAGTCAGCTGGTAGATATTTGCCAAAGCATGTTAGAGCATGTATGGAGGCATTTATGGATGAGGTAGAAGCAGCACCCCAGCCAAGGCCTAATCCAGGAGGTAGGAAGAGATGTGGAAAGTGCCCGAGGAAGATGGATAAGAAGTCGAGAAAGTCATGCACAAAATGTGATGTGCCTCTTTGCGAAAGTCACTCCAACTATGTATGTGATGACTGTGTACAGTAAGCATTGTTTCATATGTTCTATGTTTTTATTTCTTTCTATTCTATAATCTATATTGTGAATATAAAAAGTGTTTCTGAGTGCTGAATTCTTTAAGTTAAAAAATTCTTAAATAAATATTAAAAAAAAAAAAAGGGACACATGGTGAATTGGATCCACGTGCCATGTCCTGGGCAACATATGTACAAACTTTAGTGTATATATAAACTTAAGCATATGACAGAAATTCACCACTGAAGTTTGGGGTCTGGGTGACCCCACATAGTCTTCTTTGTTAGTCGGTCCCACCTAGCCCATGAAGGGTTAATACCTGCAATAAATAAAGAATTTTTTATATTTTTATAATCACTAAAAACTATTTCGATATAAGTAAACATGTAAGCTGCAAATATGGGGGGGGGGCTAAGGTTTTTTGGAACCCCTTAGATTTACAAACTTTTGTTCACAATCTCAAGATTAATAAGTATAGATCGACCAGTTGCTTCAACGGTCTACAATAATTTTCTTTGAAAAAAATTATGTAATATTTAACTACATAAAATCAAAATCAGTATGTGTGTTTCATTATCTTGATCCACCCATGCATGTGATTTATTTAAGATATGACCAGTACGAAATACCATAAATAAAAATAGAAATAAATAAAAGCCCGTACGCCCATATATTTAACTGCTTATTCTGTCTATTTCTCTGCATTTTTTAGGTACATTAGTGCTTCTCAATGTCTTGATTCTATTAATGAGTGTTATATATTTTAAAAAGCATTGAAGATATCACCGCTGTTTTAGGTATGCAGTTTTTCATACGATATGATCCTGTAATAATTTTAGTACACGAGGTGAAGATATACATTAAATTAAAATTTCCAGAATTATGGCATATGGATGGTATTTAAATGCTTTAATTGTGCATTGGTTAGGTTAGGATATATGTATATAATGACACTAGAGTTATACAAAAATGCAGTTTAACATAAATGGCATCGAGAACAAGTATGGAATTCTGAAAATGTACATTCGGGCACCGTAGGTATAATTCGGTCAAATGTGTAGCCGCACCCCCTGAAAAAATTGGCCCGTCCGCCCATGGACTCGGTGCCTTATAATTTGAACATTGTTTTGTATGTTCTTAAGAAAATCCCTAAATTTACCTGATTCATGTTTATTTTTGTAATAAAAACTTGAACTGTTATCATTATCTCTCCATGGATAGACCTTTTTCTTGATAATCATTTGCTGATGATCAGACTTAGGATAAATATGCATTTGCATATTTGCATAAGCAAATGCATATTTTAGGCATTTTTTAAAATTGGCAGATTGTCTTATTCCACAAGCATTCAAGTTATCAGTGCTACGCTGGTGTCTGACTGCAATAGGCCTACTTTACAAGATGCCGAGAGAAAAAAGTGTAATAAAAGGTTTCAAGTTCAACGACACCTTCAAACAACCAAGCATGTTGGGAAGATAAATGTTAAAACTATTAAACAAAACCA
The DNA here is from genome assembly GCA_023014485.1 of Bathynomus jamesi. Classification (NCBI taxonomy): domain Eukaryota; kingdom Metazoa; phylum Arthropoda; class Malacostraca; order Isopoda; family Cirolanidae; genus Bathynomus; species Bathynomus jamesi. The sequence goes on along the minus strand of JAJOZX010001029.1, from coordinate 89,792 downwards.
AAATTGTTAAGTGACTGTCAATCAAGACCTGGACCCAAACGTTCACAGTTGAATATGGATTTATGTAATGCATTTATACGCTGATATACCTCTGGAAAAGCTAAGAAATAAAGAGCTTAGCGAATTTCTAGAAAAATACACAAACCAGCATCTGTCAGATGAGTCCACGCTTAGGAAAAACTATGTTCCTGAACTCTACAAGGAAACAATAGAAAAGCTGAGAAATAAAGTTGGAAATAATAAGATCTGGTTGTCTATAGACGAAACAACCGATGTAGAACAAAGGTATGTTGTAAATTTTGTTTGGTTTATTGGGAATAGAAAATGAGAGGGGCAAATCATACTTATTGACAGTTGATGTCCTGGATAAGGTAAAGCATTCGACAGTTACAGCTTTCTTCAATGATATATTTGATAGTATATTTGATACTGCATATTTAAATGCATATTATTGCATTTTTACTGCATATTTACCCATTTTAAGTGCATATGTATCCTAAGCCTGCTGACGATGCATGGACTTTAAATAAAAACGTTATTCCCTGGAAGAAAAGTCGATACTACAATTTATCTTACACTTTAACTATAACATGGCCAGTTGGCCACATCAAAATCCTATGATTGACAAATTTTAAAGTATCCCATGTTTGTGAAATAACCCAACTACTCTATTTCCTAAGTTTAGGAACAATGCATGAATAAAATACAAATCGTCCTATCATTACCACCAAAACTACAATGAACAATATATTTATTCTGTCACTGGTTTTCAAAAAATTAAAGTATTACTATGACAACACCTGAGAGGGGGAGGAGGAGAGGGAGGGGGTGAGGGTGGTGGAGAAAGAGGGACTGCGTTGCTACCACATCTCGGAGAGGGCTAAACAAGGGTGGAGCACGACTATTGCAGGGGATTGTACGTTGATTTTTTATTAATAGTTTACTAATAATAGTGTCAGCTCCATATTAAGATTAAACACGTTTTTTATGATTTTCTAGAAAACCTGACGTGTTCAGGCAAAACCTAATATGCTGTCAGTAATCGTATGTGGTATACATAAAAACATAAAAATACATCACACCTTTTCAACAGCAAACACCTTGCAGAATGGTGTAATGTTTGGAGTTAACTTCTTTCACAACATCTTGTCACATGATGGAGCAGACTTCGGGAATAAAAAATTAACTGGAGATAACTGCGGAGGAAAGTATGGTCATGAGGAGAGAATGATTAATGATAAAATTATGAAGTGTGTGTGTGTGTGTGTATGTATGTATAGCGGAAGACTGCAAAACAGAGTGAAGGTGCAATTAGTCAATGTGTGAATATACGTAGAATTGATACGAATGTGGGATAGGAGTTAATGAGAAACTGAAATGGAAGTTTGTGAGGTGTAAATAGAGATGGTGGTCTCACTTGACGTACCACTAGAAATATACAAGTATACCCCAACTTTGTCATGAAAAATAAGAGATTCCTGATGTTAGATTCCCTTAGTGATCTTTATGTATCGTTGTTATTGGTCTCTCCTGCTCCGAATTCATGTCGTTCTCATTTCATGGAGAATGGGAAGCAGGTAATGTTATGTATGTATATTCGCATTAATTTGACCATGTTATATGTTTTTTCACTCTTCAGCTGTATACTCTCAGTAGTTAAGTTTGTTAAGACTAAACAAATAACTCGAAAAGCAGTTATTTAAAGGAAGTTCGGGGAAATAATCACTCTTAGAATGGAATAAGGCCGGATTTAGGACTGGTAGGGCCTCTGGGCTGGGCAATGATTTGTAGAGACCCCGGGTAGGGCCGGGTTTAGGATGGAGGTCACTGGGCAATGATTGACCAGTCATCTAATTACAATAGTTCTCACTTCTCCATGCCCACTAGAATCTGAACTTCACAGCACGACTTTTTATTATTTAAAACACAAACACAAAAGTATATCACATAACACTTTTATTCCATGATATGCCTGCGGATACAGAAGTAACTTTAAAACTGAATAAGAGCATGCCAGACAATTGAGAAAGCATTATACTTATGGGTCATTCCATGGAGATGTCAACTTCCAAGCCAAAAATTTTTTTTCAGCAAAACCACACTTGTAATACACCACTTTTATAGGGAAATGTCTCTATTTTAATATTCTAAAGAGATATTGATCCTATCATGTACAGAAAAAAGGTTATATAGTAAAATGTAAACGTAGGTCTATCATTAGTTTTTCAGTGTCAAGAAATAGCAAAGTTGACAGTGTTGTATTGTCCTCCAGAATGCATAGATCATTGATAAATGTATGTGTTGTACATCGGGTACCCAACAGTTCATACTTGCCAGCCATTTTTTCTCCAGGCTCTATTGAATGAACCATGTTTCTTATGTAATGACAGTTACAATTTTTCCTTTTTAGATAGCACAATGTAGAAAGCAATCAGACCCATGACTCCAGATTTGAAAAAATTTACTGGAGCACAGCTCTGAATTTACTTTTTTTTCCCTTACACCACTAGATAGGTTAATGATAGTAAACTCTTGAATTGACGACATACCAATTACAAATTGTTTTAGCTAAACATAATAATACAATAATGTACAGTTTATAACTCACCTTAAGTTTATTTATTCATTGCAGCAGCAACAGTGGACGATGTTAGACCTTGCATGTAGGCATTTGTTGTGAATTTACCGCCATGTATGCTTGGCCACTGATCAATGGCTTTCTGTGTGATCATTACAGCAGATCTAGTGCCTGTTGCTTTTTGCTTTATTAGATTTGGATGCAACACTTGAACTTGAAGGCATATTTTGACTCTTCTCTTTATTAACCACAACAGCTTGGTGAGTTTCTTTTGTTAGGCGCAAAATTGCATTCAATGTCTTCTGGATTTGGGAATTTTCAAATTCCTCTAAAGCAGTTTTGTTAGTCTGATGCGCAGATTCCTCACTTACCTTTTGTTTCTTAGGTGGAGGAGAAGCACTTTCTTCAGTCTGTGAAACATCTAGTGAAAAAGTTTCATTTTCTAGATTAGCAGTTGAAGAAGTTGGTTCATTTTTCTGAGGTCTAGCACTAGCACATTTTGTGAACAAACTAAATGACTGCTTTGCCGTATCTCTTTGCTGCACTTCATCCTGGTATTTCTTTACTGCAATATCTAAGCTGTGGGCCCAAACTCTGGGACCTCTTGTATTGTAACAAATATTTTTTTTGGAATTAAAATGTTCCTCCCAGTTTTGCTTCTTTGAATATTTGTTCTTGCATTGACCACAAAAGTAACCCCTTTTAACACCCTCACTTTTCTCTCCAACTTCATCAATATTAGGATCCATTATTGATTATTGACTACCTGAAAAAATACGAAATAAGTAAAAGTTAGTAAATATAGTATGGTAAAAGTGAGTAAAAGTAAGTAAATATAGTACAATGAAAGTAAGTAAAAGTAAGTGCTTTAAACTTAGTAAAAGTAAAGAAGAGTAAGTAAAAGTAGGTAAGTTAAAGTAAGTAAAAGTAAGTTTAAACTTGACTAAACTTTTCAATTCTAGAGTCATGGTGGATTACTTAAAACCGCACAAGTAATTATCTGGCCAATTTATCAAACCTGGCCGAGATCAATGGAACATAGTCCAATCCTGATAATTTTATATTAAAAAAATATACGTTTTAATAAAATTTTAATTATCAAAACATTGAAGCTTAACAAAAAATAAAAATAATTGTTAAATATGGAATTACCAACTAAACTTAAAATAACTAAATTTGTAATTTAAAAAAATTGGTTTGTACAAGAACGTATACGCAAAAAAATTGCATAACGTCTAGCGGATGAACAAAACCCAAACCCAAATTTACTTTTTCTCATGGTCAAATTTACTGGAGCAATGCTCCCAAGATCCCAGGAATCTGGAGTCATGATCAGACCCATACCAATATATAACATCAATAAGCTATCAAAGACACATAGGATGGTAATGAGTTTTTACCTCTGCCTCCTTCACTTTTAAAGAAAACGCACGTAACAGTCGTTACAGTCGCACAATGTAACGACCGTTACATACAGTACTTTCTTTGTAAACTGCATGTATAAATGTTGACCTTGTTGGGTCATACCAATCGTAAGTATTATGTTTATCCATATTAAATGTTTTTTAATTTATTTCAGATTCTCTCTCTCTCTCTCTCTCTCTCTCTCTCTCTATATATATATATATATATATCGTAAAGAACGACGCTTTGTATAGGAGAATTATCCGCGCAAGATGAGAGCGAAAGAACGAAACAAATGAAAAAATGAGGTACCCACCCGGGAATCGAACCCGGGATCTTCCGATTGCCGGTCAGATATGATAACCACTACACCACAGGCCTCGCTCTCATCTTGCGCGGATAATTCTCCTATACAAAGCGTCGTTCTTTACGTTACTTATACTGCGTGTTTGCAGTTATAATGTATATAATGTTACGGCAAGCGGGAGGTGCCCCTTTGGGGGCATTGGTTTCTGCGCGTATGTAGAGGAATTACGACATTTGTTTGGGTGAGGCCTGTGGTGTAGTGGTTATCATATCTGACCGGCAATCGGAAGATCCCGGGTTCGATTCCCGGGTGGGTACCTCATTTTTTCATTTGTTTCGTTCTTTCGCTCTCATCTTGCGCGGATAATTCTCCTATACAAAGCGTCGTTCTTTACGTTACTTATACTGCGTGTTTGCAGTTATAATGTGTGATATATATATATATATATATATATATATATATATATATATATATGCGCCTCGGTGGTGTAGTGGTTAGCGTCGCTGACTACGAATCCATCGGCACCGGGATCGAGACTCGGTGACGGCAGCCAACGCGCAGCAAAACCCAGCTGTTCATCCTTCCTTCCACACAATAAAAGAAAGTGGTTGGTAGATAAATGGGTACGCTGGGTGGCCTAGACGCTGGGCTGTTGGTTGAGCGTGGTTAGGATTCCATGTTAAACTGTAGGTCTAAGGTGGAGTGAAAAGCTTGACCTTCGTTTCGTCAGAATGAACAATTCGGGCGGAAGCAAATCAAAAGTAACCAAAGGTGTATATATAATTAAGTGGTTTATCGTCACCATTTTATAGTGGAAGAATTTATTGTTGCCATCTTCATCTTTGTCGGATCTTTTAATGTTAATTATGAAGTTGAAGTTTAGGTTGAGTGGTCTCACGATGTGACGTCATCTTGGTCGTTTATACGAGGCACTCCGTGCGACAGTGACGAGCGCGCCAAATTTAAGTTTCGAGAAAACGCGCGTTAAAATTTTAAAGCTCGCGCACATTGTCCACCACCCCCTCTAAAACAATGGAAAATTACCGGGCAATAAAGACGAGCCCGTCGTCAGTGTCACACGGAGCGCCTCATATCGAATCTTCTTTCTCGCGCTGTTCTTGATTATTACATTATTTTTATAGTGATGTTTTACAAGTGTTTATTACTCATATTTATACTTGTTATATATTATTTTACATGCATTATTTATATACACTTATTGTACAATTATGAAAAATACTCTGTATGAATTGGTCCCGAATTAACCCACTCCTAACATCTCCAGTCTAACTGTAAAGTAGGTTAAGCCTAGCCTTGTAGGGTCAGCCTAGAGATTCCGGAAATGGTCTAGAGCAGGTAGAGTAAAGTGAAGTCCACATAGGATTCCTCACCAAATTAGGTTAGGATAATTTACCGTAACCTTTGTTAAACTATTGAGTTGATGCTTGGTCTTCGACCACACTGTAGGACTAATTTAACTGCACCTAGTTTGAACTATTATCACTAAACTGGGGCTTAGAAATAAAACAGCTCACTTACGGAGTGTTATTAGATAAGTCCTGGTCTCCTTAGCCAGACCTGATCTTCTTATTGGAGTCTTTCTTCTATTTGCTTAATTTAGTTAAGCATTTTGGAGCTGGTGTTTCCTTCTTCCCGTTTCAAGCCCCTTCGCTCGCCATACCGCTCTTCTTGCATGTCCTTTGTTCAGGCTTTTTCTCCAGCCTTTTTTGTGTTAGTTAGTTGATTGGTAGTGTCATTGTTTTAATACTACGTATGTACCAAGCACACTATCACACAGTATAAAAATACTAGTGTGAAGATTAACTCTGGTCAGCAACCAATTGCTTTCATTTATCCAGTCATTGACATAAAAGGAGTTTAATAATTGTTATATTGACTACCTACCTACTAAGTGAACCACTTTCGTTACCTTCTGACTACCCACACGTATCAGTTTTCCCATAATGATTTAAAAGCTTTTATTGGCGTAAAAATGACTTTATATGCACCTCAGTGGTGGAGTGGTTAGCGTCGCTGACTACGAATCCATCAGCTCTGGGATCGAGACACGGTGACGGCAGGCGGCGCGCAGCAAAACGAAGTTGTTCATCCTTCCACACAGTAAAGAAATTGGTTGGTATATAAATGGGTACCCAGGGTACCCTAGTGGTTAGGACGCTGGGCTGGTGGTGGGTAGTGGTTCGGATTCCACGTTAAACTGTAAGTCTAAGGTGGAGTGACAAACTTGGCCTTCGTCAGAATAAACAATTCAGACGGAGGCAAAACCAAGGTTAACCAAGGTTATATAATTTTTTAAACTTTTATCCCCCTAACCCCATTTATATAATGGGGAGATACTGCAGTTTCGACCTGCACAATTTTGCATACATATATATATATATATATATATATATATATATATATATATATATATATATATATATATATATATGGTGTTTCAGGAGGAAAGGTCAATACTTCGGGAGGTGATAGTATCGGTCATTGTGAGAAAAAGAGTTCATATGAACATGTGTCTAATTCTGAATGGTTACGGAGATAGAGCTGTTTGAATCTGATGCGCGCGAAGCTCTTCCTCCTCCCTCGGTGGTCCCATTCAATGGCCACCAAGGTCTCCAGACCTCTCTCCGTTAGATTATTGTTTGTGGGGGTGGATGAAAAGTCAAGTTTACAAAAGAAAGGTGGATACACGAGAAGAATTACTCGCGCGCATTTTGGATGCTGCTGCCCGCATAAAGGAACGTCAAGATCAACTCAGACGAACGACACACGATCTTCACACACGAGTTGCAAAGTGCATTGAGGTTGACGGTGGGATTTTCGAAAACGTATTGTAAACTGTAACAAATTTGTCATTTCTCTATCTGATACCATTCAAAATGCCAATGTTTAAACATTAAATGTTAGAAACAGTAATTGGTTTCTCTTTCTTGATTACCATTAACAATGCTTTTGTATTTGTAGATTCAAACAGTTCTATCTCCGTAACCATTCAGAATTAGACACATGTTCATATGAACTTTTTTCTCACAATGACCGATACTATCACTCCCGAAGTATTGACCTTTCCTCCTGAAACACCCTGTATATATATATATATATATATATATATATATATATATATATATATATATATATATATTGTGTGTGACGGTCGAACTGCCTGCGAACTTTCTTTCTTTGTTTCTTATGGCCGGCCAAACCACTGGCCAGATTTGGATGAAACTTGGGGGATAGGGAAAACTGAGGCCGGGGAAGAACATAGGCTATGTGGCATTGGCCTCCGAGGTCATCTAAGGCCACTGGAGGCCTCTGTATTCCGGAATGGTTGAAAGATAGTAACATCATTGACACGTCATAAAAGATAGACAAAATGGGCGGAGCTCTAGCATATATATATATATATATACACACATATGTGCGTGTGTAAAAATGACCAATGAATAGTTCCTGTATGGTCCTTGTATGGATCCTTATATTCATTGTCTTCATGCAGTACTTATGTTTATATGGTTTTTATGTTTGAATGTTCATTTTTACATGAGGAACCAAAATCGCCTAAGCGAGTTTTGGATAGAATTTCGATTTGTACTTCTTTATTCATTACTGTATTTCTCTAATTCATCTTTTCTAATAATGACTCATACTGTACGTATGACATAATGTGAATAACTATGACGTCATAAAGTAACTAAATTCTCTTCACGTTTTCCATACCGTGAGTACTGAATCGCCCATTTGGCATGTGGATATCTTTCATGTTCAATGTATGGTAAATTCTTTAATAATAATAAAAAAAAACCTTACACTCTATACGTCATTATTTATGTAAAAATGAACAATGAATAATCCATATTCATTTTTACATGAGAAACCAAAATCGCCTAAGCGAGTTTTGGATAGAATTTCGATTTGTACTTCTTATTCATTGATACCCACTCTTTGTCTCTAATTCGTTCTTGTAAATCTTCCTGATAATAATTTGTACTATACGTACAAATTCAATAACTATGACGTCACATTTTCCCGTCATTAATTTCCCTTCATCATATCTCCAGTATTCAATGTATGAAAATTCTTTAACATCATAATAAAAAGTGTACACTCTATAGAAGTCATTATTTATATGCTATGTAGTATAAATATTATTATTCAACCCTATTCAACCATACGTCCATATCTTATCTTGATCATTATCCTATATAAATTTTATTAAATATTCATTTTTACTCGTGTCAATCTATGAAACGCAAAACTTCATGCATTCGTTCGAAAACGCATAAATACGTTCTCGTATTATTTTTTTCATTTTTATTTTTAATTATATCACCTCCCGCATTGAACTCAAAAATGCTTAGTTAAGTTATCGAATTCCGCTAACTATTGCAGAATTGAACGCTTCAAAGATAAAAATATCTCCTCTCGCTCTGATTTCAAATTTATAACATGTTATAACATATTATAACATTATGTTGTATATAAATCCATACCGTATGTGCCCATGTACTTTGTATTATATTTCTAACATCTTAATTGTCTATTAATATGAAACACTGTAAAAAAAACAAAACAAAATTATAGTAACTGTTTAATTGTAATTAACTGTAATACTTTAATTTAATATAACGTAATGTACTTTAATGAAACTGTAATTAATAATAACTTGTAATGTACTTCATTGAAACTGTAATTAAATGTAATGATTTAATATATACGGTAATGTAAGAATGTACTTTAAAATGGAAGTGTAATTAAACAATAAGTGAATATGAATTAATTGGTAATTGTAATCGTAATTGTAATGAACCAAAATTAATACGTACTCAGTCATGTACTCAATTTGTACTTATGTACTACTATGAAATTATATCACCTTCATAAATGTAGACTCGGCGAAAAATACAAATTAGTTTTTTATTTTTTAAAATTTTTATTTGGAATTTTTCAAACATCTGATCATGTGTTTAAAAGGGGGAAACTTAACCTTCAACTGTCTTCCCCCAACATTTAGGTTTATATTATACATGTATTTGTAAAATGAAGGGCACTTCATTAAGTCACTTCATTACGGCACCTCATTACGAGCCTCTCTTGTTAGCAGCCTCGCTGCGAGGAGGGGGCAGAGGCCCATTGCCTCCTTAACTTTTTAGATTCCGGCCTGAGCCATGGTCGAAAGAGGTCGAACCTCTACCCCTGTAAATTCAGAGCACTACCTGTACATTTTGAGAAGTAAACTAAATGTAAGAGAAACTTTTTATTTTCCCCTTCGAGCCGTGCTCTCTTCAGAAGAACTTAGTCAGTAAAGTCGATAAGTTATAAAAGAAAAATCGATAAGTTTAGTACCAAGAGAAAGTATCAGAGTATTATAGCAAGAGAAGAATTAATAATCGTCGACCCATAAAGCGAGAGAAAGAGACAACCCAAGCACTATAGAAGATATTGGCATAACAGTCTGGCGAGTCTGTAGCCAAGAGTTTAACAAGAGGCGACCGAAAAGAATTAGAATGTTATAGAAGAAATATCCGTTGCTGCCTCCTAACCAGAACCCCCCGTCGATTCCGAACCACCCAGGGCCATAGACGGAGGGGTTAACAGTCATATGTTGTGGTGCTATGTAGTATAAATATTATTATTCAACCATATTCATCTATACGTCCATATCTTATCTTGACCATTATCCTATATCAATTTTATTAAATATTCATTTTTACTCGTGTCAGTCTACGAAATGGTACGAAACTTTATGCCTCCATACCTGTTCCTTCAAAATCGTCCAAATACGTTTGCATGTATTATTATTTTTTATTATTTTTAAGTGCGTTCACCCCTCGCAAGATATTCATAAATGCTTAGGCAAGTGGTCGAATTCCGCTAATCACAGCATAAATCGAACACCTGAAAACGAAAGACCTCCTCTGCCTCTGATTTCAAATTTATAACTTAGTATCATGTGTGTCATGTTGTGTAAATATATACTGTATGCGCCCATGTACTTTGTGTTGTACTAATAACCATATATAAATATAAAAACACTGTAAGAATTGTAAACGACGTAATGTACTTTAATGAAACTTTAATTAAACGATCATAATTTAATATATAATGTAATAATGTACTTTAAATGGAAGTGTAATTAAACGATACTAAGTGAATATGAACTAATCCATAATTATAATCATAATTGTTGTAAACCCGAAATTATAATGTACTCAGGGTGTACTTGGATTGTACTTAATGTACTACGAAATTATGTCGCCCTTTAGAAATGCATACTCGGCGAAAATACGATTATTTTTTTAATTTATTTTTAAATTTTTATTTGGAATCTTTCATCTGATCATGTGTTTAAAAGGAGGGAAACTTAACCTTCAAACTGCATTCCCCAAAAAATTTAGATTGTATATAAATCATGTAATTGTAAAATAATGTTACTTCTTCACTCCGACTACTTTTACTTCGACTTCACTCCCTTGTTAGCAGCCTCGCTGCGAGGAGGGGACAGAGTCCCCTTGCCTCGTTAATTTTTAGATTCCGGCCTGAGCAATGGTCGAAAGAGGTCGAACCTCTACCCCTGTAAATTCAGAACACTACCTGTACATTTTTAGAAGTAAATTACAGTGAAAGAAAGTTTTTTTTATCTTTTCCTTCGAGCCGTGCCTCGTCCGAGAACTCAGTCAATAAAGTCGATAAGTTATAAAAAGAAAGAGAAGTATTATAGAAAGAGAAGAATTAACAACTGCCGACCCTATACCGAGAGAAAAAAAATTAGAATGTTATAGAAGAAACTACTGCAAGTAACAGATCCGTTGCTGCCTCCCGACCAGAACCCCCGTCGATTCGAACCAACTCAGGGCCATAAACGGAGGGGTTAACAAATTTGGCGACCCTCTAACCAGGATTTCAACAAGTGGCCACTCTTTGGCCAGGATAGAAATTACCCTGCATCAGGATAAAAATTGTAGCGACCCTACTACCAAGATAATAAGACCTACCATTTGGCCGGCGTGTCACGACTTCTAGTTCGTCACATCCACCCTTGAAACGGTGTGTAACGACTCCAAGTTATCCACGTCTCGTCTCAGCTAGAAGAAGTAGCCAGCAAGACACGTCTTCAGGACACGTCAAGGATTTCACCGTAGGAATCATGTTAAGTACAGAGCTCTTTTTTTAAAAAAGTAATCTCTAAACATTTGAAAAGTCAGTATTATTAACAGTTAATAATGAGTATCAAGCCAGAATTTACAAGAAACACAGTGAACATTTTAGACACCAGTGATACATTTTTTTTATTGAAACTTATTTTCACAGAAGTTAATTTTCGCAGAAGTTAATTGTCACAGAAGTTAAAAGTCACAGAGTTAAATTTCAGAGAGTTATTGTCACAGAGTTATTTTCAGAGTTATTTTCACTCTTATAGTTAGTATAGAATAATTTTATTTTATGTACCAAACATAATATTACCGTACCTTCGCGTACAGTCGAGTGAAATGTGTTTACATTTCGTATTTTTGTTTACAATTTTTTTCAAATTATTGAATTGAATTGACTTGCAAATTAAGAAAGAGAGAGTTTATAGAGAATTTATAGAGTTATAGAGATACTTGAAGCAGTTTCAAGTTCCAGTTTCAGTTTTCAGTTTCAGTTGGTTGCATCCAAGAGGGACAACCAAACCCCAGAGAGTTATAGAGATACTTCAAGTTAGTTTCAAGTCAGTTCAAGTCAATCAGTCAGTTAGTCAGTTTCAAGTTTCAAGTCAGTTCCAGTCAGTTTTGAAGTCAATTTCAGTCAGTTTTGAAGTAAATTTCAGTCAGTTTTGAAGTCAGTTTCAAAGTCAGTTTCAGTCAGTTTTGAAGTCAGTTTCAGTTGACTCCACTGATAGCAGTTCAGTGCAGTTCGGTGCAGTCCATTTCAGTTAATTTCAGTTAGTTAGTTGCTTCCAAGAGGGACAACCAAACCCAGAGAATAATAGACTCCACTTGATAGAGTTCAAGTACAGTCAAATTCAGTCAGTTCAGTTTCAAGATACTTGATAGAATTCGAGTCAGACAGTTTCAGTTTCAAGATACTTGATAGCAGTTCAAGTGCAAGTCAGTTTCAGTTTCAAGTCAGTTTCAGTTCAAAGTCAGTTTCAGTTCAAAGTCTCAGTCAGTTTCAGTCAGTTTGAAGCCAGTCAGTTTGAAGTCAGTCAGTTAGTTAGTTGCAAGAAAGTTGTAGTCAATTTCAAGAAAGTTGTAGTCAGTTCTAAGAAAGTTGTAGTCAGTTCTAAGAAAGTTGTAGTCAGTTGTAGTCAGTCCCAAAAACGTTGTAATAGTCACAAAAAAAGTTGTAGTCAGTCCCAAAACAGTTGTAGTCAGTCCCAAAACAGTTCAAAGTCAGTTTTGAAGTCCCAAGCCAGTTTTCAAGTCCCAAGTCATTTCAATGCAGTCAATTGAATTCAACTTTTTTTTCAGTTGTTTAAGAGAATTTACTTAAGAGAATTTACTTTAAGAGAATGTAATTTAAGAAAATGTAATTTAAGAGAATTTAATTCAACCTTTTTTTTTTTGTTTTGTTGTATAGAAGAAAATTAAATTCAACCTGAATTGACTGGTTTGTGTCTTTAGTTCAACCTTCTCTTTTTTTGTAAGAAGGAAATTGACCGATTTGTCTTTTTTTTTTCATGCCATTGTTGCATATATAAATATATAGGTAAAATGATATATTTTATTATTTGTAACCAAAACCGTTTTTACAATTGTTTGTAACAATTTTTATAATTATTGTGATTATATGACAGTAATTGTGTAATAATTAATCGATCATATACCTAATTTATCCTGCTCTGTACAGTCGGGAAATTTACCCGTATGACCGCATATACCCTAAATTTCAGTTGTTTTTCATTTTTTTTTTTGTAATTTACTTTTAATAAAACTTCTACACAATAAAACATGTATTTATCTATATGCAAACAAGTTTTCAGACTAACATCAAATAATTAAAATTCTATCAACATTTAACGAAAGAGAATGATTTTTCTACTTAACATGCAAAAATTATTAAACCTTTTTAATATTTTTTTATATAAAAATAATTTTTAATGTAAAATTTACCTGAAATTATAAAAAAAAAAATTGTTTGAAATGCTTTCCTTCCATTTCAATAACTTTATTTTAATCTTGGCCGAAATTCATCTATGGCTCGATTTACTTTTATTTTTAAGTATATTATATGTTTAGCTCATTAAAATGCATAATTGATTTCTATTTTTAATTTGTATTTTTCATTTTCTTTGTTCAATTAATCATGAGTAATTGTCCTTAAATTTAGAATTTAATAATAATCGACCTTGACCTTAAAGGATTTTATAATAATAATAATATAATAATAATAATAATAATAATAATAATTGACTTAAACTTAAAAGATCCTATAACCCTACTCTCAATTTAAATTATTATATAACTTTGTTAATTTGAAAACCTCCCGAATCCTTACACACACACACACACGTATGCACACTATATATACTATATATACACAAACCTTATGCTAAAATTATTGGATATCACAATAAATTATTTCATTGCGTGTAAGTGCTAACTATGCTATTTAATCTTAATTATTTTTGCTTACTGTATATAAATTTTTGCTCGTACATTTATTAAGTTATTTTAACCAAAGTTAATCTGTTCCTTAAAGTGTATATAAAAATATATATACGGACATAATCCTAATCCACCAATGACCACTAATGATCTAGTTTTTCACGGGATGAACCAATCACTCTCATAATTCACATACCCAATACTCATGTTCTACGTACACGTATATATACGTATGCGCATTTACGTATAACTTCAACTATAAATCCCTTTTCCCCATTTGGACATATCACCAACCACTACACTCTGTATCTAATACACATAAATACACCCCTGACAATAGGTCTATGCATCATCCATTACATAATTCGATTTTTACCTACCCTAGTCAATAAAATTAGTTTATTTCCTGTACAATCATGATAACTGAATATTTGTAAAATTTAATAATATCATTGTTTGTCTAAATTAACGTATTAATCCTTTTATTCTGTTTGCATAAATTAAAGTATTAACTTTTGAATTTTTTATATTTTATAATAACTCTCTAAGCAAGTGTCATGTTAAAGATTTGATTACTGTGCGTTGTAATAATACACCCGAACTCACTTGTTCTGTATAAAATTGGTATTGTAAAGAAAAAGTCATCATCTAATTTGAATTCGTTAGGATGTTATTTTCTCAATTGCATTGTAGTAATTGTATTATATTATTGTATTAATTAATACCCTTTTTGAGGGGAGAGCACTGTAAAAATGACCAATGAATAGTTCCTGTATGGTTCTTGTATGGATCCTTATATTCATTGTCTTCATGCAGTACTTATGTTTGTATGGTTTTTATGTTTGAATGTTCATTTTTACATGAGAAACCAAAATCGCCTAAGCGAGTTTTGTATAGAATTTCGATTTGTACTTCTTTATTCATTACTGTATTTCTCTAATTCATCTTTTCTAATAATGACTTATACTGTACGTATGACATAATGTGAATAACTGTGACGTCATAAAGTAACTAAATTCTCTTCACGTTTTCCATAACGTGAATACTGAATCACCCATTTGGTATGTGGATATCTTTCATGTTCAATGTATGGTAAATTCTTTAATAATAATAAAAAAAAACCTTACACTCTATACGTCATTATTTATATGTTGTGGTGTTATGTAGTATAAATATTATTATTCAACCATATTCATCTATACGTCCATATCTTATCTTGACCATTATCCTATATCAATTTTATTAAATATTCATTTTTACTCGTGTCAATCTACGAAATGGTACGAAACTTTATGCCTCCATACCTGTTCCTTCAAAATCGTCCAAATACGTTTGCATGTATTATTATTTTTTATTATTTTTAAGTGCGTTCACCCCTCGCAAGATATTCATAAATGCTTAGGCAAGTGGTCGAATTCCGCTAATCACAGCATAAATCGAACACCTGAAAACGAAAGACCTCCTCTGCCTCTGATTTCAAATTTATAACTTAGTATCATGTGTCATGTTGTGTAAATATATACTGTGTGTGCCCATGTACTTTGTGTTGTACTAATAAACATATATAAATATAAAAACACTGTAAGAATTGTAAATGACGTAATGTACTTTAATGAAACTTTAATTAAACGATCATAATTTAATATATAATGTAATAATGTACTTTAAATGGAAGTGTAATTAAACGATACTAAGTGAATATGAACTAATCCATAATTATAATCATAATTGTTGTAAACCCGAAATTATAATGTACTCAGGGTGTACTTGGATTGTACTTAATGTACTACGAAATTATGTCGCCCTTTAGAAATGCATACTCGGCGAAAATACGATTATTTTCTATTTTAATTTTTTTTATTTTTATTTGGAATCTTTCATCTGATCATGTGTTTAAAAGGGGGGAACTTAACCTTCAAACTGCATTCCCCAAAAAATTTAGATTGCATATAAATCATGTAATTGTAAAATAATGTTACTTCTTCACTCCGACTACTGTTACTTCGACTTCACTCCCTTGTTAGCAGCCTCGCTGCGAGGAGGGGGCAGAGTCCCCTTGCCTCGTTAATTTTTAGATTCCGGCCTGAGCAATGGTCGAAAGAGGTCGAACCTCTACCCCTGTAAATTCAGAACACTACCTGTACATTTTTAGAAATAAATTACAGTGAAAGAAAGTTTTTTATCTTTTCCTTCGAGCCGTGCCTCGTCCGACAACTCAGTCAATAAAGTCGATAAGTTATAAAAAGAAAGAGAAGTATTATAGAAAGAGAAGAATTAACAACTGTCGACCCTATAGCGAGAGAAAAACAATTAGAATGTTATAGAAGAAACTACTGCAAGTAACAGATCCGTTGCTGCCATAGACGGAGGGGGTTAACATATATATATATATTATATATATATATATATATATTGTATATATATATATATATATATATATATATATATATATATATATGTTAACCCCTCCGTCTATGGCCTGGGTTGGTTCGAAGTCGACGGGGTTCTGCTTAGGTGGCAGCAACGAATTTGTTACTTGCAGTAGTTTCTTCTATACTACTCTCCGAGTTCTTCTTATAGTGGATCGGAGGATTCTGTAGAGCTTTCTGAAGGTTCCACGATTCTTCTTGTAACGTATCAGGAGTTTAATGACTAAGTTCTCTGAAGAGAGCAAGGCTTGAAGGAGAGGATAAAGACAGACTTTTCTTACTGTAATTTACTGTTAAAATGTACAGGTAGTGCTCAGCCTGTAAGTCTAATTCTGAATGAACATGGAAGAAATTTTGTGGGTTTATATACTCATAATTTGCTAACCTCATTATTATTAAATGTTGACTTGTGTCGTTTCTATTCTCTATAGGCTGCATTATTTTTGCACAATATTTGAAAATAAAGTAAAAATTTTTTTGCTGTGGCAATGGTTAAACAGATAAACAAGATATTTGAAGATGAAGCCATATTTTTATCTTAAACCGCTATTTTCAGATCTGATGTTATCAAGATCTTCCGAGTTAACAGAAGTGGAAACTGAACTATGCATCTTTACACTAAAACATTCATATGAGCAAAAATCAAAGGCTTAAGATTCACAATCAAATGCCCAGGCAAGACACTTCACCCTCCACAACGAAGAGAGAATGCATACAAAACGAACATTGCAAAATCCAATCAGGATTCATTATCAAGCTAAATGTAAAAAAATGATTAAGAAATTTTGAAAAGAACAAGTCACCAATTAATTATTTAGCAAAATAGGAAACAAATAAAAAATTTATGAAAAAATAATAATAAAAAATAATAATATCGCCGAGTATACATTCCTAAATGGCGACATAATGTCGGGTCGTACATTGAGTACAACCAAAATACATCACTGAGTACACTGTAATTTTGGTTTACTATAACTATGATTATAATTACCAATTAACTCACATTCACTTATTATCGTTAATTACAGTTTCATTAAAGTACATTAATTACATCATACTAAATTAATGCAGTTAATTACAATTAAATACAGTTAACTATAGTTTTACAGTGTTTCATATTTATATTAAGATAACTATTATTTTAGGATTTAACACAAAGTACATGGGCACATATATATAACATAACACATAATATATAACGATATATAACATAATAATGTTTTCGGATTAGAAACAAGCAAGAGAGGAGATTTCGTTTTCAGATGCCCGCTTTTGGCGTCGTCATTGGAATTCGAACACTTGCTTCAGCATGAACGAGTCTATTGCGAGAAATTAAATAATTTAAAAGAAAAGAAATAAAAGAATACATGCGGCCGTATTTACATGTACGTAATCATGACTATCAACGGACATGTACGAGTGCATAAGTATTATACACATGTCGGTAGTCATACAATAGGTTGTGTGTAATAGAGACTGATACGAGTAAACATGGACTGATATGTCAATAGGGCATAAGGAGACAATAAAAGATAATGGAAATAAAAGACAATGGAAATAAAAGACAATAGAAATAAAAGATAATGAAAATAAAAGATAATGAAAATAAAACATAATGGTCAAGAAAGGAAATGGACGTATGAAAGAACAACATATAAATAATATGTTAAAGAATTAACCATACATTCAATACTAAAGACATCCAAACTTGCATTATGCGAGTTTGGTCCTTATGTAAAAATGAATATTTGATTATAAAGATTATATAAATATAAAAACTGTATGAATATAATTAATATAAAGATTGTAATGAATATAAGGATTTACATAAAGATTATATAAATACACGGATTAGGTAAACAAGGATTATATGAATATAAATATATAAGAATCACACGAAAGGATCTAAGAATTACATGAATGAATATAAAAATATAGGAACATAGGAATTATTCATTGTTCATTTTTACACACACACACACACACACACATATATATATATATATATATGTGTGTATACACACACTCGTGTATATATATATATATGAACAATGAATAATCCATATTCATTTTTACATGAGGAACCAAAATCAGTTAACGCGAGTTTGGATAAAAATTTTATTTGTTGCTTTCTATTTTTGTTTCAGTGTCACAACCATGCGACCTACCATTCTTATGGTTTAAGTCGTATCCATATTTCCATATCTTATCTTGACCATCCTATATCAATTTTATTAAATATTCATTCTTACTCGTGTCAGTTTATGCATTCGTACATGTCCACTGAGGACGCACATAATTACTTTACATGTAAGTACGTTCACATGTATTCTTTTTACTCTTTCTTTTAAGTGCGTTCACCTCTTGCAATGAACTCGAAAATGCTTATGCAGGTGTACGCAATTCGATGATCACAGCATGAATTGAACATCTGAAAACGAAAAATCTCCTCTCGCTTTAATTTCAATTTATAACACATTATCATGCGTGTCATGTATATATAAATATATACCGTATGTGTCCATGTACTTTGTGTTGTACTAATAACCATATAGAAATATAAAAAAACACTGTAAGAATTGTAAGTGACTAATGTACTTAATAATGTAATTGATGTACCGTACTTTAATGAAACTGTAAGTAATGATAATTTAAATGTAATTAATGTACTTTAAGTAAAGATAATAATTTAATATAAAATAATGTATTTTAATAACGATAATTAACGATAATAAGCGAATGTAAATTAATCTATAATCGTAATCATAATTGTAATAAACCAAAATTATACCGTACTCAGTGATGTACTTAGATTGTACTAAATGTCCGACACGACATTATGTCGCCATTTAGGAATGTACACTCGGCGATATTATTATTTTTCCGTTGGGATAAATTTTGATGTGCTTTCTACTTTGCCAAATAATTGATGACTTGCTCTTTTTTAAAATTTCTTAATCATTTTTAGATTTAGCTTAATAATGAATTCTGAGAAACTTTTTGCAATGTTCATATTTTGTATACATTCTCTCTTCGTTATAAAAGATGAAGTCATGTCTTGCCTAAGCATTTAATTGTAAATCTTAAACCTTTAATTTTTACTCATATGCATATTTTAGTGTAAAGATGCATAGTTCAATTTCCACTTTTAGTTAACTTTGCAGATCATGATAACATCAGATCTGAAAATACGCGGTTTGAGATAAAAATATGGCTTCATCTTCAAATATCTTGTTTATTCGTTTAAACATTACCACAGCTAAAAGATTTACTTTATTTTCAAATATTGTGCAAAAATAATGCAGCCTTTTCAACATTTAATAATAATGATGTTAGCAGTTTTTGGGTATATAAACCCACAAAAATTGTTCCATGTTCATTCTGATAGCAACAACGAGACTGAGTAGTACCTGTACATTTTAGCAGTAAATTACAGTAAAAGATAGTCTTTATCTTCTCCTTCGAGCCG